>OW121706.1:26687999-27287999 GCA_933228785.1 Lasioglossum pauxillum | reverse complement strand
TGCGGGGTTACTTTGGCTCTCGTGAGCTGGTATTAGGTTGGCTCTTGTGAGCTGGTCATAGGTTTGCACTCGTGTGCAGGGTCATATATTGTTATGTCTAACTATTATTAGTCTGTTTCAGCTAGGATACAACAAGAGGAGGTTACACCAAGAAGAGGACATACCACGAAGAGGACATACCAAGAAGAGGACACACCGAAAAAAGGGCAAACCAAGAAGACTGCGGCGTATTCTTTAGTTAGTTTTATTTGCCGAGCAATTATTGTCTTAGCATCACCCCCGAACCAGAGCCTTCTGCTCTGGCTCATATTTCTTCATTGCGAATCAAAGCCTTCTGCTTTGATTTTTCCCCCGTTTGCGTTTAGTCTTTTGGCCCACAATAATTGCTCGGCTTGCGTGCGTTAATTTTTAAGCTTGTATTATACCCATTTGTACATACCCACAATCCATCAGTACTTATTGGCATTGGTATTATTCGCCGATTTAACGTTCTTGGTTTAATCTCTAAATCTGAAATACTTGTAAGAAATATACATATGCATATCTAGATATCAGAATATCAGGATACAAAGGTATCAGCATATTAGTTTATCAGTATATCGCATCTCTGTATATCTGTATATCAGTATAGAATTACCAAACAATGAGTCATCAGTCTAGTACCAATGGCAATAAATAATTGCTCGGGTTGCGTCCGTGCGTGCGTTAATTTTTAAGCTTGTACATCTCCGTTGCAAATATGTCGAGTAATTATTGCCGTAACTTTACTTTGCTCGTGTCCATGATTCTGACACAGCCTTCTGCTGTGTCGGACCAGTGCCTTCTGCTTTGGTTCGCTTTAGTTTTTCTCTTTGAAAGAATCAGAGCCTTCTGCCTGATTCGCCTTTGGTCCCCCGTAGATCGGAGACTTCTCCGATTCACAGCTTTTGCCCCGCAATAATTTCTCGACATATCTGCGTAATTTAGCATAAGTCCGTCGTTGTTAGAAAGGGAGCCAGAAGGAATATTGCATTCGTTCCGACTCTCTTTCGGGTCTCTTGTGCAGCAACCTCCTCGTGGTGAGACCTGGGCAATCGGTATTATCCTCTATTTGTAAGACCTTGTAGTGTCTTATGAATAAAGGATAATATCGAGCTAATAGCTCCACATTGCGTATTTATTTATTATTTTCGATAAGATTGTGTAGTAGAATATAAGACTTGCGAGCTATAAAAACATTATTTCATTAAATTGTATATGAATTTACTTTCAGGTAGCTTGCTGTCGGCCAAGGGTACATCAATGCTTTCTCCGTTTACCCTTGGCCCATCTTCAGTTCGTTATTTCGAATTATGTACTTATTCAGTCAGTGATCACGACAATTTTTATTTCTGAATTTCGAATTGTTCGCTGCGGAACTTTCACAAGTGCCTATTCTAAAGATTTTCACATGTTGTCTGAAATTGGTATTCCTCCGATCGGAGGTCCCCCAGGGGCTCATTCACGGATAGAGCTGTGAGTGAGTACGGGGTGTCGCGTCCCCGGGGCTACCCGAATCGCCTATAGGCCGCACTAGTAGTAGTAGTAGTAGTAGTAGTCGTGTTTATTGCCGGGGAGGGGCGGTTCGGCCGCCCCTCGCTTCCTTAGGGCACACCGGTTTTTAAACACCAGTTTCACAATTGGCGCTGCCGGCACTCGGCCCTTTAGCGGGTTGCAATTTTCCTCGTTTTCAGCCGTCCCCTCTGTTTTATTCGGCCCGGGCCATTTTCAGAGTCGTCGACTTACTAGACGGGTCGGTCGTCATTGATGAGCGGGCCATGCTACCTAATTTTTTGAGTTTTTGAGCTGTTTTACGGCTCGGTGTGAACGTCGGGCCCCCTCACCTTCAGACCTGCAGGGTGTCTCGCCTGCCCTTTTAGACTCCCCCCCCTTCACCATATTTTCATGTCGAATGTGTCAAGTTTTGAACCCGTCCCTACACTGTTTCCGGATAGTCCAGAAACTTACCCACACCCTCCCCTAGAGCTATTCCACACCCTCTAGGGCTAATCCCTCCCCGCCTATGCTGTGAGTCTATTGGGAGTACAAATGCAAGGGACCGCGTATTGTTTTCTTTGACCATTGGGAAGAAGTTACTGCTACTTCGGATCCAATCCGACTTCATCGAAATCTCGGCTGGGCCGAGATATCAATTCCATTCGGTCTTCACCTGCCGACCTACTTCGCGATGGGGTTGAGAAGGAAGGGTTCACCAACTTCACCGAAATCTGTCTCCTCAGAGATTTGATATCAGGTTCATCGGGATCTTCCTTCTTGGGTGGGCTTGACACATCCTAGAAAATATGGCTGATTGTTCGGATGGGACCACCATCCTCGGTTCTGGTCGGTGTTCAGCAATTAGCTCCGTCCACCCGGCCTTTCCCCTAAAGGTTTTTTAAGTGATGTTCCGTTTGCGTTTTTTGATTCCGTTTTTTTTTTTTGGTAGGGTCCATGCCCAGTTTCCGTTTCCAGTTTCCTCAGTAGTACCATTTGTTCGCTGACCACCCCCTTCCTTACTCTTGTCCCCCAAACAGAGGAGATAGAGCCGGCGGGTACCTTTATGAGGCGGGATGGCCAACTTGGGCTCCCAATAGTTTACCGATTCCCTGGATAAAGGGGAAATTCGTTGCCATTGGTTGCCCCATGACCCCGACAGTAGGCACTGAGTCCGTAGCAGGAGAAAAAACCACACCTTGGAAAAATTTATGCCACCCCGGGAATCGAACCCTGGCCTTCCTGCTACTAATCAGACACTCTACCACCTGAGCCACTGACCCGCCTGTAGGCCGCACTAGGGTGGACCTTATGTTTTGACCAAAGAATTTTTTCCTGGGCACCCCCCAGAATTGTGACAACTGTTGAGAAAATGATCTGGAAAAAATTTGGGGTCGATTGGATCATGGGAAACCGGCGCTCAACGAATTTGAAAAAATTTTTTTTTTAAATCTTAACATAAATATACGTTGTAATATATCGTTGAATTTGTCTTTTTTTTCTCTGTAAGAATCCATATATAGCATAATCAGTTGTTAATAGAAAAAACATCCGTGACCTTGAAAACTTGAAAAAATGACCTTGAAAAAATTTTTGTTCTCTGATGCTATATTCACCTCCTTATATACTACAACTTTTGTTTGAAGAGTTTTTTCATATATACATAACTGACAGAGATATTAAATAAATTCATTAATACGCTCCAATCTACAATTCACAATTTTTAAACGCTACTCGATATTTCTCTGCAAGTTTTTCTCGAATCCTCGTGCGTTGACGTCGAATAGATGTTCGATTGATAATTAAGTCGTCTAGATCATGATTAAGGATGTTCTGGAGGTATATAAAAACGCAACAAAATTTTTGAAAATTTGGCAAGATATAATTCTTACTAAATTAATGTAATTACCAAAGTTTGGGTTCGATTCACTGCACCGTTTAAGAATTATAGCAACTTAAAGTTTGCACATTTTAACACGTCTTCTTATGGAGAATTCATAAAATTCCACTTCAAACTCTATTTAAACCTAGAAAAAACGCAACTAGAAACTTCAGTTTTTTTGTATATGTAGTAAAAATTATATAATTAATTATGTTCAAAATTTATTAGGATTCACTAAACAGTTACACAGCAAAAAAATTATAAACTGTTACAAAACGTCAAATTTATCGTGTTGTCTCTTACTAGCATGGAAACGCGACAAGTGTAGACCACTGAATATAGTTACAGAGGGTACAGTATTCGCAAAAGTTTCATGCAAAATATACTCATGAATGGCTTTCATTGCCAATATATTGATGGATTTCGAATTTCTTGTACTTTTGTCTCCCATTGTACCTCCAGAACATCCTTAAGAGCTTGTGCTGTTACTGTTATTATACGAACAGCATCACGATCGCTTACTTTGCACTTGTCAAGGGTTGCAACAAGTTTATCCGTAATGAACTCTTTTTGACCACGTCTCTTTTTAGGGTTGCTTGGACCAGGTTCATCCACAGGAATATCAATTTCAATATTGTCATCCTGACTTGACACATTCTCTTCTTCGTTGGACGATGATATGTCCATTGTTTCACCTACATTTAAAAGATATCAACATATAAATGAAGATTAAAGAATATTTATATCTAAGATAATGATCAATATTTTGGCTTTTAAAAATAAATTGCAAAAGAATATTTACCTGGCACAGAGTCTGCCTTATACTTTGCTAGTCTAGATTCTTCTTGCTCCTGTCGCAACGCTTTTCTCAGTTTTTTTTCGATATAATGCACGATCCGCTCCAATCATAGAACCAGGACGTCCCCGTTGCCGTTGACTTAACAGAAACAGTTTGTCTTCCTCTATTTGAATCGTTTCTAATGCATCCGCATGTGCAATATCAAAAAGATCTTCCAGTTTGTCGACAAATTCCTTTTCACGATCTTCTTGAATTTTAGTACGGCGTTTGCAATTTTTATGCAAGCTCACCCATTCTTTATACAATGATTCCAATTTTTCGATGCAATTCTTAAATACTTTCATGGGAATTTTGGCTTTCTGCCAAAACACTTGAACTTCCTGGATAACTAAGTGAGCACTACCGCGAACACTCAATTTCACATTGCGCAAATTGTGAAATAGCACTCTTAAAACTTGCCCATTGGATGGCAATTTTGCACCTATAATTTGGGTTTCTGCGTGCCCGAGAAAAATAATTTTTTCCATTTGAAATTTACTTTCACCACGTATTTGAATGTCACCACGCCGAAGACTCAGAACCAGAACGTACTGTTCTCTTAACTGTTTGCTCGCGGACGTGTCGGTTCACGAATTTGTTCGAGTGCTTGGACTGAACTGAACGTGAACTTGACTTTCGAGGCTCCTCTATGGATCGAGAGGGCGGCTTTTTACCGATTGTCATAAGCAAGAAGATACCCTGATTGGTTTGCTGGATTTTGGATTTTCCAATCAGAACACCTTTAGTTGTTCAAGTCTTCTACCGATGATTCTAAGGGAGGTGTTAAAATTCTAAAAAATATACGAATTAACTATTTAAGAAACTGTAGTATTATCAGAAATACAACTATTATATATTTTAGATAAAATTTAAAATGTATCTTAAACACCTGGGTACTTTGGTTCATCTTTCTTCTACAAGAGTATTTACGAACGTTTAAAATAAACTCTATTATATCTCTGTCAGTTATGTATATATGAAAAAACTCTTCAAACAAAAGTTGTAGTATATAAGGAGGTGAATATAGCATCAGAGAAAAAAAATTTTTTCAAGGTCATTTTTTCAAGTTATCAAGATCACGGATGTTTTTTCTATTAACGACTGATTATGCTATATATGGATTCTTACAGAGAAAAAAAAGACAAATTCAACGATATATTACAACGTATATTTATGTTAAGATTTAAAAAAAAAAAATTTCAAATTCGTTGAGCGCCGGTTTCCCATGATCCAATCGGCCCCAAATTTTTTCCAGATCATTTTCTCAACAGTTGTCACAATTCTGGGGGGTGCCCGGGAAAAAATTTTGCAAAATAATTTTCATCAAGTATAGCTAAGGTCCACCCTAGGCCGCACCCGTGTGCGGGGTTAGTTTGGCTCTCGTGAGCTGGTGTTAGGTTGGCTCTCGTGAGCTGGTTTCATTTGCACTCGTGTGCGGGGTTAGTTTGGCACTCGTGATTGGACTTAGGTTTGCTCTTGTGAGCGGGTCTTAGGCTTGCACTCGTGTGCGGGGTAATATATTGTTATGTCCAATTATTATTAGTCTGTTTTAGTTAGAATACACCAAGAAGAAGACACACCAAGAAGAGGACATACTATGAAGAGGACATACCATGAAGAGGACATACCAAAAAGAGGACACACCAAGAAGAGGACACACCAAGAAGAGGACAAATCAAGAAGACTGCGACATATTCCTAAGTTAGTTTTATTTGCCGAGCAATTATTGTCTTAGCGTCACCCCCGAACCAGAGCCATCTGCTCTGGTTCAAGTTTCTGCTTTGATTCTTCCCCCTTTGCGATTTAGTCTTTTGGTCCACAATAATTGCTCGGGTTGCGTGCGTTAGTTATTAAGATTGTATGTCGTCGTGGTAAATATGTCGAGTAATTATTGCCGTAACTTCACTTTGCTCGTTTTCTCGTTTCCGACACAGCCTTCTGCTCTGTTGCACCGTGCTTGCATGTACCTGACCGGTTGGAGCCGGTATTCGGCGTCGAATCATTGAAAGAGGTGGTTCATTGAGATCTGTCCACTCGTGTTGCCATTCTCTCTGTCATTCTACCCGTTCACCTCAACGCTTTGCGTTGCCTGGTGGCAGGTAGTTGACAGAGTTCGCTCTGTTTGTCATCCTACCCGGGTTCACCTCAACGCATTGCGTTGCCTGGTGGCAGGTAGTTGGCAGAGAAATGGTAATACGTTTGAACACTTCTCATGATCCATCTCTCTTGGTGAGGACACGTCGTGTATCGGCTCTGACCGGTGCTGGGCTGCAAGCAGTGTACGCGCCGCGTCACCTTCGAACCAGAGCCTTCTGCTCTGGTTCGCTCTTGTTTCTCACTTTGAAAGAATCAGAGCCTTCTGCCTGATTCGCCTTTGGTCCCCCGTGGATCGGAGACTTCTTCTCCGATTCACACCTTTTGCTCCGCAATAATTACTCGACATATCTGCGTAATTTAGTATGAGTCCGTCGTTGTTAGAAAGGGAGCCAGAAGGAATATTGCATTCGTTCCGACTCTCTTTCGGGTCTCTTGTGCAGCAACCTCCTCGTGGTGAGACCTGGGCAATCGGTATTATCCTCTATTAGTAAGAACTTATAGTGTCTTATGAATAAAGGATAATATCGAGCTAATAGCTGCACATTTAATAAATATGTTGATTTTCAATAAATTCTATCCTATACCTATTGTCTTCCATAATATCTTGCTATTTCACCTTCCTTCAGAACAAAATGTATGTATTACTCAAGCTGGTTCGCCCCGGGCGTGAACAATGTCATATATCGTCTGGTTGTATTTAGATAAAGAGACGAGATAGGATCTCGTCGGTGATAGTGTTATAAGGCAATTACAGATTGGGTAATGTGAGCATTCTATAGTACATCATTCTTCTTCTACTTGACGAGTATCTCGTCGGTGGTAGAACTTTTAGCGATTGGTATTTCAGATCACTGTGAGCTCCACGTTATCCCCGCGCCCGTCGCGCCCGGTTACCCGTCCCGCTGAATAACACAGGGGCTGGCAGTCTTTAATAGTATCTCGTCGGTGATAATACTATATATAATTCTCTTATTGCATTCTTATTTCTTTATTATTACCATTGTAATAATTGTTTTACAATGTAATCGATAGTTTATAGATGTAGGAAAAATAAAAGTAATTACTACGTAATATTCTACAAATTTATCGAAATTCAAAAGTAATTTGAATGTTATTGCGTTATACAGTAGATAGCGAGGACGAACATGACGCGAAGTCATGGAGCCTCTAGGAATGGAGTCAAACACAGACGAACCTGATGCGAAATCAGGGAGCTGCTAGGAAGGTGAAACTTTGTGAACGAACCCAATGCGAAATTGAGGAGCCGCTAGGAATATATGTAGATAGCGAGGACGAACCTGACGCGAAGTCATGGAGCCTCTAGGAATGGAGTCAAACACAGACGAACCCGATGCGAAACCGGGGAGCTGCTAGGAGGTTGTAGAACAGCGCGGACGAACCCAATGCGAAATTGGGGAGCCGCTGGGAAGTTGGATAGAAGCACAGACGAACCTGATGCGAAATCAGGGAGTCGCTAGGATAGTTAGTAGGCCTCGTAACTAATATAATCTAATTGATACTATCTGTGCGGTAAGTTTGTATCGAGTGGGAACGTTCAACTACTATATCAGGATTTTGGACAATAACTATGGGTTCAATAATCTTGATCTAATTACCAAACAACACAAATATATTCTAATTATAAAGATCTGTAATACAGGTGTGTAATTGTCGCGATTGGCATGTAAATAAAAATATAGAATGTAGAAGAAAGGAATTTACCTAACTACGATGCTCGTTTTTGACGCACTGGCAATGCGGGGAACTCGGAAGCAACTTTAACAAACTTTGATCTGAAAGGTACTCTGGCCCGATCTCACTAAAAGTTGCC
Source organism: Lasioglossum pauxillum (assembly GCA_933228785.1). Classification (NCBI taxonomy): domain Eukaryota; kingdom Metazoa; phylum Arthropoda; class Insecta; order Hymenoptera; family Halictidae; genus Lasioglossum; species Lasioglossum pauxillum. Next base: position 27,279,839 of record OW121706.1, on the reverse strand, counting down.
CTGCCGATTTGCGGCACGACGTGACGCGATACGTGACTATCAAAGTACTAACCCCCGAGAGTAAGAATCTAAGGGTTTATATACCCCTACAATGAAAGGAATACTGTGTTCATAATCTCACCGCGCTTAGAGATTAGGGCTTATGGCCAGACTCTCATTTTTGTCACTTCTAATGAGATCGGAGCCAGAACTCGGTCCTAAATCAAAGGGTTCAACTATGATATGAAAGGTTATCTAGGACGCTTCCTGCCAGAAACGATCTGGAAGAGATTCCTGTGAGAAAACGAACGGAATATATTCTCTATCCGTAACAAGAGCAAAAGATTCTATAGACTTTCCTGAATACAGTGATATTCAATATCAATACATTATGAATGTTTAAACATGTTTAAACAATCTTTAAAGATGGAGAGACACCACTTTTGCACCAATTTTTTAGGATATTTTTCAGTTTTTATTAAAAAATAAGAGTCCAGCGTAAAATTGAACTACATCACGCGATAGAGCAGACTTTTATCTTGAGAAACCACCCTATGAAGTTTGAAATGTCGACGTTTTTTTCGAACCAGCAAGCAAAATATCTTCGCCCGACATGAGTTGTCGCCAATGGCGCTCATTACTACATAGAACGGTCTGGGTTAGGTCGTTCGACGGGTTACGGCGCGGCGAACGACCGGGCTAGTCGCGAGCGCCACTGAAAATGCTGGCGCGGTGCTGGAGCGTTCTAGTGGGCGGCAAAACTACCAGCGCAGCGTCAATTTGAGGACGGAGCGGCGGTGCAGGCCGGCCGAGGTGCGTCCTAGTGGGCAGCGACCTTAATCTTCCGCAAAATAGGAGTCGAAGGAACTTTGAACGATCGAAATTCGATAACACGTTGGTTATCGTTACATGCGTTCGTCAATGTGATTGTTTTTTGGCGATCGCGCGTTAAGTTACTCAGTAATATGGTTTCGATATTCTTACAGAGACATTTTGTGCCGATACAACAACAGAAATAACTGAGGACAGCGGAACCGTTCAGGGGCGACAGGCCTGTTGCCGGCTAAGGGTCTGGTCAGTTTGGGTCCGGCCAGTCCGGCACAGACCGACGCACCAATGCTTATTAAGAATAGGGCGCCCGCCGGGTATCTCCGGAAATTTCCGATGCCGGGCGCCCTATCCTTAAGCATTGGCGCGCCGGCCGTGCCGGACTGGCCGGACACAAACTAACCAGACCCTTATTCTACTGCAATGGCAACGCGTAGTCTAGTCTAGAGCAGCGCATAGGTTGAACCACCGTGTATCTCGAAGAAAAAAAACTTGCTAACTATAGTATTACAAATGGAATTAGTTGATTATGCGTATTATGCTTTAAGAATGGTTTAACTATGCGTCTTGAATAAGCAATATACTTACATCCGTAGATTAGGTCCAACATAGGCGCTGCTTCTAATTAAACGAAAAGTAAAAAGGTTTAATTTTTCGTTAGTAGACAGTCGAAACAAGTAGGTGCAATTTAAAGCATAATTTAAAAGTTTCGACATATTGGCCACAGGTTATAAAAATGATTAAAAGAAGAAAGAAATGTAGCTTCTCCTTATTGTACGCGTTGCAGGCAACTTATAAACCCAGTAACTAAAAGTTCCACTTTAAACTGCATAAAAGTTCCACAAAAATCCATTATGTTCATTAGCTATCACTTGTGTGTCATTACATCCTATTAACGTATTACAGTGAAGTTTGAGCAATAATTTCAGTGTTGTCCCCGTCACTGGAAGGCTGATCCTCCAAAGGCGAACATGAACCAGAGTAGGTCTTCTCCGCTTCTTGCCGCAGAATTCGCGCCATAGCTGGCCCCGTGTTCTGCACCATCTGCGAAAAGACCCCGTTCGGATTGTCGCGCAGGAGCTCGTGAGGGCAGCCGAATTCCTGTTTTCCCAAACCGTTCGTGAGTAAATCGCGTTCCTCACCATTTCAATGGTGTAATGTAAAATATGATAGTTTGAAACCGAACCGTACCTCGATGCGTCCAGCGTCCATCACTATGATTCTGTCGCAGTCGATGATGGTGTTGAGCCGGTGGGCGACGGTGATGACCGTGCAGTCGGCGAACTTGGTTCGAATCGTCTGCTGGATCAATGCGTCGGTTCTGAAACGAAGCAGACCGTGTTAACGTGAACAGATACGCGAGCGTGGTCACATTTCAGTTCTGGGAAAAATGAGATTACTGGTTGTCGATGTTGGCGGTGGCCTCGTCCAACACGAGAATGCGATTGTTCCTTAAGATCGCCCTGGCTAGACATATCAGTTGCCTCTGACCGATGCTCAGGTTGCTTCCGCTACGTTCTATCATCTGATCGACTTGCAGGTGGCTGAGTTCCACTTGGTGAAGGCTGTCCCACAGCTTCGCGTCGTCGTACGAGTTGAACGGGTCCAGGTTGTTGCGCACGCTGTTCGAGAAGAGGAACGGTTGTTGAGGAATGATGGATATCTTGGAGCGGAGCTCGTGCAGCCCTATCGTGCTCGCGTCTATCCCGTCGATCTCGATCTTTCCCTGCAACCCTTCGGGGAACAGCCGAAACAGGACCGATATCAGCGACGATTTTCCCGCGCCGGTTCTGCCCACCACGCCGACCTTCCATCCCGGCTCTAATGTCACGTTCAGGTCCTAGAATGAAGTCGTGCTCCGGAGTGGTAGCAGAATAATCGCATTCGTAAATAGTAATCTAAAATTACCTTGAGGACGGCTGGCTGATCCAGACTGTATCGAAGACTGACGTTCCGCAAGCTCACAAGACCGCGCTGCGGCCAGCTCGGTGGCGGAGGATTGCTACTTTGCCAGTCTCCTTCGGACGGCAACACGGTGTACTCCAACAACCTCGACACCGATGCCATGAAAGCTAGCATGCGGTTAATTTGCTTTACACCATGCGGCAAGGTACCGAGTATTATACTCGCCTGCGTCAGAGCCAAGCCGACGTGACCGCTGAGGACAGTACCTAACGGATCAAACCATCATCCTCTAGAGAGCCGGTATTGTTCCATTTCATCGATGAATTTTCAACGTTATGTGGAAGTAAACGTACAATAAACTGTGTATTGTAAATTTAGCATAGATTTACTATCACAGAAATCAGCCAACCAGTCGGTCCGTTAAAACGATTAGTTGAGCACACCGTTATGGATGCGTACTGTAACACAACGAAGACTTACCGTCGTCAATTAGGATGAAGGAGAATGCGACGCACGTGTAGAAGATAGACATCAAAAGGTCTATGTAGAGGCTAATGGATGAAATCGCTATTGTCAGCATGTACCATGCGCCGCCGTGGACGTCCTGCAGCTGGTTGAACTGATTTTCCAATAGTTTCGCCACATCAGGTCCGCTGGTTTTAATCGTGCTCAGACCCTCCATCGTAGCGTTCACGTGTGCGAACACGGGGCTTTTCGCTGAAATGGGATCGGGATCGGATTATGTCAGTGACACAATCGGCACAAGTTCTGGTACTCACCTACACTTTCCAGCTGTTTCAGGCGTGTTATAACTTTTGAACCGTTCGCCCACAAGAAATAAAAGATGACGCCAATAATCAGGAGAGGAATGACCATCCAGTTATTGCAAATCACTGTGACAACGATGCAGCCACACACCACCAACATAACTTGAATTGACTCTAGCATCGTCACAGGTAGCATTTCGTCTACGTTGCCTACATCCTTGGTAAATCGGTTGAAAATCCTGCCTGCAATGACAAACGTTGTTCAAATAACGAATCGAGCTATTTCTGTTCTATCGGAAGGAATGGTAATAAATTAATATAGTCTGTTTACCGGACTGATTACGATGGAAGAACGACAACGACGTCCCCAACACGTTCGAGAACATCGTGTCGTGAAGGTTTTGGTTGGATTTCGAACACACCCATACAAAGTAAAGATTTCGGGCTACCACAACCACTATGCACAACAGAATGACGAATGTGTAAAGGTATACGGCGTCTGTGGTCGTCAGGAGGCCGTAGCTGTCAAGCGTGAAGATACTTCCCAAAAAAGTATTATTGCGCGGGAAATGTTCATACGAGGATCGGGAAATGTTGCTTTCAAGGGATCGTCTAGTCCCTTCCGTGTTCATCCAGTAAGATAACCACATATCATTGCCGCTGACAACTACTTGGGAGAAGATGACAGCGAACGCCAACACAGCCAGCAGAACGATTGATGCACCGTGCTTGAAGTACTCCTTGTACACGTTGCCGGAACTCCGATTGGTATCAGACATCTCGTTGTCGTTGTTCAACTGGAACTCTGCGGCATCATAGTCGTAAGATATCTGTAACCATAGAGATATCGCAATACGTTCCATTCGTTACCGCAACGTGAACGTAAACAGATCTATTCCATATACATACCCTGCTGCTGACGGTGGACGCAACCGAAACTCTGGCCATGCTTCTTTGGCTGACTCTTCTATCCGATGGCAGCGGGGAGAAAATCACATCCTTAGATTCTTTTTGCCTGGTGGCTTCCACCGACATCTTGATATCTTTGATTACGCTGACGAATTTCGCCGAGGATTTGGACAGTTCGTTGTACGACCCTTGCATTTTTACCATACCCTTTAACATGAGAAGATCAAGGTGTTATTTGAGTATTGCGCGAAGGATAACTACAGGTTGCAACAACATAACTTCCTTATTTGAAATGAGCGCTCTGAAGTTGATGGGAGTCCCAGGCAGGTGTGCGTGGTCTCGTTCGAGAGAGGGGATCCTAAAATTTTGTTAACTTGTGTTTCAGTCGTCATCATGCGTTGGAGTAACGAACACCGTGCGTTTGCCTTAGAGGCCTATTTCTCCAATACTTCGATGTTCTCAGGTGTTCCGATGGAACGTGCGTCTCCAGTTCTTCTTTTCTGCCAGAACTAATTTCCCTAAAAGTTGTGACCCACAACAGAACTGATTTTCAGTCCGGGACAGGACCCAATGGCGCAATGTTGAAACGATTTCGGAAGGCGCGATGGGTTGAAACCACCGAACGGACAGCCGTTAGAAATAGGCCTTTAAGGCAAACGCATGCTGCTCGTTACTCCAACGTATGATGACGACTGAAACACAAGTTAACAAAACTTTAGGACCCCCTCTCTCGAACGAGACCACGCACACCCGCCTGGGACTCCCATCAGCTTCAGAGCGCTCATTTCAAATAAGGAAGTTATGTTGCCGCACCCTGTACATGCGTACTACTTGACGAGACATACTCGATCCAAGACCGCGATGGAATCGGTTTGTTCAATGAACTGCAGCTGGTGGGTCACCAGAACCCGCGTTTTCTTGCGAAGATACTGCTGAATGCATTTCTGGAAGAGGTGTTTGGCAACTTTGGCGTCGACGGCGCTCAACGGGTCGTCCAGCAGATAAATGTCGGCTTGTTTGTAGACTGCCCTCGCTAGGTTCACTCGAGCTCTCTGACCCCCGGATAATGCCGATCCATTCTCGCCCACGCTGGTCATGTCTCCGTGAGGAAGCTGTTGAAAATCCGTGGTCAACGCACAAGCCTTGGTCACCTGCAACACGCGGTACAGCGTACAAGATCCTCTCTCTACTCGAATACAAAATGTTCGAGTCAAACATTGGTCGGAATGCCGATAGTCTAGAGCGAGCTTACGGCGACGTATCTCGCGTTGTCGTACTGCTGCCCGAACAGGATATTTTCCCTGACGGTTCCCGAGAACAGCCACGGGTCCTGACTGGCGTATGAGATGGTCAGATTCGGTTTGTCGACGATGAAACCATGCGCGCTACTGCCAACGTTTTCTGCGGCTCGGCTGCTCACTTGGACAGTGCCAGCCAGCAGGGGTAGCTCCTTTAAAAGCAGATGTAGAATGGAGGACTTGCCGGAACCGACGCAGCCAACAATCGCGAACAATTCTCCGGATCGAATCTGCATGGAAACCTGGGACAATGTCGGCGGCAACTGTTCGGGTACCCAATTTGCGTACACCTGATCCAGCGTCACGGAAACCGGCGTTGTATCACCGATACGCGTCACCGGTGCATTTTTACGGTTATTTTTCAGTTCGAGTGAATTGTCGGTCCATTTATTGTTTGTTTTCAGGATGGTTTTCTGCAAACGCGAACTACCGTTAAGTTCCGCTGGATCCTGCGATGTCCCTTGGCATTGTTCGTCCAGTAATAAGAATTTCTAAAAATGTACATATGGGCTGTAGTTCGTATCATGGAAAGCATTTGTGTCATTTCATACTTATACTACATATGGAAGATGTGTAACATTTAACTGTTTATATCATGAATGTTTCACACCTAATATTTTACATATATCATTCGAAACATGTAAACTACCACCGTGTAAAAGAACGCTCAATTCGAAAACGATCACCTCGGGTCCTTCCCTTGGAAGCGATGAGTAGTGTTGGGCATGAAACCCTCGCTTCGGACACGTACCTGTATCCTGTCAATGGTGACGCGAGTTTCTGATAACTGTATCAAGCCCAGCGGGAAGAAAAACGCGACGGTCAGCTGAAGCATCTCGAAGTAGGCGGATAGGGTGAACGCGGTATCCGAACGAAGCTCGTACCCGTTCAGCACGGTGAACACGATGGTGGTGTACAGAACGACCCTTGCAGTCAACACCACGTTGGCCAGATAAACGGCGTATATGTACGCGCTCTTTCGAATTCTCATTATCTCCTTCCTCCTGACTGTGTTTATAATGTCGGAGAACGGTTTCTCCCAGGCGTACATCTTGATCACCTATGCGAAAACCGAAATAATTGTCATGTGTACTCTGTTGTCTACGTCTCAAGGCCACCGACGTGACATATCGCTTACCTGTATACCCGCTATCAACTCTTGCATCAATTGTACCCTTTCGTCCGTCAACCTGGCGATCTGTTGTCTCAGCGTTCTCATCACCTTGACGGTGATGGAGTGTATCGGAAGCGACAGAATAATCAGGGCACCTATACCGACAAACGTCACGAGGCCGATCCTGGTCCACATCAACGAACCGATCAGTATCATCTGCGATCGTAGGAAACAAACCGATACCTATCTTGTTTCACTATCTCCTCTCGTTACAAAAACTCATAATATGGCCTCGCGAAAGCGAGATAATTTCGAAAAGATTTATAGAACTTGATCGCGAGAGATCAATAACTCTGGCAAATTACCTGAAGTGGCGATATCCAAATGAAATGAACGAAGTCGCAGAATTGGTCGAAACGCTGGAGGTCGTTGCTGAGCAAGTTGACGACCTGACCACTGGTAGTATGCGTCAACGCGCTCTTACTCAGCCGTAAAATCTGCGGAAAGAAATGTTTCTTAGCAGACGGCGGACAGAGATCGCTCGACGATCGGAAGATCGGAGAACGACGTTCGGGGAATCAGAAACTTCGTAAGTAGACTGCGGATCTTTATGCAAATTAAAAATTGTTTCCTTAATCATTTTTGGAATTGAAAATGTTAGGTAATCCCTAATTATTTTAATGTATCAATTACAGTTTTTCCCTCTTAGCCGGCTCATATGGATGTGAATGTCTGTTCAGATAAATAAGTGGTCGTCTAATCCGAATTATATATAAACAATGGGTTCAAAAGGTATTTAAATACTACATTCTCGATTCTCAAATTGTTGTCAGCACTTCAATTGTGATGATTCCGTGAAAACAAATACAATAGTATGATTATATGCCTGGACTAATTTTATAGCTTGAAGTCTCTACTTTTGCAAAGGAAACGTACCGAAGGGATAAAAAGAGCCGTATATTTAAATAATTCTTATCTAACGTTCTAATAGTCGCGATTGCTAACTATCGCTTGACCGTGGATAATGCTAGCTTCTTTAGTATGTTATCTTTTATCTTTTACGTATGAACTTGACGCTGATCGGATGGATTACAAAACCGAAGAAACACGTCGCGTCGCCTTTAAATTTCGAATTGGGGATCCGCAATTGCGACGAATGAATGCACTCGGACGAAGTATTACGGATACAAGGAATGATCGGTTACCTTTTTATAAATGAGAGAGGAGCACGCGATTCGCAGTCTCATGGCTAGTTGAAATTGCAGCTGTGCTCCCTGGTGCGCGAAGAATGTCGTTAAAAACACCATCGATAGCATGGCGCCCGCGTAGATCAGAGCCTTGTTTTTGCTGAACCTAATACCGGAGCCGCCGCGATCGAAGTAACTGATCACATAGGCCTGCATGTAAGCCGTCGATGGATTCAGGATCACGTAATTGAAGGCACACACTATTCCGAGGAACACGAATTCCTTGCGGAACGTCCGCAGCAGAGCCGCCCATAACGAGGGGCCATTCTTTTCTTTCGACTTTGCCTCGTCCGTTTCGATCTTTGCCGTGTCCTCTTGTTTCAACTTGGTTAATTCGCGCTCCCATGACCTTTGTTTTCGAATTTCGTACTCGTTAATCATTAATCGATATTTCCATGGCGACCGAGATTTCGTCTAGAAATTATAGGAAGCCACGGATAATGCTTACTTGTTCAATCGGTTAGCAAGTCTCCCGGATTCGTTGTTTCTGGGGGGGAAATACAGATCCGGCAATTCCAGTTCCGTCTTGGCGCCTTTCAACATCAATCTCCAAGACCACCTGTCATCATAACAATTAGACAACGAATCTTCCGCCGAATATTCCCGTCTCTGTAGAAACTAGAATAGCAGAGGAATTGAAAACGTTCCCCGGGTTTGTTAAAAATATACGTTCGTCAGGAATATGTCATCTGTGGGTCGTAAATTTTATACCTTTACGATAATACCTACTGAGCGATATACGAACGAGTACTAACAAATATAGGATCTTTTCGAAATCTTTAGTATCGTTAAACTATATTATTTTAATATTATTATTATTATTATTATTATGTACGGACCGAGGTCCTTTTATACAATTGTTTACAGTTGTTTACAGTAGAACTGATAAAAACAAAAAGAAACATAACAAAAAAAAAGTCTGAAGTAAAATTTACATAAGAAGGGACAAGCGCGAAACTAAACAAATACAGGTACGATATTAACAAATAATCTTGCGTAATTTTCTTTTGAATGCCTGTAACGTGCCATTTAAAAAAATCGATATTATTATTCAGTATGTTTGAGCTTGCAATAATACGAATATATTGAACATATTTAAATTATTCGGAGAGAAGAAGTAGTCAATGTTTCTGTAATTTTTATTTCCAGTAAATGATACAGACAACTTTTATTTTCTGAATGCTTCGATACATTGAGTGCCAGTTAAGTGGCCCCTAGACGATCAATAATATTGTCCATATGCTTCAATATAAACGCATCAATATTCTCGCCAGTACTCAATCTGGCAAAAATATTCGTGCTGACATGGTCGGGGCAGTTTCATTCTCTTTTTTAATTGTTAAATCGTAAAGTCTGGTTTACATTGTTTCAACGCTTTTTGTTTTTGTTAAAATAATCTTTTGACTTCACACGCAACAATTCCTACCAATTCCGCTAGAACCCTGATCAGTAGATGGGACGCACGCGGTGGGTCAGCCATCTTCTCACTACGCGGTCTCACAAGCAACTGATATTGAAGGAAACTAGAGGGTTATTGTTGCTCGCTCGCAGGGTTGTTTTTGCTCGCTCGCTTCGCGAGCTCGGGGGTAGGACTGCTCTTACGAGAGGGTTAGTGGTACGCATGGCTAGTAGGGCCTACTGCTATTAATGTTTTTTATTTGGTGTGTGACTCTCCAAGAGTCACACAAAGAACTTCCCGATTCGTTACTCCTTCGTCAACATCGCCAACATCGTTTTTTTTTTGTACTTTCATCGATATTCTCCCAAAATGTATTCTCAGGAGTAGAGATGATATACTCACTCTTGCATTGGGATAATTTTCGATTATTGTAAGCGGTAACATTAGCATTAGTTGCATAAATAAAAAAAAAATGAAATAAAAAAAATTTTTTAAAAATGAAAAAAAATTAAAAGTGTTTTTTTATGTAATTACGTTTGTTTCTTGGATGGAAAATGTGCGTCCTCTCGTATAAATTGCATTGTTGAATCAACTCCTTTCGAAAAAAACTAAAGAACTACTTGACCAAAATGGACCAAAATCTAATCAGCTCTAAGTTACAGCGGAGCACATCGATTGCATCATTCATCATTCTGATCGCGTTGTTACTTTTTCAGAAAACGTTAACGAAAAATTTGATATCATACAAACATACATACGCGCGCACACACACACACACACACACACACGAACATTTTGCTGAAAATAATCTAAAATGCCTGCAATGACCATGAAACGTGAAGATCTGCTAAAAAATCGATTTTCGATTTTCGGGGTCATTACAATAACTTCCCTATAAAATCGGGAAGTTAATATTGACAATAAACCTCCTAAACGGTTCTTCAATATTCACAGAAAATATAATTTGTTATTAATATCCGTCAATATTGATAGGACGCTTCAATACGCTCCTAGACGATCAATATTTCCATCAATATAGTCCTCCGTCAATATTGAAGCGAATATTGGCAATATTATTGATTGTCTAGGGGTCACTTTAGGCAGATTCAAAAAATCTAATGAAATTAAAGTAAAAAGCTTAAGATGTGTGGTTTACTCAAGGTACGCACTCAACCTTGTTGCATTGTGCAGGACTTAACAAAGTCGGCTACCCTCGATACAATTACTCTGAAATATGTTTACAAATGTAGGCAAACGTCTTTGTCTCCCATTTCTCGGAGATATGGCACTCAAAGTGTTATATGATTTGTAATTCACTGTTCGAGCAAATGAAATGAAAGAGAAAAGGAGAAGCGCTAAGCGGGCGCGAGTAAACAAAGAAAATATACGATTCAATGATCGGGACACTCACGCAAAAAATAATGTGCTTAGTGGACCAGCTTTGTCTTTCGGGTTCCATTTCGTGTACACTTTTTTCGACTCCATTATTCTGTCCGAAACCGCGCACCTTGTCAGGCAGCGTTAGCACTGTTTGCAACACCCCCGCACGAAGAGAGCAATAATGTAACATTGACGGTTGAACGGGTTTCGAAGCGAATATCGTATTAAAATTTATTCGTACTGATATAACATACTTAATAAACACGCAAGTAAAAATGATCGCCGGGTGACATATATACACGAAGAACCTCGTAGTTGAATAATAACTCTCTTCATATCCTTGGCTTTTTTCCTGACTCATTTCAAACAGGGGCGCATTGTACAATAGTACATAGTAGAATGGTGCTAACTACATGTATGTATTTAGATAGGAAATGTAGCACTGATTATTTGTTTTTAAATTGGATAACACGTTCGCTATCGCGTTGCATGCATTCGTCGACCTGCTTGTTTCTCGACGATTACGTGTTAAACAATTCAGTAACATGTTTTAAATATTGTTACATGGTCATTTTGTGCCGATACGACAGCAGAATTAACCGAGACCAACGGAACCTTTAAAAGGGTTTATGTTGCCAGCAAATTCTACTGCAATGAAAAATGAAAATGAAAAAATTATAACAATTTTTAAAAAAGAAAGAATAAATATTCTTTTAATTATGAATTTCACATTTTTTTTTATTATTTATGATACGTCCCTTAAAAATTTCACCTAAAACATGAATTTTTACTCCCCGAATGTGATACTTAGTTAGTTTCATCATCGTGGTGTATCTTGGGTTATTCTAATGCTGGCGGTACACTTTTCAGTCAATGTACGATAAAACGGTAACAAATTTGTTAGTTAGTTTCATATTTACGGATTTTTTACCACCTCGCCGCTTTTGAAAAAATAGAGATCTAACGAACGAAAACTTTGTTTATTTAGCATAAAAAATGATTATTAACTTTTTGTATTTAAACAATTTATTAAAAATAATTAATTTATACAATTTATTTTAACTAACTGTACTAACTAATATATCCTTAAAAATTTGTACCCTAAACCACAATTAATCGAAATTTCCGCGCGATTCATTCTTGGAAATTCTAAAAGTTGATATTTAAACATAAATTGCGGCGAAGGTTGTTCGAAGTTGCCCGAGATTTTGTACACAAAGTTACTTCAATATAACACCTTACCAATACAAGTAGTGCCATACCAAAGCTCCTTAACACTTTTAAGATTTGCTTCCATAAATAAACAATGAGCGTAACGCAAAGAGCTTCCGATTAATCCATATTAGTTAATGTTAAACAACTTTATTGAAAAATTATTTGTACCAGTTAATAGTTTAAAGCATGCATAATAACCTCTATAAATTGCAGAGCTGTAAATATTCAATTATAGACGCAATAATTAAATAACTATGGCGCTGAGAACTGATGAATTCCCAAGAGAGAAATATAGGTTACTTGCCCATATCTCCGCCAAACGTTTTTGTTTAAAAAATCAGACTTTGGCACATTATACATTCACTATTTGGCAATACAAAAATAATATTTTTTTTTTAAAAATCGAAAATTTATAAAATCGATTTTTGGCCGCCTCCGTACCACTGTGCGCCGGGCCGACTGTGCCAACTCGCGTGTAGGTCGCTCTCTGATTGGTTCGTATTTTTCGTTAGTAACTCCAAAACAAAGCCACGGCGGCTATTTTTTCTAAGGAAAATGTCGCTTCAAATGAAATCAGGAACCTCCCATTTCCGGCTGTTGAAGGAATTTTGGGACACCCTGTATTTTAAATTTTCATTAAGGAAATAAAAAAGTTTTAAAAAATGCCTTTTTTATTTTTGCATGTAACCTTGTAAATTATAATTTTTTGAAAATCTCTTGTGCATAATATTTCGTAAACCAATGCTTCTAATTGATTATAAAAAATCAAGTCGGTTGGTACAATTATAAAAAAGTTATTAGTTTTTAAAAAGTGTACGAATACTTTGTACGCCCACTGTACATTCATATATTAGGTGCAACTTGGGCGCTGCACTGTGGTTAAAAAGTCAGTTCTAGCGCGAATAAATTAAAAATACCAACTAACGTAAATCTGTTAAAATTTATAGTTGTATGATAGTTTGATATGTATACTATAATAACAAAAGCAAAATTAGTAAATCACATCAACGTATTATTGTTGGCAAGACTGTCAACATTCCAATAACAACATTTTGTTTATCTGCGTTAGTCAATTGCTACAAATTATAACCTCAAAATATCGAGTTCTTTCTTGAAGTATGCATAAATTGTGTTAGTATCTTGTTATATGTATATGACATTATCAGTATGGCGGTAACTGGAAATGGTAGGTTTACGTTTCCTTCATACACTTTATGATATATTTTATGAACTCATACTTTTTAAGAAAAATTATTAGAATGTCGTAAGTTTTACAAAATTTGCACGCGTTGCGAAGTATTTAATTTGAAAGCTTACTTCATCTCCATAAACGGCAAAGAAAAAACGCGATGCCCCGCAATTCCATTATCATTTTATTTTAATATTTTAGTAAATGTATCTATGTACATATCTTTTCTGCAGGAAAAGTGTAGTAAAAAGTTACGTCTCGAAAATTTGCAGATGCTAAAAGAACCAAAAATTCGATCAAATAATAATCTTTTATGTTATATTTGTAACACTTAATTATTATATTAATAAACAAGTCGTCAGTATTATGTTTTATTTACTTTACTCTAATATTTAAAAGTAATTTTTACACAAAATGTCAATTTTTTCCTCGCACAATCATTAATTCGCACTAGAAATGACTTCTAGACCACTGTGCGGTGGTTCAAAAATTTGACTAGATAAATAAAAGGAAAGTAAAAGGTTTTAATTGTTCATTAGTAGACTGTGGTTACTATTCATCCTGTAACAGTTTTATAGTGTGGTCGTGACAATGATTTCAGCATTGTCCCCGTCGCTGGAAGACTGTTCTTCCAAATCCTGGCCTTTTCTTCGAGTCTCCCTTTTGTTTCGTTCCCGTGTACGTTCGGCGGTTCTATTCTACTCCGGCTGGGCCTCCCGGAGGTCTCCCGGTTCGATTGCTCTTCCAGCAGCAAGAACTTCTGAAACAACGATGCCTCGAGTAGTTTCTTTGCATCCAACATACCGACCGACCACAACAGCGGCCTAATTAATTATCGAACTCCGCTGGTCGTGCCGGTAGAATGGAACCGCGATTCTGTGCAGCCCTCTATTCTCTTCAGAGACACCAAGCATACTCCCCTAGCTTCATGAACCCCGTCGGGAAGTAGTACGTTGCCCTCACCTGGAGATAATTCACGTAGCCCGGGAGCTTGAACGTCATATTCGACACGGCAAAGTAAATAACCCCATCTTGACAACATCATCTGTCCTTTTCTTTTAGATAAGCATGAAAATTTGTCAATTTTAAAGTGCGTTTAAACGAGTTTCGCTCATTGTAGTTGCGGTTAGGATCTTGGAGCATTGCTTTTCCCGAGCATCTAAATTCTAATTATTATACAGCAAAGTCGCAATCTCTATTCCTGAGAGTCTTCAAGATCGTCAACACGGGTATATCCGTGTGAACCACTACTAATTCAATTACAAAACTTCTTATTTTTTCGTTATTGTTTATGGGACTTTCACCAACTTATTTGTGGCATTTTTCTGATTAAAATGATACTAAACACGATATAATTTCAACTATATTTAGTTGGATAAGAAGCAATTTGACTTCTAGAACTATCCATAATCATTCTTAATTTTGCACACACATTCAAATATCATCGTACAGTGGGTGTACAAAGTATTCGTACGCCCTTTAAAACAGAATAACATTTTTATAATTGTACCAAATGACTTGATTTTGTATAATCAATTAGAAGCATTGGTTTACGAAATGATATGCAAAAAAGATTTTCCAAAATTTATAATTAACAAGATTACATGCAAAAATAAAAAAAGGATTTTTAAAAATTTTTTTATTTGGGCCCTTAATGAAAATTTAAAATATATGTTTTGTAGGTCTATGTTAGTTATACACATACTGAAAATTTCATCGAAATCGCTTGACACAGGAAAAAACGATTTAAAAACTACGTAAAACTACAATTTTAATGAAATTTTTAGAATGTTTTAAATTTTCATTTAAAATATAACCCACCCAAATAAAAAAAGTTTTAAAAAATGCCTTTTTTACTTCTGTATGTAACCTTGTAAATTATAATTTTTGGAAAATCTTTTTTTGCATATCATTCCGTAAACCAATGCTTCTAATTGATTTTAAAAAATTAGGTCATTTGGTACAATTATAAAAAAGTTATTGGTTTTTAAAAAGTGTACGAATACTTTGTACATCCACTATATACATATAATAGCTACATCTAATCAAAATAAAAGAATAAAATCAAGCTGGGAGCTTGTATTCTTTAATTACCATTTTGTTGAAGATAAGTAAGTGTCCGCGGTGATTTATGAACGGGAGTTACATATGTATAGTTTCTGTAAGAAGAACGGTCGCCTAACAACCGCATTACACCATGCGGTTTAAACCTGCCGCTCGTGGGGGTAAATAGGGCGCGCCTGCGCAGTCATAGCCAATCAGGGCTTGGTACCTAGTCGTAGACGCGCATGTGAAGTAATGTCGACCTGTCTTCCGTGTCGTTTAGTTCGATCGCAGCTCTTGTTACGAGGGTGTTGTTACCCGATTGGAAACAACATTATTCCAGTAATTCGACACAGATTGAAACGTTTTTTGTGCATACCCTTCCAGTGAACCCTTATAAACAGTGAATTATTTTTTCCAATCGCAAGTAGTTACGTGGCAAACGTTGCGGCAGTGAATTCACCACTTGTGGTCAACGTCACGATCTGTGAGTACTATTTTTCCATAGGACGCATCGTCCATATAAAACGCTTTATTGATAAATCAATAATGTCCACAAAAGTGGAGTTTTATTATGGAGCATTACGCACGCCGTGCGGTTTAAACCTGCCGCTCGTAGAGGTAAATAGGGCGCCTGCGCAGTCACAACCAATCAGAGCTTGGTACCTAGTCGTAGACGCGCATGTGGACCTGTCTTCCGTGCCGTTTAGTTCGATCGCGGCCCTCGTCACGAGGGGGTTGTTGCCCGGTTGCAGCGGAAACAACATTATCCCAGTAATTCGACACAGATTGAACCGTTTTTTGTGCATACCCTTCCTGTGGACCCTTATAAACAGTGAATTATTTTTTCCAAACTCACGTTGCAGCAGTGATTTCACCACCTTTGGTGAACACCACGATCTGTAAGTACTATTTTTTCCGCAAGACGTACCGTCCATATATAAAACGGTTTAACAATAAATCAATAATGTCTATAAAAGTGGAGGTTTATTTACACAATTCGATACATTATACATGAATGATATTCCTCGTACATGTGCGCGTATTCATAAAAAATGTACAACATTGTAATCTCCCTGTGAGGTTTAAAATATATTTTGACTCGATACCGGCACCATTGATTCCTTGCTTGTACACGCAATTCAGTAAAGTATACAGAAATGTGTACAGCATTCATTATTGACTTTCTTTTTCGTATCGAGCCACTTTGCCTATTGTCGGCAGTTCACAGAGAAACGAAGAATTTTATATGAGATTTTATTTATTTGAACGCCGAAATTAATCATTCGTTCCCTGCTCAATTTGATTATCTATTACGCCCGCCTGGTCCATGATCTACCTAGAGCTTGTTTCCATGCAAATGCCACGCGAGACAGTTGTGAAGTAAAGCAGCAAATTTAAGGGCAGGTGTAAATTTAAACGAGGGGCTGAACCTCTTCGAACTTGAGTCGCAACAACGTATCACCCTTCGCATGTTTATTGTTATTTATTTAACAACTGTTCCGCGTAACAATCGCCTTCGAACATTCGACGTACTTATTATTAGTGGTATCGTTAACCTCGCATAATATGTATAGTTTATGCGTAAAATACAATTAATCACATTGTGCGCGATTCGTATAATTCTACGGTATAAAGAAAATATAGTTTAATGCACCATCTATCATTGATCAAAATTCACGGATCGGAAATTGTCAGAGTTTAGATTTATGTAAAATATACAATAGAAAATTGTAAGTACTCATTTGGAAGAGATTGGAGCGCCACTCAACAGCGCCATTATCATTTACAGAAAGTACTGTGACCAGTATATGTATGTATATCTATTTGCTCGTTCAACGATAATAAAAATATGTATAAACGGTATTTCGCGCGCGCTCTCGGAACTTGTTTTAATACTTGTTTCATACGTGTTGAAGTATAATCGTACAATCGCCGCTTGTTAACTATCGGAAGTCGATCGAAAAAAGCAAAAATGTGTGATCGACCGCCGAGATTCCATAGATCATCGTTCCCCGTGTTTCGCAACGTAAGCTTGTCTTGCTATCTTAACTAATTGATCGTACATTGCGCGATCGGTTTCCTTTACCAGAGACGTGAATTGACTGTAGCTGTTCTGGAGCAGTATGTGTGGGTGATCGTACTCCTGTAACATAGATTAAAAATCATTTTATCATCCGGAATAGCATTAGATACAGCGATACGTTATCACGGATCCAGATAACAAGCTCATCGATGGGTAGTTGCGAACATTGCCGTGTAAAATTGTAGATGGCGCCATTCGCGGCATTTTTTAAATACAGAAAGAAGTTACGAAAGAGATGTTACAGTTGCTTACCGCCATACGACCTTTATCCATTACTAGAACTCTATCGCTGTCCATGATGGTGTTGAGCCGATGGGCAACAGTAAGTACAGTGCACCGGGCAAACTTTTTCCTTATCGTATGTTGAATCAAAGCGTCCGTGTGCGGATCAACGTTTGCGGTAGCCTCGTCGAGCATGAGTATTCGATTGTTCCTTAAGATTGCTCTTGCCAAACAAACCAACTGTCTCTGACCGACACTGTAATTGCTCCCTCTGTCGAATACTCGACTGCCTAACCCGGTGCCGGCAGTGACAACGGCGTCTTTCAGCTCCACCTATGAATTTTCAAATAAGGATCAATTTCCAAAGAACTGACTCTCCGGGACCGAAAAGATTGTGCTCTTTTATCTGACTAACCTCTTCAAGCACTTCCCACAGTGCGGCATCCGAGAACTCGTTAAAGGGATCTAGATTGCGCCTCAGGGTGCCAGAGAACAAAACGGGATCCTGGGGAATGATTGATATATTGCGTCGTAGATCCTCCAGGCAGATCGACCCGGTATTTATGCCATCGATTTCTATGGCTCCGTCGATTTTCGCTAATCTGAACAAGGCAGCTATCAACGAGGACTTTCCTGCACCAGTTCGACCAACGATTCCTACCTGTAACATTTGATAGAAACTTTATGCACGGTTTCCTGAAATGTTGTACATCTTTGGAAGGGATGATTCCTGAGGTCATTCAGTTGTTAAGGAGTTATTAACCCTTTGCACCACGAATTATTTTCCTGCGCCAGAAATCATCCCTTTCAAAAAAGTATTATAGAACATATTCGGACATCTTGTAGAACCAAACGAACCTTCTCCCCTGCGGAAATAACAATGTTCAGCCCCTTCAACACCGGAGGTTCGTCTTCCACGTATCGCAAGTAGACATCCTTGAACCGGATCGTTCCCTCGGCGGGCCATTTCGTCGGAGCATCAGCCGGAAGAGCGATAGCTTTCTCGGTTTTCTTCGCAAATTTTCCTCGGTCGCGTAGATTCGGTTCCGGTGCTATTTGCGTGTATTCGAGTACACGTTCCACGGCCATCATCTGGTTGGCCACTTCGGCGTTCTGTCGCATGCCCCATTGGATCATTCCGGTCATGGCCATCACTTGGGTGATGGCTAAGCCCACCTCACCTCCCGAGAACGCTGCGAACAAGAAGAAATCGGTCGATGCGTGTCGCGACAAGAAATAGACTACAGTAGAGGAACGGAGAACTCTATTGAGCATCTAAAAGGTCAAACTAGTGGTGAGCAATCAGAACATACCAAAAAAAGAAAGCGATAAGAGGCAAAACGTGTGAGAGAGTGAACATACAGCCGAGACACGTGTTTGACCATCTAGCCGCCCCTAGAGTAACTCCATACAATTACAAGGGTCTTACATTGTTCTAAAAGAAGAAAGCTGAAGGTAACCAACGAAGTGAACACAAGGGAAAAGACGTCCAGAGAAAATCCAAAGGCAGTGCTTGCTACTATGTACATATAAACAGTGGAAGTATGGACGTCTTGTAGTTTATCGAATTCTCTCCTCAATATTTCCTGCGCGCAATACGCCCTGATTGTAGTCAGCCCGTTGAGCGTGGCATTTAGGTGAGTGAATACAGGTGATCGAGCTGAAGAGATAAACGCGTCGACGTTATTTTAACGACGAACACAGGCAACTACGGGTAGGTTAGGTATCGTTACTTACTCATTCCCTCCATTCTTTTGATGTTCTTGCTGGTTTTGAGAAACACCTTTCGTAGCCAGTAGAATATAAAACTCAAGAATACTATCGGGATCAAGAAAAGAACATTGACGACACAAGACACGACTAGGGAGCCAACCATCATTATGCATATCTGGCCAGCATCGAGTATCGCTTTCGGCAGTAGTTCATCTATCGATCCCATATCTTTCGAGAATCTGTTGAGGATCCTGCCGCTGGGATTCGTGTCGAAAAACCGCATGCCGGTTCTGATTAACGCGCTGAACGCCCTATCGTGCAGCTTTTGACTGCACAGCATGCACACTTTGTAAAACGACAGGGACCTGGTGATTCCGATGATAAATATTCCCACTACAATAGCCGTGTAAATGTACAGATAAGTGTACGAAGTCGTCATATCCGAATCATCGATCATTGTGTCGTTGGTAGCGTTCAGGTTAGCTTGCTGAATTCTGTATTGCCGTGCTTCTTCTACGTTAACGCTACAAATATGATCGACACTCGTAAAGACTCTTTGCTATCGTCGCGTTAGAACAAAGCTACGAGAACGAAACTACTCACAAAATTGGAACGAAATAATCGTTGAGACTGACGACGCACTGAGTAATTAGAAACAGCAGAAGCACAGTAGAAGCCAGGCACAAGTTGGCGCCTGTTCGGAAGTACTTTATGAAAATTGGTCCCTTGACCGCTCCACGGGATGTCCCTTCGAAACCATCGTTCTGTTTCTCGGGGTCCTCGTCCTCCTCTTCGTCGTCGGTACCGCCACTGCTAGCTTCCGGTGTTCGGCTCTGCCAAAAGAGAAATACAGATTTTTCATTCTCCGTCCGAAGCGTTTCTGGATCCTAAACGATACAAGAATACGAAATGCAACTGACTCTGGTACTCGACGAAGAAAATTGTCTTCGCATGCCGCTCTTCTCCAAAGAGGAGTCATCGTGGGTATCGCCCCCGTCCGAGAGAAGTTGACAGTACTCGGGTCGTTTGTCCAACAGTTCCTGATAGCTCGTGAACACTGTGACCTTCCCTTGCTCGATCAAAACGATAGTGTCGACGCTCTTCACGTATTGCAGCTGATGGGTCGCCAGGATTCTCGTCTTTCCCGACAGGTATCGTTGAATGCATTCTTCGAACAAATGTTTGCTCACGTGTGTATCAACCTGAAATATCATCGTACGAAAGGTTATTAAAGCTTGGTTGCCTAATCGATATCTCAGGATACAGAGCAAACTTTACTCACAGCACTCAGAGGATCATCTAGTAGGTATATATCAGCTTGTCTGTATAATGACCTGGCCAAATTGATCCTAGCCTTTTGACCCCCTGACAAAGAGCTACCCCTTTCTCCGACCACTGTCTGATCACCCTGGGGAAATTGCTTGAAGTCTCTCAGAAGGGAACACGCTTTGACAACTCTTTGGTAACGAGGACGATCGTAAGGTTGACCGAAGAGTATATTTTGTCGAACGGTCGACCCAAAGACCCAAGCTTCTTGGCCAGCGTAGCTCAAACTTCCATTGACCTTCACCTGACCTTCCGTTACCTCTATTTCACCGAGAATAGCGGAAAGGAAGGAACTCTTCCCCGCCCCGACCATTCCGATCACCGCGTATGTCTTTCCTTTTTCGATCTCTAGGTTCAGTCCTTCTAGAGTGTTCTCCGAATGACTGGATTCCCATTTAGCTGTTACATTGATCATCTTAACCGCGCATGGTTCCTCGTTCGCCACAGACGGACGTTTCGTTTCTGTGGGAAAACGTGATCGATAGTCGTTAGAAACGCGCGTGACCATATGTATCTGCTGCTGCCAACTCAAACGGCAGTTCTGTACAGCGTGGCTTACCTTCCATGAGAGTCACGGTGTTCTTCAACAGATCGCTGGCGACCACCACCAAACCATTGTGTTTCCTCTTCTCCTCCGATCTGTCGAGATTCTCGTAGCCCTCTATCTCGTCGTCTATGTACGGCAGATCATTTCTGGACGTTTTGTTCGAAGCCTGTTTCGCGTCCATGTTGATGCTACCGTTGAGGCTAGCGGCGAATTTATTCAGATTGAATCCCTTCTCTTGGAACTCCTCGTACATCAGGAAGTGCTGTAATCTCCTTACAGCGACCAGGCACTCGGCTATTTCTGCGAAACCGCGTACGAACATTCCTGACATGGTGTGCGCCAATATGTTGAAGAAAGAGGAGAACACGAACACCTTGTCAACAGTCAGTTCGTTCCCCAACAACATCATGCTGATCAGGGTACAGTAAAGCGCCATTCTCGTGGTGAACAGGTTGAAAGTCATGTAGATGCCTCTGATGTACGAGCTTTTCGTAACTACTTGCAGTTCCAGTTTCCGGGCGGTTTCTATGAGCGCGCAGAACGGTTTCTCCCATGCGTACATTTTAATTACTTGGACGCCCGATATGATCTCGTCCATTAGTCGCACCCTCTCGTCAGTTTTTACGGCAGTTTGCAGTCTGAACTTGGAGGACAGCTTTCCGGTATATGCTAAAATACGTTAACGCAATACGTGAACGTTACACTTCGTAGCGATGTGTGTCCGATATAGAATGTATGCGTATAGTCATTACCGAAAACTCACATTGAATCGGCACGACAACGAACACCGCGGCGATGCCAATCAAACCGGCATAGCCTGCCTCGGTGTAGAGGAAGTACGCTATGATCAGTCCTGAGAGCGGGGCGGACCACATGTAGTGAATAAATATGGAAACAAGATCGAACCTGTTCACGTCGTTCGCTACTAAATTGACCACCTTTCCTGGCGCTGTCTCGCCCAATGCCGTTTTGCTGAGCCGCAACGCCTGTATAGAGAAGCACACAAATCAAAAACAATCAAGAATATTAGGCAAATTTGAGGACATTTTTTCGGTTTTTTGCCGGTGATGTACAGTAGCGGACAAGAGTTTAAGACCGCTCTAAAGAAGACGATACTTTTTAAATGTTGAACTATACGATTTGAACTTTTTTGGGAAGCTAGAGCAATTAGTTTACTAAAGGATGTGAAAAGAAATTTTTCAAAAATTGCAATTGATCGGAATTGTTGGAAAAATACTAAAAGTTGATTTTTTAACTTTTTTATGTGGGCCTTTATTGAAAATTTAAAAAATACGTTTTGTAGATCTGTGTGAATTATATGCACAGTGAAAGGTTCATCGAAATCGGTCGACGTTGCAATAAGCTACACACGTTTAAAGATGGTAAAAATTGCAGATTTATTGCCGAAAGTCGTGAAAATCTTCAATTTTTACCATCTTTAAACGTTTGTAGCTCATTGCAACGTTGACCGATTTTGACGAAATTTTCAGAATATGTTTAATTACACACCTCAATTTTCAATTTTGTTTCAGAATTTTTCTATACAGGGTGTGTCCGTTAAGTTATGTCACCATTTTTTAGGCATGTCCAGTAGTGCAATTAAAAAATGTTTTAGACAAAAGTTGTTCAGTACTTGGTGAGCTACATGTTCGCATATTCTTAAATCTGAAAAAATGTTTTTCACGTAAAAAAATAAAGGTCACCTTGACTTTTTTAAATGGCACCATCGGTTTTGGACATCATGGGATTGTTTCTGACGTCGAGACGAATTCAAGAGTGTTCCACTATGCCCTTGAAATGACCTCAAACTCGAAAATTTTGTGCAGACCTAACTTTAATCAAAAATTATTTTTTACAAAACAAAGCAAGTTACATTAAATGTTCGAACTGCGATCCATCTTCTACGATACAGAGCTCCGCTTTTTGTATTAGACGTTTTGTTGTCGCCATAATTAGGGCGTCTCCGTTTATGTTATTACATGCAGTTGTTATGCGATTCCGAAGTTCCTGGAGGATATCTGCAATCTGTTGTATACGACAGTATACAATCAGTAATGTTCAAGAACTTCGGAATCGCATAACAACTGCTTGTAATAACATAAACCGAGACGCCCTAATTCGAACATCTAATGTAACTTGTTTTGTTTTGTAAGAAATAATTTTTTATTGAAGTTACGTTTGAACAAAATTTCCGAGTTTGAGGTCATTTCAAGGTCCTGGGGTAATACACTGTTAAATTCGTCTCGACGTCCGAAACAATCCCATGGTGTCCAAAGCATGTGGTGCCATTTAAAAAAGTCAAGGTGACTTTTACTTCTTTACGTAAAAAACATTTTTTGAGATTTAAGAATATGCGAACATGTAGCTCACCAAGTATTGAGCAACTTTTGTCTAAAACATTTTTTAATTGCACTCCCGGAAATGCCTAAAAAATGGTGACATAACTCAACTGACACACCCCGTATACCACGATTCAAGAAGACTAGAATGACCTTGAACAGGCTATGCACATTCCCCTCCACCTTGATACTCGGCCGTCATCTTTATTACCTTACGATAAACAACGGAACACGCAGCGACCCTAATTTTTGCACCAACGTGGAACGCGCCGAACATCGCCTGATTAAACGATACCACGTTCACAAAAGTGGCGATGCAAATCCCTCCTGCATAAAGAAGCGCAGTCTCGTACGTTTCGGTGGAGTTCTTCCGGAAGTAGCGCAGCAGCCCTCCGAGAAGTATCGGTGTTCCCAATCTAGCATTTCAGTTAGAATTAATTCGATGCGATAATATATCAAAGATCAGCGATTCGAAATCGTTGAATGGGGAAAAGAGTAGAGTGTCGAAATACCGTAGTACAAATTCGTTTATTATCTGCATCAGTCCAAGTAGAGTGTATTCCCATAAAAAGGTGCGGAAAATAGCCCTCAGGAAACTGGGTCCGCGTTTGCTTTTCCTTGAATTCTCCAGTTCGATTTCCCATTGTCTGAAAATAAAACGGTTCGAACAATTTGGTTAGCTTCCATTGCCGCGTGTTAACCCTCGGATAGCGAATGTTAACGCCGATTAGAAAAAAAAGAATTATTCTTAGAAATTTAGTATCAGTAGTAGCATCGGTATTTTGAAAAGCATCCGCGTTCCGAGGGTTAGTCGGACGTCGATATTCATTTCAATTGTTGATAATAACTTGTCTAATCTGTCCCCAAGCACGTGCGATCGATCGGTCTTCAATGGATCATAGAGATCGTCCGTCTGCAACACTTTCTTGTAGCCTGTCTTGAACAATCCTATCGTCCACCTGTTAACGCGTAACGATCGATGTTATGCATCGGTTACTTAACGGTTCACCGTTGTTTATCGGTGATTACCGCACATAATGATAATGCAGTTTCCCGCTAGCGCGTACGCTTCTTTACCGACGTTCATTGCCCATGTCGCATCCGAATTATTCTATGCAATTGTCATCAATGTATGCCCGTTCGCACGCACATAACTATTTCGACCTATCTTCGCCGTCGTTAAAATAATTTTCGAATAAATAAAATTCGCTAATCTTGTCACTCGACATTGGTATAATTAAAAGTGAAGCATCGGTACTCCGTGACCGTTGCCTTACGATAAGAAGCTGTTGTTAACTAGTTGTTAATAATAAGTAGCCTGAGGATCTTTATATGGTACAAAAATAATTATAATAGTAAGAAACAGACGTCAAATGAAAATGTCTCTTTCAATAATTTTAATCAATTGCGTAGAATACAACGATATTATTTCATTCTTCTAACGTGTTCACAATTTAGTATTGCAGCTAGTCATTTTTGTCACAAATGCATAAAATCCGCAGTCTAATAATACCTTTATTGTCCTAAGACATATACAGGGTGGTCCACGCAACTTGCACACCTATAATAACTTCCAAAGTATGCGTTGCACGAAAAAGTTTTGTATACAGAAGTTGCATGGTCTGAAGGGGTACATTATGTAGTGCATTTATTTTTGTACAGGTGGACGCGGAAAGGACATATGAAGATAAACTTCATTTTCTTAGATGGAATGAGGTATTTTTTAATACATCAATCGATGCAGCTGGACGTTCGTTATAAAAAAGTACTAACCTATGTATGTCGAAAAGTTAGTAGTCCAGGAGATATTTCAATTTAAATAACTTTAAAACACCATTACTGTCGTACTAAGCCATTAGCGTTTACTTACTTATGTAACGTCTTAGTACGACAGTAATGGTGTTTTAGAGTTATTTAAATTGAAATATCTCCTGAACTACTAACTTTTCGACATACATTTCGACAAAGTACGGGTTATCTAGTACTTTTTTGTAACGAACGTCCAGCTGCATCGATTGATGTATTAAAAAATACTTCATTCCATTAAAAAAAATGAAGTTGACCTTCATATGTCCTTCACGCGTCCACCTGTAAAAAAATTAATACACTACATAATGTACCCCTTCAGACCATGCAACTTCTGTATACAAAACTTTTTCGTGCAATGCATACTTTGAAAGTTATTATAGGTGCACCCTGTATGTATAAAAGGAAACGCATGGACCGATCAAAACAAACAGTATTTTTCTTTTGTTCTTGCATCGAGGTTGGCCAAGAGATTCTATATAAACAGACTGCGGATCTTTATGCACAGTAAATATCATATGCATCGATTGCAAGAAATAGACTAAATTGAAGGTTATTTCTTCGCTTAATGATTTTAACCTCTTGCTGTACTTTGACGAGCCAGACTCGTGATGAAGGTTTTCAACAAAGTCTACCAAATATGAATGTTACTGGTTTCATTTTCGATGAAATAAAATTTGATTCGTTTCTAATCAATATTAGCTATACAAAAAATATACATTTGCTTTTCCCTTCTTCGACATTTTTGTGCATAAAGACGTTCTAATCACTGTAACTGTGAAAGAAAAGGTACGGCAAGGGGTTAATAGAGGCGAAATCATATATTGACGTCTTCAGTTTTAAAAATTTTCCAACAATTTTGAATTTCATCTACACAATTTTGCTATAAATGCATCAAGATCCGCAGTCCAGTTATAAAATAATCTATGGGAGCGGGGATTCGCATAAAAATCCTTAGTGTATTCGTTCGATTGGAATGATCGAGTTGTTTAATAATCGAAGAAACTTACCACCAGAATAACACGGACACCAGGCTCGCCTTTACTCGCGGGTTCGGGTTCGATTTCACGCTGCTCGAGTCCATCTTCCTGTATGCGCCGCATTAACTCACCTTTCGAGCGATTCGAACAACACACTTGAATATCACTAAACGAAAAGAATAGGACGGTTGAAACCGAGATTCGTAACTCTCCGCACTTAGCACCAATAGCGATACATAGCAGTAGCAGCGGCAACGGTAGCGACAGCAGCAGCAGCAATAGAAAACGAAAGCCCAGTCTTATGGTCTGTGTCACGATTAATTTGCCAGCAGTTTGGCCTATCACATGAAAATTTACACTAGGCTTTTAGATAAAGCGGCAATCTCGGGACTGATGTCACAAAATCTCTGTTTACCAGACTTGCTTGGTACTATCGTTTCAACGAGCAGCCCCGATTTCCTGGCACACCAGCAAATCCTTCCTCTTCTCTTCCATGAATGAGACGCGTATCGATCGAGCACCTGTATTTAAGGACAAACGGATTCTGAATCGTCTTTCGAAATGTGTAATTGTAAATTGGGTTTCTTTTCTTTATCTCCCTACTAGCTGCTTCGTCATTCCTCAAACAAGTCGCCGAGTGCTGTGTGCGTGGCTCGCGCCGTGTTATACGCGTTTTTCGACGTTAACTCGAATGTTAATTGTTCGGTGTCCCCTTTCGATCCACTTGGGACTGCTGTAAATACTGTTCACCCGGTTCACCGTGATTAATAGATGTGTTAAAGTAATCTTGAGTGATATCGCTACGATGTTGATTCTACAACACTTATTATTCTTATAACGTTGTTTAGCATTCGTCCCAACAGCGCTGACAGGGTAACGAAAACAATTCGGTAAACCACGAAATCTTCGATCTAGCGATAGCGAGTGAATTTATCGATCGGGCGCATATTATCCGATGTGGGATATCTTACAATCATGGTTGCATCGATGATCACGATCGATCGATTGATCGATCAATTAACCAATGTGTTGCAATATCACGGAAATCGTTGAACGAAAATTTTAACGTGCCGTGTTGAATAACTTCTTGCAATCTTATAAGCTGTTTATAATTCATAATCGAATGAGAATCTTCTCTTCAAACACGCCGGTCCGACGCATGAATCAACGAGATAAAAGGCACACTTACCATTGCGTATTGATACCAGCCTGAATACAAAACGTCCACTAAGATGAGGATTCTGTGAGACTCGAATTGTACTTCACTCAACATTATTTTATTAAATAGCGTATTCACGGTTTCGTTGTTGCAGTGAGAAAGATTTTAAAGCATTCGGTAAATGTACACGTTAATCTAATTAATAACATGTGTTTAATATTAAACGCTGTATTGAACAATTTTCGATTTGATGAGAAAACGTACCATCGCAAAAATAAATTCGAAGGAGGTGCTATCTCGTTGTTTGAATGTTGCACGGAAATATGAGCATGTGTATCCGCGGTTAAATAATTGTTGTCTTATTTTTAGTTATCGCGTATCAGCTGTGTGTAGAGTCAATGACGAAGATGAAATGGTGCCAGTAATCATCGTCGACGTTCATGATTCAGCAGAAACTGTTTCCAATTGTCAGCATGCATTCTAGTCACGACGGAAAGACGACAGGGGAACAGAGAATTCTCTACACGGCGAACCGTTGCGAAAATTCCGACACAATATAGATAGTTAATTGTTATCGCAACCAATGAGTTTTTCCGTATGCGCTGCCCTGATCCATGATTCGTATGTAGAACGATATATGTAGATACATATGTATATATTCGTCGTTTGCTCGCCGTCTGCACGGTTGCCAAGTCGGTGGAACCATTGTCATCATGGTTATACGAGACAAATTCCTATAAACTTTCCATGGGACACGCGTACGTGCATCATTACGAGTTATGTAACCTCGTTCTCACGCTCGTGACTGATTCTCTCGGTCAATCACATAAATATACATATAAATTAACGCTGCGACCACCGTATCGGTCAAATTAATAATGCTCCAATACGGGCGTCTTGATATACTACTTAATATATATAATTAGAGGATTAGACTATTTGCTCGAGTTCTTTCTTCTTCTATTTTTAATGAAAAGAGAAAATATGTAAACCGCGACTCCGCATGATTTTCGACGGACACCGGTTCTGTCGCATCGTGCATCGGTAAGTAGATACATACGCGGAAAATGTTTGAATTTCGCGTATAAAGGTAACAGAACGAAGCAATGATAATGATTCAGTGATTCTGTACTCGGGATGAAGTATTAGTCCCCTAATATTTCAATGTCACGCAGTCTGACGCTAATTTATTGCCCCTTATCGACTGTACAAACTTGAATTTATTTCGGTTGTGTTACCGTGTTGACATTCAATTTAAGCAGATTTTTTAAACAAGCATCCCAATTTCAGGTGTCAAGTTCACGATTAAAACTCTCAACGCGATTATGTCGCATTCCGTGTTTGTATATTTCCTCAGACCTGAGCAGAAGAAGAGAATTGAGGTTTGTTAACCCAGTCGGTAATGTCGCGTATGGCCCGTGATTTGAAGATGGCCGAATATGTACACAAGAGCTGCCGTAAAACAAATGTACAACGAAGGTAAATAGACTGTCACTCGCCGAGAGTTTCCGAGATACGAACAAGTGAAATCCGCTAACAGTAAATCTGTTCGCTTCTCCGGTGTCGTAAGCTTTGAAATTTTCTGCAGTCATGTTGCTTGGCTTTATCGATCGGCTACGAATATGTCCTCCTAATCTTGTCACCGAACATTCGACGAGCACGCGATTACTTTACAGAATGTTCGGTTCGCATAACCAGCAAGTGCAAACGTAACGTTGCCGAATTGAACTATAATTTCAAATTGAAACTTTTACGTTCGCGAGGCTATGGGCTAACAAAAGAATAAATTCGATACTCAGAATTAGATTACGATACACAGAACCGCTACCCCAGATAGCCAAGCGATCCTCGCGCACAGATCGAGCCCGGCGTGTCGGGGTCAGGTAGACGGGCCGAACGTCGCTTGAATGGGCAAAAGGCACACGATGGCTATAATCTGAGGAGGGCACTTATGACCGTGAGGGCTCGTAACGTTCCCTCGGCACAAACCCGGCACAAGCTTCCCCTTGGCCCGTCGGTCCAGGTGCTCGGCCCTGGACGGGCCGAGGGGCAGCTTGTGCCGAGGGAACGTTACGAGCCCACACGGTCATAACTGCCCTGGCCAGAATCGAGCATTTTGGCTATCTGGGTACTTAGACGCGTTATTAGTTTTACAAAATATCGTCGAGAATCGCAATATCTTTTCAAAGAAACTTTTCATAGATTGTTTCTAAAAAACAATTCTGAGATTTATAATTCGAGTGCGACACCGATTGAAGGAACTGAGTTAGCGCGGACTCATCAAGAAAGCATCGCTGATGTCCTTTGAAAACAATTGAAACACGTTACGCAACAATCGAGAAGTTAACCTGAAATATTCAACGATCGCCTACGAGGGGGCAACAGAAACGAAGATAGCGGCAAGGTTCTGGCTATCTTTCTCCCGGACACTCGCAATTCCAACTGACCACCAACTGTCAACGTCTAAAAATACACGTCTGTTCGATTATTAATCGGTTTCCTCGTATTTAACCGTTGCGGGTGTAGTCTTCTAAATAGCTGTACGACTTGACGCGTTTAATGGGTCTTCATCGAAACGATGCCACGCGAAATTGTTATCGAGACCAGATGCTGCGAAGGGGTCAATTGCTAACGACACGTGATTCATAACGGTTCAACGCGATATATTCTCGGCACGTCTACTCTTGCACTAGATGACTGAGTCTTTTCAAATTATTTATACAACACAGTCAAAAAGTAAAGTTCAATTTTTACAGCGAAATCGACCGGCATACCGCCGTTAATTTGAATAACATTCGATTTCCGTTTTCCCGATGTTATATGTATTATTTTCTATTACCGAAACAAAATACTCGAAGTGTTAGTTTCGTCACAGCAAACGCGTGGATCTGTCATCATCGCGCGTGAACGCTTGCAAATTATATCCTACAGAAATCAACGCGAGAAACAATTGAACGGGCACGCGTGGTTAACAACAATGCAGCACGTGGTTGATCATTAATTTAATTAGATCTCCCGCTCGTGCAAGAACGGAGCTACATACGTGAATGAATTTATAAAAACAACGTGGATCTCGTCCAACGTGTGTATACAAATAAACTGTAACGAATCATCATCGTTTTGCGCGGACCGTGGTTTTGAGACTCGATCGCGTGCTGCCTTATCAACAGCAGATTTGCATGCGCATAGTTGAGGGAGATCTTTCGAAAGTCTAGCGGAATATATTTTGAGCCGGAAGGGTAATAAGCGTTCCTCGAAGCAGCTATCGCGGTGGTCTCGACGTTACTCGACATCAACCATCAAACGTTTGCTTATTCTTGGTCGTCTTGTGTTTGCGACTTGAAAGTGAGTCGACGATGACGGAACAACTAGTGCGAGCTCGTTTTGGAGTTAGTCGACTTATACTCACTGTTTTGTGTCAGTGTACGGATATATGGGTAGACGATTCGTGATTCGGCTTCGCTAGAGAATCATACGTATACGTGTCACATGCTGGAACGAGGGAAACTGACTTTCTCAGCACGGAATACGTGTGGAACGAATCCCAACCGACACGCGCGCACTCAACGCAAAACCTGCGCTGCTACTGACTACAGATCTCGCATCTCGCTTTTCCTGTGCTTGGCTCTTCGCTTGTTCGCTCTTCGCGCTGTAACGCACCAATACTATCGCACACATTATACCGATTCGACTGGCTCCGTCAGAGTCGTCGACACATCGGCCAGAGTTCTCTCTTCACGCTTCGTGATGCGTCTTCAACCGTTGCACTCTTCCACTGTAGAATTATTTTAGTCTTATCTATAATAACGCATTCTACTTCTCATTTAACGCATGCATTGTCCAGTTCCCCTTTATTGTTGAATACATACATCGTAAAAGCCACATTTCGCTATTTTCACAACAGCTTTGTCGTTAGAATAAAAGAAAAAATGTATAAAATAGAACTCTACGGGTATTTGAGTAACAAAAATCATGGGTCGTGAACATTATACTTAACCTAATTCGTCTCTACCTACATATAGACACAACTCGATGCTTCGACTCTGGTTCTATGGAATTTTGTAGAATGTCGAAACCATCGGTCACGAATGATACACAGTGCGTCTATTTCGTATGGAAACTTGTAAACACCTCGAAAACTACGGGTAACGTGGGAAAACATTTATTTTACCTCACAATGACCTCAAAAAGACCTGTAAAGGCCGCAGTTGTTTCCCCGTGGTTTTCGAGGTGCGCATTATTTACAACATTAGAAAATAAAATGGGCACACTGTATATCTATTTCCTGACCATTTTCTACACTGATCAACGAGAGAATGACACGTTACGTATGAAAACAGTTTACTTTCTCATCAAAACAGTGTCATAGGCTAATTACAAAAATAATCCTATTATTACAATCGTTTTAATACACTAAATATTTATGCAATGTTCGACATATCATAATATAAGATGCTTATGTACATTTATTTAAATCCCTAATCATAATTTCCTAGAGTAGATTTTTTTTTTAAAGTATGAATCCTAAGTCTTTTTATAAATATTGTCCAACTCGAATCGTTTCTACCGTTCAGATCTTCAATGTTTCTTCAAACCTCATACAAGGTTTAAAAATACTTGAAGTTTCCGTGTATTTGGGAATTCAACGATTTGCACATCCATATATTATACACATTAGCGGACCTCAAACTTTGGTCAATGGGGAATGTGAAAAGTTCTTTTTTTTTTACAGATGAAGTTAATGAAGTTTAGGCCGCTTGTTCTGTACCGACATAAATAGAGAAATGTTTAAATTGCACTACTCCGTCAGAGCACGACCGATACCATGACTTTCACTCTTTTATAGCCGTGTTCGAGGCACTTGTGCGGAGTAACGTGCGCATCATGGGTAAAGCACTTAGATTTAGCGTTTGTTTATCCATAAAATTATGTCAAAGTACGAGCTTACATAATAGATTACAACCACAATTTAATCGTCAGCTGTTCTAAAAACAAAAAAGGAAACATAATACAGGCCCAGGCCCTTCCTTTATTACTCATTACAGAGCATCCTTTCCTTCTATTTCTGTAAGTTGCTCTCATGATTCGTTGATTTTTCGCTTTGCTGTTACAATAAAAATATCTAGTAAAAACTTCTATACGGTTCTACAAAATAAAATAAAAATAAAATAATTACTTAAACGAATGCACAAGTTGCCGAGTGTACATATATTATCCTTATTAAAAAAAAAAAGAAAAAATGAAGAAAAGATAGTTTCAATACTTCTACGACATACTGTGTCGACAGCGCTTTTCTCCAACCGGTTCTCAACAACAATTTTGTCGAGTTTCGGGAGTCGATAGCATCAGTACTAGTTTCTCGTGGGCGTACCCCAAGTTTTTCGCCAAACCCTGACAGCATCCGTTCTCTTCGATGGATTGGAATCTGTACGTTCTGAAATTCTTAGCTGTGTCTATGTACGTAACTGCCGCCATTAACGGGCACATAATAATTTTCGAGTGATCCAGGAAGTTTATCTGTAAGGACAGTAACATTGCTAAATAACATGGAAGAATTGTATATTGGTATTTTGAAAAAGGAAGGAAGTCGATTTCGTCGAGTCGACGAATGAGAGAACTCGAGTGCAGAACTTCGGTTTCGCTTACTTGTACAGTTCCATTAGTAAGTTGCATAACTACAGCATGTTGTGTTCTAAACCATTGATGCATGTATGGTATCCTAGACATGGCATCGCTTGGCTTCACGGGGACAGAACTTCCAGCTTTCATTAAATGTTCTTTCATGTATTTCAAAAAGAAGTTCATCAGCTTCATCTTCTTTTCCAGCTCCTGTGGGTATTCTCGAACGGTATAATACAGCTCGTTCCCTTCGCGATTTATATAGTGGATGTTAAAACAGTTAGCCAGCATGATTAAGCGGGTACCGTCATTGTACATAACACCAACTCCGTCATCGGAAAGCTGATAGCCGAAACCATACTTGTCCGAATAGTCAACCCATTTACTTATCCATATAACAGGCTGTGCAGCTGGGTCAGTCATTTCATCTAAATAATTTCAATTCGATTATCTTAATATAAAATCTATAGATGTTGCAAAATAAAAATGATTTGTATCAGTTGCTGCAACAAGCAGAAACCTAATAGAAGTTTCATGCTTCCTTTTATCATTTTAATAGACTGAATTTAATACATTGACATTCTTAAATTTTTTCAATCTGTTTACAGCCTTGAATTTGCATCTGCTCATTCTTGTCATAAATGCATAAAATCTGTAGTCTAGTTAACAATGAGTACATGCTATTTACAGCAAAACAAAAAAGTTTAAGAGGTTGGCTTACTCGAGCCAGTTTTGGTAGACATATCATGTAAGAATCAATATTCTCGAGTACCTTCTGATAATGTTGCCTCTCTACTTGGATTAGCTTTCAATACTGCAGCCAGCTGCTCTTTTAGTATCTGAAGCATGTTCTTGATATCATGACTCAGTTTTTGGACTTCGTTTACCGTTTCTTGAGGTTTTGTCTTACGTCCTGGACTATTTGGTACTCTGAATACAAAGTCTTGTCCCTCCCCTATTATATTAGTGTTCATTTCAGATAACGGTTTTCGTTGATTGTGCATTTCTAACATATCCAGGCGAGGCGCCATCGTTAAACACGATAGCGGTAGACTTGCTGGCATGAAACCTGGAACAAAAGTTTTAGGGGCATTCGATTAAAAGAGGATTTCCTTAACGATAATATTAGCGATAGAAACACGTATTTACCGCAAGTAAAGAATTGATCTTTCAATAGTTGGCCTATAGGAGGACGTTTGGACGGATTTCCTTGTAGCATATCCGATATCATATTCATAGCGATAGAATTGATATGCTGAGGAATTTTATACTGAACTTGTTTAATTCTAGCATAAGTCTCTCTCAAACTGGATGTTTCGAATGGTGGTTTGCCCACGAGTAGAGTGTACATGATACATCCGATGCTCCATATATCGACTTCATAGGAATGGCCAGACTTTGTCAAAATTTCTGGTGCTATATAATTAGGAGTTCCACAGACGGTCCTGTTAATACAGAAGAAAAGTTTGATTTCGTTTTTCATTGGTCGATCATGTGTGTAAACATGCGCGAGCATTACTTCTTTCGTTCTCCTTCGTGCTCCAACCTAGTGGCCAATCCAAAATCACCAATCTTAACTTGCAGATCGTCACTCAAAAATAAATTACCTAACTTCAGATCTCTGTGAATTATTTTATTTAGGTGCAGGTAATTAACACCGTCTAAGATTTGTTTCATATAAAATCGAGTTTCACATTCGGTTAATGCTTTTCTACGTTTGTGCAATTCCATCATCGACTGAAAATTAAAATGGTTGCATTTAGTAATGTGTATGTTCTTGCGTACAACCTGTTGATCGGAGGAATATTAAAGTAACATACCCTCTTGCGACATAATTCTAGAATTATATATACATGTTGCGGATCGTCAAAGAATCCATAAAAACCTACAACGTTTTTATGATTCAAAGTCTGATGAATCGAGATTTCTTGTGTCATTTTTTCTCTGTGATTGCTCTTCGTGATTTGTGCCTTCGGGACAATCTTTCCAGCGTACACACGATGCGATTTTGATTCTCTGATCTCGTAACATTTTGCAAAGCCACCCTAAAACATTGTGTAGATATACTCGCAGCACATTGGCAAAATTGAAGTCTGTGGTTACTCCACCAGTATACATGCAAATTAACATTTATTTCGTTCTAATGTAAGGAACTTCGTTAGACTTCATTCAAGTACAATACAGTTAACAATTTTTTACGATGACGGGTTTTAGCACTGTTTCTATGCAACTCAGATTGATTACAGCAACAAAGGTTAAGACTTTTGAATACGATCAAGCAGGAAAGCTGTTTTGTCGTAAAAGTTAAAAAATCAAGCGATACGAAAAAGCAAGGCAACATATGTACAGGCTTACCTTTCCGAAAAATCGGCCTTTGATGTAACTTTTCCCCGAGTGTACGTCGTATATAATGTCCGGAATAACACTTTCCTTCTCGTCTTTCGACATTTTGACTAAGATTGTTCTTGATCTATACTATTCGGATAGTGTGCGAGCAGTCAAGTTTGATGTTACAGTCTTAGTTTCGGAACGGAACGTCCAGTAATTGTGTACCACAGTACCACCCGAAAAGATCTGAGTACTACACCGTTGAATGTCTTCCGAATTTCAAACTACAGTTTTTGTCTTGCGGAAGAGAAGCAACGGATTTCAATATTTAAATCCAAACATCGCAACCAATCACACATTTGCCCGCGTAAATTCTACCAAGATACGAACATATATTCCCTATAGCATTCGGATGGGTTCACAAAGTTTTGTAACTAGAATAAAATTCCTAGCGGTTCCATTCCACGTTGCGTGTCTGCCTTGAGACTCTCCGACCATAAATAGACGACAATTTGTGAAACTACTGAATAAATATCATATGCATTTTATTTCCATACTAAATATCACATCTACGTGCATTTATATTTTTATAAATAAATCTTAGTAAGAGTATATAAGTATATAGGTGTATCAGTGTAATTTTGAAAAATTCATAGATACGATATTGAACACAACAAAATATATTTCCTTATTTTTGAACGTTTTATAATGTTTGTAAGCACACGACCACTTCGTTTGATAAATTATGTATATACGGAAAAACATTATATCTATATAGAGTCGAATTGCGACATCTTGTGAAGATAGGCCTTAATGGAAGGATATCCGGTAATGTCGGCTATAGTAATCGAG
Source organism: Lasioglossum pauxillum (assembly GCA_933228785.1). Lineage (NCBI taxonomy): Eukaryota > Metazoa > Arthropoda > Insecta > Hymenoptera > Halictidae > Lasioglossum > Lasioglossum pauxillum. Next base: position 27,243,589 of record OW121706.1, on the reverse strand, counting down.
TGGCAATGGTCGATGCTTCTTTTTCCGGGTACCGGCGTCCATTTTCCTTGTTGGCTTGTCTAAAGTTGGCGCGTTTGTCACTTCTAAACGGATTATTTGTCGTCCAGTGAATCGTAAGTACTCTTTGATTGAAGAAAATTGTTCCCGTTACACGATGTCTCTCTGCGTTGCGGTTAAGTTTCCTGATATATTACGAAAAACAAGAAGGAAAAAGGAAAAACGCTTTAGGTTTGACGACGGTATCGGATGGCGTCTATAGGGTGATTTAGAAATGGGATGGATCGTAACCTCTTCTGAAAATCGCAGTTGGATACAATCGTTTTTCACGTAAAATATCGAAGCTTGTCTCGTCCCGACGTTCCCTTTCTTCTCGATAGGTTAAAGCGCGAAACAGAGTCGTTGTTATCATTTTGTAATTAACGTTGTCTCGGTTACAATTGGTTTGTTTTAGATACACAAATAAATGGAAGGTGCTTCTGCTGGTAGAGGAGGCTTTCGTGGCCGTGGCGGTCCAGGAGGCCCAATGAGAGGACGTGGTGGTTTCGGAGATAGAGGAAGGTAACAAATTTTTAGTAATGTTTTTGTTAGTTGTTTTCAAACAAAATACAGATGCATCGATGCCCAAGGGATATGTGTCTCTTTTAAGAAAAGTTCATAAAGCAAATAAAATAATGTTGAAAGGTTAATTTGATACCATTTATGACACTTTTTCTCTTCGTATGTATTTGTGGTTCCGAAAGGGGTCTAAAATATAACTTACTGTGTCGTGATATTTAAGGGGTGGACCACCAAGAGGCGGAGGCATGATGCGAGGTGGTCGTGGCAGTGGCCCTGGAGGTGGAATGAGAGGCGGACCACCTGGAATGAGGGGTAGAGGAGGTCCTCCTGGAAGAGGTGGACACGGCGGACATTTTCCTCCTGGGTATAGTATATTAAGCCAATAACACTGTTTGTTCTTAACCCCTTGTGCTAAGATTTATTTTACGGATGCAGCAATTATACCTTTCTTGTCATTCATAATTTCCTAGAAGGAAAAGAAAGTTTATATTCATTGTATGCTTATGTATTTTCCCCCAATGGCTATATAACGACAACATCAATATAGAATTTTATTTCAGTTTAAAGGAAATTAGTAACATTTATATACACTACCGCTCAAAAGTATGTGGACACTTGTTCAATTCTCCTCCTAGAAGAAACAAAATCTTCAAGGGATTTAATTAAATTTCATGTGATCTGCTTTATACAGTATCAGAGAATTTATCTGAGCAATCATTTATTAGTAGACCGCGAATTTTATGCATTTATAACAAAAATTATTATTTACTGCATAATTACTCATTTCTCTAGGGATTGGACCTAAAATATACAGGGTGGCCCACATAACTCTGAACAGCTCAATATCTCCGTTACTTTTCGTTGTACAAAAAAACTTCGTAGGACAAAGTTACACTGTTTGAAGTACCACATATAACGGTGTAAGGGAAAAAAATTTCAAGGTCATTTTTATGAGATTTCAAGGTTATTGATGTTTTTTTAAATGGAATGAAGTATTTTTTAATACATCAATCGATGCAGCTGGACATTCTTTATAAAGAAGTACTAACCTACGTATGTCGAAAAGTTAGTAGTTCAGGAGATATTTCAATTTAAATAACTCCAAAATACCATTACTGTCGTACTAAGGCGTTAGTGTTTACTTACTTGTGTAACGCCTTAGTACGACAGTAATGGTATTTTGGAGTTATTTAAATTGAAATATCTCCTGAACTACTAACTTTTCGACATACGTAGGTTAGTACTTCTTTATAAAGAATGTCCAGCTGCATCGATTGATGTATTAAAAAATACCTCATTCCATTTAAAAAAAACATCGATAACCTTGAAATCTCATAAAAATGACCTTGAAATTTTTTTTCCCTTACACCGTTATATGTGACCCTTCAAACAGTGTAACTTTGTCCTACGAAGTTTTTTTGTACAACGAAAAGTAACGGAGATATTGAGCTGTTCAAAGTTATGTGGGCCATCCTGTATATTTGATTTTTTATTTATATTTTTCTGAACAATATGAATTTTTTGAACACTAAAAAAAGAACACTTGTACTTCAAGACTATCTGTTTACATCTAGCAAAGGCCTAGTTCCATATAATCAATTGTAGTTGTTCTAAAAAAATTCGTAAAAATCACTTTTCCACTGAAGTTACACAAGCCTTCCTTGAAATACGTTTTAAAATATTTTCCGTGGTACATACACTCGAACAATTTACTATTTCAAATTCTATTTTACTTAGCTCTGTGAACAATAAATATTGTCTCATAACAATTAAATAGTACACAAATTTCAACAATAAATGTCTACATACTTTTGAGCGGTAGTTATATCTAGTAGGTTGCGTTCAAAATCTTCATCACAAGTCTGACTCCATGTTGTAGTGCAAGCGGTCAAGAAGAGAGAATCATTGTATCGCATACTTCGTTGTTTCTACAATTTATTTTGAATTCACAGAGGTCCTCCAGAGCCGGGAATGTCCAGTGGACCTGGAGGCAACGGCCCCCCTGGTCCACCAGGAATGGGAGGTCCTCCACGGGGTGGTAGCAGAGGCGGAGGAAGCACCGGCTTCCGTGGTAGGGGAAGGGGTGACTTCTCGCGAGGTGATAATCGTAGAGGTAGTAGCAATTTCCGTGGTAGAGGAGGAATGGATAGAGGCAGTCGAGGAGGATCCAGGTACAACCTGTAACTATCGTTAATTTATGTATTTTAATACTTCTGTACAGTCTGGCCTGTCCAAGGTGTACAGAACACAGCGGAGTTCTCGACTTGTCTTGATTAAATTGTAAATTTTAGGGGTGGATCGGGCAGAGGTGGCCCAGGAGGTAGAGGAGGTTTCGGAGATCGTGGAAGCAGAGGAGGCAGTGGCCGTGGCGGTCCATCAAAACGCGGCGGAGGTCCTCCAGGTTCCAGTGGACCATCCAAGAGACCGAGGTTCGATCAACCGTCTTCTCAACCTGCGAACGGGTATGCGACTCAACCACCCAGGTATCGATACTTCTTTCGATCGTAGTTTAACAGCGTTATTGGAAACGAAATCGTATCCATGTGAAATGAAAGAATTTCGGTACAGTCAAGGAGCATACGGAGGAGGCGCTAGCAATGCATATGGTGGCGGTCAGCAACAGCCGCAGCAGCAACAAGCAGTGGGCTACGGCGGAGGCTATGGATCACAAAATTATACTCAGTCCTCGTACCAGGGTTACGAAAGCTATCAACAGCCCCCGGATTACGGTCAAACAGCAGTGAGTCAATATATTCGGAGTAGTAAGTAATTCGAGTCGACGATTACATGAATATAACTTGGAATACTATTCCTTGTGTTTAGGGCTACCCACCATCAACCGCAGCCGATAATAGGTATGGCGGAGCACCTACCGTTCCCGCTACAGGAGCATTCAGTACTGGTGATCCCTACAGCTATGGCAAAGCACCACCATCAGGTTGGTATAGAGTATTTATTTATTTTTCTTTTAATTATTTATTACATAGTTCTTGCCTCTCTCGGCTTTGAACAGACTTCCAGTTACCTTGTAACTACACACTTTTTCCGATACTTTGCACATGTATATCCATATTTTTCTCTCTCTCTCTCTCTCTCTCTCTCTCTCTCTCTCTCTCTCTCTCTCTCTCTCTCATCGTTACCGTTATAGAGCAGTAGTATCAAATCACAAGGAATTGTTTCTACCGAATGAAATTTAAAAATGATAATTAACTGTAACTGTGATCAATCTTTTTTCTCGACCTATCTGCTGCTAATACATCAATAATATCATTCTGTTTATCGTGCTTACAGATTACTCGAATCAGGATGGTGTATACGGCAAACAGGATTATGGTAAGTACAGCTCACATTCCAACAGACATTATTAAATATTGAAAGGCAGTTTCATATTACGTGTAAGAATAGACTCGATTACAAGTATACCGTTAGGGGAAACAGTTCTTAGTATAACAAAACGAAAGATAACTGAAAAACCTAAGAACTATGTTCAGTCGAGAATTTTTCATTCTCACAAGAGAAAAGAGAACAAAGACAAAAGTTTTAACATTGAATGCAAGAATTACAGTATTAGAAGCAGGTTTATTTTTAATATATTTTTCGATACTGAACAGACATATGTATGTCGAGAATGTGTCCCTACGATCAAGGACACGAATATTCTATTTGAAAGCAGATTCGATTAATTTGATGACGTGCTAATATTAATGTAAAGAGATACCAAACAGAAAACACAGAATTTGAATTGCATGACAACTAATCGTGTTAATGAAAACAGAAGTCAATAATACATTCCGAAACAGAGGGAAATGATGTCCATGTAGTTGATCAGTTTCCCGTGACAATTAATGTGTGTATATAAGTATAATAGAATTTAATACAGAATCAAATAACAAAGTTATGCTTACGAAATGATTGAACGGAGGAGCTCTATGGTTGTTCGCAGGTGGCAGTGCTGGTTACCAAAACGCCCAGTCTCAGCGACGTTATTAAATTACACATTCAACTATTTAATTTTATACGTTAGATATCCAGACATTTTTTCCAAATTTGACGAGAAAAAATTAAAAATATAAATATATATACATATATATGTATAGATATCATTCCTAGCGCGTGATAAGTTGGACAAATGGTATTTGTCGTTAAGTATGTGTACAAGTATTTTACATTTAAACGATTGAACGTACAGTGGTTTTATCATAGAGGAGAAGAGAAGGGAAGGAGCGTGATCCGCTATGATCAGGTCTTTTATGTTTCCTATCTTTGTCGCGCGCTCATGGAAAGAAAGATTAATTTAAATATTGCGCGTTAGAGCGCTAAACGGTCATTTACGATTATGATTAAAAGTATAAATGACAAGAGCGTTTTATACTTGACTAGCAACACGTAGCATCTACTTTGTCATGTTTGACTAAAATAACTTCGTTTAGGATTAAGTTTAGTTTGGTGTACAGTCGAAGTTAATCTGCGATTGTAAAATAATTAATATTAAATCGGGTACGTATATATATATACATATATGTGTGTACATACACACATATATATATATACATATATATATATATATATATATACACACACGTGAACACACCACATACACGTATAATTGTCTGCATTGTAACAATAAGGTACAAAAATATTTACGCTATTTGTAAAGTCGTTAAACAGTCGATCATTGTGAACACAGCTCAATTACCGCTAAATATGAATTCTAGGAAATAGAGTTAAACGAGAACGAATAATATCGTATGTTCTGTATAACAAAAAAAAAAGAAACAAGACATAAGATGAGGGGGAAGAAGTAATTGTATTTCGTTTATATATTAACGTATAACTCAAGAAATTCTAACATGTATCGGGTGATTACACCGTTCATACTTGTGCGTTTATTAGTGCGACTACTGATTTCTTGACAAGATTTTCTGAAAATTAAGAATATAACAATACAATAAATCAGTCTCATTGTTGCAATTGTTTTCATTTCGTGACTTTTAACAATGGAGGAGCAATTTTGGCGTGTACTGAGCGTCAATACTCTGCTTAGAAGTGACAACAACCAAGTGGTATACATACGTGTTTGTCGGTATCATGAGAATCGAATTACATGTTTTAGGATGGTTCGAAGAGTATTTCAATATACAGTGATAACGTACATTAGTAGAACACAATGTCACACTGGCAGAGACAATCATAAAAATACTCTAGAAACTGATCGGAGTAGATGATTTGTATTAAATGGAAATCTATATACAGAGTAATTGTCCAAAGACAATATAACATGCATGAGTAGATCAAAGTAATTTGTCCCAGCCAATTGTGTACATTAAGGCACAGAACCATTTATGTAGGGCAAGCAATGAAATCTTCTATTTCCCACCTATTATATCGATAACTATCAAATGAAATGAACTGTACTGAAAGTCTCTCATTGTCGCATGATGTCATCAGCATAGTAATAGTAAATTGATCTAGTATTGTAAGTAAAATATTCTAACGATTGCAATGAAAACAAACATTGAAACAAGGAATCATAAAGAAAAAAAAACAAAACTTCAATACTTTTTCATATTTCTTATTTCTCCTCACCTTCAACACGAAAGATCACAGATTTATCGCTACTAGCAAAAGAAATTGATCAAACCAGCAACTGCCATAGGAAACCAGAATGATCTCAACTTGACGAGAACATAATGTACTTATATGAGCGAAATGTAGGTATGAGCTTTTATTAAAGAGTGAATCTATTTTTGTAACGCCTAAATGAAGATTTAAGAAATGAAAAGAATACCGTACGCAAAACGCAAATCGTTTTTGTTTGTTGTACGTATATACAGTTTGTTTAAAGGATATTTTTTAGTCAGAGTGCTATGTTTGTCGATTTTAATCGTCCGTTGGTGGAAGATTCTAGGTGTATAAAAAGAATTTGACGAAAATTAAGTTTATTTCACAGGCGTAGCAACAACCTGAGATACGTAGGGAACACAAAGAAAGAAAGAGAGAGAGAGAGAGAATACCTTCCCTCCATTACCAGCAAGGAGATACCGAATCTGATAAATCATACAATAGAGTATACGAATAAATGACGACTGATATAAAAGTTATTATTGACCAATGGCACAGGTACCGCACACATTTCACTGAAATCTAGAAAATGTTATTTCTTCTTTTAGAGTATTATATATAGTACTATCATTCATTAGAATTTATATATTTATTTCATTTCCTAACGAGTCGGTCAGTACTGAATAGTATTCGATCGTTTGTTTATGATGCACCCAGTTTTTTTATTGAAAGTATATATTTATATAAATATATTGTCACGATTCTTTTTCTATGTAAATAATATATACTTATCAGTGAATCTCTAGTCTCTTACAAGTTACCGTGTACAAAAATTCAGTCAAGTTTCTTGCATATGCATACATGTATATATAATATACATATTACATGTATATGTACGTCTCTGTGTACTAAACAGAAAAGCACACATTTAAGACAGAAAAGCGAACTGTTTTCTTAGTAAACAATGGATAAAGTATGCAAGAGAATTAACGAACTAAATCTATGCTAACATGTATTATGCTCATAATCTATTAAACAAAAAATATATATATATATACAAATGCCCGAGTAAACCTCAACCCAAGCTCAGGTGAGTAAATATATAAATCTATCCGTTTCTTAATAAAAAAAAAACAACAAACGTATCGACTTATTGCAAAGCAAATGTTAGCAAAGATAAATGCTACATAAACCTGCATATATCGAGTGTAAAGTGGAATCATTTATACATGTAGACAGGGTCATGCTAATACGACATATTCAGCACAGGGATACACAGGGATTGTTTTCTTCTTGTCAAGATAATTCAAACGATACATACACCATTTCATTGAGACATTGTGAACCGCTTTATACGTGCGATACCTGCAGTATTGTATACCGCAATAGTAAAGATGAGGCAACGATTGACAGAAATACTATTTGAAATTTTTTCGGAATAAACTATCAATTCACAAAACCAATCGTGAACTTACTGCTAAGACAATAAGAAAAAGCAGGGAAGGAATGTACTGAATATATCTACGAAAAGAAAAGTTTAAGAATAATAATGACAGAAATAATAATAATAATAATGTGTGATTCAAATATTGTTTATAAGCGAATATTAGACATTAGGTATAAATCGAGTATCTATATTTATAAGTTTGAATCGCTTCTGTTATTTACTGTCTTCTTTCTAACTCCGTATTATTAATTTCTTTAGGCTGATAACATCTGTATTGTCGTACACGGTGGCACTACCATTGTTTGAGCCGAGCAACATCTGCCACATGACTGGCATCTACGATGTTTTACAAGAGGATTCTCGAGTGCTCCTTACTTTCGCAACGAAAATATTACTGAAAGGTACTCAGACGTTGTACTTTGTATTTAAGAAAGTATTTTTACGAATCGCAAACTCGGTAGCAGATCATACAATCTATGATAAGAGAACATAGAAATAAATGATCGAATTTCTGCGAACAACTGGAACAGTTTTCAAACTTTCAAATTCATTTGAAAAAGAGAAAAAAAGAACAACAAATACACGTCGTCGTCAAATTTCTTCGTTTTATTTCGCTTATTTATATTTTACGTCGTTCGTAACAGTACACGCAAATGTTGTAAACAATATGAAAAATGTACAAAACTGGAAAAATATAAAAACGCAATAACATGCATTAATCTTACTGACTCTTCTTAAAACTTAACATCACATCTGTAATCGATTCAGCTTAAGATAAACCGCTAAAAGTACAAAGGTATAGTGTTCTTGCAAGTTTCGTTCGTATAATTTGTCTATAACCGAACATTATTCCTTTGTACACTCCTTGTCTATTATGCATCTTCTACTAAATTATACATCAAATTTATATATTCAACCGATACGAATAGTTCTAGTGAAGAAAATGAATAAAAGATGATTGTAAATGTACGCGTATCGAATTTCTATGAATCGGATTAACACTTGTGTGAAACGTGTAAGGTTAGAATTATAATTATTACAAAATTAATAATTATAATTAGATTAAAATTAAGCTTACAATTAAAACAAATGCGTCCTCGGATCGCATTTTTCTTAAAATTGCAGAACGGACGCAGGATCACATTTAAGAACCATTTCCTTGTGCAATTACTCATGGCACAACGTGTTTCAGAAATTTGTATTGTGCGTGATTCTACCGCTGTCGGTTTTTGTGAATGTTATTAGACAACAGTACGAGTTGTATGTAGCTGTGTCCTTCTCGCATGTTTATATATCTAGAAATTGCGATTTCATGATAAGAGTTGCCGTGAACTGGTTAAAGAAAAGAAAAAGATATTAATCCGACACCCACCTGTTTTTCTCTTGTTGCTGTATGTGGACTCTGTCGCCCCTTTGTAACGATGTAATCACGCTTGTGTAACATGAAACTTCTGTAGCTGACGTGGACGATGCTGTAGAACACTTCACTAGTTTCTGAGTCTTGGAGTCACCTTCGGAACTCAGCAATATCCAATACGAGTAATTGGTTGGCTCACCGAAATAAAATATCTGTAAAAATTCGGAAATATAACTAATTGTTCAACGAAAATACAAGTATTCTGCGTACAGGGTGAGTCACGTAAAACAGTTAAGTTGTTTCTGTTAATATATGTGAGGTAGACTGAAATGTCTTAGGCTCTGTTCAATGGGACAAATATACCGATATTAACGCATCTCCCTATTGGATTATCTTCAAGGTCTCTTGAAGGTCATCGATGGTTTTTCAATTAGCACTACATATTTTAGACTTCCTAGCGTAGTAGCTGCTTTCAAGACGAATTGAAGGATATTATAAACTTGAAATAACTTTGGACCATGCATATATACATACCTGAGCAGAGATCATGTACAGGCCGGTCGTGGTAACTTCAATAGATTTCTTATCCTCGACTAAGTGGAATTTATTTAGGCTAAACTGAGTATTATTTTTGGTGCTTTTCACCCAAGGCCCGATGTAAACTAAAAGGAAAACAATTCAATTTCATAGAACATTTTCATACAAGACTAATCGAGATATCACACGCTGCGGCTACATACCTGTATCTGTAATATGTTGTTCAGGAATTGCACCGACAAATGTTGCCACTAGTGGACCTGAATAACACAAAACGAGAACGGTATTTGAAACATGTCGATCACTCCCTATAATATAAGCACAACATCTACTTAGATGGGAGGTCTGTGAGTAATTGTTATAAAGGGTCTGGTTGATAGAAATGGTGGACGTGTAACAAAAAAAATACATGCTAACTAAATAATACTAGATACCCAATCGCCTGCGTTTGGGCCGCCTTTTGTTCTTTCCCCGTTTTTTACCTCTTCCCTCATCTCTTCGAGACCTCCGGGCTCGAGGTTCTCTTCGTGATTCTAATTCGTCATCGACATAGTCACTGTCAGTATCGTTGTTGTAAACGACAGTATCGCCGGAGTTCGAATCTATTTGTTTTTCCGACGAGATTCCTTTGTTCGCCGTTAATGTTGCTCTTTCGATACGCAAATTAGTTTGGTCGTCGTTATCATCCGGTTTCCCGTCTTCCTCCGACGTCGCTAACGAACTTGAGCGCGTTGAACTCAGTTCGCTGCGAGCACTCGCGCTATGAGCATCGGCTTGCGACGAGCGTTCGTCCTCCGAACTTCCGCCGGGATTAAAATACTGACTATGCGCGTTAAAAGCGTACGAGGTTTCCCTAGTTTCGTTACGAATACCGTCAAACATCTTGATCGCTTCGGTAATCGAGGAAGCATCTCCGAGTAGCCGTCTTATCTCGTGCATGCTTCTGTGCTCGAGAGACCTGTCCCGCCGGTGAAACCATACTCGGTTCAAACTTCTGTTCAGTCGATCGTATTTGGACATCAGTACGAGCAGGTTCATGTTCACCGACTGCATCTAAAAATATTCATTTAGAGTCAGCATTATTCTCGCTCTCTTTAAGGTTTATTCATGATTCTTGGAGATATCGCGCGTCATTTTCGTGCTCGCCCGTAATTTCTTTGTATCGAATATTTCGCGGTATAGCGTCGTCATCGGAGCGCCATTAAAGTTTCGCTAATAGATTTCCTCGATTTGTTTTCTTTGTACAGGTTGATTATAAAGTCTCGACCCATCGAACACGCACCTACTAGATGGTAGAATATTTCGTAACAGGCTTTTTATCGACAAATATACTCGTTCGACAAATTATTTAATGACCGCGGAAAAAGTTGTTTACTTGACTCGACTCAATATTATTTTTCTACGTTGCTGCAGATATTTGGAATGGATCGGTATTTTGTAATCACCTGTGTGCTCTAGAGCAATGTTGTTAGATTGAGCGGGTTGCACGCGCATGCCCGACCAAATGCAAGAACGTATGTGCGTCCTACAGTCCTAAACAACGGCCGGAATGCTTCAAAACATCGTTAAACCATGCGACAGTGCGTACCTTGGCCTTCGTGTGTAATACCAAACAACTGTAATTGCTCTTCCCTAAAAACCTTGCGCATCTGGGACCTTTCCATAAAAAAAAACATTTTGCTAAATTATGCGGGGTGACCAAGGTACCCCAACTTTATACTTCACAGACGCTAGAATCGTCGTGTATGCGCGCGCAGGTCACCCAATCTAACAACACTGCTGTATGTGGAGTCGAATGTGTGTTACCTGTACTTGTAAGGTGCGAACTTCCTTTCGCATGTGGGAGAGTACGACAGCGAACGCAATCGCCAACAGGAAGAGAACGACGCTCCGCGATCTTTGGAATATCTTTGATTTTTTCACGTTCGACACGGTCACGTTCATGTCGACGTTCAATTCGATGAAATTCGTCGAATCCTTCGTGGGATCGCCAGGATATGGATCGGTACCGTCTCGGATCCGTTCCATTTTAATTTTCGTGACCATCCGACAGTACCGACTACGCGTGTCGGTCAATCGTACGGACTAGTTTCAACGATTATCACACATCGACAAATGCCCTGGAACAGGCCATAATATTTTCATGAATTGTTTTATCGTGTTATCTTCGCGTTATCAAAACACGGTTTCGCTCGGCACAGCAACGATTATCGATGGTTGTTAAAACAGTTAATCGATTTTTTTCGGTCTATTTAGATTCACGTGCGCGAACGATCTACGATGAAACGAAAAGTCAACAGATCTACACTCTTCGTGCACTTGACCAGACGCTCGGAGATATACTGCACGAATTTGACAACCAGAATGTCCATATAAAGGCTCGATTCGTCACACTTTGCAACTTTGCTGACTCCTGTTAGATTGTTAGTGCACGTACAAATGTGTCATAGCGATAAGCGAGAAAGTGTTACGAGGTATCGCGTATTCTATCTGGATAGTGTGTGATCAACTTCGTTTTATCTTTTATTAACCCTTGCGTAGCCAACCAGGTATCCATTTACTGCATTTCTTGCAACAACAAAAATATTACAGAATTTCTCTGAGAATAGCCATTCTTCGCTCGCTTTATAGTCGTAAAATCAGAATTTGTGCAAATATTATGATAAATACAAAAGGTTTTAAACAATCGATACATTTTGGTTGGCTACACAAGGGGTAAACACGTCAATAAAATCCGAGATCAAAGACTTCTGTACGCTTATGAATGAATGTGTGAATCTTCTCGTGTGTAAAAATTGTGATCGAGCAGGTTGATGCACGTGCACACCGACTTTGATTGCTTGAATAGTTTTCTTCGCGATGAATAAAAAGTTTCAGCAATGTTCTCGTGAAGCGAGAAACAAAGGTAGGACTGCGTAAATATAGAAATATTCTAGGTAGTAGCGATTCGATCGTTCAATTTTACTATTTTATACGGTGAAATAGGTACGCTTGACCTGCTCGTCCGCCGGCGTTCTGTTTGAAATATTCGATAGTTTCGAGTCTACATACGTTTCGAATGTTTGCGTGGAAGTAAGAGTCTCGTTGACTGTAGTAGAAGATCTCGCTTACCTAAGGGACATGTCTCGGTTCTCTAGAAGAAGTATCTTCGACAGAGCAACAGGTGAGGATAATCATCCGCGAGTCGATCGTCTTCCTGGCTGTTGACAGCGTGGCCGTCGAGACTCACAATCACATTCTACAGGTCCGAATGCAATCGTTCCAGAACATCTTTTGTTTACCCAGGCAGTATGCAGCCCAAGCGTCTGCAAGCCTCGCGACGAGTCCACTCGACCGGTTTGGCGGCTCTTTGGTACTTCGGTCTTCGGTTCCTCGGCCTCGGCTCCTCGATACGAGCGCTGCCAACATACGGTTGGCAAGAAACTATGATAGCCGTTGACCACCTCTCTTTCTCTCTCTCTCTCTCTCTCTCTCTCTCTCTCTCTCTCTCTGTTCCCCCCCTCTCTCTCTCTCTCTCTCTGTCGGAGTTCGGAATACTAAAAGCATTAGTTGATGGACCGATCGCTCTTTCGTACGCGGAAGCCTCGAATATCCTAATCCTTTTCGTTAGCAAAAGATAATCCTCTCTTATTACTAGACTGCGGATCTTTATGCATTTATGACTAAATTGAGTATGAGTAGATAAAATTCAAAATTGTTGGAAAATTAAAAAAATTGAAGATGTCGCTATATGTTTTCTCCTCAAGGGGACATTACACTTTCTAAACAGTCGATTTTTCCGACCCGAGAAAATGTCCCCTTAGCACATTGTTGACCGATCACGAGGTGTTTTCATGTCCAAACGTTGTTGACTTCGTGTTAGCACTTGCATTATCAATTTCAATTTATGAAACCCGGGGCAAAATAAAATATTTAAAAACCTTTGTTCATTCGGTAATTGCTATACAGTTTATCATATTAAAAAAAATTAAAAATTATATAGAGATATATTTTAAAGTTTTACCTATTAATTCATTATGTATAAAGTTTATTGAAATTTATTTAGATTGTTTTACTTCCACAGTCAATTACGAAATAATACTCGGCGACATGAGATGGCCTCTGTGGAAAATTGCCGGTCAACAATCATTCAATTTAATTTCTATTTCTTGCAATCGAAGCAGACAATTTTTATTTTGCATGAACATCCGCAGTCTACTTATTACATATTTTTCAACGTCGTAAACGTAAATTGCAGAGTTCTACCAGGTCTGATTGTATATATGTTCTTCATCAACGAAAGTGATCGACAGTCAACCTTCTCGAGAATAAGGGATTGAAAAACGAATTGTAAGTAACCGATTATCAAAATCAGGAACGTTACATTGGTAGCAAACGATACGATTTGTAAAGACCGTGGGAACAGCATCGCGAATTTTAACGAGATGTTATCTGTTTGTATATGTCGCGAGACTTTTTATTCGGAAGGGCGGATGTAGTCGAAATCTAAGACGATAAGATAAGAAACAGGGTCGCAGTAGTGTACCTAGTGGAAAATTCAAGGGATTTACTGGTAATTGTCGTGAATATTTCGAAGCAACGGGAATTTCTTACGATTCCTATCTCCACAAGAAACTCGTTTTCAAGGCCGACTGATCCTTACGTTGCGTAAAATTGACCTGGATCCATTCGGTCGTCAGTCCGTTCGATGATCTTAACCTTTTCGTTAGTATCGAAATTATTTTTATATATAACACATGCAAGTGTATTTATAGATCGCTATTGGAAATATTTATTTACATAGTTATTTACATCAAGGATTTTTTAATTCATAGATAAACTATACAATAAACAGTGTTCGTGTTATGATCAAAGTTGTCTTTGACTCTCCAACTCAGCGGCACCGGGGAGACTGACAACTTTTAGCGGAGCATTTCCATTTATGTGATTAATCGCATAACCGTCGATCGATGGTACTGCGAATTTGATCGAGCGCTCATGGTGGAATGAAAAACAGTCATTTATATTTGCTTTCCAATACAACTTCATTAGACATTTGTAGAAATCAAGTAACAGTTGTTAAGAAACCGACATGTGCTTTCATTATTATTTTAAACTTTTACATTAGATTAATTTCCACTATGAGAGTATTGTACGAGAGTGCTCACGCCCGGGGTTTGGCCGTACCGCTTTTGTCTCCACATCATGTTTAGCCTGGAACAGCTCCTACATCATCTTTAGCATGGAACAGAACCTACACCATCTTTAGCAGGAAACAGAACCCACTTTACTGTTATTAAATCTGTGTAATGGATCAGAACTAGCTTCAATCACCGACCAGATACTATTAAATGATATTAACTATTAAATAATAGTATCTGATCGGTGGTTGAAGCCAGTTCTAATCCATTACACAGATTTAATAACAGTAAAGTGGGTTCTGTTTCCTGCTAAAGATGGTGTAGGTTCTGTTCCATGCTAAAGATGATGTAGGAGTTGTTCCAGGCTAAACATGATGTGGAGACAAAAGCGGCACGGCCAAACCCCGGGCGTGAGCACTCTCATTTCCTCTCTGTCTTTACTATCTTTACCCTTCTTTTTTTGTTAAAAGGTGATAGAAAAAATGCATTTGCGCACACCCCTGAAGGGGTGTAGCGTGGGGTCAGGGGATCGGATGGTCGGATCCACTGAAAAAACCATCACCCAGGATTTATGCCCTTTCCTCCCACATCTATAGGCTCGTATGTGGTGCGACCAGGGCTCCGTTCTTCGCATTTCTACCGGCCATAGCTCAAGGACTGGCAGTTTTTAATAAATAGTATCTCGTCGGTGCTACTATTACCGCAATCTAAACACTTCTAACCAATATTTCTGTTAGAGACAAAAATGTGTGTGGAGCAAGGCGTCCCTATTCCACTGTGATCCAATCAGCTGCGAATTCGTACCTATGTCACCGCATTTCTGCTGGAAACCTTCTTCTCATCTATAAACACGATACACCACTAATATTGTAATTTTCTTGGTGAAAAATAAACAATATTACTTATAACAGTAAATGTGTTCTTTTTGCCCCACCCTGTACATTACTATTCGATAGTTAAAATTAGTTCCAACATCTTGAAAAATTTTGGATAGAGAAAACTGATTCAAATAAGATAAAAATTAAGTTTTGTATTAGGAGAATCATAGTTTTTGATTTTCGAAAATTTTTCGACCGTCTAGCTTGACGTTAAGTTGCACTACTGAATTTCGTGCCACTTCCTTTTATATCATATTCTCCTAATACAAATCTTAAATTTCGAGGTCTCAGAAAATTTTCCGAAATTTTTGGGTTTCTACTAGGAGAACATGATCGTAAAGGAGGTATTTCGAAACTTCAGTAACGCAGCTCAACGACAGGCCAGACGCCCGAAGATTTTCGAACACCTCGAAAATTGAGTTTTGTATCAGGAGAATATGATATCGAAGAAGGTGGCACGAAATTCAGTAGTACAAGTCAACGTCAAGCCAGACGGCCGAAAATTTCGGAAAATTTTCGAGAACCTCGAAAATTGAGTTTTGTATTAGGAGAATATGATATCGAAGAAGGTGGCACGAAATTCAGTAGTACAAGCCAACGTCAAGCCAGACGGCCGAAAATTTTTCGAAAGTTCAGGGGTCGTTGGAGCTTGGTGGGGGAATCAGGCGTTTGAGGGGCTGCTTTGTATGCCTGTTCTGTAGTCTGTCTGTACCGGCAAATTGTTTGGCTTGAAGTGTCAGTATTTTGTTACTGCATACGATAGCGCTGTACGAATACTGAACGGAGCTTCAAGCTTTAACCACAAGTGGCGCCTCTCTCGCTTGCCACAATGTGAGTTTCGCATCTGGTTAACATCTGTGACGATACACTGTACTTACGTGCGTGTGTCATAGACGGCGCGGCGTGTGCATGCTCTGTCTCTGTCTGTACTACAGACTCTGTAGGCTGTATACTGATATCAGAGAGGATAAGAGAGTGCTCACGCCCGGGTTCTGAGCTGCCACCGGTATAGTGCTGCCACCACGAAAAATCTTAGCCTGGATCAGCTCCTACACCGAAAGTAGAGCGGATTTCCCCCTCCCACTTTTAGCCTGGATCAGCTCCTAGACCGAAGGTAGAGCGGACGCTTAGCCTGGATCAGCACCTAGACCGAAGGTAGAGCGGACGCTTAGCCTGGATCAGCTCCTAGACCGAAGGTAGAGCGGATTTCCCCCTCCCGCGCCAGAGAAGATGAGATCTTACATCATTTTTCAGAAAGAGAAATTAATAGTTTTAAATACAATCTCTCTCTCTCTATTTCTAGATTTAATATACAACTTGGAGAAAAGTTCCCGAGAGTTAGAACACATTTTACTCTGAAATTAATATATATTTTGCGTAGTTTTCTGAAGAACTTGGCATAAAAATATAAATTAATTTAATATTCAGCATAGGATAGATTATACTCTAGTTGTATGAGATAATTCAAACCGTTTAATATCAATTTAATTGTTAGTAATTACACTAATCGCGAATAATCGTATCCAGATAGCACACTACGTTTTATACACGTCGTTATTACGTCTTTTTTAGGTCTGAACGTCTTACGTCCCAAAAGGACGTCTTTTAGACGTCTAAAAGAGCCTTTTTGGAGACGTCGTTTTACTGCAGAACGAAAACGCCTTTTAGACATCTCATTTCAACCGTAAAAACTTAAAAGACGTGTATTAGACGTACCGTTTTGTAACATAGGACATTCCAGCGACCTTCCAGCGGTGTTCCAGCGACTTTCGAGACGTCTGAATGTCTTGCGGCAGGCGTCTAAAGTATATCTTTTAGACGTCTCAGCGCCATTTGGGTAGTTGAATTACATTGTAATTGAAATTTAATGTATTTGGAGCACAATGTAATTGAAATAGAATGTAACTGAATGATTCAGAATCAGACTTCGAAAACTGTTTAATATCGACTTCGGTTCCTAAAACAGTTAAGAAGAACTTTTATTTCGACGAACTGTTTTACGAAGAACCGAAAGGGTTTTTCAGGATAAGTATGGTCCAGCGGCTCTCACTGCAATTTTTATGGATATCATGTGCAAAAACCAATGCTTTTAAGTTGAAAGAAACGAAAATACTCGAACTTACATCGTGCATTTTATATATTTGTTTACGCAACTGTGAGCAAATTATAAACTGTAGAAAAAAAATAAATTTTTTTAGGGGTGCAGATTCCAAGCAATAGAAGCTGCTGTGTCAAAGATTGACGATGTCCCGGACGAGTTGTTTCCATTATCTACTCCTTATTCTTTTCGTTACTTTGTATTTTGAATAATATAAACAGTATTATAAACAGTAGTGACGGCCACAGTATTGTGTCATAGTAATCTCAGAATCATGATTACGGTCGTGATTTCGTAATCTAGAGTGAATTTGCTTATTGTCATCCTAATTCTTCGTATATCATACAAGATATTCTTACCAAAGGTTGAAACCATGCTGTATTTCAGGGGTGGCCAACTTTTGTGTACATAAGATCTACTTTTTATCTTAAAATGTAATCGCGATCAACTTGTTGTCATAGGCGTAGTCTAAGTGGGGAGAGGGAGGTGTGAAATACATACTATGTTTATACACTGTGTTTCAGTACATAGATTATTTAACGGGCCAAAAAAAATCGTCCAGGGGAATTGAAACAACATGAGTAATTATTAACAATATTAGTTCAAATTAGCTACAGATAAAGACAGATTTAGAATTAAAACCTTTTTTTATTGCCTTAACATTAATGGGAAGACTGAGTTTTCATGTCTCTAACCAAGCAATCATAATTAGGTGTATATCCTGATAAAGATAATAATAATGAGTCTACAGTATGGGAATCAGTCAGGACAGAAGGTTGTTTATTTGATAACAGATTAATCACTCACTGATCACGATTCGTGGTTCACCCTGTACACATTATGTTAGACATATACAAATGTTTATTCTTTATGTTGTACTACCTTATTAAAATAAAACATACAAATAACAATTGTATTGGGTCGTTCATTTCATCATTTTGCCGATTTCGAATTTTTTGTTAGAAATGACAGGTCTTCGAAATTAACAATTTTGGCCCATTTTGGCGAAAACGGACCTCACTTACGAATTTTTATCTCGGAAACTGTTTGTCCGATTAAGCTACATTTTTTTCGTTTTATTCGGGAAGAATTGGGCTATTATAAAATATTATTTTCAACCTCGATAATCAGCTTTATAATATCGAAAAATTTAAACAAACTCTTTTATTACGTTTTTTCGGTGGAGGCCAGACTGATTTTTTTGAGAAAAATATGATTATATTCCTTGCAGTTTCCTTGAAAAGACTGGCGATTTAAAAAAAAGGGCGCCGTGTACCCCCGTTTCAGGTAGAGGCGTGTCAAGTGCACCGCTATTATGGTTCGTTGTCTATACCGCAGGTCTCGGGAAAATACCAGGAGACTGTATACGACTAAATGGCCCTCTTTATGTCTTGAGAACAATATTAGAAACCACTCTTGGCCAACGACACCTTTTTAATGAAAGGTTAAAGAAAACCTTGAAACTCTCATCGGTTTCAGTGGAATAAAATCTTAAATCTTGTTGGGATCTAGAAAATATGCCAAAAGTGTGGACATTACTAAAAACAGATTATAAGATGTAAAAGAAACATTCCTAAACAAACCAACTGACACTAGGCCTTCATTTTCGTTGCCTTTCAAGTTTTTAAGTTTATTTTATCGCTATATTCCTTTTTCTGCCGACTCTAACAGAATCAGAACCGTAAATAGAAGGTATGGTTTGAAGGAAGGTAAGGTTTCCTATATATATTCCTATAAATTTTCGTATCGTACACTTCCAATTATGTTTGCCGTTATTTTTGAAAGTGGAATAAGTCCACTTTTGGACAAAAATGAGTTAGTTGTAATTTTAGTAAGATATAGATATTCTCTTTCTATATTTATAATCATACATTTTCAATGGAGCACGATTTCTTGATAAAGTAATCAAAAGAATTTTAGCTAAAAATGTTATCACAAAAATACTTTTTTTGAAAGTGGAATAATTCCATTTCTAATAATTAATCATAGTTAAAACAACTTTTTAATTGCTTTGTCAAATTACTGTATGCCTTGGAAATTATCGCTCGTTGGGCAACACTGTCTTTGAGAATAAGCTCCAATGCGAGCATGCGCAATTATATACTGCTCATGACTATTATAATAAAATAAAGAGTTGCCGAAAAAATAGGTTCATTTTGTATGGAATGAAACGAGAAGATTTTGTCTCAACCAAATCTCTAGAAGAGGCAATATCAAACAGGAAAAAGAATACGGATAGAGAAATTATGAAATGGCTGAAAATATGCTGGATGTGGTTAAGAGCCCGCGTGCGCGTCAAAAACGCGCGGATTCCGCTGTGTCTGAACGGGGTCCCCTTAGGGTACGCGCACAGTGGATCCGTTTTCGTCCTACATCAGACATCAGCCCACACAGACGAGTGTTCGGTAGGGATGTGTTGGTGTCTTTTCGCCAGATTTCGTCCGGCAAGGTGCTCACAGTGGGCCAGACACCGGACGAAATGGTCAAAGTCAACGGGGAGCCGAACCTTTTTCGAGTGCTTCGAGAAGGGTAACAATGGACAAACCCCATGGGCCCTCGACGCCGGACGATGTAGGAGGAAAATCAAATGATTTTGTTTTTCGTCCGGCGTAGGACGGTGCAGCGTTCACTTCAAATAATTTTCATGTCGCCAATTTTCAAGTATCTGTATTTTTAAAAACGGGTCCTTAAAGAGGACACTTGGGGCTATATTATCATAATTTTTATTTTTTTCAATTTTCTGGTGCTATGACAGCAATGGACCTGTTTAAAAAAAATTGCAAAATGAACTATGAAAACAAATATTTTTTCAACTGAAATCATTTTTATTAAATACTCTAATGGTTACACTATGATATAATGTAATGAAAAACTTGTGACTTTGGGTATTCGGATAGTGTTTTCATTTTCTTAGTTTTAAAAATCTTAAGCTTAATAAATATGGATTTGAAAATATCGTTTACCTCACACTTTCTAAAACCATTGTGACCTTATTTGCAGAAAAGTAACAACAAATCGCAAATTTTTGGATTATAACCAAATAAAAATCGGTGGGACCCAAAGGGTCTCATTAATATGTATACAAATAAAATTAACAATTAGCTATGCATTTTTTATAATTTAAAGTAATGTACTCACCGCAATGAATAATACTTACACTATGAAACCTTTGAAAATCAAGGAGTGCATATACACAAAAACAACAAAGAAATGAGAAAAAATTTTTTCCTTCAATAGTGTATGTCGCAGTTGTTCCCAATGTCAGTGTTTAGGTTCTATTATAATCTACGATCGATGCATTAATACTGCAACGTATTAATACTGCAATGTATTTCAATACACATAGATTTTTTAAAATGACATTACCATAATAAACGAATTCTTGCCACGTCTTGAGGATTTTGCACCACTGTGCGATGTACAATAGCGTAGCGGCTATCGGCACGTGCAATAAAACATTGGGCATGCAAATGGACGGGTCATTTTATTGGGAGATCGACAGTGTAGCTATTTTTCAGAAAGCTGTTTTTAGCGCGTCCAATTCATAATTTTTTACTGTAAAGCAATTTGAAAATTACTTTACAGTTAACACGCGTTGTACGAGAAAGTGTTGACTTCCAGCTCAATAGTAATGACCTGTCATAAACCTCTCCATAGAGAACAGCCCCGGGAACGGCCAGCAAACACGGGTTCAATAAACTCCGAGTTTCCAAAACGAGGCCCGTCCTGTCGGTCGATGCAGGGCGAAACTAGAAGGGTCTCACAGACGGGCCTACCTGGGCCTACTCACACATTTGAAATGTCTGCCAGACGGCTCTGACGTCACCAGGTCTGCTGACGTCGACCCACTGTGCGCGTACCCCTACAATTAGTACGACAGTAATGGTATTTTAGAATTATTTAAATTGAAATATCTCCTGGACTACTAACTTTTCGACATACATAGGTTAGTACTTTTTTATAACGAATGTCCAGCTGCATCGATTGATGTATTAAAAAATACCTCGTTCCATTTAAAAAAATGAAGGAGGCCTTGACAATACTAAAAAAAAAGAAAAAATTCTAACTTTTTTTATTGCCAATGTATAGCCAATCGAAGACTGATCAACTTTTGTTTAAAACATTTTTTTGTAAGATTATCGCAAGTACTTGAAAAATCGTGAGAACTGTTATGTGGGACACCCTGTATATAATTTTAAAGAGTATTATGAAATTATATAATTTAAATTGTATTTTTATATTCTTCTTTTTGTTGAAATAAGAGTTAAAATGTTATTTCTTTTTATTTTTAGTTAAATAAAATTATCTATTTAATTAAGAAAAGATTGCGTCGTCGCTTTGTCGAATCAAAAATGTCAAAGCGGTTTCTTGTATTTGCCTGAGTCACAATAAATAAATTATATACATATACGCCGATTCTACCTTATTTATTAATATTTCCCTTTTATATTCCTTTCCATATTTTCATAATTCAAATTTTTATCCAAAACCTTGAAATAAATGTTTGATCGGGAAAATAAATTATGTAATAAAGAATAATTTACACATAGAATATAGGCCATGTTAATTTTTATTGTAGTACTCGGCCACCGAGGCAGTCTGAGCTCGTAGCTTCAGGGCTGAAACCTTCGAATAAATCCGCGGATAACACTGCTAGATACAGTCCTATTTGTACCATGTTTACTATCGTTTTAATCAGAAAATGTCACGAGTTAGTTGGTACAAATTCCATAAGAGAATAATGAAAAATAAAGAAGTTCCGCAATTGAATTGGCAGTTTTTGCACATCGATATCTCTCACGACTCTTCGAACTCCGAACTTTAAAGACTAGCGCCCGACCAACAGCGTACAATGAAGCTGATAGAGAATCGAGCATTATTGTCAACTTAAACTTTTGTAATTTTAATACTAATAAGTTGTAGAGCTTATCCCGATGAAAATGAGACCAAATACGACATAATTTGGACTACTTCAATAAAATCATAATTTTTATCATAACACTACGTATCAATAAAAATTGTTTCATTACACTCGAGTTTGGTCCCCATTTTCATCAGGAAAAGCACCGCAATTAACTCGCAATAATTTTATGTAGGGGAGTATATTGAAAAATCTAAAAGTTTAAACTTTCATTCGTGCATGATTCCCCATCTGCTTACATTTGTTTGTTTGTTACGTTCGTTAGTCGTTGGGTCTCTGACGTTCGGCACTCGTCGGACCTCATCGCCTTTTAATCGAGCTGCCCAGATAGCACAAGACGTCCTAAACACATTCATTTTACGTCTATTTTAGGTCTGAAAGTCTTACGTCCTAAAAAACAGTGTGGTTTTTATAAATAGCCATAATCTAGCAGAAAGTATTAGCATTGGTATTATTTGTTCGAGTTAGAGTTTTTGCTTCAATTTCAATTTCAATATCAATTTCAATTTTCATTATGATTTTAATTGTAATTGCAATTTTAATTTTTATTATGTTTATTGTGATTTTAATTGCAATTGTTACTTTTATTACACTTTTTATATCAATTCCACGCGCGTTCTTCTAATAAAGTTATTTATTAATATTAAATTTATTAGAATTATTACCGCATCGAATTTTAGCAATTTCCGAGACATGGTTATATCGCCCGAAGCATCGGTTGAAGCTAGTTCTGATTTATGCCACAGGCACCGACGAGGTACTATTAAAGACTGCCAGCCCCTGTGTTAAACAGCGAGACGGGTAAGTGGGCGCGATGGGCGCGGAGATAACGTAGAGCTTACAGTGAGCTGATATACCACATAGGCAAAAGTTCCACCACCGACGAGATATTCGTCAAGTTGAAGAAGAATGATATAGTATAATAGAATGCTGACATTACCCATTCTGTAATTGCCTTATAATACTATATATAATTCTCTTATTGCATTCTTATTTCCTTATTATTACCATTGTAATAATAGTTTTACAATATAATCGATAGTTTATAGATGTAGGAAAAATGATAGTAATTACTACGTAATATTCTACAAATTTATCGAAATTCAAAAGTAATTTGAACGTTATTGCGTTATATATAAAATAATGATTCTTAAAAAATATTCTGTTATGTTATGTAATGACAAAATTCAATCGTTCTTATTAAGATCCTTAGTAGGAAACAGAAAATTAATTTTTTTACTTATTTATCCCATACTTGTAATGCTCGACAGAATTGACTGCAATTATTATATAGTAGAGGTAGTAACAATAAGATAAAAGTATTAACTAATTAAACTAATTTTCGACGGCTCCTATCCATACAATGTTATTTAGAGGCAGTATTTCGTACGAAGATATCTAACAAAATAATTCTATTTCACTCTATACGAAAATTTCTTGCAACATGACGCTATTTAAAAAGTGCGTGTAACATGATTTTATTTCATTCTGAACTGAACCACTTTCTGAAATATGAATCGCTTATACATTGTATACATTGTGCGACGAGGCGAAGAGCTAGCAGTTGAAGTCGGAAGTCGAAATCTTAAAAGAAGGACCAAAGGAATTCACCAAATATGTTAAGGAAAATCCTATAAAAAAATAATGATAAATAATTAAGTTTTGTTATTTGATTAGAAGTCTCACTCTGTTATACCCGACCCAACCCGTATCATGTTACAATGTTTCGCTCCATTCCACGGCGACGGAAGCCCTCGAGCTTCGCTTGCCTTTTCTCCTTTCGTCATCACAGAATAGTGTTTCCTGAAAATTGATGTCTCTGGCCAGACTCAAGGTTTCGACATTTATAGGAAGCTTGCTATAATCGTATTTTATTTGTCAAAATTTAGTTTTCTATTTAAAATATTTTGTTGTTAAAACTCATTAATATATTATTATCATTAATATATTTGAAATATTGGAATATTACAATTTGGAATAAAGGGCCTAGCCGGATGAGGTAGTCCTTCGAATTATTCAAACAGCCGTTGCGCCATTCATTTTTTGGTCAATTTTTCCCATTTACTTGCATTAATTTAATCATTTAATTGCATATAATTGAAATGATATTTGAGATTTCTTCCGTATTTTTTGGTTCAAAATGTTATTTACACAAAGTGAAAATACGCAAAAATTCGACAAATGCAGGTTTTTTAGAGAAATTAAAAAATAGCATTGATCATATTTTTAGACTAGCAACATACCAGAACTTTTTTTACGACAGCGCGTAAACGACAAAGAGGGACTGAGGTACGAGGCAGCCGGCACAGTTCAAAAGGCTGAGTACCGATTACGTCAATACACATAGGAAAGTATTTTATTTTTCATTGTTTTTTTATGAAATTACCAACGTATTTGTGAGATTCTTCCAATTAAAATGAGTCTAAATACGTCATAATTTGAGCCACATTTATTTATTTAAAGCGTGATCATAACTCGCAATGATATAGGTTATTTAATATAATATAATTTTTAATTATAAACGTAAGGGAGATTGCGGGCCGCTCGATGTTCGGGTTCGGGTCGGGTCGCAGAAAGTTACGCGGCCCGTCGCGTCGATTCCACTTCGAATTCGTCGGGCGGGTTCGAAAAGAATCGAACAAGTTCGGGCGAACGAGTTATTGCGATATCCGAGATTCAAATACTCTGCGTTCTTATGACATAGATAATGGTAATACAGTAAATTCTCTATAAACGCGAACGCCTCGGGGGGATTTCTTCGCATTTTTCGATCGTGGTCCTACGTTTTTCGAGCTTCAAAGGCCGAGCCGAACGTAGAGAAGGACAGCGCGTGTAAAGCGAGACCACGCGCGGGCCTTTGAATTGTGCCGGCGACTCCGACTCTCCGCGTCTCTTTCTTTTCTATACGCGCTATCCTTCCTTGCGCCCGAAACGTTCATCGTCATTTAAATCACTACAGTTTAAATACCATCGAAGGAAAACTATCGAATTGTAGCGTTTACATCCGTCAGGAAAAGACACACTTTTTGTAGTTTTTGAACTGTTTTAAGTAATATACTTAAGATTTATTTAAGATTTATTTAATTTTGTTTCTTATCAAAAAATTGTAATGGAGCGAGCGACGCGCGTGACTTGACACGGTGTTCGGTTTTGCGACATGATCGGTCATAGTTCATCACGTCTTTATATTTGCGAAATCGAACGTTACTGCCGGGAAACCGGACGACGCACGACCACTGTACTCTTATGTTCTAAAGTTACTTCATATGTATATACCGTCAATTAAACCACTAAATTCAATTTAAATTAGGTCGTGTTTGGTATCATTTTAATCAGAAAAATGCCAGAAATAAGGTAGTGAATGTCCCATAACAGTATCATGGAAAATAAGGAAGATAGACTGTTGGTGTAACGTTATGATGTCTCACGGGCCTTTGAACTGTGCCGGCGCGCTGCGACTCTGCGTCTCTTTCTTTCACATGCGCTATCCTTCCTTGCGCCCGAAACTTTCATTGTCAATTAAACCACTAAATTCAGTTCAAATTAGATCGTGTTTGGTATCATTGTAATCAGAAAAATGCCAGAAATAAGGTAGTGAAAGTCCCATAACAGTATCATGGAAAATAAAGAAGATAGACTGTTGATGTAACATTATGATGACTCACGGGCGTTTGAACTGTGCCGACGACTGCGACTCTCCGCGTCGCGTTAGTAGTGGTTCACACCGATATACAGTAAACGCTCGTTCGTTGTGAAAAATCGACTATGCGGTCGTTGCGACGTGCCTACTCCCTCCACTGCCTGTCAACGCCGAGTCGGCCGAGTCGCTCCGCACGGCGGCAACATTGATGTCGGCTCGGGTATATCGGTGTGAACACCACACATTGACTCGAGCTTCGATCACGCGATCCGTATTTCACTCTGTCCTTCTCTATGTTCGGCTCTCTATTGAAGTCTCGCTCGGCGCGCTCGGCGCGCTCGGCGCGATATCTAGACGCAGTCATAAATCAAAAATCGCTTCACTATTCGCTCGTTGCGACCTCAACTCTCATGCCTCTTCACAACGAACGAGCATTTACTGTACTGAGCCGAGATCTGTGTGCTAAGTTGGAGGGGATATTTCTTTCGCGGTTATCGTGAAGAGATTTTCGCGTTTATAGAGAATTTACTGTAATGGTTTTCTTTCTTAAGTTATAACGTGATTTCTAATATACCTGGTTTTTTTTATAACTACATTAGGTATAATCGGCAAACGTGTGCCTGCTCTTTATTTATATTAAAGCTTGAAATAATGCACGTTTCATGTGAAAAACTTAAAAGACAATATTTCTGGCTTTTTAACAAATTTTCTCCCAGTGAACTTAGATATGTATCGATAATATATCATTACAATATCCTTACGGAGTTATATACACCTAGAAGGTTACAATATGGTAAAATATAGCAATAATTAAAAACGAAATATAAAAATAAACATTATACATATTATATTTCGTGTTTATATTTTATTCTGTATTATCTATAGGCTCTATATGTATAATTTTTTATTTTATATGATTTTATTTTAAGTTAATTTCTATTTTATTTTATATTGTATATTATATATTATCTTTTAAGAATTTGTGTAAGGTTAATGATAGTTAAGTAAGTAGGTTACTTAACAGTTTATAAAAACATCAACTACTAAAAAGGTATCATAACTTATTACCACGTTGTCAATATTTTCTTATAATTTTTCACGTGGAACGTGCATTATTTCAAATTTTAATACAAATGGAGATCATGCACATGTGTGCCAAATATACCTAATGTAGTTATAAAAAAATCCAAGTACATATATTAAAAATCACATTATAAGTTATGAAAGAAATACGTACCATTATTATCATTATCTATTTCATAAGAACCCAGAGTTGATTTTCGGGTATCGTGATAACACGCTCGCGCGGTCTTGTTCTATTCTTTTAGAAGCCGCCCGACAAAGGTGAGTCATGGGCCGCCGGATGTGTCTGATGTATCGCGTACCCGACTCGAGTCCGCTTGAGCTCGCTCGACGCCTCTACTGTCTGTCCTGTCAGTGCCCCGAATTGACGATTCGTACGCCTGAAACATGACTGTTTCGCCTGATATTTTCTAGTGCACCCTGGCTGTATTATTATTATTATCCGATTTATGCCGTGTTTGAGCTTATTTTGATTGGGAAAACATTTTCAATCGATAGGTGATGATATCATTATGATAATTTTCGTAATGAGTAATATTGGTTTTAATTAGTAAATGCCAATACGGTGTGCGTTACAATGTTGCTTCTGATGCTGAATCACGACCGTATCAACTCCGAGAAAAATAAAGAACTTACTGACTCTGAGGAAAATTAAAAATGTAATAACTCTTAGTTAATAAGCAGTCTTCAATGCCTCTTAAAAATGCAATTAATCATGCAGGGATTGCTCAGGTGTTTCTCTCTATATTAAAAAATACTTAAAAATCCTTTGACAAATTCTATTTTGTGGCGTCAGGATGTACTGCTTTCGATATTCCATCACAGTTTGTATAGTATATATTATTTCTCCTCTTTGTTTCTAGATAAAATTTAATTATGATCCTCCATAAGTTTAACGCCCCGTTCAGCGGTATCATTGACCACATTCAGTCCATGTTTCAGTCAGACTGCTTATTATTCATAATAACTTCTTTTTCCGATATTAGAACTGTTTTTTTGTAGATTGGAGCGTATTAATGAATTTATTTAAGGGAGTAGAGAGACTTCCAGGATTGCAAGGGTGCTGGATTCACCTTCTCATCTATAAAAATAGCTACATGCGCAGTTGTATGCTTCCGAATCATGCAAATTCCGCCCCTTAATATCTCGGTCAGTTATGTATATATGAAAAAACTCTTCAAACAAAAGTTGTAGTATATAAGGAGGTGGATATAGTATCAAAGAAAAAACAATTTTTCAAAGTTATTATTTAAAGTTTTTAAGGTCACGGATGTTTTTTCTATCAACAACTGTTTATACTTAATATGGACTCTTAAACAGAAAAAAGACAAATTCAACGATATATCATAACGTCTATTTATGAAAAGATTTAAAAAATTCAAAATTTTCAAATTTGCTGCGCCTCATTTTCCCATGATCCAAACGGCCCCAAAATTTTTCCATATCATTTTCTCAACGTTTGTTACAATTCTGGTTTACGGGACCAAAAAAATTTCATGGTCGAAAAATAAGATCAACCCTAATATTACATATACGTAAATTACGAGAAGCAGTAAAGAGTGCTTAACGTCGAAGACGAAAATCCGGGTAACTAACACTTAATATGTACTACATTCCACGTTATTAGAATAATTGTAGTTTAATTATGATGAATATCAACATTTGTTATTTACACCTATAAACGCCACTGTCTCGGAAGGAAATGGACATTTGAGAGAAGCAATGAAATTAGAACATCATTGCGAAAAAAGATGAGTTTGCAACAACCTCAATATTCTATGAAATTCTATTATAATTATAATTATGACTGTATTTTTTTATTATAGGAAGACAGAAGATCAAATAAACTTGTGTATGCTAGTAAAATCAATTTATATATATTATCCAATTTATTCTATTATTTGTTTAACAACTAATAAATCTATAAATTGTTTCATAAACTAAAAAATACTTTCTGCATTTTCGTATTCTCCAATCAGTCCAAATAAATACCATCAACCGGTTCTCATATAACAATTTTTATTAATGCAATTATGACAGTAACAAAACGTTTCTATTTAAAATGAATACATATTTTGAACATAGTTTTTACATTTTTAATTTTTTGCAAGGTTAAAAATGTAATTAAAAAAGTAATGAGAAATAAAAATAAAAATCGCTGCACAGGGATTCGAAGGCTAGCTCCAGATTGCGATTCATACGCTCGACGGCTCGACAGCCGAATTTCAGTTTCGTTTCTGTAGAGCAATACAACACGGCAAGTGCTAAAAATAGATTGTGGCTGGCGCAAGCGCACAAGCAGCGCACACGGGTATAGTAGAGGTACGCTCGTGTGTGTAGCGCGCGGGCGCGTTGGGAAAGGAACGTTCTGTTTCTCACTCCAGGCAGAATATATCCTAGAGGGCGTAAGAGAACACCGAAAAATTCGAGACACACCAACTCCCATAAGGCTGGCAGTCTTTAATAGTATCTCGTCGGTGCCACAGGCTAGCAAAGGTTCTGTTTCATGCTAAAACATGCTGCTGCATGGTATGGTCGCTGTTTTGTGGTAAAAACGGGCTCTATCTTCGGTGTAGGAGCTGTTCCGTGCTAAGCGTGAGCGTGCCAGAAAGTGGTGGCAACTCAGACCCGGGCGTGAGCACTCTCTTATCCTCTCTGCTGATATATATGCGGTACAGTAATTTTTCGATCGGAGTCCCAACACCCGTGTGTTGAACGGACTTGGGTAGCGTAGAGAGGCTATTTTTTTATGACTCCGTCGACCGCGCCGAGACTTCAAACGACGAGCCGAACATAGAGAAGGACAGAATGAAATAGGATCGCGTGGACGAAGCGTGTCCCTGTCGCCGGCACAGTTTAAAGGCCCGTGCGTCATCACAATGAAACACCAAAATCTTAACTTCTTTATTTTCTATGATATCATTATGGAACTTTCACCAACATATTCGTGGCATTTTTCTAATGCAAAATGATACCAAATACGATACAATTGTGCCAATATTTCGTAGT
Organism: Lasioglossum pauxillum; assembly: GCA_933228785.1. NCBI lineage: Eukaryota > Metazoa > Arthropoda > Insecta > Hymenoptera > Halictidae > Lasioglossum > Lasioglossum pauxillum. The sequence continues at coordinate 27,213,379 of OW121706.1, read as the reverse complement.
TTAATCGACGATGAAAGTTTCGAACGCAACGAAGAACAGCGACAACGCGGGCTTTTGAACTGTGCCGGCGGTAGCTACTGTTCGCGTCTCTTTCTTTCCAATACGCTCTTCTTCGTTGCGTTCGAAACTTTCATCGTCGATTAAACCACTAAATATTGGCCCAATTATATCGTTCTTGGTACCATCTTAATCAGCGAAACGCCAGGAATAAGCTAGTTAAAGTCCCATAAACCGATCATTAAAATGAAGAAGTTTGAGATTTCGATTCAGTCGAGTCAATGTGTGGTGTTCACACCGATATACCCGAGCCGAGATCAAACATCGCCGCCCTACGGCGCGGCGCAGCGTTGGCCGGCAGTGGAGTGAGTAGGCACTGGACTACGGTTAGATAGGCGACCCAGGACTCCGATTGAAGATTTACTGTATTCTGGTTCTGGCCAGGTCCAGAAATGAACGTAGAATGAGAGAGGAAATGAGAGTGCTCACGCCCGGGGTTTGGCCGTGCCGCTTTTGTCTCCGCATCATGTTTAGCCTGGAACAGCTCCTACATCATCTTTAGCATGGAACAGAACCTACATCATCTTTAGCAGGAAACAGAACCCACTTTACTGTTATTAAATCTGTGTAATGGATCAGAACTAGCTTCAATCACCGACCAGATACTATTAAATGATATTAACTATTAAATAATAGTATCTGATCGGTGGTTGAAGCCAGTTCTGATCCATTACACAGATTTAATAACAGTAAAGTGGGTTCTGTTTCCTGCTAAAAATGGTGTAGGTTCTGTTCCATGCTAAAGATGATGTAGGAGCTGTTCCAGGCTAAACATGATGTGGAGACAAAAGCGGCACGGCCAAACCCCGGGAGTGAGCACTCTCATTTCCTCTCTGGTAGAATACAATGCCAGCGCTGCCAGGTAGTGCCCAGTGTACTGTATCCCCCGTACTCTTCACCTCCGTGATCCTGTATACTTTGCCATGTGTTCGCGTCCCTTTAGGTGGCGCTGCTTTCAATCAAGTTGATTGGACGAATTCGAACACCATGGTGTCGATGGCGTCCAATCGATTGAAAGCAGCGTCACCTGAAGGGACGCAAACTCATGGCAAAGTATAGAGGATCCCTTCAGGTGGCGCTGCTTTCAATCAAGTTGATTGGACGCCATCGACAACATGGTGTTCGAATTCGTCCAATCAACCCGATTGAAAGCAGCGCCACCTAAAGGGACGCTAACACATGGCAAAGTATAGAGGATCACGGAGGTGAAGAGGAGTACGGGGGATACAGTACACCGGGCACTACCTGGCGGCGCTGGCATTGTATTCTACGATCAATTCGTGACAAAAGGCTGTGCAGCTGGCTTATGGCAATACCGCATCCATAGTATACATGTACATATCAGTGCGTGTGAGTGCTCTGTCTCTGTCTGTACTACAGACTCTGTAGGCTGTACTGCTCTACTATATAAACTATACATTACAATTACAGATGTACTTGCGCATGTGTGCACGGTTGGTTTGGCGGAATTTGTGTATACGTTCTCGAACAGTGTGTCTGTCAGCGAATAACTCGATTTTGTAACAGAAAAGCTTGAGGAAAAATGGACGACAAAAGCACTATGCTTGCGGTTCTTCAACTGCTAAGAAAATATAATCTGAAGGTATGACAGGGACATATTCATTATCGGACGTTTCCTAACCTCCATACCGTATATAAACATTGAAGCGCGTTATTACGGAAACATTGAAATTATATTTTCCTATATGAAGTAATCCTATATTCGATAATCGAAAATCACAGCGGTGTCGTACAAACCCGACTAATTTGTTTCGTAGGGAACCGAGGAGTTATTTAAGAAAGAGGCGAACTTGACAGATATCTCTGCGGATGATACCCAACAGACTGATTCCGAAGTTAACAGTGTTCTCTCAGCATACAAGAGCGAGGGGGATCCTGCACTTTACGAGAAAGCGTACAGTGAGCTCAAAAAGTTTGTAGAAGGTTCATTAGATATATACAAGGTAAATTATTGTGTGTGCACGTTAACTACATTTAGCGAAAGCTACAAAGGGACTAAAAAACCTGTATTTACTGTTCGTTTATATTAGTGATGGGCACAGTAGGGGCCCCTAAGCTGCCTGCTTCACCCACCGACGTCTCTTTCGTGCAGCGTGCCTTCACTCCCTCCATGTATGTCCCTCCATAGTCGATTACGAAAATAAGGAGCACCGATGCGTAGCAAAGGTGCACACAGCATGAAAGAGACATTGGTGAGGGAAGCTTCTTGCCTGTGGCAGCAAATGTGCCCATTGCTGGTTTATATGTTCGAAAAAATGAAATGTATTTATTATTGAAAACAGCATGAATTGGGCACTATATTATACCCAGTTTTGGTACACATGTACCTGGAATTGGTTTATAACAATCATTCGGAAGAAGCCAAACAGCTCCTAGAGAAATTTAGTGGGAATTTGGAGGAGTATTATCAGAACGACCTGAGAAGACTGTCCAATGTTACCAAACGCGAGCAGATGGCGGGAAACGAATTAACCGACACTTTCAAGTATGCACGCAAGTTACACCTATACAGAATACAATTACCAATACGTTTCACCGTACGAATTTTATAAAATAATCCACAGATCGAATCAGTTCATAATCAGAATGTCGAGGGACACGCTTTCGATAATAAAGAGGCATTTACAAGAGAAAAAACATAGTGTGCTGTTGAATATTATACAAGAACACCTGTACTTCGATATGTACGAAGGGGTAGCAAGAAATAAACAGCAAATTGATGCGACGTCTGGAGCGGTAGTAGGAGAAGCTACGAGACAAGGTACTGGAATTTAAAAGGATCTTAGAATTTTGGTGAGATGGGCGCACAGTGGCTCAGTGGTTGAAGCGCGCACCTGCGGGCTCCGTGGTCGCAAGTTCAATCTCCGACACCGGCACCTCTGGAAATTTTCCATGTGCCTTTTTAAAAAAACTGGTGCCTCAAGGTGGTTCGGAACCCACCTTTATAAACTGTAGGTCCCATTGAAACTAGACGATAGTGGTGAGAGAGGAAGAGAGGGATTGTGGTAAATGGATTTGAAACCCTGAGGGGACCAAATAATTTAAATGTTAACTGCATTATTGGATCCACGATGTTAATTTTGGTGAAATCAGAACGATTTTGTTTGCAGACAATAAGGCTAAGGTGTATTACGGACTTCTAAAGGAGCCAGACATACAATCTTTGCCGCCAACGGAAGAAGAAGAGGACGACACAGGCGGCGCAGACGGCGATAAACCGAAAAAGAAGAAAGCAAAGAAGGATCCGCTATTTTCGAAGAAAACCAAATCGGACCCGAACGCGCCGCCTGTAGGCAGAATGCCTTTGCCCAATTTGTAAGAATGTTTTCCATCGAAACTACCGTTCGCGCCGTTTGAAGCGAAATTAATCTGAATATTTTGAGTATAGAAAAGACGCGGACAAATTGGAGAAAGTCAAGGCGCTCAGGGAAGCGTCGAAGAGGGTTGTACTAGGTCCGGACATGTTGCCGTCTATATGTTTCTATACGATTCTGAACGCGGTTCACACGTAAGTTCCCGATTGAAAATTGAAACCGTGTATCTATCTGAATATGTATATAATATTCAACATAGTGTGACAGCGGCAGAAGTAGCGGAGGATTCGAGTCTACTGGCCATCGGGTTCAGTGACTCCAGTATCAAAGTATGGAGCCTAGTCCCACAGAAATTAAGACTGATGAAGACTGGAGAGCAGTTGCAGGACATCGACAGGGAAGCAGGTATTGTTGCTGCAACGGGATATTCTAACGTTCGCGATTAAAAATGTGTGTTTTTTTCACAACGGTAGACGATGTACTGGTGAGGATGATGGACGATCGTACAGCGGAAACATCGAGATCTCTGTTTGGACATAACGGTCCTGTGTATAGTTTATCGTTCAGTCCGGATAGGAATCTTCTTCTTTCGTCCTCGGAGGATAGCACAGGTACGTCGAATATCGCGCGCCTGTAATTGCTCGAAAAAAATGTTATCTTGTGATACATTACAGTCAGACTGTGGTCATTGCACACGTGGACCTGTATCGTTTGCTACAAAGGACACTTATTCCCGGTATGGTGCGTGAGATTCTCATCTCACGGTTACTATTTCGCCACGTCCTCTCACGACAAAACTGCCAGACTCTGGGCGACCGATTCTCACCAACCTCTACGAATATTTGCCGGTCATTACTCGGATGTAGACGTGCGTTCACCTCGACACCAATTTCAGTTTACAAGGAACATCTTATAAAATTCGGAATTTCTTTCAGGTGGTACAGTTTCATCCAAATTCGAACTATGTAGCGACTGGCTCTAGCGACATGACAATAAGATTATGGGACTGCGTCACCGGTAGCCAAGTGAGATTAATGACCGGACACAAAGCTCCGATTTACTCCCTTGCTTTTTCTGCAGAGGGTCGGTTTCTAGCGTCGGCCGGAGCAGATCATCGTGTTTTAGTCTGGGACTTGGCGCATGGTCATCTCGTTGCTGCCTTGTCGAACCATACCGGCACCGTTCACTGCCTATCGTTCAGCAGGGACGGTAATATACTGGTCTCGGGTTGGTGTCGGCTGTTGTTAAAATTCAAGTGTCTAGCGTCGAACAGAAATGTATACTTTCTCTGTCCGCAGGGTCGTTGGACTCTACAATTAAATTGTGGGACTTCACCAAGCTCGCGGAGGAGATGAGTCTAGAGGACGTCAACGTGTCCCACAACCCAGATGTGAAAACGAACGCGGAAACCTATCTTCTTAGGACATTCGCGACCAAGAATACGCCGGTTCTGACGTTGCATTTTTCTCGAAGAAATTTGCTCTTGGGAGTTGGAATGTTCGAGTCAACGTAACGAACGCACTCGTTCCCCGCCGTCGAGTTTCAATTCTATTTACAGTTCATTGCCTGGCATTGACTTGCTGTTGTTGTAATATACAAAACTTTGTTAATAAACTTTTTCACATTGATTACTGGCCGAGCTGCGTTCAATTTTTATTTGAAGTACTCACTCAGCGTCCCACTAAGCGATAGAAATAATAATCTTCCCCCACATAGTGTTACTATCTCGGGGGTATGAAGTCTCAGAAAGCGTAGAGCTATTACGTTCTCTGACGTTTGCCAAACGAAAAGACTGCGTGTCTTTGTTGTTATGCTCTTATTTTCCACATGCTGTTATTTTTTGCGTTCCAGATTCTCATTGCTTATTAAACAAGCAAATATAATCGCAAATCTATCGTGTTTGGTCTCATTTTAAGTAGAAATACTTCACCAATACGTTAGTAAAGATAAAAAAGTAACACTATTCGTAGAGACGCAAGTCACATTATGCGAGCGAAGACTGTACCAAGTAGTATGGATGGCGGCGCTAGACTCGAGCAATTTTTCATCGCGTAAAAATTCAAAATATCAATTACACACGCCGCTACCGGCATAATATCTATCAAAGAAGATTCGTAAGAGTAATACTCATTAGTTCGGAGTACACCTTAGACGAGAAAAAGAGTAATAAAGTACAAGCGCGTCAGTTATCGGATGACTTGTATATGTCCGTTATTAAATATTAATATTCATGAATTGATCAAGGGATGTTCGCTCATAATTGATGAAACTCCAAAGACAAAGCAGATGCTGCGGATCCACTAGATCCGATTGCAGAACTTAAATTACAACCAGAATATGGATGGACCAAGGATGAGCTTCTCAGTGACCATCATCCATATTCTATCTTGATGACTCGGAATGATGACTGAGTACTCGGAACTATGGTATCGCGATTGTGGTTTATTTCGAATTCCACTCGCTAGCTGTTGTATTTTCATGAGCTCTCCTTTGATTGATTGCTAGACCGAAATTATTCCGATTACGTATCTTGCACTTATCGCCAGGGTTCAATTCCCGCGAGTACTCTCTATCGACGATTGTTTTCGCGACAACCAGAAAGGCCTCGAGAATTCTCGAGAGACGCCGGACTCGGAATGGGCGCGAAATACGGCTGCTAGCATTCCCAAAAGTAGACAAAAATACGAGACGAAGGTAAAAGAAGAAGGTTAACGCAGAGCCAGAGGAAACGTTTCAAGTAAACTCAAAATAAATTGTTGCCGACGCTACTGACCACTGACCCACATCGAACGTTTCATTCGCGCCGGGATATTCATGGTTGACCGACATCCGGTTTCAAACGCGTCCCTTTAGAAATCGTCAGATTCCGAGGCGGCTCAAATAAGACTGAAGGTCCGTCTCGAATTGTATGCGTTTGTTAGGCTGGAAGGTCAGCCAAGTAGGAAACAAAGAATACGGCCCCTTTTCCAAGACACCAATTTCGCTTCACTGGATCTGGACCAGAAACGCAGGTGTAAACATACATACCTAACCTTAAGAGACGTCGTTGCATTTCTATTTTAAGGTTGCATTCATAAATCAAGGTGGAAAGTTCGAACTAAAACATATGATACTTAAATTTGGATCGGGGAACATGGACGTTTTCGGAAATATACATTTCGAAACAGAAACACCCCCTCGGATGTAACTGATCGAGCCGATAGGATAATTAATAAATATTCATGAATGATCATGGCATCTATAATTAATTTGAGCTGGAGGATGCTGAGGGTTGAACACCATCGAAAGCGCAATTTCACGCGAGAGATTTATTTCCGATTGTTGATACGCTTACTTCTATCACAGCATACAGACGTAAGTTATACGCGCTTGTTACCATACTTGTGTGTATGTATTCATGTATGTAGTATGTTATGTATGACGTGAATCCTCTCTTCGTACATATGTCTCTCTCTCTCTCTCTCTCTTACATTTTCTCTCTCACTGTCTCTCTTTTTCACTTTCATTCTGTCACACTCGCTCGCTTTTCGTTTTCTCACTGTGGTTCCGCGCGCGTGAACGATGGCTTTTAGTAGTTAACACTTTCGTAACAGGGGGTGTGGAAGAGGGGTTACAATGGTGTGACGTTTTTTTCATCGTCTTTTCCTGTCCGCCCTCGCATACCTCTCGTATTCGCGCTCGTTTAAACGATAACCAACTATACATCAATCTCTACGTCCCAGTCACAAGCCTCGCGCATCGATATCAAACCTAGGTTATATGCGTGATCTTTAACTATATGTTATATCATCTTTGATAACGTTATGCACTTATGAAATCTGTATAGGGTTAAGTTCTGTGGTTAATGCAGGAGCATAGGGTTCTCGGCGCCCAGACTTTCTCGGTTCCTAGAGCTCTTTCGTTCCGAAGTCAACGCGAGTATATATATGTATATTTCGTTTAGAATACCGTCGGAGCGTTTTCAACGTTTCTTCTTTTCGGATAATTTCGGTTAAAATATTACACTTCGTACACGTGCGAAACGATCGTGAGTTCTTCGCACGATGAGAACTCAAGCTATAAAACTCCGTCTCTGTTCGTAATTTTTCCTACGTATCGGTAATGGCGCCGCTAAGCTCCCGCGTTAACTATTGTGGTTGGCTGCTTGTCTCTTACAAAAAACGATGGAATTGTCGACGGATCGACGCAGATCACACCGATCGATTTTGATAACACGATGGATCGGCTGGGGGGGTTTATGATAACGCTTTTTTTGGTCGTGATGCTCCTTAGGATAAAATGTTTGCGTACGACGATATCACCGTTCGGATACGACAGTTACAAAATTATACGGTAAAATGGACTTTAAAAGCGTCAAACATCGGTGCAAATTATTTTCTGATAACTTTTCCGTTATCTTTTTACGTATTTTTCATGATATCGGATTCCATGTTTCTCGTTTCCTTCTTTCCAGCAACGAATCACAGTTCCGGCAACTTTCAAACGCGATTTCCGTCGGTCACGTGACTATTCTGTGTTCGCGTCAACAGCGTTATTTTCGACCGTCTTCCCGCCAAAATTTGTTCTCTGCGTCGTTTCCGGTCATGGACGTTTGTGGCACTATTTTTTTTCGGCAACCGACACCGTGATAAACTCTCTCTCTCTCTCCCTTTCTTGATGCAAATTACGATTCCTACTTCGTTTTTTAAAAGCATATACTTGCATTCGCTTCCCGTTTTACTTTTCCCCGTTCTTTTTCTTTTCTTGCCTGTTGTTCGAATTTTTGCCCCGCTCTCACCACTTCGAATTTAACACGTGCGTCTCTCTACAGCTACCGTGATACCGGGGTCTTTGTCAGGAGAATCATTTACACGATCGTACCAACGGTTTTACACTGATCGGATCCAGACTTCGCTGAACGCAATAGCTTCTTTGATCCGTACGTGTTCCAGAAACTCGCGAATGTCCGATCGAGAAACACCGGATATACGGATATACCATCGAACGTTCGTGTTCGATTATACGTACATGTCGACCGTTACCATTCGAACGCGTACGAGACTCGAACAACGGCTCGACCGAAGCATAGCTGGTCGTTGGAAAATACGAAACGAGTCGGACCCGCTCGGTTAAATGCCTTTCGAGAATTGGTCTATGGTATTCGAATACGATTATTGCGTAGATGATTCGAACGATCGACCTCGTCGCTCGTCGCTCGTCCGTCTTGATGGATCCGGAGGCCAGCGAGGTAGGCGAAAATTTAAAAATCTTTAATTATTCACACGGTGGTCTCGATATCGGCGATGGCGTATTGTCAACAAATACTGTCCTTCCCGTAATTGTCTAGGTACATCTCCTGAGGTGTGGCTAGGTTGTAGCGTCCGCTCAAGCGACTACCCGTCAGGCCATTGTTGTGATGAGTGTGATTCACGTGAAGATGGTTTACGTTCAGGGCGACGTTCTTTTTTTTCTTGCGCGCCTTGTGACGGTAGAGGCAGTACTTCAGGCAGCCGGTGGCGAGCAAAAGGATTAGAAATATACCTAGGGCACCGGCACCCACGGCTACGTACAGTAAAGTCACCCCGAAACGGTACGAACAGTTGGCTTCCTCCTCGTCGAATCCGGAAGGGCAGTGCCGAATCCCGTCGCACCACAGGACCGAGCTTATGCACGCCTGGATCTCTGGACACCTGAAAGATGACAATCCTATCATAATTGACAACGTTAGGCATACGATTAAGCTCCGTAGCAGAAGTAGCAAATGCTACGGGCCCCGCGCTTCTGGGGGCCCGCGCCATACAAACAGGGGCCCCCACACGGGCACTTCATCGAAGACATATTTTTGCAAAAAAAAAAGGTCATTCATTGTGTTTGTTGAGTAGGTGCGCACGTCGGTCGTGATACAAAGCCTAGGGCCTCGTCAAGACATTTGCTACGAGCCCCGCGCTGGCTTAATCCGGCACTGATGGTAGGCAGTAGGCTAAGCCGTTTTTGCTCGACTTATCATTCAGGCCATTTGATATCTTGACTAATCAATCCATAAGTAATTAGCTTGTACAGAGTAGTTATCACATCCAAGTTTCAAGAATAGAAATCCAAGCTTGTATCCTAGGAATTCAGTAGTTCAATAGTTATGCGTGTTTGAGGTTCAGCGATTTCTACCGTTTTCTTGCTTTAACTAAGTGAATCATTATATATAATTATCAATTATTGTATACAGCGTGGCACAAACGAATGAATCCACACACTTGACCAAATAATAAGCTTTATTAATTCATTAACAATGAAATGAACCAAAAACATTTACAACAAATAAATTTTTAAATGCTTTCGGCGCAACGGTTCGATCGTTTATTACAAATTATAAAGCAATTTTGCTAATTGTCAAACAAAATCAACGTTTCGATCCTAGTTTGGATCATTTTCAAGATTTATTTGAATCGCATCTGTAAAGTAAATATGTTATAATAATTTTAAAAACAGAACTATTGAATGATTGAATATAAGGAATATTGTTCATAAAGACACACTCACTTGCTTTGGGGAAAATAAATTTATTATAAATGTGTGACAATGTGTGAACATGTGTAAAACATTTACAACAAATGTTCGAAATTGCCTCCTTTTGATTCGATACACTTACAGACCCGCTTTATAAAATTCCCGACGATGGTCGCTGGTGATCGCCTGAAGAAGGTTCTTTTCATGGATGCGAAAATTTTTACGGTCGAACCCCTACACAACCGCCAAAATCACCGCCAGCTGCTCAAGAAGGGCCAGGCAGAAGACTTCGGCCGCGAAAACCATCGGCCGCAGCCATTTTCCAGCCTCGGTCATGGCTTGGGCCGGTATCTGCACCACCGGGAAGACGTCACTGGTGTTCATCCCGAGAAACGTAAAAATCAACGCCGCCGAGAACCAGGAACGTGTCCTCCGGAGGGAATTAAAGCCGTGGGCAACGCGACACCTCGGCCAGGGCGGATTCACGCTTCAGCAAGACTGGGCGCCAGCGCATTCCGCCAAATCCACCATAGTCGTCTGCAAAGAGCTGTTTCCCAGCTTTTGGGGAAAGGATGTTTGGCCGCCGAACTCGTCGGATTACTCAGTATGGTCCATCATGTAGCAAAAAATTTCAAAAGAAGGCAATTTCGAACATTTGTTGTAAATGTTTTTGGTTCATTTCATTGTTAATGAATTAATAAAACTTATTGTTCGGTCAAGTGTGTGGATTCATTCGTTTGTGCGGTATTTTTATGCTGCTGAAATGCTTTAAAAAATTCCGGGACTTTTTCAGCCACCCTGTATATTGCAATGAAACAAACTTATGTACTTTGTTCTATACTGCATTTTTTATAATGCCTCATTCTTTTGGTGGAAATATATTCTACAGTCTTAAACTTGCTATAAAATATACGTTTTCATCGCATTAAATAAATACGTCGGCCTGAATGGAAAGTTTAGCGTGTACCATCGGTGGTACACGTGGCACGGAACGTGTTAAAGCAAAGTACAGTAAACCCTCCTATAACGGGGCACGTCGTAATTTGGTTTAATCGCGTCATAGGAGGGCTGACTGTAAAGAAAATGGTCCCCGAAATCTGACATGCCTGACCTGTATGGACATTCCTCCTGCGGCAGTATGGTAAAGACATTCGAGCTGACGCTCGGACTCGGAGATCGTTTGGAAATGGCCATCCACGTTACAGCGTAGAATCCAGGCTCTCTCTGAAGGAACTCGACGACAAAACTCCTGGCGTGCTGGGTCATCGCGATGCTAGCGTTTATCGCGCTATAGTTCCAGCCGCCGGAGAAGAAGTCGACTGTTCTGGCAGTGTCAACGCCTCCCTCGGGACAGATCACGCTGCGGTCCCTGGTGTTCGAGGCCGAGTAAACGACGATGCGATTTAGCGTGGTGCAATCTTCGACGTTGTCCAGGGTGATGCTGTAGCCCGCTGTTCTTAGGTAGAGGAAATTGATACGCGCGTCTTCCGGCTCGATCAGCCAAGGCTCGTTCACGCACTGGGTCGCGGTCAGGTCCTCCGTGTTGGTCAGGATCTCCTCGACGGCTGCTACGCCGGGAATGATCCTCGGCAGTGGACTTCTCAGAGAGATTTCGCCGCTGGTCCCGCGCAGTCGTCGTTCCTCGAGCTTCGTCGAGCAGCCCTGCTCGCTCGTGTCCGCTCCCAGAGAAACGAAACGGTACTCTCCCTCGAAGAAGTAGTCCTTATAGTCTTGCGTGACATTCATCAGCGTCACCGTGAACCGGACCTCCACCACGTTCGACGTTAAGGTCCGCAAAGCGATCCGGTCGGTGACATTCGAGCACAGGCAGTCGCGAACCTGAAAGATTCCATCGAACGATAACAATAATAACGAACTAAACTATGTCCCGCGCAAAGGCTGCTTTGGGTACGAAGGTAATACTTAAGCGGGTAGACTCGTTTCCAGGATTGCAAAGATACGGGATGCGTCTTCTCATTTCTGGAGAAACGAGTCTACCCCCTTAAGGTACGAAAAGCGTACCAATTCAACACCCTGCCACGGGTACTCGGCAACGACGAGCTCGGCGCTGCCAAACTTCGGGGAGTCGGCCAAACGGCGATCGCAGGTCCACCGATTGACCAACGGGTCCACGTAGGAGGAACATCCTTTGCTTCCGAACGAGGCTCTCGTTATCGACAGTTCTATTCTGTGGTCGGGCTCGGCCTCGAAACGATACACACAGCTAACGTTCTGCGCACCACCGCGTCCGTAGAAGAACACACTTTTCGGCGACGCGAATCGGCCGATCTTAGCGGAGGACAGGGACAAGGAGGACGTGGAAGACGTGGATGAGGTCGACGCGGAACCGTACACGTGATTGCAGGAGACCGCCTCGTGCACGAACTCGTACCGCAGCGCGAAGGTAATCGGGTAAAGGGCGCTCCCTTGGCGCAGGATGTGTTCGAGGGTCAGGTCTTTGCCGGTGGACACATAGCTTTCTGCGAGGCTGCAGGGTCTCGTGTGACGGCTACTGTTCCGCAGGAGGCTGTGGTCGCACAGCCTAGGAGTGTCGTCCTTGCAGAACTGCCCCAGCAGCGAAATATTCTGCGAACGCGACCGATTTCATGAGTTATTTAAATCGAAACGTGGGGCAGGTGTATTACCTATTTCCCGGAGCTTTAAGAGAACTAAAAGTTCTCTGTAACAATTTCAAGAAACAAGAGGAACGTAAACGTTTCTTTCTTCTTTCAAGCATTCTAAAATCCGCAAGGGTACCGGTTCGGATTTGACCTTGGTCGAGCGAGAGTGTGGTGGCACACTCACACACCGCTGGATACATATACGTCAGACGTGGCCAGAAATAGCATGCGTGCTAGGGATTCTCAAGGAATACTCCCACTCCTCCCGGCCGCGCATCTCAATCCCTTTGGCGGCCGTAGTTGCTCCGAGCACTATGGCCGCCACGGGGAGCGAGACGCGCGGCCGGGAGAAGTGGGGGTATTCCACGGGTATTCTTTGAGATTCCCTAGCACGCGTGCTATTTCTGGCCATGCCTGATATACGTACACGAGGATTTCAAGGGTCCGGCTTCTGTCTCATCACGTCTCGCTAATGCACATTGGGGGCCCCTATGTAGTCACGATCGCTAGATAAAAGATCAATCTAGCGCGCATGGTCCCTAAGGTGGCCTACTTTTGCGTTTCCTACTATGCGTAGCGGAGTTCGAGAAGCATTATGGCGGTGGGACAGTGCTGCCGTTTATCGTGGCTGTCGGGCGACAGTCACTTACTACCGAATAATGCAAATTACGCCAGTGTCACCAGTCTGAGAAAATCGAGGGGAATCAAGTACCCCCTTCCTGATGACCAGTTCAGTTTACGGCACGGGCACCGTGGTCTACGGTCTTAGCGGGGGACGTTGGAGTGTGCGCATGGTGCTGGAATGGGATAGTGGAAGGGGAAAAGGAGGAGAATATATGAGCTCCGTTTGGAGCTCAACTGGCGACAATGAATTACGCCTCGAAAACGGAAAAGTAGGCCACTTTAGACCATCCGCGTTAGATTGACCTTTTATGTATTAGCGAGACGTGATTAGACAGAAGTCGGACCCTTGCAATCTTCGTGTGCGTATACAATGTCTAGCGGTGAGTGAGAGTGCCACCACACTCTCGCTCCAGTCGGATCAAGCCTGACCCACACCCTTAAGTGTTTCAGCGAAAGATAAAGGACGAGATGACGTTAGTAGTGGGACGATCTAATTAGACGTTTCGTTTCACTGGCAACGAGAAGCAAACGGAAGGCTACCTTCCGGACAGGGGTCTCTTTATCTAGAGTATGGTCGCCATCCCATATGAGTAGCGTCGCGTTGCAATCGGACGTGACGTCGATGGTGGCAGCGGCCTCAGCGCTGGCAGCGTAATACTTGACGAAGGACAGCCAAACGATCTCGTTCGGCTTGCCCTGGAAATGATAACGGCAGGTTGTGTTCGGTGGCAACGAATGCTTGGGGTTCTCCAGGACGCCCGACGAGCTGTCCTCGCTGGATATATAAAAGTCGCAGTTGTTGTTCTCCTTCACGAACGTCCTGGACTTCTCGTCTACGAACAGCACCTGCAACGAACACGATTGTGTTAGCTTCTCGATCGAGATGAACGTGTCGAAGTCGAGAATCCAGTTGTTCGTCTAAAAGTTTACCTGAACCTCGAGCTCGAAACCGGGCAGAAAAGACAGGGGAACAGGATGGAACGGGGTGTCGTACGGCGACGTGTGAAACTCCAGCAGCATCGTGTTATGGCTGCTGACGATGTCCGGCACCGCGTCTCCTCCGCACAATCTGACCAACACTTTGTCCGACGTGGATCCGCCGTCATAAACCGTCAGGTAGTCTTGCGCCGTGTTGCACTGATCCCAAACCCTGGGGAAACGAAATAATCCACCGTTAGTAAATCGTCGTCTTTCTGTCTGCGGTCTCAGGCAGACCGAACGCGAGCATTAGGCACGGTCGGCTGTAACAGTGCCATCGGATACCACTTCCAAGACCTCGGCGTACCCCATCGACAGGCCGCTTTTTTTGGCCAAAGCCTAATCCATCGCTTCCCATTTGTTAAGGACCTGACTGATGTTTCGGTAGAGCCCTTTGAATATTTTGCACGTGGTGCCGCCTATAATCGTAGGACCACTACTGATGTGGATTGTGAGCTATACTTGGGTCCAAATAAGAAAGTACTTGTTCTGCACATGTTGTTATGCGTCAGCCATGAAATTCATGGCGTCAGACAACGATCGCCTGGTCGGCGGAGTACGAGTAGGGGGATTAGCCAATGAACGAGTTCCGTTAAAGTCATATGCGCAGTAGAGTCTTAAATTCGTCGGCTAGTAAGTACCTTCTTATTCGGACCCAAGCATATGCTACTCTGATGTACCGTGCGCATGACTGTCGTGTCTATTTAAAGGTTTCTACCATGGTGTATTATGGAAGTGTTACGATTAAGCACCTCTGTAAGGTTGACGTTTTGTGATAGATAGAGGTTAGTTCGTCGCTAGATGGCATATCGGGCATTCTCATGCTTTCATGTACGTGTGTGAATGAGATTGTGTGTAGCAGCGTGCCCATGTAGCCTGTGCTAAGGTATGTACGGTACATGGACACGCTGCTACATACAATCTCATTCACACACGTACATGAAAGCACGAGAATGCTCGATATGCCATCTAGCGACGAACTAACCTCTATCTATCACACTTTTCTGAGGGAAGTCTGAACACCTCTATAATACACCGTAGTTTCTACTGGTTCGACTTCTTGAGACTAACTAACTGCTCGCTCACCTAGGTCCAGTGCTGCCACACAGAGGTAATCGAAAAGGAATCGAGGGGAACACAATTACCCCCTCCCTGATGACAAGAGCAATATGTGACACGTTGCGCGATTGCGCGACGAGAATAGAGTGAGGCGAATGGAAGACACGTTGCGCGTGCGCGATGGGGACTGAACGGTGGAATAGGATAGTGGAAGGGAATAAGGTGGAGAGCCTGGAGGGGGAAATGAAGTTGAAACCAACTTCATTCTGGCCACACTGCCTAGGTCTAGCGACCGCCCTTCCAGGCCCTTCCCAAGTGTAGGGTAGGGGCGACTGGGCGTTATGATACGGTCTCTTACAATTAGACCTGGGAGGCTAAATTGAATGCATAAGTTAAAAAATCTTCTAATTGTGCTTGTTGTTATGTGTCACGTGTTGGCTGTAGGCCGGTCGACTAATGAAATGGTTGGAAACGTCCCAGATAGTCGACCGTATCATAAAGTCTATTTCTAGAGTCGTTGCCTTAACACCATTTCTGTCCTTGTCATAGCATAGCCTTCCGAAAATACACTACGATTACCTGAGGCTTCTGTCGGGTTTCGCGACCTGGTCTTTGATGTGTATTTTATGGCTGTTCCGTTGGCTGACGGCGAGCAAGGCTCGATATCCGGGCGGCGCGCGAGTTTGCTCGACGCGGTAGTAGCAAGTGACGTTCCTGGGGTAAACACCCGGGTAATTCGGGGACTGTAGCCGGCAGGCCCTTGTGTCGCACTTGGTGAGCACGCGGTCGCAATAGGTGCCGTTCACTAGCTCGCCTCGCCACGTGGACATGCTGCTGTTCCCGTATCTGAGATGAGCCTCGCTGCGTCTCAGGAACTTGTACGACAACTTGAAATCGAAATTGTAGCCACTCCCCTAAGCAAACGAGCAACCAGACTTCGGTAAAGATCCATCCTGAGACAACCTCTCTCTCTCGTTTGCTTACGATAGGATCTGATAGGGAGAGCTGTCTCTCGGCTCGTTCTACTTGCCTGCTCGGACAGTCGCTGTATGTACAGAGTCAAGTTGATGGAAGGCGTCTCGCTATAATACACCGTGTAGCCCCACGAGCTCCCGCACCATTGCCCACCGGTCACAGGACGACCCTCTTCGTGGATGGTCATGTAGCCGTCCGCACAACTTTTCGACTCGAGCGTCGAGAACCGACCCACCGTGAACGTGTCGAACGTCAGCTGTGGACCACGAATCATTTTAATCGACTCCCTCTAGGGACAAACCCACTGGACACGGTGCACGATGATCTCGAAAGCAACGTTTCTTCGCCGAAATTCCCGTCATCGATCGTATCGATGTGTCCGATCGATCTGTTCCGATTCAAAGCATATACAACAGATTCTCGTTCATTGCACTCACGTTCATTACCCAAACCTCGATCGTTGGGAATGTATTTACTCTTCATGCCTCGCAAGATGTCTCGCGGGACGGCACATGGGAAAAGGGGGCCATTACTTGCTCCGCCTATTTCCACTGTTGACACTCCCGTAGTCACGATATTGAGGCTTTGACGTCACATATAGTATGTGCGAGCGTTTCAGCCAATACTTCGATGGAGCCGAGAACGCGTGTGAAACAAGGCGTACCCCTTTTACTCCGACCAATCGGCTCCGCCTTTTCACGAGACTTCTTGTGATGCATGCAAGGTAGCTTAGTGGAGATGGTAACTTCGTGGATTTATTTTTATATCGTTGTATATACACATTGATCGCGGGGAAATCGTTCATTATAGAAATGACGGATCTGGTCTGAAATTCCGGTACCGTTTTCGTACAACGAGCGGGGATCAAAAGTGTCCTCGAACCAAATTCAACGGCTAACGAAATTCTTTTGATGGAACGTTGGGTTATGTACAATTTTAACCTTGTATCTCGATCGGCATTTCGGCTGTTTCGGGCCCACCGTGCACCGGTAGCTTGTACTAACTTAGATATACTAGGGGATACCCAGTAAGCAAGCTGCTGGAATTTGGACAGCAGCTGCTTCCGCATATGCCAGCACTACGCTGGCAGCAAAAGCGGGCATGCTGCCCTCGTCAAGAGGGCAGCACGGTCGCACTAATGTGGCAAATGTCGGTAAAGTGAATTTTTATTGTACAAACGTGTTAAATTAAATTAAATTATTATTTTAATGTGTTAAATTTTCGTTATTGGCCGAGCTAAAAGAGTTGTAAAAATCAACTTTTATTATTGTTTTTCACAATTCCGTCCAAATGCATTTTGTCAACATATTTTTTACACTTCATTTACTAAACTAATTCTTCTAGCTTTACAGAGAAATTGAAGTTGTTTGGTCCATTCATAAAAAAGTTGTTCTGACTTAAAGGGTGTGGAATCAGTTATGCTGCTTACTGTAATTAAGTGTTTGCGTTTCAATGAAATTAAAAATATACGTATAGGATACCAATGTATCACACTCCTTAAGTGTATCTGAGAGAGTTTTTACAATTCCTGTTAAAATAATAGCAATTATCAAGTAAATAGAAAATTGTAAACTAAATTTTCTTTATCTTAACCCAGGTCCATCGTTCCTGGAGGCCACCAGCCTCTGCCTCGACTGGCGTCCCACTCATCCCCTGCTCACGACGCTGCCAAACCCACCAGCATTAATTATTAACGAATATTTCTGTTTCATAGAGTTATTATTTTACATGTCGCTTCGTGGTCGTGGTTTAAACGATAATGTATTAGTGTCTCCTTCTTTTAACCTACGTCTCTCATATTAGACGTTACAATGTTTACATTAGTGCGACCGTGCTGCCCTCTTGACGAGGGCAGCATGCCCGCTTTTGCTGCCACCGTAGTGCTGGCATATCCGGCAGCAGCTCTCGAAATTGGCTGACTGGGTATACTAGTGCAAGCCAGTGTCGCCAGATTAAAACTTGTCTCCCACGCCACCATTCTCCTTCTACGACGCTATTCCCCGCGCTTTCGCCCCGGCCCACAGTGGGCCAGATCGACGCGCTAGCTGTTCACACCCATTCCACCATTATTTCAAAACATAAAGACCACGTTAAATAGGTCGTTGAATTCGTCTTGGCGTCAGCTATAACATTATTGAATAAAAAATAATAGTTATAAATAAATAATCAAAGTGACCACAATTATTTATTTAAAAAAAAAGAATTCTTGAAATTTTTTGTATTGAGATTTGTAGAAGACTGTGTACTGATTACTTTTTGTACGAAACATTTTCTTGTCACACCACCGAAAATGTCTGAAAAATCATGTGAATAATGAAGAATAATTGAAAACTGGCTATTCAGGCATTCAAACAAGAGTAATCCAAATTATTGAATGAATGAAGTTTATTACATGTAATGAAATAACAAAAATGTGTTATTACTGTCTTATTTAAAGAATTACAAAAATTCAAACAAGATTAAGTATTATATTTTACAAAGTTCCTGACTATACTCAATTGATCATATAGATTTTCTGTTTATAACTCTATTTATCTATGAATAAACAAAAATTTATACTATAATTCCTCTTTACCAAGGTAAAATACAGGTCTTCGATATGGAAAAACTGCTGTGATGCTATACTACGATGCTGTTACTATAATCTCTCAAATACAAATGATTCAACTAAGCTAGCAAGAAGTTCGAATGTTTATCAATGGTCGTATTATCTAAAAAATTCATAAGATAGGTCTGGGTTAGGTCTTTACACTCTTAAAAGCTGCTGAGTGGTCGTCAATGCGTCTCGTGCAACGCGACTCGCCGCGGAATTGCGTGTCACGCGACGCTTTAAACCATCATCATCCCCAACCAAATATGGATGAGAATGGACGAGAATTTTGCAGGATCTTTTAGAGGAGATGTTGCTGAAAATGTTCCACTTTGTTAGAGCATGACTGTGTATGCACTTTTTAACTTATCCCTTGTCAAAGGTGAAAATCTTTGACGATTTTCCTTAGTTGACTAAGTATTTTTTTTATAACAAATTATGAACAATAACGTTTAGTTCCTGGTGCGTTCGCAACATAGATATACATTCTTCATATAAAAAAAAATTGGGCACTTAATCTTCAGTAGGTTTTCGAGGATATCGTTATGAAGAAAAGGAACTTTTTTGGCGATAAATCGTATCTGAAAAAGTTTGATCTTTGAACGCTTATTGTAACGAGAGTTTTTAATAACTTTAATTAATATTATCGTTTTCGAATGTAATGGACATTTAAGAAACATTGTACATTCGTTAAAAATCGATGTATGAGGACTTTGATTTTTTAGCTCATGAACAGCTAGCGCGTCGATCTGGCCCACTGTGCGGCCCGATCACGTGACGCGTCCCATGTCTGTCGTTCACGTGTCACCTGACTAGCCAGTAGTGGCGGAGAGAGGGTAATCCCTAGAAGTGGGCGGGTACCCGAAAATTTGTATTGTTCGGAGACCGGAACGTCATAGATTTTAGAGTTCCCAACCAGAGTTGGGCAATAATTAACTAATATTTAAAAATGACTAATAGTCTTTTTGAATGTTAGTCATAGCAAAATAGTCATTAGTCAAAACCTTTTCATTAGTTAGTGATAACTAAATGGCAAATAATTAGTCACAGCTCTAAGTAATCGTTAGCTATTGCTTATTAGTAGTTGATGATCAGTCATCAATCTTTAGTCATCAGTCACTATTGTGCGATTAACATACATTAATATTATTAATTATTTATCACTAACTAATCAAAAAGTTTTGACTAATGACTATTTTGCTATGACTAACATTCAAAAAGACATAGTCATTTTTAAATATTAGTTGATTATTGCACAACTCTGTTCCCAACCCGAGTTATCAAAACCCGAGGCTCGATTACCCGAAATCTTCGGGTACCCGCCCACTTCTAGGGATTAGCCTCTCTCCGCCAGTACCTGCCAGTCACGTGAAACATGCACGACAGACATGAAACGCGTCACGTGACCGGGCCGCGGCGAAAGCGCGGGGAATATCGTCGTAGAAGAAAAACGGTGGCGCGGGAGACAAGTTTTAATCTGGTGACACTGGCTCGCAGTGCTCAGAGCTTGCTATTCTAGTCTCTACATTTAGGATGCAAGTAGGTATCTGAAGGTGATGGAGTTTGGTCTAGGATACGGCGTTGTTCCACGGAGCGAACGGCAAAGTTCCAGTGACCCGACAAATAGTAGTGTATTACCATAGCCGAGATACCGAACGGTTAGACCGCGCGAGGTATGGAAGAAGTTAGGAACAAGATTGTTAGGCGGTTGCTGTGATTAAAGGCGCGGGGGCGCGGGCTCGGGTACAAAAAGAACCGAGCAACTTTGCAGGAAGTAACGCAACAGAAAATAAGACGGTGTTTCTCGACGGAGCATCTTTGCGGCTACCCGATAGAACTGATTAATTGTTGCACGGCCAGCGAAACGGGAAGGGAAACCGAAGGATAGAGGGGGAGAAGGAGTGAGTGTGTGAGAGAGAGGGAGAAAGAGGGAGAGAGGTGGAGCGGAATAAACAAACTTACAAGAGCAATTTCGAGGGACAAGGTATTTTCAGGGAAACAGGAGCGACGTAGCCCGAACGGACAGACAAAAAATGATTATCCGAGACCGGTCTGGAGGCTGTGTCTGGTCCGTGACAGTCCCGTTCCACTGCTAGAAGGGAGTCAGCATTTATTTTCTACGGGAATCAAGCTCCTTTCTTGTCCCACCTGAACTAGGTCTCCGAGGTCGGACCCGGCGGCAGTGAAGTTGAGATGACATAAGAATGGCAGTCGATCCTCCCTCGGCCGGCGGACCTCCACGCTGTAGGTTCTGCCCACGTCGCCGTACAGGGTTCTGTTGCACGCTGAAAAGCCACGTACCAAAATCTCTCACGACCCTAATCTCGCCCGCGCGCGCGCCATCAGCCGCCATTGTCGACCGAGAAGATTGACCGCTGTCGGAATCAAACTACACTCCTCAAAAGAATTAAGGGATCACTTCTGCGAATCCGAAAAATTGCTACTAATAGGTCAATCGGAAAGTTCCGTCCGTTTTTTTACAAAAAGTGGAGCTTTATTTAAGAAACGAAATAAAAAAGTACATTATTTAAAATATTGTTCATCGTTAGCGATGGCTTTTCCCCATCTTTCGGGCAGCAAGCGAATTCCGCATCGAAAGAATGAGTCATCTTTGGAGGTTATCCAGTCAAAGATCCATTTTTCGACATCTTCGTAAGAATTAAATCATTCCTCAGCAAGTGCGTGTGCCATCGACCGAAACAAGTGACAGTCAGAAGGGGCACAGTCTGGCTAATAAGCCGCATGGGGTAGCACTTTCCTGCGAAGTGCTTCTAACGTTTCTTTGACAACTTTTGTGACGTTTCGCAAGCAGAATTTTGCAGATGGTTTTTCGGTTTTCAATGTCTCTTGGCTTGAGTTCATATGGGACCCACTTTCCTTCCTTGTAGACCTTCCCCAAGGCTTTTAAACGAACGGAAATGACAGATCGAACACAATTTAATGCTTCTGCAATTTGTTTTTGCGTTTGACATGGATCTTCATCAACCAATGCCTGCAATTCTTCGTCTTCGAATACTCGTGGCCGTTCAGAACGCTCTTTGTCCTCTACAGTAAAATCACCATTTTTAAAGAGTCGAAACCACTCTCTACATGTTTTATCGGAAACAGCATTATCGCCATAAACGTCTACAATCATTCGATGAGCTTCAGCTGCAGGTTCCTTCCAACTGAAGCAAAAGATTAACACTTCGCGCAAATGACGCTTATTTAGCTCAAATTCCGACATTTTCAATGTAGAAAAGAACGATATTATTGATGCAAGCGTATATTGTTATGTATTGAATTTTATTGAAAGATGTCCAAACGAAAAACTTAACCTTACTTTAGACGTTATAGTTAACGACAGTTCGTGCTACGGCTACTCGACGCTAAACGGACGGAACTTTCCGATTGACCTAATAGTTTACATGATCATAACTCCGGCCAAAATTACTGCATCGATATCGTTAAACAATGGTTTGAAAGGGTGAAACCTCTACTTTCGGATGCTCTGCTTCAAATTATTGCTATGTTAGTTTTTTACAAAGTTATAGCGAGACACGCCTTTCGTGTGTGTGTGTGTGTGTGAGCTGTTATTCATAAAAAAGGTAGTAACACACGTTATTAAAATTGTTAATTAAGTATTCAGTGACACACACACACACACATACACAAAAGAGGCATAAATCCGGCCGAGCAACCTCCACGCGGTATGTCTTGGGTAATGCTAACGTCGGCGGTAGTGTATTCAGAGATGTCAGGCAGCCGCTGTACGTGGCGCGGTAATTTCTGCGAATCACTAACTTCAAACACAGCTGCCATAGGACAAAAATTGTTGCAGCGAGTTCATGGGGTGCTCAATCGAATTGGCAGAATCTCTGCTTCAATCTGACTTTCGGATCATGGTATTGCGATCATTTCTTGCCGAGATATAGCGAGTTAAATGAGAAATGGAAATTGTGAATATTTTAAGCATATTTTCAGAAACACCTGGTATATCGAAATGTTAACCCGGCGTTGGTAAGGTGGAAAAATGTATCGTAAGTGATAAGGTGAGTCTCACAGACCCACCGAAATAATATATTGTATTATAGAAATAAATACTTTTTTCATAAATATAAGATTAGGTATTGCTTAAGAGGCTTGCAATTTATCAGAGTAAAAACGCAGATCCACGAAATTAAATTTGTATTATTCAAAAATACTTAACTAATGAAACATCTTTACAATGTTAAAATCAATCTAAAATCTCTGGGGTCTGTGAGACCCCACCTAACTAACGCCGGGTTAATGAAACTGAGAAAACAAAAGAAGTGCCTTGAAGAGAAAGAAACGCTCTTTCTATTGCTTTTTTGCACAAGATACTACGATAATTTTTTCGCCTCCTGCAGCCAGTTAAAGTTAAAAAGCCGATATTTACTTCAATGTTGAATAACTCGAATAAAAAAAATCGCACAATAATCAACAGCCACACATTTTACACGGGAAAGATAGCCCTTCGAAATGATATTAACGCGATCTGTCAAAAAAGTTTTGTTTCTCCCCGTGTGATGTTACAAAGTTGTACAAAATTTTTGTTAACCGTCAATGTTGTCTTTATCTCTCTATAAGTTTGTAAAAAACCAACAGAACAACAATTTGAAATAGATCATCCGAAACTAGAGGATTCACGCTTTCAAATCATTGTTTAACGATGTCGATACAGCAATCATGGCCGGAGTTATGATCATGTAAACTAGTAGTAATTTTTCGGGTTCGCAGAAATGATCCCTTAATTATTTTGAGGAGTGTAATTGCCAGCGATGGAATGGGAGGAAACCCGTCGTTGCTTGTTATTCTTTGCACGATTCGATTGTATCGAGGTTTTCGTTGAAATCTGGAACGAGTAGCTCGTAGAATCTTTCTCGAACCTCGATCCGTGGCACGCGAAAAGCAAAGGAGGGTTTCGAGCATATTTGATCGGAAAGACTTGAATCCGTCTCGTCTAAATTCAAGTGCGCTCGGAACTGCGCCGTTTTTATTTTCAAAAGGCCGAATCTGCTCTGCTTTTCCCACTCCAACCCATCGCTACTAATTGCTTCTCGGTACCCGGTTTAGCTCCCTCGAACGAAATCGCCCGGAAAAAACCGCCGCGTGTCTCGTGCACATTCAAATTTCCCAGGATCGAACGCGGAATGTACAGGCCGGCGGACTCACGGGTGCAATATTTCGGCTCGTCGGACTTGTCGCCGCAGTCATTTTCCCCGTCGCAGTATTTGTCCTGGGCGATGCAGTTGCCGGTGTCGCATAGGTACTCGGACGATCTGCAAACGGAATGCGAATAAACCGTAAAACACTGTAGGTATCCTTCGACGACTACACGGGGTCGGCTGACGTGACTGCTGAACCGATGCAACCGCGTTAAACTTAAAAGTCGTCGTACATCCAACAGAGAAACGCCCGAACGACGTATCCGTAACTATCAAAACGCGGGTGACATTTTTAGCGCATTGTCTGCCGCGTGAATTTTGTGTGTTCCACGCGAGTTTTGTTTGTTTCATTTATATGAACGGTCAGAGGTATTAATAATTATTAGTAGTTAACTGGTGATGAAGTTCGCACCTTGCACTGTGTATAATTTAGTTCATTGCAGAACGAATAAACTGACATATTCAGTGCCGCTAATTTTATGATGACCATTTTTAAGCAGGTCAACGGTAGCCACCGCACTGTGGGGCATGGCCATTTTGTAGCCGGCCAAAACTATTACAACGCTATTAATAATGTCAAAGTCATACTTAGCTTGCGGATCTTGATGCAAAATAAAAAATGGTTGCATTTATTGCAAGACACAGGAGTGAAATAAAAATTTCTTTCTTTTTTTAATCATCTGATTCTGCTGAAACAAATACGCTGACGTCTTTAAATCTTTTGAATATGTCCACTGCTTTAAATTGTGCTTTCCCATTTTTGTCGTAAATGCATACAATCCGCAGTCTAGTCATAATATCGCTGCTCCGCAAGTATAATGACTAGACTGCGAATGTTTATGCAAATGCATATTTTTATCGAAAATAGATAAAAAACTGGGACCTAAACAGAAATTTGTTTTGTCCTTAGAGGATTTTAAAAATATAATTTTTATTTTGCATATGTTTTGCATAAGTGCATATTTCTTGCATAAATTTTGCATAAATATTCGACTATTTAATGCTATGCCAGAATAAATAAGATAGATGTGCCTAAAAGTTTATAAAAATAAATTACAAAATATGCCATTGCCACCAGAACCTGTAATAACAAGATGGGGAACCTGGTTGGAAGCAGCGTTTTTTTTTATGCAACGCATTTAGAAGGAATAAAAGACGCCATAGAATCGTTTGATGAAAAGGAGGCTTGGTCAATTAAATCGGCGAAAGAAGCATTACGATGTAAGCATTTACAACAAAATTTAACATTTATTCAGAGCCATTTCCAAATGCTACCTGAGGCCATGAAGAAATTGAAAATAGTAGGATTACCTATAACGGAATCTATAGATTTGGTAACTACAGTTATAGAAAATTTAGAAATTATACCCGATGATTATGGAGAAAAGGTTACACATAAAATGGAATCTGTATTAAAACGAAATGTACACTTTAATGTATTATTCAAAATAAGCAAGATTTTGAAGGGTGAACACATCATGGGGGTAAATTTGAATATGCGTATTCAGCGTATAAATTAATTTTAATAGACAAGAGGCATCAAATTACAATCGACACTATAGAAAAAACTATTGTTGTATATTGTAATTTAAATTATGATAAATAAAACAATAAAATAATTACAATTTTACACATCCGTACATGCATTCTCTATACATATATTTAGCATATACCTTGCATACATCTTGCATATATTTTGCATATTTCGACATATTATAAATGCATAAAGATCCGCAGTCTAATAATGACACAACTGCAAAAATTGAAGATTCGGTATAATTCTTCTATGAGACTAGTTTATAGACATTGTGGGTTATTATTGCAACTTTTAAGTTATTTCAATTTATAAAATAATCAATACCAGCCTCGATTTACATTACGTCGATTTACAAACATCTAGCAAATGCATTTTTCAGCCCGCCAACACAATAAAGTCAATTTCACAAAATTTTACAGTTGCGTCATTATACTTCCGGAGCAGCGATATTATACAGGGTGTCCCAGTTTTTTCCGGCCAAACTTTGCCAGTGTGTTCTACACGCAAAAGTAAGAAAAATATGTTATATGAACATATGCTCTTAAATGTTTTATTAAGGAGTTATAACTAATAATACAAAATGATAATGAACTGGCATTTCGTCGACACAGCGTACGAACGTATTATCAATACGGGTCAATTTTTGTTAGATGCCAATCCTGTATTCGTAATAACGGACGTCATTTTGAAATGTTAACTCGTTAATAAAACGTTAATAAAAAATGTCGATATCAACTACTTGAGCAAGTAAACATAAGACTTTATGTAAACACAAACAGAGATATTCATAATACGTTCGTATACGCTGTGTCGACGAAATGCCAGTTCATTATCATTTTGTATTATTAGTTATAACTCCTTAATAAAACATTTAAGAGCATATGTTCATATAACATATTTTTCTTACTTTTGCGTGTAGAACACACTGGCAAAGTTTGGCCGGAAAAAACTGGGACACCCTGTATATCATTGAATTCGTCTTAAACCGAGTGTGACTCGACATCAGAGAAAGAAAAAAGTAAAGGATGTTAATTTCTTATTTTTTAGTTGAAAACAAATATAAATTACAACAAAGTTCGAGAGCTATATTTAATATAATTAGTAAACAAAATTGTTTAAAATAAGTAGCAGTCGAGGAACTGTCCTTTCAAGTAAATTTCAAATAAGGCACTTGAAATAGTAGGGAATTGTTGGAAATAAAATTGGAAAATTTAACACTTTAAAAAATTAACACTATCTACGACATTATCAAATAAAAAATACAATTTCATATTGAAAAAAATCAAAGTGATCTTGCTGTTTTCTTTAAAACAACATTTTTTCAAAGTTCTAGGTATTGCAGTTTGAATATGTGTGAATACTGTTAAACAATTCTTTCGAAAATTTTTTAAAAGCAAAGATACGTTTCTTGTTTAAGAACAAGAAACAAGATAAAAGAGAAGAGTACTGCAGTGTATGAAACATTTATCAACTGGCTGCGTACCGCACATTGTAAGTAATGTGGATATCGTTGTTCTGTTAGATGAGCGACGACTTTTGAACGATCATGGCGTAGAACGCCCCGAGATTATCGCAATTCAGAGGTAATGCAATGTAAAAGGAGTGTATGCTGGAGTAAATGGTGTCTTTTGCTACAGACAGGTTACCTGCAAACAGCAACATTGTCCGGATTGAATGCCGGCGTGGTAGTGGCGCTTTCGGGGTGGTAACTAGCGGAGCCAGCCTCGATCGAGGCCGTGATCGCGGCTGCGATCAGCAGCAACCGCCGGCACATCAACATGCCCCCTCACCCTGGAAAAATTAGGATCAACGTCAGAGATGTCAAACTTTCGCAACGTTCCCTAACCTCTACACGGCGCGAGAGGGCTAACGCGTTCATCGCCAAATTACAAAGACAATTGAGCAGAACTACCCTAGCAGCACAAGATACTGTATACACATTCATATAATATCAAAAAGAGATTCAATCTGTTTTTAATATTCAAATATACATACAATATTTATTTTACATTAAGTACCAAATATTCTTTTTTATATAAGTTAGGAAGAAATATTTTTCTCATATGAAAAAGTGTGGCTTAAAAAATATTTATCCAATATTTTTGTGCTACTAGGGTAGTTAATGGAACCAAAATTGGAAAGAAAACATTTTTGTAGCTGTTAATTCCTTCAGTCCTAATTAAAATGTTTTCTCCAATATACATACACTACCGCTCTCTGAAGGTTGCCCAACAGAGAACATTTTTAAATACAGGGTGGTCCACACAACTTGCACACCTATAATAACATTCAAAGTATGTGTTGCACGAAAAAATTTTGTATACAGAAGTTACATGGTCTGGAGTGATACATTATGTAGTGTATTTATTTTTTTTGTAGGTGGACGCGTAAAGGACATATGAAGGTCAACTCCATTTTTTTAAATGGAATGAGGTACTTTTTAATATATCAATCGATACAGCCATCAATCGAACATACCAATCGATACAATCGATACAGTTTTTATAACATTCGTTATAAAAAAGTACTAACCTATGTATGTCGAAAAGTTAATAGTTTAGGAGATATTTCAATTTAAATAACTCTAAAATACCATTACTGTCGTAGTAAGACGTTACACAAGTAAGTAAACACTAACGTATACAAAACTTCTGTATAGAAAACTTTTTCGTGCAACGCATACTTTGGAAGTTCTTATAGGTGTGCAAGTTGCGTGGACCACCCTGTATAACAATTTAAAACATTTCGCTCGCTTCAAGAAAGTTTATATTATTACATAGTGATCTTAAGGAGGTGGACACCTTTTTCCAGGATTGCAAAGGTGCGGGATTCGCCTTCTAATTTCTCGGTAATACAAACACAGGGTTTTTCAGTAGTCAAAAACGCTAGATAAAAGATCGATCAAGGGCGCTATCTCCCTAAAAAGTCCTATGTGTTCGTTTACGAGGCGTAGTTTGCATATTTAATAAAAAAAATCATTCATCGAACGTTCATATTTTATCACAAGTTAGGCAGTGATCGTTGAATTTCACAGAAATTATTCACGGAAAATCTAGTTTGTCTAAAATATCAATTTATAAGTATATGTTCTGGTTACAGATAATCCTGATCGATTATAGACATTATTTTTAACTGGTAAATAACTATTATAAATGACAAGAATTCTTGTTACGGAAATAATTTTTGGCTATTAGCATTAGTAACCATTGTCGAGGATACTTTTTCGGGCTACTAATTATGCGAGAGTCAGAATAGCTCCAAGTCAAAATCAAGTTTCTGGATATATCCGAAATAGCACATTGATGTGGAACACAAAAGAAACTCGCAAGCTTCTTAATTTTTCTTTTTGTCCCTCTAATAAAATCGTAGTCGTTATATGGGCACACAACTATTCTCGCATTATAAAATTAAGCATCGTGCACAAATGATTAATGCGACGAGATACTACGCCGTTGTATCCGGAACGGTTCGTGTGTAGAACAGTTTCCCGCGAGGATCGTTCGCGCGGCTGTTACGACAACGGTATAAGAAATTGTGAAAGTAGAAAATTTGACTTTCCAGATGAAATTGCTCGAGCGCCGATGGTGATGGGGACGAACGGTCCGCATCGGGAAACGCATAAACCAGTGTTATTGACGACAGGCTGGCCTCAGCAGAAAACTGTGACAGGATATCGCGCGGACCATTGAGCGGTGCGGCGCGACGGAGGAGCAAAGTCGTTATCGGAGAACGAAACGACTTGTCCCGCGATGAATCGCGGGATGAACTTCAGAGACAGTCCCCATCCGACACGTACCGACTCGCACACGGGCGCATAAGGGGCAAGTGTAATGGCTGCGCGCGCTCGCGGGACGATTTTAATACACGACACGAGTAGAACAGGGGGGCTTATTAAGACGGAGAATGTAGCTTCCGGGCTGGCTGTTCTCGTGCCTGGACCGCGTCGCGTCGCGCCAGCAAGTGGATTATGCTAATTCTATTCAGCCCGCTATATTTATCCCCGGGAATATGTTTCCTTATCCCCTCGGAACAAAGAGCCGCGCGCTAGTTCTCGTCGGTTCGTTCCGAAATTTTTCCCGGGCTCGTTTAACCTGTCGATGACGAAGAGGTGGCTCTCGGGAACGGCCGGCTCCGACGCCGCCGGCAATCTCATAAAGGATAACCGGATTGCGAGTCGAGGGAGGAACCTCCTGCTGTCTGCCTCTGATGCTTCTGCTGCTACTGCGTGGGGTACGCGTGCCGCTAAAGGCTCTGTTTATTAAGTCGGTAAGCAGAATCTGGGCCAAACCCCCCGGCCCCGGCTTCATCCCCGTCCCCGGAAACACGTAGCGCCGAGTGGAATATGGTAATTCGGTAGAGGCTGCTGCCATCGTCCCTCCTCCTCGTCTTGATTTCTCCTTGTCCCGTCCCGTTTCGTCTCGTCTCGTATCGTAGACCGAATATACGGCGAGCTGTATAAGTGTGTCGCCGGAATTGCAAACGCAACTTAGGCGCGCACGGTCAATTGAACGCAGCTAAGTGTCGGGCGAACGGATCAGACGATTTTTCGGATTGCCCAGTGGAATCGGAAATGCTGACCACCCAACCCTCGCAACACGGTGCTCTTTGCCGGAAATTAACCCTTCGCAGTCGAAGCTACTTTAGCTCGAACATTAAATATTTCTTTCGACCTAGAATAATTCTACATAAATGATTTTTTTCCATTTTATGAATATGAAAATGATATAATGGGTCATTCCGTGCCAAATCGATCACTTTTTGCAGGCACCATCGGTCGATTTTGTTCTAAATGAAATATGCTGTAGTCCAAGTGAAATTAAGGGGAGTTTAAGTCATCATTTTGCCGGTTTCGAAATTTTTTAGAAATTTCAGGCCTTCAAAGTTTTCAATTTTAGCCCATTTTGGAGAAAACGGGCCTCACTTACAAATTTTTATCTCAGGAACTGTTTGTCCGATTCAGCTACATTTCTTTCTGTTTTATTCAGAAAGGATTGGGTTATTACAAAATAATTTTCTCAACCTCGGAAATCAACTTTATAATGTCGAAAAATTTAAACAAATTTTACAAACAACCTATTTCATTTAGAACAAAATCGACGATGGTGCCTGCAAAAAGTGATCGATTTGGCATGGAGTGACTCAATACCTAATGCAATACTTAAATGTTTAGTAATTGGTTAGGTACCAACACATTTAATAATGTAAACAATATTTTGAATAATGGTACAGCAATTTCTAATGATGCTTCCCTCTCAGAGTCACCACTCTAGTGCTTAGGGTTAAGGGGTAGACTCTCGTTTCCAGGATTGCAAGGGTGCACCTTCTCATTCCTCGATAATGCAAAGATGTGTTTTTTTCAGTAGTCAAAGGCGATAGGTAAAAGATCAATCTAGGTCGAATAATCGCCGTGAAAAGTCCTATTTTTATTATTCGGAAGCATAAAGCTGCGCTATTTTTATAAAGCTACGACATCTTTATGCTGCCGAGTAATGCAAACTGCGCCTCGTAAACGTAAAAA
Organism: Lasioglossum pauxillum; assembly: GCA_933228785.1. NCBI lineage: Eukaryota > Metazoa > Arthropoda > Insecta > Hymenoptera > Halictidae > Lasioglossum > Lasioglossum pauxillum. The sequence continues at coordinate 27,182,437 of OW121706.1, read as the reverse complement.
TAGGACTTTTCAGGACGATTGTCTCCTAGATTGATCTTTTATCTAGCGCTTTTGACTACTAAAAAACCTCATTTTTGCATTATTGAGAAATAAGAAACGAGTCTACCCACTTAACGAGGAGACAGCGGACTGTGTGCATTCATGACAGAAATGGATAGGGATAGTTTAAAGTAGCAGATTCGCAGAATTTAATTTTCCGTGTCGAGTGTGTACTGCAAGATGTAGACAATCTTTTTCGGAAAGGTTCTCTCTCCTCTTTATAAACGTTTCAGGATCACCGTCGCAAGTATAGTTTTTCGGTGGCAAGGGTCGCAAACAAGATGGCCGTCCGGAGCGGGATTTCTCGGGGCGATTTTAAAAATCAGTTTCGGTGGTTATTCCGCGGCGAAAAAGGACGGTATCCCGACAAGAAGAGAGGACGAGGAGGCGGCGGACGCGGGTTAAATTGGCCGCACCAGCCTCGAAATTGGGTCGGTGCACGGGAAAATCGACTGTAGATTGAGAGGACCTCTTCGCGGTGGATCAAGCTTCGAGCCCCTAGCCCCGAGCCCCGTCTACGTCCGCGCACGCGGCCAACCCTCCTTTTCTTTCCTTCGAAAAAACCTCTCTCCCGCCGTGGTCGTTTCCATCGATGCGAAATTGGGGCTGGCGAATCGTCGGCCAAGAATAGGCAAAAGCCCGGTTCGAGGATCGACGATTTCTACGGTCCCGTGGTCTCTACCCTGATCATTATGTCTGCTATACTCCTCAGAGGAAGGAATGGGGAAAGAAGAACGGTTCTGCCGAACGCCTATCGCGCTCCAGTTCGGCTGCACAGCCTGTTACAACGCATCGACATCAACCCGATACGCAAATTGGCCGTGATGCTCAGATCCGCGTAGCAATGATTCGGTGATCGCGCCGGCGCGCGGCGACTGTAATTGGAACTTCTGCCGTCATTGGGGCCTAGCAATGTCCTGGGGCTAGCACGGCGGTTCCACATCAAGATTTACCGGATCAGAATCAATACAGCCGACTGTTCTATCGGAACCAATCGCATAAAGATCCGTAGTGCAGCGACGAGACGCGACGTATTTTTTGAAACGGGGTAGGCTTCTGTTGGGTGTGATGGATGAAGGTTCGGTTGGAACTAGTGTGCACTCGGTAGCAGCGACGAGATATACTAGTAGTATTTATTTATTTCAGCCTCGCGGCCAAGAAATTGGACTTGGATTACAAATCTCTAAGTCATTCATCCCTCCATTCATCCATCCATCCGTTCCTCCACCCATCCATCCCTATCCCGTGCCACATCAAATGTCTCATTGTCTATAGTCTATGTTGATCTATCCAACTGTCCCCCCGCTAATCTTGCCTCTCTCTCTCTCCTTTTGCTTATTTCTTTTCTTTTTTTCTCTATACTCCTAAGCCATTCCACTGTTTCTCTCACTATTTTCTCCTGTACTATCTTTTCTATACTTATGTTAATTCTTTCTACCCTTTCACAGTCTTCTGCCAGGTGTTTTAGTTTCCCCAGTTGTCTCTCACATATGGACCGTTTATTTTGAAAGTAGTGTAAGTCCATTTTCTCTTGTTTTTTTTATTTTTTTTTAAATTTTGTTTACATCAAATTAAGCATGAATTACGTGATATCTCATTTTTTTCAACAATGGACTTACACCACTTTCAAAATAAACGGTCCATATCCCGCACATTCTCTCTTCCTCCTTTCTCCAGTGTTTATTCCCTTCTTCCATATTTCCACATCTTGCTCTCGCCATTAGGCTCTGACTGTCTCCTTCTCCTTTCTCCTCTAGATACTTTGGTACCCTAGCTTTATATATACAGGGTGAATTCGATAAAGCAGGACACCTAAATATCTCCGTTACTTTTCGTTGTACAAAAAAACTTCGTAGGACAAAGTTACACTGTTTGGAGGGCCACATATAACGGTGTAAGGGGAAAAAAAATTTCAAGGTCATTTTTATGAGATTTCAAGGTTATCGATGTTTTTTTTAAATGGAATGAGGTATTTTTTAATACATCAATCGAGGCAGCTGGACATTCGTTATAAAAAAGTACTAACCTATGTATGTCGAAAAGTTCATATGTATGTTCGAAAAGTAGTTCACGAGATATTTAGATTTAAATAACTCCAAAATACCATTACTGTCGTACTAACACGTTAGTGTTTACTTACTTGTGTAACGTCTTAGTACGACTGTAATGGTGTTTTAGAGTTATTTAAATCTAAATATCTCGTGAACTACTAACTTTTCGACATACATAGGTTAGTACTTTTTTTATAACGAATGTCCAGCTGCATCGATTGATGTATTAAAAAATACCTCATTCCATTTAAAAAAAACATCGATAGCCTTGAAATCTCATAAAAATGACCTTGAAATTTTTTTTCCCCTTACACCGTTATATGTGGCCCTGCAAACAGTGTAACTTTGTCCTACGAAGTTTTTTTGTACAACGAAAAGTAACGGAGATATTTAGGTGTCCTGCTTTATCGAATTCACCCTGTATATTTATATCTATCACAGAACTTAGATGCCATTATTTTATTATATTGCCACTGTCACTACATTTGTCTATCCTTCTCCTTCAGGGTCTCGATAATTGCCATAGTTTCTTTTCCTTCCCTTCTTTCTTTTTCTATTCCCTCTTGACTGTATCCCATGTCATTCAGGTACTCCGTCCTCTCTTTGCTATTTCTTGTTATCTCCTACATCTTTTCTCTTTCCCTCAGGCATTCTTTCACCAGAACTCTTCCTTCCGATCCCTCCACTCTTTCCTCGAATCTTAATGCTTTCTCTGCTGCTCTGATTCGTATCATCTCTCTCATGGTTTCAACGAGATATACTATAACAACTGCGAAAGGTGATACAGTCGCAGCACCTAGTTGTCACAGGGTGATCCCGTGGATGGAGTACTCAAAGCCAGTGCCGCCACTAAAAGATCGCAGCGGGAGACGCGGTTTCTTTGGCTGTACGTTCAGAATTTTTGGGGGTGAACTGGAGAACGCACATTTTTTAAACTTTGCAGACTTGCGTAAACAAGTTTCATTCAAAAATTCATAAGAATGTTTGGACTACACCCACGAATTGTTGTACGTTGCTGCCATTAGTACTACAGTAGCTATTCGCATTCTTGTCCTCGTTGAATATCAACTTGATAGGGCTCACGTTGAGCTGAACAACTGGATGTACGCTTGGATCCCGAATATCTTCTGTACACCCTGTAGCCTTTGCCAGTGGTAGCGTGTACGCATCGTCGATAATTAAGAGATCTACATCGGCCGAGCGAAAGCTGCCGATCGGCTACTTGCCCAGAAGCAAGGGGAGCCTGTCGACACTTCTTCCTGGCAGCTTTCCCTGTCGGATTGAAACGTTCAATGGCGGCCGGTCTATCTCGCGACGAGCCAGCCATCCACGTCCGCGGATACGGGACAAAGTGATAAAGCTAGATGCCGGATAGACTTTGTTGGACGCCGAATATTCCGCCGGAATTGAATGGTCCCGCTGTCGATGGTTATCGGCCTGACGGGATTCGGGCTCAATGGAGGGAAAGAGAGAGAGTGGGAGCAGGAGAGAGAGGCGCTTGGTTTACTAGGTTTTCGCGATGAACCGCGAACCAGCTGCTACCAAAGGCGAAATGAACGGATGACGAGCCTTCCCTCCGAAACTCTTCGATATCGAGCAAAGAGGACATAGGACAGAGAACGGGTTGCACAGGAGGGGTGCATCGATCCTCCAGGATTCGCATACCAATCGGAATCGAAAGGCGTGCTGTTCCCTCGCGCGCGAGAAGCTATAATTACGCAACAGGTTGCGGTAGCTTCTTCGCGAAGAATTTACGAGCAGCCTTGATGCGTGACGGGCAGAAAGGGGACGCGCGCGCGTTTCATTCGATAAAAATGTCAGAAGAGATGGTCGGACCGCCGATTGATCGTTGCGAACGGACCGGGGGAAAAGCCGCTCCGCGTGATCAATAACGCGGAAACAGTTCCGCCGCCGCGCCGCTTGCCAGTCGGATAAAGGTGACTTTAACGACCGTTCCCGGAACGATTTCGTGACCTTATTCCTCGAAGATTAAAGGATAGAGGCTCGGTAAATGTTAATGGAATGGCGACGGAGCGAGGAGCGCCTCTCGATTTTTCCGTCGCGTGCTGCCTCGCGAATTCTCGACGCGCGATCGACCAGGCTCAAAGAGGGTACGCTTCAGCGGGAGTAACGACGGGGATCCACGTAGGCCGTGATCTACTCGACGTGTCTTGAATTACTAGACTGCCGATTTTATGGGTTTATGTTAAAAATGAACGGATGCACTAAACTACTAATGTTGTGATATTGTTTTCGACGTGGTATTATTATTAACGATTCGAAAACGATTGTCATAGAAATGTTAACACTGAACGTCAATGTGTTCGTTCTGAAATGAACGGAAGTGCAGTGCGAGATTTCAACTTCATTGTTAGACTGCGGATCTTTATACAAATAAATTGCCTGCATCGATCGCAAGAAATGGAAACCAGATTCGATGTTATTTCTTCCCTTATTGATTTTCATCTTCAATTTTTAAAATTTTCCAGCAATTTCGAATTTTATCTACTCAATTTTTCTGTAAATGCATAAAGATCCGCAGTCTATTCATTATCAAGTAGCTAATAATAATTATCAATAACTCTGGTTGTTTATACGCATGGAATCGGCAAGACAGTCAACGCGTTAAAAGAGTTTGCGTTCCTCGCGGTCAACTTAGGGTGCGGTTATAGTGGAGCGGCGAGCATCGATGATAGCGGCACGGTGAAAACAAACCAACATTCGTGACAACATTTCGACACATACTAAAGAAAAAGTACATATGTATTTTCTTTGTTCCTCGTTACTATCCGTTTTTGTTCACCGCATACTTAGAAAACTTCTATTCTGCATAAAGACCCGCAGTCTATAAATTAGCCTTCGAAACTTTTACTTTGTCGACGCAATGCGCTATGATTCAAAATAGCAGCACCAGTTGGATGACCGACGCCGTTATCAGACATTTAACCGGGCGTTTCGGAGCAGAAACATATTTCCTATGGTACCGGTGGATGCTGATCGACTATGAATCGCGGATTGGTTTCAGCGTAGACGCCGTTCAAAATTTGGCGGAGGTTCCTCGGCGGGCGCGATGAACAACCGCGCCGTGGAGGTCATCGTCCAAGACATGTCCGGCAACATTATGCGAAAACGCCATGGGGAAAGTTCGGTGGCGGAGCTTTCCGGAAGTTGAACAGCGACGGGTATTTTTTTTTGTGTGTTGGTCGGTCGCGCAAGCTCAATCTATAGATTCCCCTAACCCCGATATCCGAGCGTACATCCCCCGGGCGTTACGAGACAGATGCAATGTGTCTACCTATTCGTGGAATAGGGTGCCTGCACATATGTGGTCGGACGAAGTTGGACGTTGGCAGGGAAAAGTGCCAGAAGGTACTGAAAAGGGAAGGAAATAAGCGCTGTACGTGGCGAAGGCGGTTTCCCCGTTGCCAAAAATCAAACTTTCTGGACCGTGCTCTCTCTCGTTTGGGGTGCTTGGCTGCGGGGCTGTAGGAAGTGCGAGGGGAGTATGGAGGGGCGGAGAGTCCAAGTGCGACCATAAATAAAATAAAATCCGGCCCATAGATAACGGCCGCGTATTTTGCAATATTATATTCGGCGGCCGGTTTTCAATTGTGCGTTAGTCGTTTGCAGAACGGGAATATCCACCGGTTGATTAATATTTGCCTGAAAGCCCCCGGTCGTTCCGCGCAGTAAAAGCGAGCTATTTAATTAGATCCTACGGGCCGAGTCATTATATAAATAAAACGCCGCCAGGAAGCGGGACGAGATAGAATTTTCAACCGTGGGCGTAGCCGACCCGGGTCGCGCGATACCAGAGACGAACAGAATTTCAATGCTCCTTTCAGCCCTTACTGATCGCGTCCTCGCGAAATTATCAAAGCACCTTCCCGGTCTATTTCTGGCCGTCTATTTGCCGAGCCACTACCACAGCAACGTCTTAGCCAGCTGAAGATGCGAAAAGCTCGATCGTTTTGGCGATCCGGTCGCGTCGAAGCCGTGTCAACTTTCGTGCGATCGTCGAATTTATTTATTTGCTCCGTCGTCCGTTTGTCCGTTCGTCGATCGCGAACCGATTGGTCCGCTAGAGCGCCAGGCAATCTCCGTTGATCAAACACGCGCCGCGTCGGTCCCCCACTCGTTCTTGCGGCCGTAGGTTCGGCCAGAGAGCTGAGCAAGTAAATGCTGGCTGGCGCGACCTGGCATCATCAGGATTTTATCTGCCCGGTAATTCCTTTCTATCGGTTCTGCGGCGCCGGAAAAAAAGTCAATTTATTCAGACTCGTGTGCGACTCGCCGTTGATAAATGTCCCTTTTCCGATCCCCCGGATTTATTCACTGTCCGCAACACGTTGCCTCGCCCCGATCGCGCTACAGTTGACCCTCCTCCACCGCGATTAATTCGCACCGCGTCTATAAGAAACTCGGAATTAGCAGAAATCGGATCAAGGTGAATTAAATTTCACACATGTCAACTACAAATTTTTGCTCCGCGCCATAGGAAGGTTTACTGTATTTTCCATTATATAGTAAGGAGCAAAACTGAACCAATAACCACAAGTTTTGTATAAATCGTTATTTATTGCTAGGAATATAGAAGAATAACCAAAAATCATCATAAATCAGTACATGTACAAGGATATTTTACAAGATCATCTCATAGATGCTGTTGAAAATATGTTTTTTGAAGAAAAAATATAATTTTCATGCATGACCGAGACCCTAAGCTCACTGCTAAAAGTGTCAAAAATTGGCTCTGTATTAAAAAATATTCTGTTCTCGATTGGCCTGCACAGAGGCTCGACCTCAACCCCATGGAGAATCTATGGGGTTTACTAAAAAGGCGACTTCGGGATTCATATGACTCCCAACCAACTTCTATCAAAGATTTGTATGATAGAATTCAAGAACAATGGGAACAAATATCTCCGGATTATTGCAAAAAATTAGTAGAAAGTATGTCAAACCGAATTAGTGCAGTTTTACAAGCACAAGGGCTGTGGACGAAATATTAAAAAAAAATAATATATTAAATATTGCCAACTATTGGACGTGGTGCAAAACCGAGTCAATCTATTTTTTGTTGCCATTGCTCAACGAGGAGACATTAATGTCCAACACCAAATTTGTTCCACAACTACTGTTGGGTGGTTCTTATAGAGTTTTTCGCGCCGATTCCGAATCTGTTTTTAATTTTTTTCCTATACGCACAGTTTTTGAAAAACATGACTTTGAAAAAAAAAACATATTTTTCAACTTTAAACAATTATTGTGGTGTTATTATAAAAGATATTGAATTGTTCTTTATAGCAAAAGATTCTCTGTAGACTTTCCCGAATACAGCGATATCCAATATTAATACATTATGATTGTTTGAACATGTTTAAACACGCATTAAAGACGGAGAGACACCATTTTTGCACCAATTTTTGAGGATATCTTTCAATTTATCTCAAAAAATATAGGTCCAGCGGAAAATCGAACTATACTACGCGATAGAGCAGACTTTTATCTTGAGAAACCACCTTTTCAAGTTTGCGTGGTCGACGTTTTTTTCGAGCCAGAAAGCAAAATATCTTCGCCCGACATGAGTTGCCGCCAGTGGCTCTCACCACTAAGAACGGTCGTTCGCCGCTCCGTATCCCGTCCCGAGCGCCACTGGCGGCAACTCATGTCGGGCGAAGATATACTATCCAGTGGTATAGTTCGATTTCGTGCTGGACCCTTATTTTTTGAGACAAATTGAAAGATATCCTCAGAAATTGGTGCAAAAGTGGTGTCTCTCCGTCTTTAATCATTGTTTAAACATATTTAGACAATCATAATGTACTAATATCGGATATCACTGTATTCGGGAAAGTCTACAGAATTTTTTTGCTGCAAAGAACAATTCAATATCTTTTATAATAACATCACAATATTTGTTTAAAGTTGAAAAATATGTTTTATTCAAAGCCATGTTCCTCAAAAACTGTGCGTATAGGAAAAAAATTAAAAACAGATTCGGAATCAACGCAAAAAACTCTATAAGAAGGACCCAACAGTAATTAGGGAACATAAAAAAGGTTGAAATTTGTTGGACAGTGTTATTGAAAAAATTTCTTAAGTTACTTCTAACTATGATAACAGTAATTATAATGTTGATTTTTTGTTATTCTTCTATATTCCTAGCAATAAATAATGATTTATACAAAACTTGTGGTTATTGGTTCAGTTTTGCTCCTTACTGTATGTACCATCAACTCGGGGAGGAAGACGCGTTCCGGGACTCTGTCTCTTTAGAATCCGATCGGGGTTCCGTAACCGAAAATTATGCGTATTTCGATTCCCGCTATGCGATTCTTCTGGCGATTCTCGCGCTGATTCCAAATCTGTCCTTAATTTTTCTCCTAGTCGTACAGTTTTTGAGAAAATTGAGTTTTAAAAAAAGACATATTTCTCAATTTTGAACAAATATTGTGATGTTATTATAAAAGATATTGAATTGTTCTTTAAATTTGTAAAATGTCTTTAGAATTGGTGCCTTGTCTGTACATACAGTGGATAACAAAAGTAAGTTAATACTCATATTTTCAATAATGAAATCACGGTAATAAACAAGTTGATTACATATTTAATGGTAATGTTGAAAACAAAATTTATCGCGATTATCACAGTGATATGAAGATTTATCAAGATATCGATCTTTCTATGCTAAATATACGAAATTTGGTGTGGCAAAGGTAAGTTACAGTATCGTTTAATAACACTGTCCAACACCAAATTTGTTTCACAATTATATTGTGATGGTGGTTCTTATAGAGTTTTATGCGCTGATTACGAATCTGCCCTTAATTGTTCTCCTAGACAACAGATCTTGAGAAACATGACTTTGAAAAAAAACATATTTTTCAACTTTAAACAAATATTGTGATGTTATTATAAAAGATATTGAATAGTTCTTCGCAGCAAAAGATTCTGTAGATTTTCCCGAATACAGTGATATCCAATACATTATGAATGTTTAAACAATCATTAAAGACGGAGAGACACCACTTTTGCACCAATTTTTGCGGATATTGTTGAATTTATCTCAGAAAAAAAGGATCCAGCGGAAAATTGAACTATATCACCCGATAGAGCAGACTTTTATGTTGAGAAATCATTCTTTGAAGTTTGCAACTATGTCGATTCTTTCGAACCACAAAACAAAATATCTTCGCCCGGCATAAGTTGCCGGACTTTTATCTTGAGGAACCACCCTTTCAAGTTTGCGTGGTCGACATTTTTTTCGAACCAGAAAGCAAAATATCTTCGCCCGACATGAGTTGCCGCCAGTGGCGCTCACCACTAGAACCGGCGTTCGTTTTAACATGTTTAAACAATCATAATGTATTAATATTGGATATCATTGTATTCGGGGAAGTCTACAGAATCTTTTGCTGTAAAGAACAATTCCATATCTTCTATAATAACATCAAAATATTTGTTTAAAGTTGAATACTAGTTGAATACAAAAACTGCAATGTACGTTTAGGAGAAAAATTAAGGACAGATTTGGAATCAGCGCGAAAAACTTTATAAGAATTGTATAGTGGGAATCGAAATACTTTTTGGCTGTTGGACAGTGTAATCAATCGGACATCTTTTTAAAAATTGCAAAAAGCAGAAATTGCGAAATCCAGCTTCTCTCGCTGTCTCTCTATCTCGACCTCGATAATCTCGATCCTGTAGCGAGAAGCGGCGCGGGTCAGTTGAGATTTCGAAATTCTAAGGGATCCCGGGCGCGTTCCGTTTTTTACGGGCGAGGTTTTCAGTTACGTTTTACGACTCGACGGCGGCCATATGCATCGGGAATTAGTGTCCTCGCCGATTCGAATCCCCCAGAGCGTGCCTCCTTTCACAGCCACGGGCGACGCTTTATCTTCCGACGTCATCAGGGTCATCTGAACAAAGATCGGGCGCGCGCGAGTTTCTACAGTATACCGCGGGTTACACATTCGTCATTGCGATTTCCGGCGGAGGCGGGGTTCGTTCCGAGCAACCCTCCCCCTCGTCCGTTTTCAATCCCCGGGCTTCCCCGCAATTTATACCCGACCGAGCGAACCTATCGCGATCCCACCGACAAAACAGGCACATGTATTACCCAGACTTGTCTATCAGAAGTTGGATAAGGGTGGCTGGCGCGACCTGGCATCATCAGGATCTTATCTGTCGTCGGTAATCTTGCTCCATCGGTACCGTATCCTGGTCCCGTGCACGCGTCATACATCACCACGCCGCGTCGCAGACGACGTATACACACACGTATCACGTACACGTACACCCGGGATCTGACGCTTAGCTTTTTGCGAGGGCGTCAGCGGAACGTACGCGCGCGTACACCCTGCCCCGGGTTAAGGGTGCCAAACTTTCTCGATACGGTAATGCCTCGATATAGAGGGAAGCAGCTTAATTTGGACCGGCTCCTAAATTCGACCGTAGTTCTTATTCGTATATAAATTAATTTAACTGCTGTTTTTTTCGTGAATCGAAAAAGGATTTGTACTTTCGGTTTAACAATTAATGTTTATTAACACATTACCGACCGGTGATTGTTGCATAATTTAAAAAAATCTATGGTACATGGCTAAATACTTTTTAATGGACCTTTTAATAGCAACAGCAATTTTTATTGTGAACTAACAAGTCACCCTGAATAACGTCATCTAATAGTTTCATTTAAGATTTGCAATGTAAAAGAAAATTTCTATGCATTCTTTTGGTACAGCACAATTATTGAAAATCCTATTAATAGGCTTCCGGTAGGTACAGTGTTAAATATAATACAAATCTGTTGCCGCGCGGAATGGCAGATGTCTAACGTTCGAATTTTAGAAATAACTCAAGTAAAGACACGATGAATAATCGTGGCGCGAAACCGAATAACTGCCATCTTTTACCGTGATTTTATTGTTTTTATGCCGTTTGCTAACGCCACCGAAATAAAAGACTGGACAATAAGTAACCACTTAACTGGGATGCAACCTTTCTCGTTAGATAAGGTATTTAACTTTTTTTACTACGCTTATATTAACTTGCCGTGTTGTTGTATGCGTCAAATCTTGTAATCGAATTTTAAACCTCTTCCCATAGTCCAATCTTGCTGAAATTTTGTATACACACTTGCTTCCGATGACAACAAAAGTAGAAAATAAAATATATAAAAAAACTTTTTAATAGCACGCTTATATTAAAATGCACTAAAAAGGGGGAAATCATTTTTTCCCTGGTTCTCCATAAAGGACAGAATCCAGTTAAAATGATTAAGACTATTTTTCCCCAAAATTTTAAGCAATCAGTTCAAAATGCTTTCTGTTATAAAATTAGTCGGATTATAAAAATAAAAGCGTGGAGCGCCCACGAAGATTACGTCAATAAAGTTTAGCGCTTTATTATAGTCACTAATGTCATGATTTCATTTAAATTTATATTAAATTTTTCTATCTATTCCGACACTAATTTAATGACAGAAGAAAGTTTGAACTAATTGCTTAAAAATATTATTAATCATTTAACTGGATTCGGTATTTTATGGAGAACCAGGAAAAAGATTATTTTCTCCTTTTTAGTGCATTTTAATATAAGCGTGTTTTGTAAAAAGTTCTTTTTTTACATTTTATTACTAGTCGGTATATTAATTATTCTTTCCGATTGGTAGAATTGTTAAAAAATGTTAGGGAATAGGAAGGAATGCAATAATTAGGTTAGTAATAATTAGGATACAAGCAGAGTACGTTAGGATAGGAATGAATGAGACAAAGAAAAAGGGTGAGAGAAGGTATGAACCGAATGTGTGAAATAAGATAGATATGTAAAGCTAGCAAATACAATGGTAGACTTGTTAAGAAAGATCGTATTTTCAATGTTGTATATTAAACAACATCAGAATTATTTTATATTGTTATTTTCTCCATATTTATTTCCATATCTATAGTTGAACGGGTGTCTAGAAGAACACTTTCAATTTTTTCACCCTTTAAAATTTTACAGGAGCGCAATTTTGAACACGAACGCGAATTGCAATAATAACATATGTCCTTCTTCCATTGGAAAAAGACTTAAAACTGAAAAAAGACTTTTTCACGGTTTGTTTTAATCCTTATACGATCCTCAGGGTAAAAATTCACCCAACTACTATTTCCACATACCGTCAAATCATTGATCCCTTTATGTCTATGTTGTGAGATGTATTTCTTTCAAAAGTGACGTTACAAATGGAACATAATTTGTTGATGTCACGTGTAGAGCAAACATGGGTAAATTATTATCATAGTCTCTTTTATGCAACTATTCTTGAGCAGCGTATGAGGGTTAATTAATGTTAAAGCAAAACAAGTTCCTAATTGCGCGCCTATAAATTTAAAAAATCCTGGTATAGGCCCTCCTTCCAGACACCCATTTAGTTATTTGCGGTTGGCACTTCGTTTTTCGAGAAAATTGGGTTCGAATATTCGGTGGTTACGCGTGGAATAGGCTGGCATGTCTGACCACCATCAACCAATTCTACTTCTTGCGAATGCTAGGTTGGGACACGTTGTACTACGACATCGTTGCTTCGATCCAGCGCTTCGAGAGCCGGGAATTCTCTTACGCGAGACTTGATCAACGGCGAGCAAATCGAGTGCGCTTGCATTGTCTAAATATTGATCAGCGAACGGAAAACTGACGTTGACAGAGGCTGCATCTTCTAAAAAGATATAAAAACAACGTGTCTTCTTCGTCAGCTACCGTTTAGGTTCACCAATATCGCGCAAACGTTAGTGATGGCCTGCAAAATCACTGAACGCGATTTATCACGGCGATCTCGGAATCACAATCACAATCATCTCAATTGAATTAGTTTATTCTTTAAACTCATCAATTAGCTTGCATAATATATCTGCATATAACGTAAATTTCCTTCATTTAATAATAAAGATAAAAAATATTCGATTTTCTTTTCCATTCCTTATTTCAGTATTTTGAAAAGTAAAATATTAATTCCTCCTCTCGATTTCGAAATACACTCCTCCAAAGAATTAAGGGATCACCTCTACCAACCCGGAATATTGCTACTAGTTTACATGATCATAACTCTGGCCAAAATTGCTGTATCGATATCGTTAAACAATGGTTTGAAAGCGTGAATCCTTTCAAATTGTTTCTATGTTGGTTTTTTACAAAGTTATAGCGAGATAAAGACAACATTGACGGTTAACAAAAATTTTGTGCAACTTTGTAACATCACACGGCGAGAAACAAAACTTTTTTGACAGATCGCATTAACATCATTTCGAAGGGCTATCTTTCCTATGTAATATGTGTGGTTGTTGATTATTGTGCGATCTTTTTTATTCGAGTTATTCAACATTGAAGTAAAGTCTTGGGTAGTGCTAACGCCGGCGGTAGTGTATTCAGAGATGTCAGGCAGCCGCTGTACGTGGCACGGTAATTTCTGCGAATCCCTAACTTCAAACACAGCTACCATAGGTAAAAAATTGTCGCAGCGAGTTCATGGGGTGCTCAATCGAATCGGCAGAATCTCTGCTTCAATCTGACTTTCGGATCATGGTATTGCGATCATTTCTCGCCGAGATATTGCGAGTTAAATGAAAAATGTAAATTGTGCATATTTTAAGCATATTTTCAGAAACACCTGCTATATCGAAATGTTAATGAAATTGAAAAAACAAAAGAAGTGCCTTGAAGAGAAAGAAACGCTCTTTCTATTGCTTTTTTGCACAAGATACTACGATAATTTTTTCGCCTCCTGCAGCCAGTTAAAGTTAAAAAGCCGATATTTACTTCAATGTTGAATAACTCAAATAAAAAAAATCGCACAATAATTAACAACCACACATTTTACACAGGAAAGATAGCCCTCCGAAATGATATTAACGCGATTTGTCAAAAAAGTTTGTTTCTCCCTGTGTAATGTTACAAAGTTGCACAAAATTTTTGTTAACCGTCAATGTTGTCTTTATCTCGCTACAACTTTGTAAAAAACCAACATAGCAACAATTTGAAACAGGGCATCCAAAACTAGAGGTTTCACGCTTTCAAATCATTGTTTAACGATATCGATACAGCAATCATGGCCGGAGTTATAATTATGTAAACTAGTAGCAATTTTTTGGATTCGCCGAGGTGATCCCTTAATTCTTCGGAGGAGTGTAGTGTAGAAGTGCAGACAATTTCTTTTATGTCTATGTATGTATAAGCTAGGTATAAAGTTTTACAAAATACCAATGTATTGCTCAACGATTATAAGAAATGCAAATGATAGTTTGAGGAACGTATTTTGTTTTGATGTCGTTCATATCAAACATACAGATTATGTTTCTGTGACTTGTGCGAAGAACGATTATGCTCTCCACCAATCAGAAGCGATCACGAACATCACGAAACACTGTGAAAAATCACCGTGATGCAAATCACGAGTGATGCAAAAGTAGGAGTTCACGCCATCCCTAGCGAGCGTACGGATCACGAAAATCACGGAGAATTTCGTGCGGCGGGAGATTTGAATTATAGCTAGGAACTGAATCTGTCTCGCGGCTGTGTACCTTGTGAATACGCGCAAATGTGAAACAGTTAAACATGACTATATTCTGTCGATAATGTTCATACTGGATAACTCGAAAATGTTATAATTTTCCCGTTTCAATAATTTCGCGAAATCTTCTGCTACGAGTACATCACAAATTAGATAAGAACGTGCCAATTATCTTCGTTGATTTCCATTTTACAGAAAAATTGTTTCGAGCCAAGCTGCCCCCGTTTATTTCAAGGGATGCGTTCGACGATATAGAATTTTTCCCACATTATTCTCTACGAAATCACCTGTATCTTCTCTGTTTGTAAATATTATTTCGTCGGCCAATAAAACAGAGGAAACGAGTAGCGATCACGGGCGATCGTCGAGGGAGCGAACGCGTTGGTTTTCGATCGGATCCGGTGCGTGTCGCCGGTCGAATCAAAATTCAAAGTCCGACTATGGTTTCTCGCGCGTATGTAAACCACGGGGGCGAATCGAATCAGCGTAGTGTCCGATGCCGGGCATAAAGTGACCCGGTATGGTAATCGAAACGGGAGCACGTCCGCGCCATATCCGAGCGTGAGAAGTGTGAAGGATGCTGCCTCGAGCGGATTTTCGTAGCGATGTTTCGTGATTGCGCATCGATTTTTCGTAGCGGGTTGAGAGTGGAGAGAGAGAGAGGGGCCAACAGGGGTGGTAAGGGGGTTGGTGGATAACGGTCGCGTGGTGGGGGAGTTTTATTTGAAGAGCGACACCAGTGCCGGTTGTAAATTTCACGGGGCCCTCCTCCTACTCCTCGTGCCCTGGTTCTAGTCGGTTCTGGTCGACTCTCGCCGGCAAATAAACAGCTCCGTTAAATAAATGCACCGTTTGCGTATTAATCCCACACACGTGACGACTGCATTACGGCGTTCCGTAAATTTACCGTGCTGTACACAAACGGAGGAAATTCAACACAACGGCGGGCAGGCACTGGTATCGAAAATATTCCCCTGTATCGATTCCGGCGGCCCGCCGTAATTGTGTCACCGGGCAAAGTGGCCGGAATCAATTTTATTCGCGCGCTCGAGCTACGGCCGCGTTTACACGTGCACGATACTCGAAGGTGTCAACGCGAATCTGCTCGCTTCGAACGCGCTTTCTCTCGCTTTCGACGGTGTCCACGGAGGCCATTTTTCACCTCCCGGATACCTATTTTTAAGCCAACAATTTTGGTAACGCAAATGTTACGAAGTTAACCCTTATATAGCCGACCAGAATGGTTAGATTATTTAAAACTTTTGGTATTTAAACCGTTGGTTAACATTAGGGATGTCGATTTTTAATCGATTATTTAAAAAATCGATTATTGTAATAAAATAAATCAATTTTTAGAATCGATTCTTCAATATCCGATTTTTACAAATAATCGATTCTAAAATTGTAAAAATAATCGATTTTTATGGCAAATTGTATGACTGTACTGCTGTACGTGAAGACCGTGGAGTGTTTACTGTGGGGACTGTATAAAGAGATCCAACTAGCATCAAAAGTAACTATATACATAAATGTTCCTAAAACGCTACAATTCTACTGCCCATAATGATTCTAACGGAACTCGTTCATTGGCTAATTCCCTACTCGTACTCGGCCGACCACGCGACCATTGGCTGACGCGCAACGACATGCACGAAACAAGTACGTAATAAATTTACAACTTCATCGATTTTCATATACTCAATTTTGCTATAAATGCATACAGATCCGCAATCTAATAACTATTATTACTTTATTTCTTTAATAAAAGAGTCCAACAAAATTTTGATCTTCATTTTTTTTATCATTTTTAGACATTCCTAAAAAAAACGATTATTCAAAACATCGATTATTTTGGAAACGATTTTTTAGTGGATCGATTCTTGAAGCTTCGATTGTAATCGATTCAGAAAAATCGATCTTTTTGAAAATAATCGGCAACCCTAGTTAACATATTTGCACAAATTCTCATTTTAAGACTATAAATGAATACATTTGCGAGCAAAGAATGGAGAAATTTTGTAATGTTTTTAGAGGAACATTAACAAATTGTTGAAAGAAATGCAGTAAATGTGTATCCCGGGTATTTACCCGGTTGACTACACAAGGGATAAAGTGTCTTCGTGCAAAATCAAAAATTTCTGCAACGATTGCGACAGACAGGAGCTAAACCATAATTGTTTCCTTAATAAATATAAAACAGAAAGTTCTATGGCGTTTGCACACCTGTCTGTTTTTCACGCTCGCTCGGATTAACTCGGACCCGGATAGCGTTTCACCTCGGAGCGTGACGGATCAGACTTATTCACTGTCCAGCGACTGCGTACGCGGTGCACATAAAGAAGTTTTTTCACTTCAATCATTTGAAAAAGTTGGAAATAGCACGTCGGTATTCTGTAATTATTTTAATATTTTACGGATCGGCGACAGTCGCATCAAATTCTGTACGAATGGTATCTGCTGGTGTTGGCATAATCAGACACCGACACGGAAACGCGGTAATTACGGCTCGAATTCGCCTTACGCGAATAATTGCAATCCCTTTGCAGTCTCTGCGTGCAGTAATATTTATTCACCGCGGAAATAGAATGATTAACATATTTTTTTTCTCGGTGAAGGTACACATCCCGCAAATGGACCCACACGATTTCCCTCCGCCTCTCCGCGCTGCCTGGCTTCCAGTTTTCGCTTCAGCATTTTCGACTGAATGCTCCGCGAAATAGAAGGGGAACACGTTCGCGTCATCTCGCGCCAAATTAGGAGGCCGAAATTTGTTCCCTCGTGATTAAAACGTCCCTCGCGATTCTTCCATTTTCCCCCCCTTCGCCGTGCACACGTTCTCGTTCGCCTCTCGCGGGCGAATTTGCGAGGATCTGCGCCCGCTCGACTCGCACGGGTCTACGAGAACGATCTACAGCTTCGATCCACGATAGATATTTGCCGGAAAAAAAATCTGTAGACCTTTATACATTTCCGAACTTGCTTTTTTAAAATCAACATTTCCCATCTTCGTTCGAACGAGCGATTTTCTGCGAAATTTTGCCCTGCCATTATCAAAATCGTTTGACCGTTCTACACCCTCTAGTTTCCGAAATATCTCCGAAAATATGCTTTCAACTTTCAACTTTAAGGGCTGTTTTCGAGTTGTGAGAAATTTGATCATAATCTAACAAACATGTATGCTATTAATTTCCTTTATGCTAAAATAAGAATCTATTTGGTTAAAAAATTTGATTTTGTGCATTAATTGAGCTTTAGTGAGTATAGGATTTACGTATTCGCCAGAAAAAAGTCATGAAAACAAATCCGAAAGGCTCAAGAAAATAATGCAATTTTATCGACGTTCGATCGTTCATTAAATTAAAATATAAATTACTATTGATAAACATAGATTTTCTTGTCACGAAATAATGAAAAATTATGAACGGCAAAGAAGTACGGAATCAATGTAATCGTAAAATGAATCATAGTGCGAGGGGTGAACGTGGACGACGGTCGATACGGAGGCGGTTCTCTCAGGCGAGCTTGATCAAGATCAATTTGTGTAACACGATCACGTTGCCTCGTTGGATATCTAGGGTTAAGTTGCTCCGGTGTCCGAAAACGGCGTCCCTCGTAGACGCAAAACCGTAAAATAATGAAGCCACGTCGAAACGAGCTATTGTGGTCGCGTTTCTCGATAGAATGGAGGGAAAAAATCGTTCGATACAGGTAGTATGTGTGTTGCCGGTTGTAGGTTGTAGCCGGCGCGGCGTTTCGGGGCATTCCGTGTGCATCGTGCGGCGTCCGCATTTTCTTTGCTGTTCGCGTTTCCACTGTTCTCCCTGTGTTTCTCTGGTGGCACGGCCTCGTCGAATTCAGAGGCTCTCGTCCTCTCGTGCGGAAAAGGGAGTCGAGCCAGGGAACAGCGCATGAAGAAGAATACCACGCGATTGTTAGGCGTCCCCGATTAATCTGCGACTTCTTTTTCTCCGTCCCTGTCCCCGCTGCCCCTACCGCTGGCCTTAGGTAGTCGTCGTCCTTGATGTCGCTATATAGCGGTGCTCGTCTCTCCTCGTGATTGCGAGGACACAAAGACACTGCTCCGCTCGTGCAGACGATGCGCTCTACGAAGAGAGACCAAGGTGGATATAGTTAAGAGGGTGAATGTGGGTGTCATCGACAGAGCCGACTAGCCCCGGCTCCTTTTCTTCTCGTGGACGACGTAGACGACGTAGACGGTAATCAAAGTACCACCACCATCGCCATCCTCGTAGCCATCGTCATCGCCGTCGTCCTCGCCACCACTCCGCCTCCAAAACCAGTGAAACGCCGGTTTGATTAGCCGTGCCGATTCCTCCGGCGAACGATAAAACGGCTGCGAACCCCTTCCGCACCACCTTTTTGTCACGCTCGATCTTACCCCTCGTCATCCCCAAATGGGCATGTTTTTTCAATCCATCGTAACACAATAATTAATCTTTTAAATTTAACTTAACTTTTGACCCACTCCGTGCGCAACCATGATCGTTTATGTCCAGACCGAACTTTCACTATTGAATCCCTTTCTTTTTCCATTTATTCTGTTCGGTCTCGAGCAGATCGAACGTGAGATATTTATTTAGACACGGTCCGCTGCAATAACCCGAAACACTCGACGCGACGCACAGTGGATTATTTGCCCGATTTCAGCGGTCAAAATTCAATTTTAAAAATTTGACATAAATTGTAAAATTTTTGTGGCTTGAGTTAGTTGAATGTCTGAGGAACAATCTCCCATCATTCGTTTTCCCATTCGTGTATCCATTAAGCACTGAAATTTGTCGGAAGTTGAAGTTCCGTTAACCCGCTTTCATTTCTCAACGAATTCACCTATTAGTAATTGTTACCTTATTTACATACACTATCAGATTTTTCTTTTATAGAAGTGTTTTTAGCTAAGTATAAGGTATACTTTTAAGAGAAATTCGCTTTTGTACCATGTATACATGTTTGTAATTATTAATATTTAAAGTTAACAAACGATGAGTAACTTTCTTGATGATTCTAAGACTTTGGTAATGATTTCGTTATACTTCCGGGTGCGTCCCGGTGTTAATTTCTGTGCCATTGTATTCTTCGAAGTTGAAAAATTGAGTCTGACTACGACTGACTCCGTGTTTTATAGTTGATTTACGGAAAAATGGCCATCGCGCGGGCGCGAAAATCGCAGCATTTCTCACATCCTGCATGTTCGCATTTGCTATATTTTCGTATTTACTTAAGTAAATACTAAATAATAATAATAAACACACAATATACACTAAAATAAGAAAACAGTATACACATGAAATTTAAATAATATACAGATGGTGGGACAATAACTATGTCCACTTTGAATATTGTCGTTATTTGTAATAATATGAAAAAATGTTATGAACAAAATTTGCACGGTTCAGAGGGGGACATGTTGTGGCACAAACATTTTCTGCGTGGATGGAGGCATAGAGGAGATTTTAAGGTGACCACGATTTTTTTAAATCGAAAGATCTACTTTTTGTATTATGAATTGATAGACTATCGAATTCTAAGTAAAAATGTATTGACCTCCATATGTCTTAAATCTAATAGTTAACGAGATAATATCGAAATAATTTTCTTTCTTCTTTTGATAATATCTCGTTAACTATTAGGTTTAGGACATACGAAGGTCAACACTTTTATACTGAGAATTTGATACTCTATCGATCTATGGTATAAAAAATGGACATTCTGTTTAAAAAAATCAAGGTAACCTTAAAATCTCCTCTATGCCTCCACCCACGCAGAAAATGTTTGTGCCACAACATGTCCCCCTCTGAACCGTGCAAATTTTGTTCATAACATTTTTTCATGCTATTATAAATAACGGAGATTATTCTTTGTAATAATTATTTTAAAAAGATATTTTAATTGTAAATGATTACACTTTTTGATAGTGTACATAAAGTAGACGAATAACGTTAAAATATTGATTATAATTCGCAGTACTTGATTGAAAAATAGTTACAAACTTTACAATCTGATACGCTCCTCTTTATGGCCAAATTTTGCATTTAAAACATCCGTCTCAGTAAAAACGGCATACAGTACAAAAAGTACATATCTCAAGCTTTAAAATGATTGTTTTTTCATCAAATTTGGATTAATATTAGCAAAGTTACAGCAGTTTCAATATTGAGCGAATTTTGAACTAGCTGTGGCCGCTGAAATCGGGCAAATACCCCACAGTGCGACGCGACGGTCCCAGAGTTTGGGTGTCATCGGACATCACTTCGGGACCGTCTCGAGAGCGAACCACGAACCATTGACAGGACAATCTTGTATAAGCAACACTTTAGTTTCCGTATCGTTTTCCCATATCATTCGCACCTAATAATTTCCATAGCCTAAACATAGTTTTACCAGAAATCACTTTATCGTCCCCATCCATTTTTAAGACAACCAATAAGGTAATAATAAAGTGTTAAACTTCCAAGAGTCAACTCATTTTAAATAGTCGGTGTTATCTTTATAACACTGTCAAAGCCCCGAGTATCGTCGCGAGCAAGCGGAACAGGACTTACGACCCCGCGAAGTTCGGTATACGGACTTGCGGTATTTCGGACGCTTCATATTCATTATAAATTTATTGAAATTGGGATTTTTTTAGATACGAACAGGAAAAATTAAAAAATGAAAATTTGGTACTAAATGGGCCAAGCGGATGGAAAACTTCCATGGAGTTCCATCGATTATTAAACGCAAAAGTCTTGTCGCGCAGCGCATTCGAGACCTGTTTTTCCGAAGGACGCCTGAAATATCCGCACGACGCGACAACGGTCGACAGGTTTCATTAGCCCGCGTTCAAGAAAGTCTTTTGAATTACTAACGCGATTATGAGGCACAGTAGACGCTCCCTGGTATAATTCCGTCTACGCTGGAACTCGGATTTTACGAACGCACAGAGATCTCGTCGGGACAACGGGGCCGTTCAACTTTCGGAATGAAAATTTATCTTGTGTACCCCGTCCGATTCATTCGTTTCGAAATACCCGCGGTGCACGACGAGGCCCGCTTTCATAACGTACGAAATATTCGCAGTTATTCGCGAGGACCCGCGCGCAAAAGCCCCGAGCTATACGGATTTTTCGGGGAGGACAGATTAGCCGGGAACGAAGCGGCCCGAAACTAAACGGATGGACAGCAAGTATTTTTCTTTTAACGCTGTGGCAGCCAACCTCTAGAAACGACGATATGCGAATATTTCAACCCTGTGATGCCAGTAAATCCGCCTAATCTTTCGAGTAATATATTCAACGATTAATACATTCGATTAATACATTCAATTTAAATATATAAAATTATACACATCCCTTAGACCTTTCCTTTGCATCAAATTGCATTAACAAGGAGAGGTCACAGTGGTGGGGTCGTCGATTTTAATTAAACTTTTTCTCTGGTGAGTCTAGAGTACAAAACATATATAAAAAAATCTTTTTAAAAACCACGCTTATATTAAAATGCACTAAAAAGAAGAAAATAATTTTTTTACACATTAGTGACTGTAAATAAAAGCGTGGATCGCTAAACTATATTGACGTAATCTTCGTGGGCGCTCCACGCTTATATTTATAGTCACTAATGTCTAAAAACATTATTTTCTCCTCTGTAGTGCAATTTAATATAAGCGGGGTTTTTAAAAAGTTTTTTTAAATATTTTTTTATCTTCTACTTTTTAGTCTTTTTTAAATGGAACGCCAGATATAGTAATACTGGTATGAAATAGTAAGAAATAGAAACACAAGATATGGAAATACGCGAGATAGAATGAGGGGATGACTCCGAGTGATGACGTCTCTTGATGGAGTCCGAAATTGTCCGAAATGGAATTGAATGAACGGAACACCACAGTGACTGAGCTTCTTCGGTGCGAAATGGGTCAATGGAGTGGGGATGACTCGGAGTGGGAACGCGTAGTAGAGTAGGGAGCGCTGGCGCGCGGAGTGGGGATCGCTGAACGCGATGACGTACTACCGAGCGTCGCGCGACGAGGTGTGACGGTTAATATTAAAATTTTTTTAATATTGCATTGTCATCCAGTTCTGAGCTATGTTTAAAGTTTCAAGTCTCTAGCTCATCGGGAAGTGGTTTAAAATTCGATTACAAGATTTGACGCATACAACAACAACAACGACAAGTCGGCAAGCTAATATAAGCGTGGTAAAATAAGCAGACCCAGAGCGTTTTTAACAATACAAATTATTTATGAAGACAATCAACATTTAATTCATGGTGGTGGCCATTAGGGTGGACATTATTTTTGTCACAGTTATGCGACGTCCACAAACTAACAGTGTACTTGAAGACAGTCAAATTAATTTTATACACTCTTTTATACACTCTTTTATACACTTGTTTAAAGCCATAATACACGGACAATCCATGACTTTCTGCTACTATAATGTTTCAATATTGAGTACCTCAGTACGTTGCGTTAATTAAACATTTTAGCAAAGGAGGTCCTCAGTATTACACTTTCGTTCTAGGACCAACGACCTTGTTTCGATATTTCGATATTGACAACGAAGTAGTTGCAGTTGCAGGATAATTGCAAAAGTTCGTTGCCCGACTTTCGAAGAAGGAGTCCGACAGCTTCTAACATGTTACGAGACAGTTGCAGAAAATGGTGGTGGCTATTAGGGTGGACCTTATTCTCGAATGCGAAGTTTTGAAATCTACATAACTGCACGCTAAATGTGAAAAGTACACTGAAATGTCAAATATTTTAAACCTCCAAGAATATCAGAATTCCTTACGTGCATTCAAGCACAAGTTCACTCTGTACGAATCAAAGGTATTCACATTGAATAATCAGTCTACTTATCACATTAATTTCACGTTAATTGACCTGTCTAATTTCTGTCTGCCACCTTCCCGCTAACAAGTCCATTTTCGCGAAGCGCAATACCGACGAGAACGACGCGTTCCAATTGAAGAAATAACTCTAATTCACCCACCTCAAATCAGATGGATGACGAAGGGTATATTCTTTAAAAATATTCTTATTTAGAGATCAATTTACATTATCAAAAGATGAAGAAAATGCGGTACATCAGATTTGTATTTTTTCCAGTACATTGTATTTAGAAGCATAGATCCAAGCTACAATTGCTGCAAAAGCACCAAGACAAGACCAAGAGTTTTTAAAAAATCTACATGCATATTAGAGCCATGAGTGACCATGTAAGTCGCGTAGCACTACCAAAATTTAATTCTAACACCCGAAACTGTAGCGCTAGCCTTTTTTTACCCCAATATTCTGCATCATATAAAAAAGTAATTGGTTGTAGCTTCAGATACCGTTAATGATAATGATGTACAAAGATTAGTAGTTATTTCAGGTAAGGTAAACGAGTACGTTGGTCGCGACATTGCAGCCTCTGTTTCGAAAAGACTTCAAATTTTTTAAAGGGTTTTCGATTTCCTTAGATTTTAAATCAGAAACCTTCAAAATGGCAAAGTGATCCCAGTTATAACGTAGTATGAAATATAGTATTGTGCATAATTTAGCTGTAGTTAATGATTTAGCAGAACGAGGAGTCAAACTTATTCAAGAATTTAACGATGTACTATCACTTAATGAAGACTGAAAACAATTTATGATGCAAACTGTATCAGACTACAATGAAAAATTTGTAAAATGTCTTTAGAATTGTCGCCTTGTCTATACATACAGTGGATACCAAAAGTAAGTTAATACTCATATTTTCAATAATGTCATAAAGTCATCTTCATTTTCATAGATATTTTAAAAATATCACCATTTTTGTTGATTTATCGTATCTGGCCTTGAGCCTTGTTGACACTCGGATAGAGAGACTGCGCACTCTAGACCGCTATGTTTACTATTTACGTTTGTTTTGATTTTTCTCTGTGTGGTGCAGAACACACGTGCGATGTTTCTATAAAGTCACTTAGTGTTTCTCTGTATTCTGAGCAGAGAAATACGGGAAATTGCAAATATTCTAAAAGTATTAGTTTTAGAACTCATAGAAATCCTATTTGCTATAATTTGATTCACGTGTATTAGAATGCCGGGAGAAAAGGTACTAACAAGTGAGAAAAAGCATCAATCGATGCTTATAAAGATATGGGCTGCTCTAATCGCACAATTGCCAAGAAAATGAATCGGTTATATATGTACTGTGATCAATGGTTATATCAGTTTACGTGAAACTTGCGAAAAAAATCATTTTAAATGTGGTAATAATAAAATAGAGAGACAACATTCATTATATATATTAATGAGGTCTGTGGCTAAGGAAAGGAAAAACGCAGCACAATTTCGAGATGAATTGGAGCTCCCAATAACAGTAAGACGTGTGCAACAACTTTTAAATTCTTCTGGACAAAAATGCAACGTACACCAGGCTTTAAAGAAGTACGTAAACAGGCCCAAAATTTATTGATTTCGCACGGGCACAAAACACAGTGACTTTATAGAAATTTCGGTGAGTGTACATTATGAATATTTAAACATGTTTAAACAATCATTAAAGACGGAGAGACACCACTTTTGCGCCACCTTTTGAGGATATTTTTGAATTTATCTCAAAAATAAGGGTTCAGCGGAAAATCGAACTATACCACACCATAGAGCAGACTTCTATCTTGAGAAATCACCCTTTGAAGTTCGTAACGTCGACGTTTTTTCTCGAACCAGAAAGCAAAATGAAATTTCATATTTATCGCTACTTTAACGTCAATGTGCCACGTCTTCCTCTTATTCGATTAACTTCATCTTTCGCAAGAATTATTTTCTTACTCAATGACACAATTTTAGCAGACGCGCGGCGTAAAAAAATCTCAGCATCTAGCAAGATCCACCCTAGCGGCTACACAATTGACAATTAGAACTGTTCACTGCGGATCACCTAATCACGAGCATCGTCCGATAATAGAATTTCCACAAAAAATTCGAATTGTCCACGTACTTCCGCGTGTACCTCGAGACGGGATCGACGGGGTCGTCCGGCCAGTTTCGAGCAACACGAAAAACACATTTTGAATATTCCATAAATTTGGGTGCGCGATATCGTCGCGCGTAACTCCTGCCGCGTGTTTCTCATTATATCGTTTCCCGTTCTTTTCTGTTTTGCAGTGGGAACTGCATATGCACGTCCGGGTCAAACGGTCGTGACTAAAAAGTCCCGGTTCGCCGTGATTTACGCGAGATCGCGACCCGTGGAGGGACGATTTTTCGGGCCAATTTCGGAGAGGGCACAAACAGTTGATAATGTAAACCCGGTCCGTTCGTTCGTTCGCGAGAACCGAATCGCCGGATTACGCGAGGCCGTGGCTAATATAAAAATATCTGGGCGATCGGAGCGGGGTAACCTCGTTAACGGTAAATCAAGCCAAAGCCCCAAGTTAGCCGCGCATCGATCCACCGATGTTTCAATTCAACTTTTTGAAAGCGAGTTACGGACGCGAGTCGTAGCTCGCAACGCTTCAGACTACGCCGAAGCAATGACGCGAAGTGAAAAGTTAATCAAACTGCCACCCCAACCCCCTCCCCCGTGTTCTTCCCCCTTGATTTTACCCTAGCCTCGCGGCTCGTCACCCGTGCGGGGTTCAGTCCCTGTCCGATTCTTGTTCGTTGCCGACCAACTCTAATATCGACCTGTTCCTAAACTTCGTTCCATTCCGAATGAACATCACGATTCGATCAGCGAAACCTGAGGAGATGATAAAACGCTTGCGGAAAAATATGCGAGACAACCCTGAAACTGATTCTTGCGAATATCAGCTCTCAACTTTAATTCCTTGACGCACAGTATCGCCGTTGTACGACCATCCTCCCTTGAAATGGCATGAAGAATCACAACATTTTTCGGACACCCTGTCTCCAATATTAACAGCAAATATTACCGACAATGTTTCTATCTAACGCATCTGCAGTCTAATGATAAGTTAACCGCTTCGTTCTCATGGACGTGTTATGTCGCGACGTCGAAACTGTTCTCGTATAAGGTCACTGACGGCTTAAGACGTCACGCAATACCGTTAGCGCGGTGCTACTGACGACATATCTGGCGTGATTCTTTATTAGTTCGACGTAGATTCGACGTAGCGATATAATACGTCCATGAGAACGAAGCGGTTAAAAACTGAAAGGTACCTTTGATCATACTGAATTTCATTCAATTCGTATGTCAAAGGGTGTTCAACATTTTTCCTACTTCAACTGTGAAAGCAATGACTTTCACGGAGGGCGATATTCCGTACAAAATTAGACCCTTTTTCGACAACGAAATTTCTCAAAAAGAACTTCCGTCGACCAGTCAAACAGTCGAGACAATGGATGTCGATGTTACAACAGGTCTCAAAGCCCAGCGTTCCGGAGCAGCCTGATAGTTGGTGAAACGCGAGAACGGGGATCGCTGTTTACCAAAATTTTCACAATATCCAACGTCGTTAATTAATCCGCGCTATTCCCTAGATTCTCCGAGGGCCGAGTGCCGACGTTAGAACAGACGATTCGAAATCTCCGGTAGGTTCCGCGATTCAGGCAAATTACAGTACCTCGAGTTCTTAAACGACTGAATTATTTGAAAACTTGGAATAGACTGAATTGAATGCCCATTCTACTTCCTCCGGCTCTTTTGTCGGCCTCTCTTTTAGCTCAGAACCCTCCACCGGTACCAGCCCTCCCCGCTCCCCCCTCCACCTTCTCCTCTTCCACGGCTACATTCTACGGAGAGGTTGCTACAGCTTTTATGATTATTCCTCAAATAGACGAAAATTCGAGATTATCGGGCAACGATCTCCTCGCGACGGTAGGTCGCTGCACCCATTTTAATTATCCATAGTACCGGGACCAGAAATAGGTGATCCGCGATGTACGGTCTGTCACATAGTTGTTCGCACACACTTTCACACGTTCACTACCACCGACACCGGTGTGCGCCGTCCGCAATCTCATAATTTAAATAAAACCTGTCCATTTTGTGTTTAAGCAGAGTTATCAACCGACTTCGAAAAAGGAGGAGGATACTCAATTCGATCTGTATGTGCCTTTTTTTCGTTTTTTTAACTTCCCGATTCATAGGGAAGTTACTGTAATTACCCCGAAAATCGAAAATCGATTTTTTAGCAGATCTTCACGTTTCATGGTCATTGGAGTCATTTTAGACTATTTTTATCAAAATGTTTGTTTGTGTGTGTGTGTGTGTGTGTGTGTGTGTGTGTGTGTGTGTGTGTGTGTGTGAGCGCGCGTATGTCCGTTTGTATGGTATCAAATTTTTCGTTAACGTTTTCAGAAAAAGTAACAACGCGATCAGGATGATGAATGATGCAATCGATGTGCCCCGTCGTAACTTAGAGCTGATTAGATTTTAGTCCATATTGGTCAAGTAGTTTTTTAGATTTTTAGTTTTTTTCGAAAAGAGTTGATTCTACAATGCAATTTATAAGGGAGGACGAAAATTTTCCACCAAAGAACCAAACGCAATTACATAAAAAATAATTTTTGTCTTAATTTTTTTTTAACTGATGTTAATGTTACCGCTTGGAATAATCGAAAGTTGTTCCAATGCAAGAGTGAATTTATCATTTCTACTCCCAAGAATACATTTTGGGAGAATATCGATGAAAGTACAAAAAAAAACGATGTTAGCGATGTTGGCGAAGGAGTAACGAATCGGGAAGTTCTTTGTGTGACTCTTGGAGAGTCACGCACCAAATAAAAAACATTAATAGCAGTAGGCCCTACTAGCCATGCGTATCACTAACCCTCTCGCAAGAAGCAGTCCTACCCGCGAGCTCGCGAAGCGAGCGAGCAAAAACAACCCTACTCGTTTTCTATGTATGTTCACCGATTACGCCGAGGTGGATGGATCAATCGGAACGAAATCTTTTGTATCTTGTAGAGTATGTCCCCGGGCTAGTCCTGTGAAAAAGAATTTTGAATTTTTTTATTTCTTACGATTTTATTTGCGAAAAATGAATTTAAGTAGAGTTATTAACCGACTTCGAAAAAGGAGGAGGATACTCAATTCGATCTGTATGTGCCTTTTTTTCGCTTTTTTTTCTATGTATGTTCACCGATTACGCCGAGATGGATGGACCAATCGAAACGAAACCTTTTGCATCTTGTAGAGTATGCCCCCGGGCTAGTCCTGTGAAAAAAGAATTTTGCATTTTTTTTATTTCTTACGATTTTATTTGCGGAAAATGAATTATTTCATCGATTACTCCGAGATCGATGGACCAATCAGGATGAAACCTTCTGCATTTTGTAGGATATGTCTCCCGATTGGTCCTTTGAAAAGAAATTTTGAATTTTTTCATTCTTTGCGGTTTTTATTGCAAATAACCAATAAGACCGAAAAACCATCCTACGGTGTTCTACAAATTCTGCTCGTTCCACTAAAAGGTGTGAAATAAAAAAATTTTATAAAAAAGAATTAAACCGACTTCGAAAAAACGCACTAAAAAGTATGAAATAATTTCCATTTAGTTCATGTGAATATACACGAACTTGAATACAATACAATCTTCTCGAAGGCGGTGCAAAATTGAAAATATTTGACACTGGAAATTACGAAAGTCCTTAAATTCTTCTACATGCTTTCACATATTAATGTATCTTCTCTTCCCACCTACTCCAATGAAATCATAATCAGCAACATGTGTCATTTGGAAAATTTTTAGTTTTTGCGCCGCCTCCGAAAAGATTGTATTGTATTTAAGTCGTGTGTATTTACATAAATTAAATGGAAATTATTTCATACTTTTTAGCGCACTTTTTTAGTGCGTTTTTTCGAAGTCGGTTTAATTTTATTTCATAAAATTTTTTAAAGTCATATATAAGCATTGAAACAAATAGCGAACGCGTGTGAGGACGTGGAAGTTTTAATTGATTTTCTGCTTCTTGCGAATTGATCCAGCCAATTTCCATATTGCATACACATACGCAGTCTAATCGTAACTATTCCTTTCTTTTTGATTTACTATTTCTTTTGATGACTATATAAAAGTGAAATAAAAATGAATTTCCTTATTCACCAATTTTACAAACAAGTCGGAAATAATATAACAATATTATTCACTTGTACTGTCTTCGTAATTTTTTATTCTACTAATCCATTTCTGTCATGAACGTATAAAATCCGCAGTGTAATTATTAGTCATCGTTCTCTTCAGCGTCAGGTTAATATGACACAGTGTTCGTTGAGCGAGGGCTAATTTTTGTAGTTATTACCGCGTACGTGGGATGGTCTGTATTTTACCTAGGGTTGCCATCCGTCCGGTTTTCCCCGGATTTGTCCTACTTTTTAGTGCGTCCGGGGGGATTTTCTTTAAGGGTCCGCGTTTTTCGATGTTACTCGTTCACACATGCTTCAGATCTTTCAGATTTTGTTCATGAATATGCAGTCTGTAGTGACCTATGAACGAATCTCAAACGGTTTTTCATGCGTCACCCTTTTTTCATTAAGTTATAAGTAGACTGCGGATCTTGATGCAAAATAAAAAATGTTTGCATTGATTGCAAGGCACAGGAGTGAAATAACTTTTGTTTTTTCTTTTGATTATCTGATTAAGATGAAACTAATACGTTGATGTCTTTAAATATTTTTAATATGTTCACTGCTTTAAATTGTGCTTACCCATTTTTGTCATAAATGCATAAAATCCGCAGTCTAGTTATAAGACTAGGACTAACAAACCGACGAGAATGAGGTTTGAGGAGGTTATAGTGAAAACATAAGAGTGTCTACTAAAAATGTTGTCATTTGAAAAAAATGCTTTTCTTTCATCATTTATTTTGTAATTATTTTAAACAGCTGCGATGTTTTCATGACAGAGAACTTTTTAGAAATTTGAAAAAATCGAGATATAGTCCCAAGCGTCTCCTATACGCACCTGTTCTGTTTTTAGAAAAGCGGACACTTTAAACTTGACGAAATTAAAATTATTTGAGGTGAACGTTGCATCGCGACATTTTACTATACACTAAGAAGCATAACTGATTCCACACACTTTACATCAGAATATCTTTTATATGAATGGACCAAACGACTTCAATTTCTCTGTAAGGCTAGAAGAATTAGTTTAGTAAATGACGCTTAACAAATAAGTTGAAAAAATGTATTTGGACGGAATTGTGAAAAACAATAGTAAAAATTGATTTTTACAACTATTTAAAAAATGTGTTTTGTCAACTAATATAAATTATATATGCTCTGAAAATTTCATTGAAATTGGTTAATTGGTTTACGAATTATAAACGATAAAAAATGGTAAAACTTGCCACTTATGGTACACTACAAATTACCACTTTTGATCTTTATAATTCGCAAACCAATTAACCAATTTCAATGAAATTTTCAGAGCTTATATAATTTATACCAATTGACCAGACACAGTTTTTAAATTTTCGTTATTGGGCCAGCTAAAAAAGTTGTAAAAATCAATGTTTACTAGTTTACTTACAAGTTACTTGTACAAGTTTACTTGTTTTTCAAAATTCCGTCTAAATGCATTTTTTCAACATATTTTTTATACATCATTTACTAAACTAATTCTTCTAGCCTTAACATAGAAATTGAAGTCATTTGGTCCATTTATAAAAAAGTTGTTCTGATTTAAAGTATGTGGAATCAGTTATGCTCCTTACTGTAACACTTGAACCATAAGAGATATCGGAATGTGCACTACAATTCATTGAAAAATAATTTCAAATATATATTTTTCACTCTGAAACTTTTCTTTATGGTATCATATCCAACTTAAAAAGCAGTGAAAAAATTAAAACGAAAAACGTGGGGCGCATGCAATAGATAATTGATGCATGAACACCTAAATCACTAACAATTTTATTGCACTGCAAATTATATGAACTGTTGTGCGAGTTTTCTCAGCGGCAGCTACTCTCTACACTCCTTACTATGTATTATCTTGCGTCCCACGTTTTTCGTTTTAAATCTTACAAGTATTTTCATAGCTATTAAAAATTCACAATCACAAATTTTCAGGACTATCTGTACGGGGTTAGGAATCTGTATGGGGCTAGAAAAAATGATTTTATACTTTTTAGTCCGTTTTTTAAACGTGGTGTTGTTTAAAAATTTATTTTATACTTTTTTATTTCTGTACACATTATTTCTCACACTTTCAAACATAGACTGTTCAAATTCTAATTTCGTACTCGATATTTTATTAACCATATCACACATGCGCCCCATCATCAAAAGGCCTGCTCTTCTTTTTCTTGCACGCATATTTCAATCGACTTAAACAGTTTTACTACGTTTTTATGAGATTATAACAGAGACATATATTAAATTTCAGACGGTATTGCGACCGCATCATATCGTAACGCCATGGTAAAGTGTCAAAGATAAAGGTTCGACGGAGAATCTCGGTTTAACGGTTCTTTCGCTTGGTAAACAAACATTATTATAGTATAAATAATACGTAGTAACTTCGTAAACACCGCACGGAGCTCAAACGCACACTAACGCACACTGACCCACACTGACGCACACTGAGCTCCTTTGTTGCGAAGCGAGTCAGTGGATTGGGGATGAGTCACAGTGGGAACATGTAGTAGAGTGGGGATGCTGAACGCTAAGACGTACGACGTCAAGCGCGGGGGGGTGCAACGATTCAATTTATTAACAATATAATATCTCTTAAACGCATAGGCTTTTTAAAAAATTTTTTTAAAATATTGCAGTCATCCAGTTCTGAGCTATGTTTAAAATTTCAAGTCTCTAGCCCATCGGAAAGTTAGTTTAAAATCAATTGGAAAATTTGTACCCAACAGACAGACAAGAAAGCGAGTTAATAAAAACGTGGTAAAATGTCCGAATTCCAAACGGAGAAGTCCGGGGATTTATGCCATTCGTCCTGTGCTCGCGATTTGATAGATGGCAACCCCGATCTGACCCTAAGCCAGGCGAGTATATGGGATCGAGAAGTAGAGTTTAGAGCCCGCGGAACACGTGGTGTCGGCGGTGCAATTGCGAGATCAATGAAAATTGAAGGACGTAGGTGGGTTCTCCTCTCTCTTCCTCTATGGAGTTCGGTACAAAATACACCCAACCAGGAAGATGGTAGAGCGAGAGAGAAGAGAGGAGACGCGGCTGACGACGGAGTCATTAGAAAAGTGCCCGGGGCCTACTCGTAGCATGCGACGCCCCCGCGCAGGAACAGCTCGTTTCCCAACCCCCATCTATGGGTTCCATCCACGGTTCCATCCAGAATTTGCTACTTTATTCGACGAAGCGGTATCATCCACATCCTACATATTTCCATTAATTACCGTTGCTACAGGATATATGCGTGTCCTAGCTGCTTCGAAGGTGGATAATGGGTTTTTGTATGGAAAGTAGGTCCACCGGATTACGAATTTCAGTAGCATAAAGCATTTAATTGTTCCGTCTGGAACAGGCCACTATCTCTTTCTAGCGTGTTGCGTTCGTAAAACAGGGGATTATATCGTGTGCCGTGATTCCGGGTTCGCATTCATCGCCGGGTTGATACACGTGGAACGCCAGACTGGATTCTATCCTGCTCCTCTTTTCATATTTTCATGTTACCGTAAAACAAAATGGCGGTGAAAGTTGTAGGACCCCACTCAAAAGTGCGTGAGCGCTACCTACTTAATTAGATGCAGATAAAAATCCTAAATGAATTTATTGCACACGTCATCATTGGGGCTCCCGTTGCCGTTGATGGATCTATTAAGAAAGTCCTCCGCCATGGATAGGGTTGTCAACCGTTCCGGAATTCAAACTGTATTATTATTGTTTTATGACAAAAACTTCCTTGAAAAACTAGGTATGTATACAGGGTGTCCCAAAATTCCTTCAACAGCCGGAAATGGGAGGTTCCTGAGATCATTTGAAGCAACATTTTCCTTTGCAAAAATGTTATCCGCGGCTTTGTTTAGGAGTTATTAACTAAAAAAACCGGACCAATCAGAGCGCGACCTAGACGCGAGTTGGCACAGTCGGCCCGGCGCGCCAACTGTCTATTGGCCGACTGTGTCAACTCGCGTCTAGGTCGCGCTCTGATTGGTCCGTGTTTTTCGTTAATAACTCCTAAACAAAGCCGCGGATAACATTTTTGCAAAGGAAAATGTTGCTTCAAATGATCTCAGGAACCTCCCATTTCCGGCTGTTGAAGGAATTTTGGGACACCCTGTATAGGGGAGGTGGTTGGGTTGTGAGTTGTGAGACAGTTGTTTTTATCCATCGCGGAATTGCGATAATTCCAATCTGTCAGCTGTCAAATTTTTGTTTTGACATCTGCTAGTTTTTGTGCTAGCACCGAGGTGTATAGACGTGTTGCTTATATTAGATACGGACATCGTGTGTAAAAATCAATTTCCAAAACTTTTACTCATTTTTTTGAAAACATTATTTTGTTGAGCGAATCAATTGAGAAAGGTGAGTGTGATGCATTTTCATTTAGTGTTTTCCTTACATTTTACGATGAAATATTGAGCTTTGCGTATATACGACAAACACAGTTTTTTTCTGTCACATTCGCAATGGTATCATGGTTAGGTTATGAGACACCATAGTGATTGGGTTGTGAGACACTAGTTTTTTGTATTAGAAACGAACTAGAACTGTCAATATCGAAATATCGTTGTCCGTGTTAGAATTAAGTGTTTATTTGTGTTAATTTATAGTCATGTCAACTCCAAGAAAATCGCCCGCAAACAAAGAAATTAATTTTAATGCCGTGCTTAGTGCCGTTAAAGATCATTAGCTGGAGAAGAAAGGCATAAGAAAGGCTGCCAAAGAATATGGCGTTGATAAGAGCACATTACAGCGTTATGCGAAGAAAGTTGACAGCCATTTTGACGATATTTCCACAGTTGGCCATAAAGAATTCATGGAATTTTTGCGCATATCTGTTTTTCACATGCAAACATTGTGACAGCGACTTGGATGACGAAGATGAAGATGATTATTGAAAACCTTCTATTCATTATATTTTTTTTTACTTTTCTTCGCCATTCTTTGCTTTTTTCAATTTTTGGCCATTATTTTTGACTTCATTGGCCACTTAATGTCTTTAAAATAAATAAAAATTCATTTTTGCTTAAAGTTACATGGATTTTACTTTATATTTTACCACTTTCAGTTGATTTTTTCTTTTTTTATGAAGCCAAAAAACATGTCCTCGGCAAATTGGCCATAAAATTTTACTTGTTGATCAGATCACTAAACATTTTCCGTATAAAAGTTGCGTGTTTCCTTCACCTTTCCAACGGTATATAAAACTTTTTGATATTTTCATCAAGCAAAAAGTTACAGCCCAAAAACAAAACCCGTCTCACAACCCAACCACCTCCCCTACTATTTTAGTTTTGACGATATGTCTTGGATCTGGTCTCGGAAAGATTATTGGCAGCCCTAGCCGATAATGCGATGGATCGAGAAGAACGCGGAGATAATTTGGAGCAGCGATTCGCGCGAGATCGGATAAATTCGGGTGAGGTTTCACGGAGCACCCCGTATATCTACGGGTGGCTCGCGGAGCTAACGAACAGCTTGCAAGCGAACAAAAGCCTGTTGTTATTCGGGAAAGAGGGTAATTGTTCGATCCTGGCTAGCTGCGTCGAATTCCCGTTCGTTAAAATCTACAGCGGCATTTAGCCGTCGAACCGGGCCGCGGTATTATCCCGATAAAATTGAAACGTAACGCGAGGTAGAGGCTGTGGAGGGAAACAGAGACAGAGAGGACTACGGAGAGAGAGAGGAGAGATAGGCAAGAGAGATAATGGGGGATAAAGTATAACGGAATGATTAATTCCTCTCGAGCGACACCTTTCAGCCGATGCTCGGTTCTCGCGAGCCGGATCGGAACGGCAGGTGGCGCACGGGAAAACATTTTTCGAGCGGTCTAATTCTTTCGCCGTCCCGTTCCTCCCGCCGAACAATAATTTATCACGCCGTAAATTTTTCAAGAGGATTTTATACAAAGGAGAGTCCGCGGAACTAGGAGGCTAGAATGGAGATAAAGAAAGAAAAATAGAAACTGAAACGCGAGGCGAGGGGTGGGGGTGGTGAGGGTGGTGAGGACGAGGCGAACGAACAGGAGGAGGAGGAGGGGTAGGGGGTGGGGAGGAGCAGTAGAGGGTGCGAGAGGGTGGTTGTGAATGGAAAGGACGGGTTGCTCAGGGCTGGGTGGCTCAGGGTAACGAGAAATGTAGAGCAGAAAATGAAAGACACGTTCAACGA
The DNA here is from genome assembly GCA_933228785.1 of Lasioglossum pauxillum. Taxonomy (NCBI): domain Eukaryota; kingdom Metazoa; phylum Arthropoda; class Insecta; order Hymenoptera; family Halictidae; genus Lasioglossum; species Lasioglossum pauxillum. The sequence goes on along the minus strand of OW121706.1, from coordinate 27,146,552 downwards.
AGAACGAGCGGGAAAAACGAGGTGAAGGGAGAACGAGATAGACGACGTGAGGAAGGGTGGGAGGGAGAGAGGGGAAGGGGGAAATAAAAACACAGATAGATGAACGGATAGATAAATGGATAGATAGATGGCTAGATAAACAGATAGACAACCGGATAAACCTTTTATTTCGGCGAACAGAAAATAAAAGGGTGTAGAAATTGCGGGGGAGTGGGGGCTCGTGTCGGAGAAAGATGGAAGGAGGTTGAACGAGCCGAAGAATGGAAGCGAAAGAGCGCGCGAGAGAACGCGAGAGAGCGAGAAAGGAATTGTCGAGAGGAGCACTGCTAATATCCCGGGGGCGGTCGTGGGATAGGGTGCACCTGCGCGTATGACAGATACGCCCCTGGCATAAAGGCGACATTTAGGTCACCGGCTTTTACCACGGTAGGCGGCTATACGCTACACATGCAGACACGGGCCGTGCCTCGCCGTGTGCCTCGCCGTGTGCCTCACCCTTAACGGTGATCGTTTTCATTGCTAACCTCCTCGCGCGCCTGATCTTCCCTCTTTTGCGAAAAGATTCCACCCTTAGACTAGGCTACTGCCCCGCCCCACCCAGCCCCACCCGTCATGCTTTCGATCCCAAATTTACCAGTTCGGAATCAATGGAAATCGCTTAAAGGACCTACTCGCATTTTTTTGTTGAAATCATTACTCTATTTAAATGGTGCGATGTCTTATGATAGAACCATTTTCGATGTTGTAAGCAGCACTGCTGCCGGCAATCTTGTCGTGTCCTCTTGAAAGGGACATCCGAGCTGCCGACTAGATTCCAGACCTTTTCTTAAAGGGCACAGTCGAGTGCAAAGGAATACGAACACGAATCCAATCGAAATTCTTTTTATTGAACCTCCTGCCTTATAATATACGGAAAGTTAGACTATTCGTCTCTTTAAGGATGTTCTGGAGGTACAATGGGAGACAAAAGCACAAGAAATTCGAAATCCATCAATATATTGGCAATGAAAGCCATTCGTGAGTACATTTTGCATTAAACTTTTGTAAATACTGTACCCTCTGTAGCTATATTCAGTGGTCTACACTTGTCGCGTTTCCATGCTAGTAAGAGACAACGCGATAAATTTGACGTTTTGTAACAGTTTATAATTGTTTTGATCTGTAACTGTTTAGTGAATCCTAATAAATTTTGAACATAATTAATTACATAATTTTTACTACATATAAAAAAAACTGGAATTTCTAGTTGCGTTTTTTCAAGGTTTAAATAGGGTTTGAAGTGGAATTTTATGAATTCTCCATAAGAAGACGTGTTAAAATGTGCAAACTTTAAGTTGCTATAATTCTTAAACGGTGCAGTGAATCGAACCAAAACTTTGGTAATTGCATTAATTTAGTAAGAATTATATCTTGTCAAATTTTCAAAAATTTCATTGCGTTTTTATATACCTCCAGAACATCCTTAAAATCGAAATACGATTATATCCTTTCGTTATCAATAGCAATGTTTGTTCAATTATGAAGAAATAGGCCGATTGAAGAAACTTCCCCGAACCGATGCAGAACATTTTTATTCAGCCACCCGGCTAAATATAGCTACTGTAATAATAAACATGAACTTTCTATCTCGTATAGAATATTATTGACGACGAGCCAGTTCTAATTACAGCGACCATGAAAGAAGTCATAAAACAAGAGGTTAACGAGAAGACGACTTCGCTCAACGAAGGATTAATCGCCCAAGATTTGTTCGAATGGTACAGCAGCGTAATCGACGTGCAATTAGAATGGGACTACATCGAGTAGCGACGGTGTTCTCCATTGGTTCGTGGCACGGTGACGTCCGACGATCGCGTGGTCCCGACGATAAGACGGAAAAATAGTTTTCCATTGTCTCGAGCGGGGGAAGTATTAACTATACCGGGCGCAAAGTTCTTAGGAAGCGGCGTGATTTTTCTTCTGGTGTTGGCTCGACCGACCATGATCTAGTTAACGAGCAAAATGGCCGCCGCGGCGAATCGGATCGGATCGTGACGTTTCGGGTCGGTTCCAGTGTTTCGGTTTCCTCCCGCGACGTGTTTTTATTTCGAACGGAGCCATTCATTTTTCAATGCTCGTCCGGGAGACATTTCGGATATCGAAATTCGCTTGCCGAAACGATAGACGGATAATCGATAACACCATATATCGCTCGATTACTCGTTTCGCATTCTCGTTTAAAGCGTGCCAAGTGTGAGTACCCGCGCGAATGTCCCCCTCGTATAATCCGGGATCGTTTCCCCGTTAAGGCGGCGTTTTCATGACCTGCTGCAGGAAAAATCTGTCCTCCGGGCTGTTTCTCCCTTCCATTTTCTTCTCTTTCTCTCTTTTTCTTTCTCTTTCACAAGGGAACGTAACACGACGACTGCATTAGGAATTTAATAGCGAGATTACGAACGCGCTCGGCCCCGATTCCGTTTCCTAGAGATTTTCTCCGCTTTCTCAGTTTAAATCACCTTCTCTATTCTTCTAGAGCCATTTTAATTTACCCGATCGCGAGACGGACGCGATATTCGCCGCAAGAAGTCGGTTTTGCATTTAACGACGTTGCCCGGGCATCGACCGCGCGCGCTACGCCATTTGCATAAAACAGATGAAATTAATCCGAATTAGCCGAAAAAGCCCCGAAAAACTATTCCCCGTGTAATTGGTTATGTCTAATCAGCGGAGACACAAATTCCGACCGACTTTTTGCGATTCCGGTTCACCGTGACGACCGGTTTCATCTCGACTGTATTTTTATTTTTCCCGGTGTTTGCGATACATTATTCAAGCGTGATATGCAGATTGGCTGCCAATGAATTTCATACAATTTATTCTTTCGTAATTTATTCCTGGGGCAGAGTGTTCTATAATTGTGCCACGGTATCGAGTGCATAAATATATAATGGGCCACCTATATTCCGACAGAGGAACAGCGAGAGGGAGAGATAGAGAGAAAGAGCGAACGAGCGAGCGAGAGAGAGACGTCTGTCCACATTTGCCACGCTTAAAGTGCTCTGCATTACGGGCGCGTAAACGTGACACGACCCGGCTAAGTAAATTCGAGCCCGATGTAACTGATTGACGTTATAATTCCTGGCTATTTGCAGTCGGCGCTATTATTCCTCTTACGTGACGGAAAAGTAATCGATGCGATCGAACAACTACGCCCAACCGACTGCGCCGAATGCAAAGACGTCGCGAATCTCGTGCACCTGGAACGATAACCAGACCCGGCGAGCCTATGACCGACGATCCAACGATCGCGAGCCTTAATTCGTTTCCCTTCTGACCCGGTCGATGCGGAAACGTCGTGGTTCTAATGAATTTCTGATAACCACGTTCGCAGAACTCGCAGGAACTCTTTCGCCGGCTGTTTGACGTGATGAGAATAAAATCTGACGACCGAACTAATACAGAATAATTCTACATGACAAACTGCGTCCAAAGCGTAGAACAAAGTTTTTGCGTCCGAACCACCGCACAGTGGGATGGATCGAGAAAAGTGACATTTCACGAAAAAGTCGACTTTCTCATATAGATTTCTAATAAATTTGTATTGCTTCCTAAATGTCAAAAAAAAAATTAAAAGAAAAAATTAACGTTTGTCCACACAAACTATGGTTAATATAAATTCACAAAGATAGACATTTGGGATGCAGGATTTTTCAGCCAAAAATTGCTTCTTTTCATCGAGGTGTCCTGATTACCCTATTTAATATTTCTTCTGCCTCTTTTGTCTAAATGAAAAACAGTCCTTCGGGGTAACACTTAACGCTGTTAGTTGAGGATGTTTGCTCGCAATGTATTAAAAATTGATAATTAATGAAATGAATAAAATCTATATACTTTCTTAGAATTTGCAAGGTATATCTTTTAATGGACCTCTTCGGACAAATCAGATCATTTTCATTAGACCTTCCTCTACATATCCCCACAGAAATGATATCCGGACTGATCCGTTTGTCAAATTATGATCGTTTAAAGTTATCGGGACGTGTCACCTGACGCATAACAACTCACATATAGTACTACATAAGTAATTAAATATCATCCTAATATGAATATTTTTGCAATTACATTAAAAGTTCATACCTACCTAAAACAAGTACGTAATTTTTAGTAATAATATAAGTAATTTATTAATTTTATTGTTAAAAACATAATGAACGGTAATAATGTAACTGGACTAAGAGTTTCTTAGTTTTTATTAGTGAGTATCACTGTTTTTGGGTAAGTATATCGGTCATTGAATCATACTTAACAATTAAGAGACTCTTCTAGCGAACTGTTTAGATTAACGAGACGCGAGATGTTTATGCTACTTTATCTATGCGGATAAAGTAGTATGTTAATTAGATTAAATTTTATATCCGGCAATATTTGTTGAATGTCATGATTTTAATGTCAGTATTTATGCCTGCGGATATACAGAAGCTGCAGATTTAATAATTAATTAAACTAAACAAATTGACCAAAAGTTTACCTGTTAACATCAATTTAAAAACGTTTTGTTAAGATTAATTGGCTTATCTTTTATATTTGTTATATTTTTGTTCATATTTTCATCTTTTATACACAGATTACATATACAATGAAGTAATACGAAATAACAAAGGTTGTAATATATAGAATGGACATGATTTTAAAACAATTAAATTGAAAAAATTATTTATAATTATTATATAAACATCTTTTGACACGCTTGTGAGGCCTTTTTACCTCCTCGGTACATTTTGTATGCGTTGATTATAAAAAGATTTCTCGAATTTATATTTTATGTATTCCATAAAACATTACATGTATGAAATGTGAATATAAAATACATATTTAGTAAGTAAAAAATAGTTTGGAAGATTATACTTAAACAATTTTATTTTAATAAAAAATATCAATGATAATTAAAAATTATTGTTTAACACAATAAAAAAAATTGTATTTGTCTACAGTTAAAATTGACTATTTTTAAATCAATTTTAGTGCAAATTTAATTCCGATATCTCTTATGGTTCAAGAGTTATAACAAAATGTTACTTTTCTCGATCCAGCCCACTGTGCACCGTCTCCTCGAATGTTGCCTGACGCGTCTGACCATGGCTGACCGTTTCTACTTGTCGCGCACTGCGGTCGCTAATTTCAAACCTCCGAAATCGATTTTCTCCGATATTCCGCGTTATCGACCCATTTCTCTCGCTTCTCGATCACCGATAATCGATAACGTCCCATTTATCGACAATGTCGATTATTTTTTATCTTGTTACTGCACTTTTTCCATCATGCTATATATAAAGAGAATATTATCGATTATTCGTCTATCCGATAACAAACACGTCGCGTGTAGATAAATATCCGATGGAACTTATCGATAATCAATAGTGACGGCGCCGCGATTTACGAAACGCCTTGAATAACCTAAATGTTCGACATGGCTGCCAATATAACTCACGAGAACCAAAAACACGGATTTCACTCGACCGCAAACAAAATCAATTTGCCGACGGGACGTTTCACCCTTTTCACTCTCTATAAAACGATATGGTTTTATTGCGACGGGATTCTAACCTCGAACCGAGCGGACACGTCCATTTTACGAGGCTTTTAAACAAGATGGCGCGCCGTCGTGACCATCCCCCGGACAAGAGTTAGCGGAGATTGGGAGCACAAAGCGTCTAACGATCGAAACGTGTTTGGAAGAGGAAAATAAACCCCCGCCTGTGGAGCAGGTTGAGTTTCGCTGCTATGGCGCGTACGCATCGCCATTTTTGAAATGGAACGTGTATCGGAAAACGTCGACAACGTAGAAAAGAGTGTACGAGGATGGGTGTATCAGTTCGAGATAAGTTATTGCTGAATCAGTCGTCACCCTGTAGTCGGGATTCAATCCCTCCAAAATAATGCCAGCCTACCTGATGTATGGAAAGTATATAGGCTAGATGATTTTGTCGCGCTTTCAACAAAAAGGTTAAGTTAAAAAATACATATATAAAAAAACTTTTTAAAAACCTCGCTTATATTAAAATGTACTAAAAAGGAGAAAATCATTTTTTTGTTGGTTCTCCCAAAAATTTAATATAAATTTAAATAAAATCATGACATTAGTGACTATAAAAATAAAAGCGTGGAACGCCCACGAAGATTACGTCAATATAGTTTAGCGCTCTACGTTTTTATTTTTATAGTCACTAATGTCATGATTTTATTTAAATTTCTATGAAATTTTTGGGAGAACAATGAAAAAAATGATTTTCTCCTTTTTAGTGCATTTTAATATAAGCGAGGTTTTCAAAATTGTTTTTTTTAATATATTGTTTTATTTTCTACTTTTTAGTATTTCTTAAATGGAACGCAAGATATAGTAATACTGGTATGAAATAGTAAGATATAGAAACGCAAGATATGGAGATAGAATGAGGGGATTACTCCGACAGACAACGTCTCTTGATGGAGTCCGAAATTGAACGAAGTGTTACTGAATGAACGGAACACCACACTGAGCTGCGAAGTGGATCGGAGTGGGAATGCGTAGTGGAGTAGGGAGCGCTCGCGCGCGGAGTGGGGATCGCTAAACGCGATGACCTATTATCGCGCGTCGCGCGGGGAGGTGTAACGGTTAAATTTAATAGTTTACATCTCCTAAACGCATAGGCTTTTCTAAAATTTTTGTTTTAAATATTGCATTGTCATCCATTTCTGAGCTATGTTTAAAGTTTCAAGTCTCTAGCTCATCGGGAAGCGGTTTAAAATTCGGTTACAAGATTTGACGCATCCAACAACGACACGGCAAGCTGATATAAGCCTGGTAATAAAAAGCTGGAGCGGATCGGGCGACCACCCTTTATAGACGATAGCTCGGCTGGCAAATTAAGCGAAACAATGAAATTATTCATATTGGTACTTTATCGATCGAAGGTACAATTTTCGTGACAGACTGACCGCAGGAATTCGTTGAGAACCACTGCGTCCCGCGCGGCGCGTGCGAATTAGCAACTTAACAATGGTGAACGAGTCACTAGTCGATTGACACCGTTGTTTTCTGCCCGGCTTTTTTTAATGCCACCAATAACCGCGCCGCCCTTTTTTTCCAATTCCCCATAAATTCCGGGACGCGGATGTTGTCGATGGCCGTGGGGATGAAAGGAACAGAATTATCCGGCTTTTTGTCAATACGTTCGTCCGGCATTATTCCGGCTGGTCCTTTGAAAAAACCCGACCGAATCAACAATGATAAATTCGTCGGATGACGCGAATAATTGTCCCGCCGCATGGAAAATTCGTGTTGGGGGGAAACAAAAGCTAGAGCGAGGGGTGTAGAGTTGGCGGTAGCTCCACCATCGGTTCCGAAACGTTCGACGCGTTCTCGTTATTTACGATTTCTATCTGGCAAAAAAACGCGGACCGATTATGAGCAATCGCGCGTACACGGGTCAAATATGAACAGCTGAAGTATGAATTGTTATATAATTTTATTATGGTGCATCCTAGGGTTAATTTCAGTGTGAAATGGAACGCGGAATTTAACGTAGCTGTCACGTGTGCGACCCGTTACTAAATCCTGTGTGTAACGTCATTAAATCGACGGGAAAACGCCGGCGTGTGTCCCAGCCGCGTTTTGTTTCCTCCCCGCCCTGTCGTCCTGTGTATTTTGCCGTATTGTAACGCGTGACCCGCATCGGAGGCGCTAATTGTAATAATTTTCTGGCTCCCAGGCGTGCCGTAAAAGCGGCGAAAGGACACGACACGTCCAAATTTCAACCGATATACCGGCCGCTTCAAAATTATCCGAATATTCGATGAATGGTCGATTGCTGCGGCCGCGGGACATAGCAATTCCGTTCGATGCACGTACCGCGCGAATCTAAAAAGATGGCGCCCGGAAGGAACGCGGCTCTGATTGGCTATTGGACAGGCATATTTTCGTTTCGAACCACAGCGACATTATCGACGGGTGATAACAGACAAAATAAATAATAGTGTTCGACACAGACGGAAAATTGACTGAAGGCAATTCTTTAACACTAAACCTACCGAGCCTTAAAAGTAACTGATACATGTTTCCTTATAAAACTGACAAGATTGACTTTATTTAGACTTTATGCGGCTCATATTGTAATGCGTGCTCTACTAAAGATATCTATACAATGATTTCGTACAAATTCATTTTTATTCTTTGAATAATTGTAAAATAAATAATTTGGAACCGGTCATTTTGACTGGTAGTGGTAGGTTTAGTGTTAACGTGGTCCGAGAGGTTCACAATCGAAGAGCTAGATAAGACATCTCTAGATTTCTAATGTTTCTCAATACCAATGATGTGTACAAAGATTTTGTATACAGATTTGTATAGATTATCCTCTGTTTAATAACATACGAAGTAACTGCTATTATTTACGTTGTGTCTTAGGAGTTATATCAGTTTACATGAAAAGAAGAATAGTGATTTAATTACACTGTCCAACTCCAAATTTGTTCCACAATTACTGTTGGCTGTTTCTTATAGAGTTTTTTGCGCTGATTCCGAATCTGCCCTTAATTTTTCTCCTAGACGCGCAGTTTTTGAGAAACATGACCTTAAAAAAAAGACGTATTTTTCAACTTTAAACAGATATTTTGATATTATTATAAAAGATATGGAATTGTTCTTTGCAGCAGAAGACTCTGTAGACTTCCCCGAATACAGTGATGTCCAATATTAATACATTATGATTGTTTAAACATGTTTTTCACTAAAGGCGGAGAGACACCACTTTTGCACCAATTTTTGAGGATATTTTTCAATTTATCTCAAAAAATAAGGATCCAGTGGAAAATTGAATCCATATCACCCGATAGAGCAGACTTTTATGTTGAGAAATCACTCTTTGAAGTTTGCAACTATGACGTTTCTTTCGAACCACAAAACAAAATATTTTCGCCCGGCATAAGCTGCCGCAAGTGGCGCTCACCACTAGCGCGGTCTCAACATAAATTGGCCAACGAAAATATTTTGCTTTGTGGCTCGAAAGAAACGTCAAAGTTGCAAACTTCAAAGAGTGATTTCTCAAGATAAAAGCCTGCTCTACCGGGTGATATAGTTCGATTTTCCGCTGGACCCTTATTTTTTGAGATAAATTAGAAAATGTCCTCAAAAATTGGTGCAAAGTGGTGTCTCTCCGTCTTCAATGATTGTTTAAACATGTTTAAACATTCATAATGTATTAATATTGGATATCACTATATTCGGGAAAGTCTACAGAATCTCTTGCTGCAAAGAACAATTCAACATCTTTTATAATAACATCACAATATTTGTTCAAAATTGAAAAATACGTTTTTTTTTTTAAGCCATGTTTCTCAAAAACTGTGCATCTAGGAGAAAAATTAAGGGCCGATTCGGAATCAGCGCAAAGAACTCTATAGAGGGTACTCTATACAGATCTATATACAAAATCTTTGTACACATCATTGGTACTGAGAAACATGGGAAATCTAGAGGTGTCTTATCGTTTTGTCGCGGAATGTATGTGTTTGAATGAAAACGAATCGGGTTGAAGAAGAATTTTCGAAATTTACGAGAATAAATGGTAGACAAAGGTTTTTCAAGCGGATGGATAAACCTGTTTGAAGTACGACGGCAGTCTAGGGAATCGACGATATCCCGTTACTGCGTCAGGTTGAGGTTATGCTCGTTTGAGGAGTTACGCTCCCGGGGAGGGAACTCGTACGGCGAACAGTTAACGCCACAGATACGGAACAGTCGTTACCCTCCGGAAGTGTCTTGGAGCTTACGGATCCGAGCGAATGCAGCGACGTGGCCCGACAAAGCCTTGTCAGGATCGAAATTGGCGTCGGGACGATAATTTTCCTCTTGTTGTACGCCGTGCCGCGTCTACGCGGCCGTTCACCGTTCTCGAATTATTCTCACTTAGCAAACTAGTCTCGGGGTTGACTAAATTCCCGTCACGGTGTCGGAGAAGCGGGCAAGTTTTATTGTCCCCGTGTAAACAAACCGTAGCCTCTCGCCGTAAGATTAATACCGACCCGATTCATTTATTTTTCATTCCAGAAATCGGCGAAACAAAGACGAGAAATTTCGACGTTCATCTTGAGCGGATAGAGGGAACGGAAAATTCGAGATTTCGGTTCTTCTTCTTCTTAATTCGGTACCTATAATTTCTGTAACAGAAGTTCCCGAGAACACGGCGCATTAATATTTACACGAGTTGTTCGCTCCTCGAAGTACTCGAACGCGACGGCGTTGTTCGAAGATTAAGCGTTTTGGAACAGTAGTCTCCTAAAATTTCGCTCTAAAAGCTTCGCATCGCGTACAGGGCCGGGCGGCGCGGCGGTGTACGTGCGGCAATAAAGATCATTTTGAACAGCTCTTCCACGGCCGCAGCTTAAACTGCTCATGAGTTCCATTAGATGCTACAGTTTCGGCCAATAATTCTGAAACAGTCTGTACGCTGCCTAGGCAGTAGCTATACACGGTCTGTGCCTGTTGTAAGGCTGCGGAGTGGCTGCCCGGAGAACACGAGTATTACCGTTTTATGGAGATTGCCAATTCGCACGCGCGCGCGCGCGCACGCGGCCGGCGAAACTTCGAAATTATTTAATTAGAAATTCTTGTTGCTAGGAATTTTACATGTGCCCTCTCCCCCGTCGACATAAGTACGCAAACTAAATGTGTACTTTGCGTTAAGCGGTCACGGATTTGAATACTTCAAAATCTCCTCCGGAAGCCCCGCTCGCGCTCTTTCTCGCCCTTCGAGTCAAAGAATTCGAAAACTCCGCGCTCCCCGTTCCGGCGGTCGAAAAGTTCACGTTTCAGACCTCGAGGAGCAAATAAACACTTGCCAAGGATGCCTTCTTGGATTTCCCCATGGCCGATGAATTATGGGGCTGGTTTACCCGTTGCGGGAACCGTTCGCAGGGTGGAATTCGCCGAGCGAAGCGCGACCACGGGCTTTTTAAAACATTCCGAAGGGAGATTCTTCACGCACCAATCGGTGTAGCTTTTTATTCTCTGAAGATATTAACCCATGGGTGTCGCAAAATGATTATTTGTTTGCTTGTCAAACACGCCACCCGTCGGCAAGTGCTCTGTAGCCCGACCAAAAACTTTGAAACTGTTGATGTCAATTTACAACTGGAAGTAATCCAAGTACAATGTGATTGAACGGATCGGCATATAACACATCACTCAATGAGTCCCCGGTCTGACACATATATGGAAAAATTGTTGACAGACCCACGTGATTTCCGGGTAGTACTAACCTTCAAACAGTACGTGTCAAAATTTCATGGCTTTCTGACCGTTAGTTTAGAGGTTACAGTCATTTTAGTGACCCCAGTTTTGTAATTTTCAAGACAATGGATAGAAAGGAATTTCGTGTGTTGATTAAACACTGTTTTTTGATGGGGAAAAATACTGTTGAAGCTAAACAGTGGCTTAATAAGCATTATGGGACTCTGCACCAGGGAAATCAACTATTATTGACTGGTATGCTGAATTTAAACGCGATCGTACAAGCACCGATGATGCTGAACGCTCTGGTCGCCCAAAATCGGCAGTTGTTCCGGAAAACATAAAAAATGTTCACAAAATAGTTTTAAAAGACCGTAAAATGAAGTTGCGTGAGATAGCTGACACCTTGAAGAATCAGAAGGCAGTGTCTTTACAATTTTACATGAAAATTTGGGTATGCGCAAGTCGCTTTCGAAGTGGGTGCCGCGTTTGCTCACACCGGACCAGAAACAACAACGCGTCGACAATTCAGAGCGCTGTTTGGAGCTGTTCAAGCGAAATAAAAAGGATTTCTTGCGTTGGTATGTGACAATGGATGAAACATGGATCCATCACTACACGCCTGAATCAAAAAGATCGTTAGCTGAGTGGACAGCAGACGGTGAAAGTCGTCCAAAGCGACCAAAAACTCAAAAGTCGGCTGGCGAGATTATGGCATCCGTATTTTGGGACGCGCATGGAATTTTGTTCATCGACTATCTTGAGAAAGGCAAAACTATCAATAGTGAATATTACATGGCATTATTGGATCGATTGAGTGCAGAAATCAAGAAAAAACGGCCCCACATGCAAAAGAAAAAAGTGCTGTTTCACCAGGACAAAGCCCCGTGTAAAAAGTCGATGAAAACAATGGTTAAATTGGACGAATTACGCTTTGAATTGCTTCCCCACCCACCATACTCTCCAGATTTGGCCCCCAGCGACTACTGGCTTTTTGCAGACATGAAAAAGATGCTCCAGGGAAAGAAATTTGGCCCAAATAAAGAAGTGGTTACCGAAATTGATGCTTATTTTGAGAGCAAAGACAAATCGTTTTACATAAAGGGCATCGAAAAGTTAGAGGAGCGTTGGAATGAATGCATCACTCTTGAAGGAGAGTATGTTGATGAATAAAGTGGAATTTCTAAAAAAAAAATTTGTTTTTCATAGACCGGAGACCTTTTGAGTGATGGGTTAGAATCAATTTCAAAAATAGTTACGGCTCAACAAATTCAACTTAAAATTGAAAATAAACTTTTGTACTTCATATGTATTTTTGTAATATTTTATTTGATGTAGTAACTTTTGAAAGTAAAATAATTTATTTGAGAGAGGCAGTAATTTTTGAAAATAGTATTTTATTGGAAGAATATGTTGCAAATATTTGTATTTTGTCTTTATTTTTAATTTTAATTTTAAATATTATTGCTAAAAATAATGGCTCGGATTCTGTACATTTATGAGTGTAAATCGTTTCTTAACGATAAGATAGACATAAACCGTATATTTATGCGGTTTCTCAGAGGTATTATGACAATGCAAGAATTAAAATTTTTTATTTCGTGTTTCAGATCGTTAAAATAGAAATATTGTATTTTCTGGATCAGATTGTTGAAATAGAAATATTTTATTTCGAGGTTCAGATTGTTAAAATAGAAATATTTTATTTTCGAGATTAAAAATCTAAAATATTAAATAGTATTTGAAATATTTGTTTCGCCAATAATGCACCTCTGTCCCAAACTAATCATTCCTCGACATGCGTGGGTTAATACTTTTCTACCTTCGTAAGTCCTCTCCGCGTCGACCTACAAAAAGAAGCTAACAATACCAGTGTGCGCATCTCTTGACGCTGTTTGTAGGAGTAGATCGGAGCACCGTGTGTGTTCTCCTGGATTTTTCGTGGAGAGTTCCTCAAGCTTGCGCAAATGAAAGTCTGCCGAGACGGTACTGTTTGACGCTGATACAATTAGTTGCTCGCGTAGCTGTAGCAACCGGACCCCAAGGGCATAGCCAGCACACGCGTTCACATTCGCATTTGCACTCGCCGGGAAATTATTGCGATTACGATATCGAGCCGGGAATTCAAATGAAAAAGTAAAACGAGCGGCAGTCGGCCATACATCAAAGCCTGTGGTGCCCGGTGATTCGCTAATCGAATTTCTCGGCCGGACGGTGTCGCGCGATCCGGAAATCGGAGCAATTCGATTCGTTACCAGCGAGCTCGCGCTCCCGCCTCCCCTATGTAGTAAATAAGAAAGCTGACGGATCACCGTCGGGACTCCTCCTACACACCGCGGGATCGTGTATCTTCCTCGCGTAATTGCCGACCCGACAACAGCATTACGAACAACATTCGTCACTTTCCGGCTTGAATTTTCCTTTCGGCGTAAAAAGGAAATAGCGAGCTGGCCGAAATTGAGAAAACCGGCTAATTGTAATTGCCTTTGGATCGAACGTTATGGCGTCCCTTTATTTCCGACGTTATACTTTCTCGGTTATAGTCGGACTTTCTTTCCTCGCGTTCCGATTCCACGGTTTGCGCGCGCGGCTCCCCGTTCCTCTCAATTCTCATTTCTCTTCATTCCCGATGCCATCCAGCAGTTTTAAATACGGACCAAGGGATACGACTGTATCGAGGGATTCTCCCTTTGAACCGCCTTTAATAAAATTGAAGTCCCCGGAAACGATCTCTCCTCATTAATCTATTTAGCGGGGCCGGGGCTGCTCGCTCGTCAAAGCGTTTATTTCCGAGTCTTTCGCTGCGTACAAAGAGAGAAAAAAAAAGAGGGAACGAGGCGACCGAAGGCGCATCGGGGGACGGGAGAGGGCGGAGGAAGAAAATACAGGAAGGAGGAGAAAAAAATGAAAATCCGCTTGCTTCGAAGTGCTTTCAACGAAATTAGAATTTCAAAAAGGTCACCGGTTAAACCACCCCCGCCTACTCCTTTGCTTGCTCCTTCCTTCCCCCGTTACTCCACCTCTGTGCCTCGCTCACTCTCGCTCCCTCCGTGCGCGAGATCCGCCTCGATTATTAATTTCTTTTTCCTCTGTTTTTCGGTCGCGACACTCCGAGCCTCTCCCACCCTCTACGCTCGGCCTAGTCTCTCTTCCTCCTTCTGTCTTTTGTCTTTCGCCGACGTCGATGAAGCGATTCGCGTCGTCGTTCGCCCGGCTCATCTTTATTCATCGCGCCTCTGCACCGACCCTCCCCGTCGTCCCGATACACGTTGTACATTACTCGGCCAAACTATTAATTCTCGTTTGACACTCCGAGACCGATGGCCCGGACACGTTCGAGTGTACTTTTTACGGGGATTTCCATGATCGATCGCCGGCCCCCGCACGCACCCGCCGAACATATGTACCAGGGTGGCCCTTATTTCTCGACTTCAAGTTCGGCAAAATCAACGGCCTTGACGCGATCGCTAACAGCGTCTGCTATGCAGCTCCGAAATGCAACGTACCTCTTTTATGAAATATTGAATCAATTCAACAAACGTCATAATTTCATTAAATATTGACTTTAAGCAACGGAAAGTGTATCAAATTAATTTGGCTGTGTTTAAATTAACTGCGAGATCGTGAACGTCGCGTATCTGTGCTTTTCATCCTTTGAACTCTTTATATACAAAATGTATTGGGTTGTTGTAATAAATTCCCGCGTTTTTTGTATTTTATTTTTTTCCCCCGATTTTGTTTTGTTAGGTAAAGTATATATATATGCATTCGTAAGTCTTTTTCTTGCTCTACAAATCTATTCGCTCCATTTTCCAATTAATTAATTTCAATCAATTTTCAGGCTTTTTCGATGGAAGTTCCACGAGGCAGAAAAATTCATTTTGGGCTTTACTCAAAAACTTGGAGCTTGGGTACCACACAACTTGAGTGAGATGTCGAGCAGATGTCGAAAATGAATTTTTCTGCCTCCTGGAACTTCCATTGAAAATCCTGAAAATTGATTGAAATTAATTAATTCGAAAAATTGGAGCAGATAGGTTTGCACAGTCATAAAAAGACTTGCGAATGCATATACAGTCGGTGTACAAAGTATTCGTACACCTTTTAAGAACGAATAAATTTTTCAAATTTGGACTCAGCAGTTTGAGTTTTTTTGAGACGTTAGAAAGGTTAGTTTACTAGCTAATGTGTAAATAATTTTTTTTGTAATTGTTATTGGTCGCAATTACGAAGGGAACAGTAAGATTTTTGAATTTTTTATCTGTGCCCGTGATGAAAATTTAAAGCGTGTATTTTGTAAATCTAAGTAAGTTATATACAGTAGCGGACAAAAGTTTAAGACCGCTCTAAAGAAGACGATAACTTTGTTAATATTGTACTATACGAATAGAACTTTTTTGGGAAGCTAGAGCAATTAGATTACTAAAGGATGTGAAAGAAATTTTTCAAAAATTGCAATTGATCGGAATTGTTGAAAAAATACTAAAAGTTGATTTTGTAATATTTGGCAATAAATCGTGAAAATCTGCAATTTTTACCATCTTTAAACGTTTGTAGCTCATTGCAACGTCGACCGATTTTTACGAAATTTTCAAAATATGTTTAATTGACACAGATCTACAAAACGTAATTTTTAAATTTTCAATATGAGCCCACATAAAAAAGTTAAAAAATCAACTTTTAGTATTTTTTCAACAATTCCGATCAATTGCAATTTTTGAAAAAATTTCTTTTCACATCCTTTAGTAAACTAATTGCTCTAGCTTCCCAAAGAAGTTCTATTCGTATAGTACAATATTAACAAAGTTATCGTCTTCTTTAGAGCGGTCTTAAACTTTTGTCCGCTACTGTATATGTACAAAGTTTCATTGAAATTGGTTGACGGATAAAAAAGCTATGGGCATTGCAAGATGTAAAAATCTTCGAATTCGATTAAATCGTAGATCTTACTACGACTTACTAAGATCAATTATATTTCGTAACATCCTTGATCGATTTAGATGAAACTTTGTACAAGTATATAACTTAGATAGACCTTACCAAAGGCGCCTTCTAAATTTTCATTACAGGTACAGATAAAAAATTAAAAAATCGTGACCTTTACTATTTCCTTCGCAATTGCGACCAATAACAATTTTAAAAAAAATTATTTACACATTAACTGGTAAACTAATCCTTCTAACGTCTGAAAAGAAACTCAAGCTGTTCGGACCAATTTTGAAAAAGCAATTCGATTTTTTAATGTGTACGAGTACTTTGTACACCGACTGTATATTCTTTACCTAACAAAACACAAAATTGCGGGAAAAAAATAAAATATAAAAAACGCGGGAATGTACTACACAACCCAATACATTTTACTACTTCTATCGCCACGGTCCTCTTCTATGACGAACACTGTTGATGAAGTTCCTTCTAACCATGAACATTCAATCATTCTTGCAACGATTACCACCTCAGATTATTATCGTGATTATACAGGGTGTCCTGTATCTGGTGGTACAAGCGAGTAGGAAGTGATTCTGCGTGAAAAATTGAATCGAAAATGTAGAATAAAATTTTTTCATATGACGCTTTATTTTCGAAAAAAGTAAGTTTGAAAATTTGTCGATATCATCATGTTGACAATGTTTGTAAACATTGCAAGAAGCACGGAAGTACTCTCCTACTCGCGACAGTAAGATAGTAAAATCCGTCGAGCTGAAGCAGATCCGAGTGCACGCGTGCTCGACAAATTTTTAAACTTATTTTTTCGAAAATAAAGCGTCATGAAAAAATTTTATTCAGTTTTTCACGTAGAATCACCCTCCTACTCGCTTGTACCACCAGTTACGGGACACCCTGTATAACTACCATTATGGATGAAACTATGTATGCGATATACTGTCAAAGAGGTATTTTACATCTGTTCATTGTTGCAATAAAACTTTGAATTTCCAAAGGGTGAATTTCATTTGCGGAAGATGGACATCTGCAAAATGGTGAATTTCGAGTACAAAAGCTGCATAGAAACGGGCCACTGTGCCTCGTGAATAAGGGGGTGTAGCGGTGGTGTAGCGGAGTCTCGTCGCGCGTCGTTTCGTCGTCCGCCTCTTAATTCCGCGAGCTGTCCCGAGCTCGTCAAACAGCCCGGGTTTCCGCGGGGATACGTGTATCTGGCACGATCCTCCGGCCGAGAACTCGATAAGACACCGTACGCCACTCCTCCGATTCTAATACCAGTTTGACACTTGGAGATCGATGAGAATGGGAAAGTATCGTACATCGTCCCCCCTTTGGAAAATTATTCAGCCGATGCGCGTTACGTGTGGCCCGGCTATAAATCACTGCGCCGGAAGAGGCTTACGATAGAGGACGGTGGAAGGAGTGCGAGGAGCTCTCGAAGGGAGTGGGAGAAAGAGACAAAAGAGAGGGGGAGGGGGAGAAGACACTGATATAATAACGATTCGTGGAAAAACGCGGCGAGTTCCGATTACAGTTTCATATTGAATTTTTCATCGGGTCTCGCGGTACGTGGACAGCCTCTTTCATCGTAATTAGATGTTCGACTCGGCAGCCTGGTGAATAACGACGCCAACCTCGATTCTCTTCTTTTTATTTTCACGCCTCCGTTGCTCCAACCCCCGCAACCCCATCCCTCCGCACCGCCCAACCCTTCCTCTCCCTTTCTCGCTTCGTACCGGTTTTTATTTCTTCCTCCGCGCGATATGCCGAGACACAAAGTCCGCTCACGTTCCGCGAGCGCCCAAAGAACAGGTAACTCTCGAAGGAACTCCGGCAAAGTATCCTGTATTAAATTACAGACGGGCCGGGCGTAAATCTTCGCTGTGCGCGAAACTCTCTGCCCCCCTCCCTCTCACTCAGTCACTCTCTCCTCTCTCTCTTTCTCTTTATTTTCTTTCTTCACCCCCACTCTTTTCCTTAACTTTTCGAACCCGCTTTGTATAATGGATCGCGTGTGTATGCGCGACTCGCAGACGTACTTAGAGGACTATGAGAACTTTCTGGGTCGTTTATTAATTCTCCGGCCCCCCACCCTGGATCCTCGATCGGTATAGCCTGTCCCACTGTATCGGTATCGGTATCAGCGCGCGGTTCTCTCGTCGATGGGAAAAAGAACGAGCTTCGTCGAACTCGAAGACGCGTCCTCTGATCAAAGCGGACACGGCAGCTTTGTGCCTCGTTTTCTGGCCGGGACGGACACAAAGGATGATTGTGCTGGTTGTTCCGTTCCGGTGGTCTAAAACGTTCCGAGTTTTGCCCGGGGGGGCCTCTTAATATGCGGGCGTGACTCGGGAAGCCGAGTCGATCGCCCAAAAATTACGATACAAGCCGGAACACCGTCAAGCGCTTCGGAGTTTACGCTACGAGCTGGAGCACGAGGATCAACGGTGAAGAAAAAAGATTCGATGGCTCCCGAGAGCTAGGATCCCCGAATCGAATTTCCTTTCTCCCTGTCTCCGTAGATTTCATCCGGCGCAAATATTAAGTTAACGATCGCCCGGAATCTTCGCAAATGACGCGACTTACGTCAGTTTGTCGAGATCACCAGAGGGGCAGGGCGGATTAGACGCGTCGGTTATGACGTGTCAGGAAAATGAAGATGGCTCCCTTGCCGGCTAAAGCTCGTTAGCATAACAACCATCCACCGAGAGCGCGAGCACACAGAGGTGTGCAAATTATTTGGCCGGGGAAAAAAGCCCGGCGAGAACGCGTACAGTTTCGCCGGGCTTTTATCGCGAAATTCTTTCACGCGCAGCTTCGAGACGACAAGCCCCGCCGGACGTTTCCAGCCGCGTTTTAGATCCGATAGAAACGATTAATAGCCGATGGAAATGTTTGGACGTTTCGCTCGCTTAGTTTCTCGCGCGCACACCTGCGGAGGACCTCGAAAGGACAAACGAAAAGCGGATTGGCCCTGTTAGGCGGAAAGGGAACCGGCGCGGACGATAAGCAGAATTTCACCGTAGGCTCTTAATAAAACTTCCCGGAACGCACGAAACGTAATAAACGGGCGACATGCACGGCTCGAGACGGCTTCGGTCGACCCACTTTTTCCAAGATGTATGAATATTAGTTTAACGAACTCTGGCCGAGGACACCTGCCGATCCCCCTCCCCACTCCCTTGCGTCGCAACTCGCACCACCAATTTTTTCCACCCCCGTGATACTAGTTAAACGTACCGTGCTCTCCCTCTCTTTCTCTCTTTTCCTCTCTCGCCCGGCCACCCAGTAATCGACCATCTTATTTTCGTGGTTCGCGCTCCCCCACGGTTAACTCTCCGCCTCGATGCCTCTCGTCTTTCCACTCAAGTGTCGCAGATTCAAGGGATTAGTCTTGCCCCGGCAGAAATTTTCTAAGTTTCGGCCGAGAGAGGCTCGAGATGAGCCGGCTAAACGTCGGAAATTGGAGATTCGACAGCAACTGCCGAGGGTGGATTCGTAAAAAGATGATTCCCTGGGAACCTTCGGCAATTTCATTAGGGGGCGGGAATAGCTGTTACGAGGACTGGACAGTTTGGTTCCGAAACGAGCACCCGTTTCATCCGAAACAGTCTTTACGAATAATTGATGGGATGTGCGGGTATCAGAGCCTCGGGTCGAGGCAGGAATGCAAAAGCGTCGTACTCCTCTGATTACGAATTTTTAGGATCCTCAAACCCACTTGACTTCATCCGACTTTGGGTATTCGAGCATCGCGAACTTTCGTGACACCGTTCGATACGGCCCCCAGAGAAAGCCCAGTGTGGCAAGTTTCAAGTGGATAACCCTACCAGAATGGTAGTTGCAGAGTGGACATGGTTTCAACGAATGATTTCTTCCAGTCTGCTCAACAAAAAATTACGAGAAAATTCATGAACATTCTGCCCAACAGCACATTATTTCAGAATTTTTGGTTGCAAAATCGACTTTTATAAAGTTCCACGTTTCACCACCTCGTTACCCTTTCGGGTAACCGCACATCCCCAATAACACTGTCCAATAAACTTTTTTTTATGTTTCCAATATACTGTTGGGTGGATCTGATAGAGTTTTTCGCGTTGATTCCGAATCTGCCCATATAGTCCAGTCAACGAAAAGTTGTAGAGGGAAATGGAAGGAACACAATTTTTAACTTTGGGTCTTTGTTTGGACTGCTTAGGCGGTAAACATACTAAAAGTCCCCACTCCTAAGAGGTGAGCAGGGTGCACGGTGGCACGTAGAAGGTCCCCTTTTCGATTTTCCGCTTATATCTCGGAAACTATGCGTCCTAGTGATAAGATCATTCTATACAAAATTAAAGCTGACAAAATGTGCCACAAGATTGATTGGATTCAGTTTTTCGCTATCTCGCATAGTTTCCGAGATATCCGCGCTCAAAGTTCACTAATTGTGCTGAAGAGTTAGCTAGTCAAATAAGGCAAAAAACGTGAGGCAAAAATATCTTTTTCACAATTAGTGAACTTTAAGCGCGGGTATCTCGGAAACTATGCGAGATAGCGAAAAACTGAATGCAGTCAATCTTACGGTACATTTTGTCAGTTTTAATTTTATATGGAATGGTCTTATCGCTAGGACACATAGCTTCCGAGATATAAGCGGAAAATCGAAAAAGGGGACCTTCTACGTGCCCTCCTGCACCCCGCTACCTCCTAGGAATAGGGACTTTTAGTATGTTTACCTTCTAACTAGTCCAAACAAAGTCCCGAAGTTAAAAATTGTTCCTTCCATTTCATTCTACACCTTCCTTATGAGCATTCATTGACTGGACTAATAATTTTTCTCCTACACGCACAGTTTTGGAAAATATGACTTTGAAAAAAAACGTATTTTTCAACTTTAAACAAATATTGTGATGTTATTATAAAACATATTGAATTGTTCTTTACAGCATAAGATTCTAATACATTATGATTGTTTAAACATGTTTAAACAAGCATTAAAGACGGAGAGTCACCACTTTTGCACCAATTTTTGAGGATATTTTTCAATTTATCTCAAAAAATAAGGGTTCAGTGAAAAATCGGACTATACCACGCGATAGAGCAGACTTTTATCTTGAGAAACCACCCTTTCAAGTTTGGAACGTCGACGTTTTTTTGGAACCAGGAAGCAAAATATCTTCGCCCGATATGAGTTGCTGCCGCCAGTGGCGCTTACCGCTAGCACAGGCGTTCCACGGGATACGGCGCGGCGAACGCAAGTTGTAGTGGTTAAACATGTTTAAACAATCATAATGTATTAATATTGGATATCACTGTATTCGGGAAAGTCTACAGAATCTTTTGCTGTAAAGAACAATTCAATATCTTTCATAATAACACCACAATATTTGTTTTAAGTTGAAAAATATGTTTTTTTCAAGATCATGTTTCTCGAAAACTATGCGTCTAGGAGAAAAATTAAGGGCAGATTCGGAATCGGCGCAAAAAACTCTATAAGAAACAGCCAACAGTAATTGTGGAACAAATTTGGTGTTGGACAGTGATAAATTAGGATTGCCAGAAATGTTTTATCCAAATATGTATAGAAGAAATAGTGAATACTGCAATTATGTATACAGGGTAGGGCACCTAAAACAGGCCACCAGAATAACACGCGTGCTTTTGAAGATAGAAAAAAATGCATGAGACCAAACTTACTTGATATCGAGGTGCTCGTAATCTGATGCCATTAATTTTTTTATAGGTGGAGTCGTCAAGGAGATATGAAGATCAACTCTATTTTTTTTTAATGGAATGTGGTATTTTTTAATACATCAAGCGATGCAGCTGGACATTCGTCATAAAAAAGTACTAACCTATGTATGTCGAAAAGCTAGTATTTCAGGAGATATTTCAATTTAAATAACTCTAAAATACCATTACTGTCGTGCTAATAAGACGTTACACAAGTAAGTAAACATTAACGTCTTAGTACGACAGTAATGGTATTTTAGAGTTAACTTCCCGATTTTATAGGGATGTTATTGTAATTACCCCGAAGATCGAAAATTGATTTTTTAGCAGATCTTCACGTTTCATGGTCATTGGAGTCATTTTAGACTATTTTTATCAAAATGTTCGTATGTGTGTGTGTGTGTGTGTGTGCGTATGTCTGTTTCTATGGTATCAAATTTTTCGTTAACGTTTTCTGAAAAAGTAACAACGCGATCAGAATGATGAATGATGCAATCGATGTGCCCCGTCGTAATTTAGAGCCGATTAGATTTTGGTCCATATTGGTCAAGTAGTTTTTTAGATTTTTAGTTTTTTTCGAAAAGAGTTGATTCTACAATGCAATTTATAAGGGAGCACGAAAATTTTCCACCAAAGAACCAAACGCAATTTCATAAAAAAAATTTTTTCTTAATTTTTTTAGATTAAAAAAAAATTTTTTTTTAACTGATGCTAATGTTACCGCTTGGAATAATCGAAAGTTATTCGAATGCAAGAGTGGGACTCTTGGAGAGTCACACACCAAATAATAAACATTAATAGCAGTAGGCCCTACTAGCCATGCGTATCACTAACCCTCTCGCAAGAGCAGTCCTACCCCCGAGCTCGCGAAGCGAGCGAGCAAAAACAACCCTACTCGCGAGCGAGCGAAGCGAGCGAGCAACAATAGCCCTCTAGTTTAAATTGAAATATCTCCTGAACTACTAGCTTTTCGACATACATAGGTTAGTACTTTTTGATAACAAATGTCCAGCTGCATCGATTCATGTATTAAAAAACACCTCACTCCATTTAAAAAAAAGAGTTGACCTTCATATCTCCTTGACGTCTCCACCTATAAAAAAATTAATGACATCAGATTACGAGTGCCACGATATCAAGTAAGTTTAGTCTGATGCATTTTTTTCTATCTTCAAAAGCAAGCGAGTTATTCAGGTGGCCTGTTTTAGGTGGTCACCCTGTATATGAGATAGGCTCAAAATATAGGAGTTCGGGTAAAAAAGGTACACAGCACATTTTAAACTTTTTTATTCAAACAAAGATTTTTGAAAATTCAAATATGATATAGGTGATCAAGTTCAAATATACAGAGTGGTCCACGCAACTTGCACAACTATGTAACTTCCAAAGTATGCGTTGCACGAAAAAGCTTCGTGTAAAAAAGTTGCATGGTCTAAAGGGGTACATTATTTAGTGTATTTATTTTTTTTACAGGTGGAAGCGTTTCGGAGATTTGAAGGTCGACTTTGTTTTTTTAAATGGAATACTATATTTTTTATACCAAAATATGGAAGAATGACGAATTCCGAGTAAAAAAGTATTAACCTTCATTAGCCCTAAATCTAATAATTAACGAGTAATTTCACTTTATTTCCTGAAAATTTTGCTCGTTAATTGTTAGGTTTAGGGCTAATGAAGGTCAATACTTTTTTACTCAGAATTCGACATTCTTCCATATTTTGGTACAAAAAATATAGAATTCGATTTAAAAAAACAAAGTCGACCTTCAAATCTCCGAAACGTTTCCACCTGTAAAAAAAATAAATACACTACATAGTGTACCCCTCCAGATCATGTAACTTCTGTATACAAAAGTTTTTCGTACAGCGCATATTTTGGAAGTTATATAGGTGTGCAAGTTAGATGGATCACCCTGTAGAAGACTCATATCAAGTATAGAAGATCTGGCAACCCTAGTGATAATCGACCGTCGGAGATAAAAGAGAGGACTCCGTCGGAGAAGTGAGAGTAAATGAGCGGCACCTGGGTGCCTTGATCATTCAAACATCGTCGCTGCAACATCGACCCGATTAATTGTAAGACGCGGCCCGATCCGAAACCGGCAATTCCGGAGCCCCAACGGACAACAATTCGATCGTGGTTCCCCGGCTGAATCCATCGTCGGGGGTGTCAGAGTAATAATTCGTGGGGAGAACATCGGAAACGGTCGGAACGTCTGAATCGCATATCCGGCCGAAATGGCCGGATACGAATCGGGTGTCAGCTCTGGGAATCCGGCCGGTCGATCGGTCGATTATACAAGCCGTAATAGACCGTCACGTATCTACGAGAATCCGTTGTGTACCGGCCAGGTTCGACGCGGCTCGGAGAGCTGTCGGCCAGAAGCTTCTACACCGTGTGCCACGGTTCAGGATTTGCAGCCGGACACGTGTACAAGAGTATTCCCCGGCTGGGTGCACGCATCGCGGCATTAACACCGTGTGCGCGCCTGATACACCCCCGACTACAGTCAGAGCCACTTACAGTTCACCCGTTCACATCGCTCAACCGACTAACCACCTTCGCAGCCTTTTCGCGTTTCACTGTCAGAACGCCCCATCGCTTTTTACGCTTCAAATCCATTTCCTTAACCCTTTACGGTCCTAAAGGCTCCCTCCCTTCCGCTTCGAAACCTGTTATGGCACGATATAATTCAATTGCATTTCCACATCAAGCGACGTATTAGGTCAGTGCAACATTTCGGCTCAATTACGTATTATTTCAACGTCAATCGTTTCACCGACATGACTTCACCCAGTGGCGCACCCAGGATGTAATCTTGGGGGGGCCGAGTTGAACCCAGCCCTAGGTAATGCGTGATGACCTTTTTTTTAGCCAAAATATCTATCGGTACCCAGGGCTATTCCGCGCTTTTATTTTTGGAAGCTAAACATTTTTTTCTTGGGGGGGGACTTGGCCCCCTGGCTCCCCCCTGGGTGCGCCACTGACTTCACCGACATCTAACTTCGTTAACAATATTAACTCACCAACAGTCATTTCAGCGATAAGCGGTCTCATTGATACCGAGTTTCACAGACAATAGTTTCAACACCAATTTATAATTATTGTTGATGTAGATTGTTATGTTCATTCAGCTAGCGATAATGTGTTTACATGCGTGTACTTATCGGTACACAACAATGTATGTAAACAGGTGTGCATGTAACACTAGCTAAATGAAAATAACAATCTACATCAACAATTATAAATTGGTGTTGAAACCATTGTTGGTGAGATCAATGGAAACGTTTATCGGTGAAATGATCGTCGACGAAATGACTGTCGGGAAGATGACTAACGGTAATCTCAAAATGTCGGGGGTTAATATTGTCAACGAAGTGAGATGTTGACGAAGTCGTGTCGGTGAAACGATTGTCGTTGAAATAATTCTCGGTGAGTTAAGGGTAACCCTCGCGCACAAGATGTTGTGCTAACCTAATATGTACCACAATCGTCCATCTCTGCGAAAGTGAATGTCCAGCCTGGCTGAACATGGAACCGCAAAGAGTTGATTATGTCAAATTGGGAAAATATCTCAACTGTCGATACTGATCGATAAGTTGATTCGTAGTCGCAGTTGTAGTTTATGGAAGGTACTGGCCGTGGAGTAATCCGGTCGCCAATAGACACAAGTAACGTTTAGCGAGGAAGGTTCGACAAGAAGAGGACATCACGGCGGGCGGTGCGGTGCGACGGGTACGAGTAATCGGATTGCGGCCGTACCCGTCTTACCCGCTCGCGCTCCCGACTAGAGGAAATGGTCCCAAGACAATCAGAGTAATCTTCGTTTAATTACGAAATTATTTCGAGTGTGGAAGCTTTCACGAACTCGTAATCGATTCGTCTCTAAACATCGAGCCGGTGCTTTTCAATTAAAACTTTTTACGAACCAGAGGGAACGAGGAAGGAGAAGGACCGTCGCGACGAGACTAGACGAGACGAGACGAGACGACCGCCTGGCAAAAGCGATCGACTCTCTTCGCCGCGACGAAGTGAAGAACCGTTCCCCGTAATTAATTCAACGTTAGGTTTGTTTCACTGTACTTTAAAACCGACCGCGGCCGGTCAGAAAAGTATAACGAGTTTCGAGAACGAAAAATACACCGATGCGATTCCTTTCGAGGCGGACCGATCCACAAACCCGGAAACGACGGGCTCGGAGCTCCGCAATTTATCGGCGGAGGCTCCGCTGGGCACAGTTAACCCATTTGCATCAGAAGAATGAAAAATAATGCCGCTATCGCCGATTTTTTTCCCTTACATTCAAACAGAACAATCTCGAAAAGCGCCAGAGAACTTCGTATGCACGTTTACTGCAGAAATAGGTGAAATGTTATCCAGGATCTTTTGTGCAACTATTTCCAAAAACCGCACGAGTGTTAAAGGTAAGTAACCGTAAGCACTCGGATGGTGACTTTGAAATGCCACTAAAAACTGCTGTATCATTATTCAAAATATTATTTACATTATTAAATATATAATTACTAAACATTTCGGTATTGTATCAGGTATTATACCAATTTTATATCCGTAAAATTTCAAAAATCATGGGGAATGGAAATATTCTAGGTCGGAAGAAGTGTTTAATTTTATTAACTTCCCGATTTTATAGGGAAGTTATTGTAATTACCCCGAAAATCGAAAATCGATTATTTAGAAGATTTTCACATTTCATGGTCATTGGAGTCATTTTAGACTATTTTTATCAAAATGTTCGTATGTGTGTGTGTGTGTGTGTGTGTGTGTGTGTGTGTGTGTGCGTATGTCTGTTTCTATGGTATCAAATTCTTCGTTAACGTTTTCTGAAAAAGTAACAACGCGATCAGAATGATGAATGATGCAATCGATGTGCCTCGTCGTAACTTAGAGCTGATTAGATTTTGGTCCATATTGGTCAAGTAGTTTTTTAGATTTTTAGTTTTTTCGAAAAGAGTTGATTCTACAATGCAATTTATAAGAGAGGACGAAAATTTTCCACCAAAGAACCAAACGCAATTACATAAACAATTTTTTTCTTAATTTTTTTTTTAGATTTGAAAAAAAATTTTTTTTTTAAACTGATGCTAATGTTACCGCTTGGAATAATCGAAAGTTATTCCAATGCAAGAGTGAATTTATCATCTCTACTCCCAAGAATACATTTTGGGAGAATATCGATGAAAGTACAAAAAAAACGATGTTAGCGATGTTGGCGAAGGAGTAACGAATCGGGAAGTTCTTTGTGTGACTCTTGGAGAGTCACACACCAAATAAAAAACATTAATATCGGTAGGCCCTACTAGCCATGCGTATCACTAACCCTCTCGCAAGAGCAGTCCTACCCGCGAGCTCGCGAAGCGAGCGAGCAAAAACCACCCTACTCGCGAGCGAGCAACAATAGCCCTGTAGTTTAAAGTTAAAATTGCGCCGAGTGCAAAGCGTTAATAACGTACGTATTTAATATAATATATAAATCCTGTTTGAGGAAGGGACGGACGAGATGACAAAGAAGACAAAAATTGGAAGAAGACTAGACCGAAGAGAAAGTGCAATGTGGATAAAAACACAAAATATAAGCAAGCATAAATAAGTAAATAAAGATAAATATATATACAGGATGTCTCAGCTGAAGTAGGTCACCTAAATATCTGCGTTATTTTTAATGGCACAAAAAAAATATTTGTGGCATAATTGAAATGGTATCGAAGGAGGAATATCATAGAAGAACAATTTTTTTGTCCGGTTATTTTTTCATAGTTTTTTCAAGGTCATTATTCCATCTTGTTAATGACTTAAGCATATTCCAATGTATTTTTTCAGCCGCTATAAGATGGAATTAAAAAAAAAGAAGTTTTCACGATAAAAAAATAACGATGACCTTGAGGAAACTGAAAAAATAACCGGACAAAAGAAATTGTTCTTCTATGATATTCCTCCTTCGATACCATTTAAAGTATGACATAAATATTTTTTGTGTCATTAAAAATGGAGGAGATATTTAGGTGGTCTTCAGCTGAGACACCCTATATATACGGGGTGCTGCCGGACGGCTGGTACGACCGAGCAGGGGGTGATACGTACTACATGTAAAAATAAGTCGAAAAAAGCAATAACATTTTTTGTTTGACGCTTAGTTTTGGAGAAAATTGCGTTTCAAAATGCAGCGAATGCACGTGCTATTGCATAGGAATCGTCTGACGCGTCTGACCATGATCAACCGATTCTACTTTGTGCATATACTAAAGCAAACGAACCTGACGCAATTCTAAACTCGATTTTTTCGAACGAAAAAGTGTTATTCCTTTTTTCGACTTATTTTTACAGGTAGTATCACCCGCTGCTCGGTTGTACCACCCGTCCAACCACACCCTGTATATATTTTGTCTCACAAGACTAAGAATATAGTTACAGATAAAAATGTCGTCTAACCTTGAAAGGGGCAGTGCCCGAGGTCATTTGAAGTGCTTTTCATTTGCAAAAATATCCGCCTCGGCAGCAGGTTCCGCTGAGCGTAGCGTTGGCGTCGCGCCGCGATGAAGCAATGAACAAGAGAGGAGCAGAAACTGATTTAAAACTCACTTATTCAGCGGTAAATGCAACACACACATTAGCAACCGTGAACTCCGAATTGATACGTCTTCAGAAATGTTCCCTCTACCGCGGTTCGAACAACACTGACTTTACGCAAGATTTTGCTGAAGAGTTTAGGGCGGGCATTGTGCATGTCGAACGACGAGGTCAAAAAAAAAGTGAGACTAGAATTTATGGCAATCACATATTTCTGTTTTCCCGCAGATTGGTACGCAGAGTCAATAGGTAGTTGTTCGAAAAAAATTCTGTCGGTTTGCCCAGCGAGAGGTGGAAATGTCAGGTACGCGCGGCGTTTATGAGTCTCTATTGTCCTATACCTCCCGAGAGAAACTTTCTAAAACGACAGATTTTTTGTTGTTGAATAGTTCGGCACTGTTGTGTAACTGAAGTCGGCTGTGCAGTTCGTCTCCGAATGGCCCAGTGACACACATGTCGAAGCAGCAAGTGCATTTACGACTGAATAAACAAGTTTTAATTGAATCCATTTCTGTTCCTTCTCTTGTTCACTACTTCACCACGGCGCGACTCCATCGCTACGCTCAGTGGAACTAACAAAATAACTTAACGAAACGGAGACGGACATTTTCGCAAAGGAAAATGTCACTTCAAATGACTTCAGGAACTTTCTAGATTGGACAACACTTTTGGGACACTCTGTACAGGTAAAGAATTTTTGCTTCAAGATAATGTAATGTAGATAGACGTAACTGGGAGTTATTCTAAGTTGAAGGGCAAGGATAATTAGACTGCGGTGTTTATGTATAACAAAAATGGGAGGGGGTTGCAGTTTGACTCAGAGTCACCACTATAATACAATAACAATATATCGGTATCTAATCAACTATTAAACATTTAAGAATTGTATGAGGTATTGTATCAATTGCATGCCCATAGAAAGAAAAAAATCATATAGCATGGAATTATCCTAGGTCGGAAGAAATGTATAATTTTCAAGTTAAAAATAGCTGCGAGTGCAAAGGGGTTAATACGACTAGAAAAGAAATAAACTTTTACTTGGTTCCCGTGTCCTGCAATTTGTATAGACAATTTTTATTTTGCATAAAGATCCGCATAACAATAATAGTAGATCCCGTTCGAGATCCTGGCCACGAGTGCTCCGACTCGACATTATAGTGAAGGGGGTTAAGAATAAATTGTTCGTGAGCGGAAAAAGGACTCCCTCGGCAGCTCGTTCCATTCAGGCTGCGAATGCCTCGGAGAGGATCGACCGCGAGACAGGAAACGTTGCGCAGAAATTCCGTGAGTCGATGCCTTCGCCGAAGAATTTATCGACACCGGTAAACATCCACGCAGAATTTCCCCCTTTGAGCTTCTTTCGGAGCTGGATTCGAGCTCGGAGAGCTCTAGCGTCACTCGCGCCGTTCTCTCGTCATTATCTCGCTCTGGCAATCTCTTTATAGTTCGCGCGGCTGAGTCGCGCTCGAAAGGCCGGGAGGGTGGCACAAAAGGTACGAGAAAGAGAGGACAAGATCGAAACGCGCCGATAGACTACGACCGAACTGTCGCGGAATCGGCTTCGATGCTCCCCATAGTTTCGCCCGAGCTATAGTTTATCCTGGCGACCGTGTACTCGATGGTAATTGTTATTTTATTCCCTCCACTGCCTCGCGATTGCTCCCTTTTATCCTCACGTGCTACGCCAGTCCACGGCTCGAGAGTTATTAGGTGCGTATGGAATGTCTGACTTTCAACGGTAACGTTGAATAAACGCGGCTTTGATCTAACTACAAAATTGATTGATAAACGTCAGCGTTGTAATCAACGTGTTCTGTCGGTGAATTAAAAGTTCTTCGATTGTAGTACGGTGGAAACCGAATTTTTTCATTCACCATTATATGTTGATCGAACGTCAACAATTTAAATAAGAAAAATATTTCGTAGCAATTTTTAGTGACGCCCCAGAGTCGAGTACTCGAGCGTTAATTGTTAAAAGTAGCCGAGGAACCGCCGCACACTGCGGCCGATCGCCGACCTAGCTGTTTAAAAGTCCCAAAATGGAGATTGGACTTTGCGCATCAACGTTTGTGTAACGTTTAATTATATGTTTGAGAGCTCGAAACATAACAAATATTTGGCTAAAGGGACCTTGAGCTGGTTTTAAGTAAACAATGAAACCCCTGCTAATCCTCCCGGTCATTATCAGAGTATTAGTGAAATCTTTACTTTTAGTAATGTTCTCTTAAACGTTGAGTAATAAAACCTTTCTCACGAGCTATGGAGTACATAAAGGAACGTTAGTATTATATTATATTACATTACCTGTCATTATTTTATTTAGTGGCGTAATTTCTTTGATAATTACAATCCTTTTCAAACTTTAGAAATGTGTAACTTGCTTCAAACCTAACCTAACCTAACCTCAAAAACATGGTTGCTCATCCTTTGTGGATTATTTCGTTATTAGATTTTACCATATTTCATATTCATATACGTTCATAATTTGACAATAAGGAATTTTTCAATTTCTATGTCAAAGAACATGTAATGACCGTAATGTCTGGTTTTTCTCTTTTTATAATTATATTTTCTTTTATAATAATAAAGTTATTAAATGTTTGTTGTTAAATAAAGTTATGGGGTGGGGGAGGGGTGAAAGACCGTACTTGTTCTGTCGCGTAAACAGTGTCTTGGTCGCGCTGGTTTTCTGAATTTTGAACAGCTAGATCGGCGATCGACCGCACTATGCGCCGCGTGCCGTGAACGGACTCTGGATGTCAGCAGAACGCGTGCAAGAGGTCCCAACGATTGCATAATTACAGGGCAATCGGTCGGCCGCGATTGTACAAGGATGAATGGAGCCGAGACAATGGCGGATGTCGTCTAGGAATGATCTCTGGGAGCCCGGTGGCAGAGTGTTGGGTCCGTCGAACACGTTTCCTTGGTTCTTCTCTATCCGCGCCCTCATCTGCCAGCCGAGTTGCCGTTTCTTTTGAGGCGGCTCCATCTTGGAATTGCTTCACGTACAGAGTATTCGCAAGGGGTAGTAGGATTCGACGTGGAAAACGATCGATTCGGCCGGAGCCGCGAGAGAGTGCGAGAGCGAGAACACGAGAGAAAGATATATATATATATAGATAGATAGATAGATGGAGAGAGAGAGAGAAAAGGGGAAAGCGAGAGAGAGAACGATTGCCTTCCGCTCGGGCTTGCTCGATTTTCCCATTTCCTTTCCGCCGCGTACGCGGCTCGTTGCACGGTTTATACCTGGACCCGGTAATTGAGCGATTCGATGCTCTCCGACCGTTCGTTCGTTGGTTCGTTCGGTCGGTCAAAGTTGCGCCGATACGTTGGCTTTAAGCACCCTCTCTCTCTCTCTCTCTCTCTCCCTCTCTCTCTCTCTCTCTCTCTCTCTAACTCACTCTCCATCCCCCCTCTCTCTATCCGTCGAATCTTATCTCGCTAAGTGGACGTCTTACCCCGTTCGACTAATCTGCGCCGGAATTAACAACCCCCACCCCTCCTCGGCCAGGAATTTTCTGTTGCGTTCAGATCGATGGACACCAGCGAGTCCCACGAAGTTTAATCGCGTTCAGATTAAGGAACAGACTCCGTTACACCGACAAAAATAGACGCGAAGGCCTCGGGGGGATTTCTTCGCATTTATCGCATATGGGTACCTATTTTTTGAGCTTCAAAGGCCGAGCCGAACGTAGAGAAGAATCCAAAGGCCGAGCCGAACGTAGAGAAGAATCCAAAGACCGAGCCGGACGTAGAGAAGGACAGCGCGTGTAAAGATAGACCACAGCAACTGTCGATGCGACGGCAACTGTCCGCGTCTCTTTCTTTCTGAGGCGCTGTCCTTCCTTGCGTTCGCACTCTCATCATCGATTACATCACTAAATACAGTTGAAATTATATCATGTTTGGTATCATTTTGCATTAGAAGAATGGCAGGAATATGTTGCTGAAAGTTCCAGAAAAAAATAATGAAAAATAAAAAAGATTAAATATTGGTGTTACATTGTGATGACGCACAGTAGTAGTTCACACCGATATACCGAGCCGAGATCAGATTAGTAAGTTGGGGGGGATATTTTTTTCGCATCTATAGAACGTTTACTGTACAACGCTTGAAAATGTGTCATATCTAGTAATCTAATCTTGCAAGACAGCAAAAATATTTAGAAAAACTTTAAAATTATTATGTCTTTGTACTTCTTGCAAATCGCAATTAACGCAAACAATTTTTATTTTGCACAAAACTCCAGTAATGAAGTTTGACAGGGGTTTAAGAGTCACAGAACGGTGCACAGACGTTAGCCCTGAAGGCCGAAAGAGGACCTATCGCAATTTCATTCGATACATTTCATCTTATAAGCGAAAACAATTTTATGAAATTTATTTAAGCAGAAGAAACATTGTGTCTCTTTCAGACAGCTGTCCAATGTTTGGAATTTTTGGAAGATGAATGATAACGTGCCACACCGAGCACCGAGACGGGAGGAACGGCCACTTCGATCGAAGTACAATATTTGCCGTCGGTCCTTGTACTTCACGCAGCCGGCTGCTTGTTTAGGATCATTACGAGTGTTACAGTAGCTAATTATTGCGACGGAGTTTTATCGGAGACCGCCTCTGTTTTATTACTTCGATCCTGCGGCCACTGGGACGTGAAACTAGCTGGAACTTCCTCGGGTGACGCGACGCTAACAATTTTGTTAATGCACAGGCTGGTGCGAACTCGGGTATCCAAAATGTCCAAGAAATTCCACCGTGAGTTTTGCTTCGCTGCAGAATGCGAATTGAACTTCTCTTATTGAACAACTAAAACAGTTTATAGACTGCGGATTTAATTATGCTAAAAATGAGTAGGGGAAACCTGAGCTAACAGTTCCCGGGAGAATTTGTTCTGTTCAATATTTAGAAGAAAGGAGAAGAACGCGTGATTCGTCTTCAGTTGTATTTGTTATAAAAGTGAGTAAAGACACTCTGTCGTCCATCTTCACTTAACGAAGGCTTAGTTGCGTACCAGATAAGTCAATATTATTCGATCCTACTTACTTTTTGGTCTACTTCGATTATTTAATATCGATGTCACTGATTGTTTTATCCTCATCGATGAAATGATATTTAAGAAGATATCGTAATAAGTTTTATTAGTTATTTCATACTTATAACTAAAATATTGTTGTAGATTTCCACAAGTGTCAATTGGGGAAAGTTGTTATGTACTGTGACTTGTGGCCAGAGTTGGGTAAAAATTTTTATTTAGATAAAATTTTTGCCCATCTCTACTTGTGGTACATTGTTCCGTAACAACTTGCCCCGCCGCAAATGTATGGATATGTATACATGCATATGTATATAATTCTTGTTATGTTTCAATTTTAAAAAAGTAGTATATAGTTATAGAGTATGATATAATTAGTATTTTATTTAAGAAAAAATAAGAACAAACGCGAGAAACTTCAATATCAGTCAAAAGATGGGCAAGGGGCTACAATAGCCTCTTCAAAATCGTCTTTAATAAGCATGAAGGAAAGATTATGGCAAAATACCTTTTGAAATGTCCATCTATTTATTTTGGTCTTTTTCCGCAAGAAGCCAGAAAATTAGAGTACGAATGTGCAGGAAAATTTAAATTACACAACATTCTTGGTGGCTAAAGAATTGAATGCAAATATATGTCAAAGTAATTCGTATATTTCAAAGATAATGTTTGAATTATTATATTACTTTGATGTTCTGTTAAATATATTAGATTGGCAAATAAATTCGGGACCTTTTGTTTCGTAATTCTTTTATTGTATCATTATATTCAGTGACCATTCCATTTAAGGATGTTCTGGAGGTACAATGGGAGGCAAAAGTACAAGAAATTCGAAATCCATCAATATATTGGCAATGAAAGCCATTCATGAGTATATTTTGCATTAAACTTTTGCGAATACTTGTACCCTCTGTAGCTACATTCAGTGGTGTACACTTGTCGCGTTTCCATGTTAGTGAGAGACAACACGATAAATTTGACGTTTTATTTATTTATTTAGTGAACCCTAATAAATTTTGAACATAATTAATTACATAATTTTTACTACATACGAAAAAAACTGGAGTTTCTAGTTGCGTTTTTTCAAGGTTTGAATATGGTTTGAAGTGGAAATTTATGAATTCTCCATAAGAAGACATGTTAAAATGTGCAAACTTTAAGTTGCTATAATTCTTAAACGGTGCAGTGAATCGAACCCAAACTTTGGTAATTGCATTAATTTAGTAAGAATTATATCTTGTCAAATTTTCAAAAATTTTGTTGCGTTTTTATACACCTCCGGAACATCCTTAAACTGTATATCATCGGAAAGCTCTGAATTTTTCTATTAATTTCATATAAAATAGTCGTGCGTAAAAAATACGTATAAATGATTTTGTTTGAGAAAATGTGGAGGTCGCGAGCTTAGTTGCCAAGCTAATAGCATATTCTTGTTAGCCTAAACCTAAATAAATCAATACGAATGAAATATTTCATTAAACTTTCATTATAAGATAAGAAATAGAGGTTGCACCCGCGCCCATTTTTACCGTAAACGAATAAAATCCACAGTCTAATAATAAAACACGGGGAGGGTCCAACGTCGCAAGTTTCGAATGCTTGGATCATCATTCTCATGAAACAAAAAGTTACCCAGAGCGAAATCGGGCAGACTATCCGATAAAACTCTCTTGATAGACCCGTGTCTATCATCGTTCCCTGCCGAGAACCATCATGGATCCATAACAGTGTCTATCCAGTTCTGCAGAGAAGGAGAGAGAAAGAGGGAGAGAAGCGTGGATGCTCGAGAATAGAGATCGCGCTTGGGTAGTATCGTAATCGATCATTTCGGAGCCCGTCGAACGGCTGGAACAGCTGTCATAAACCTGAATCTTCGCGTCCCGAATCTTTCCTCGATGGATCTAATGGCTGCTGGTGTCACGCCTCCGTCATCCCAGCTTCGA
This sequence comes from Lasioglossum pauxillum, assembly GCA_933228785.1. Taxonomy (NCBI): domain Eukaryota; kingdom Metazoa; phylum Arthropoda; class Insecta; order Hymenoptera; family Halictidae; genus Lasioglossum; species Lasioglossum pauxillum. The sequence continues at coordinate 27,111,085 of OW121706.1, read as the reverse complement.
GACGGCGACGCGACGCGCCTCGTCTCTATCCTTCTTTTTGCCATCGTCGAGATGCGGTGGATTTAATTTCTCCGATCTCGAAGACGGGAAAGAAGAGAGATACAGACGACGACGCCGTCACGGACGCGTCTCAAGTCTCCCCGGAAACTTCTTTACGATACACCCGAGTCAACGATTTCCGGCAGGAAGGGACACTATTGTGACCACTCTCGGCGAGCTCCGTTCATTGTGCCAGGGGATCTGCCGGCCGCGATCCTCCCTCGATCCTTCCTCGATCCTGCCGCATGGCTTTTCTCCTTTCTCCAATCCTCTCCGAGTCCTTCCTCGCAAAAGGAGCTTCTACCCTCGCGCCTTCCAGTCACGATTTATCGCGTTCCTCGCGCACTCGCGTTGAAAAACGTGACCCCTGCGCATTAAGAATATTAACCCCAGCCAACTAGGCTACACGAGCTTCCGGTGTCTCGAAAAAAGGGCGATAATGTCGCGCATATCGTGAACAGATATTCCAGAACGTCGAAAATGATTGCGAGTAAACGAAATATCGATCAGACTTTCTTTGTTTATAAGGATTCCTTTATGAAACTCCTACCGATATATTCGCGACACTTCTCTGATTGCAACGATACCAAACAACGCACTATTCCGATCATGTTCACGAAACCTCGATTATCCGTACTGTCGAGCATTTCGGATAACATTCATCTAGCTACAGTATTGGATTCTATCTCGTTTAATTGCGTCAATTGGTTAAACTATTGTTGCACGGGAAATGTTACGAAGCGTTTTAATTGAGAAATACTATTACAGTCTACAGGTTTATTGTACATCACTTTGAAGCACAAAGCCGATCGAGGTGCTGTCTTCCATTTTAATTGAAATGTATAATTTAACTTTCGAGTAAACTCTCTTTCAACGTCGATCAATGCCATTCTCCGGCACTCTTTTTATAGCGGAGGAAACCAACATATCGACGATAGCATTATGTGATATTTGACTAATCGATGGACTGTGGATTTTATGCGTTCATGGCAGAAATGGATAAATGAAATATCGAGCAGTGAATACATCGGAAGAATTTCAGAATATTGTTGCACTATTTTCCATTTGTTGAAGAATTTTTATTTTGCGTAAAAAGAATGCATTTTTATTTCGCATAAAAATCCGAAGTCTACTACAGTCCTCGACAAGATAATCAGACCACTAGCATATTTTTAAATTTCTTATATTTAAAGGTGGAAAGTGTACACTCCGTTATATCCTGAATACTACATACTGTCTCCAAAGTAAACATGCGAAATCTTAGGATTGTATCGCATACCATAGCAAAATTAGAGAAAGATGTGTGAACACGGACTGACATTGCTTCGACAAAAGTATAAGACATTTGGCCTGTTTTCCACTCATGTGACTTGTACCATTAAGTATTCTACTGCGAACGTATTCAGACGTTGAATCTTGTGCTTTTCTTACAATATAAGTACTTTTATTTTCAACGAAAAATAAATAATGGGTCGAGAAAAGCAGTTAGATGAAAGTGAGGTCGATCGAACCGTTCTGTTGCACTCGGAAAAGTACAGTATTAATAAAATTGCGAAATCATTAAACAGAAGTAGGTGCGTGATATATAATATGTTAAAAAATCCAAGTGCTTATGGAAAAACGAAAGGAAGTGAAAGACCTAGCGTTACTTCCGAACGTGATAAACGTGCAATTTTACGTGTTGCGTCGAATTTGAAGGACACAGCAAGACAAATAGCCGAAGAAGCAGGTGTGAAAGCAAATTTAAGAAATGTGCACCGCATTTTACAAGGAAGCAAACACATTAAATGGAAGAAATTAAAACAACGGCCACTCTTAATGGAGAAACACAAAGCAGCACGACTAAAATTCGCTTGTGAATACGTCCACTGGATGAAAAACTGAAAAAAGTCATTTTTAGTGTCGACAAAAAATCCAATCTAGATGGCCCTGACGGCTGAGTCTACTACTTTCATGATTGCAGAAACGAAGAACTGCATTTAAGTTGCTGTCAAATGGGTGGTGGCAGTGTTATGGTATGGGCCGCTATTGGTTACTATGGAAAAACAGAAATAAACTTTTTATCAGGTCGGATGAATAGTAATAAATATATTGAACTAATAACAGATCAGTTAAACAAGCCTGCAGCTCGTATCACGCGTTGTGACTATATTTTTCAACAGGATAATACAGCAATCCATACTGCAAAATCAGTGAACCAATTCTTTTCTTCAAAAAATATTAATATTTTGGAATGGTCCGCTCGTTTTCCCGATTTAAATATTATAGAAAATGTGTGGTGAGATTTGTCAAGACGATTCTACGCGAATGGGAGACAATATAATAACGTAAATGAACTAAAAGAAAGTATAAATCACAATTGGACACATTTAGAACAACGACGAATCAAAAAGTTTTATAAAACTATCCGAAAGCGATTACTAGACGTAATTCAATTCAAAGGAGGTATCATAAAGTATAAATTTTGTATTTTTATTTGCTTAATCAAACATTTTTTTGTTAGTGTCTTCTACTTTTGTCGAATTAATGTCAGACCATGTTTACATATCATTCTCTAATTTTGCTTTGGTACGCGATACAATCGTAACATCTTACATATTTACTTTGGAAATAGTGTGTAATATACAGGATACAACGGAGTGTATATTTTTTACCTTTAAATATAAGAAATTTAAAAATATGTTAGGTGTCTTATTATTTTATCGAGGACTGTAATCAACACACTGGTTGTCGATAGTAAAATTAACAACAAAATGAAGAAACTTGTAAATAAAGCACGTGAGTGACCAAAAAATTCGATTTTTACCGCAATACAATCAAGAAACGTGTAATTCATTAACAGTATGCGTTGATTGTAATTATACGTATTTTTTTTAATAAGATTCATTTAAGTTTGTTTAACGACACTATTAAAAATCGGACATATTGTATGCAAAAACCTAATATGATAATATTGTACCTAGTCGCGTCGATTACGCTAAAATGCTGGTCCCCTCCTCTCGCTCGTCAGCCGTGACGTCTAAATGTTCATAATTAAAGTGACTCGGTTAAAAGGTTAAATATACTTTTGTTGAGAGAGGAGGCAGAGCAGGGTGGCAATATGGGACAGGGCGCGCACTCGATTCGCTCGTGAAAATACATTATAATCATCGGAGCCATATTGCGAAATAAAAGCACCGAGAAAATTACGTTATAAAGTCTAATGTTACGACGTTAACGATGTATCGGCATTTTATCAATTCTTTGACGTCCAACGCGAATAATCCAATGGCCCCAGGCCAACAGCCCGTGACAGATGGCTAATTATTCAAAATTATCATGCGATCCTTTCCCAAGTCCCAACAGCCAGCAACAGATGACAAATCCGCGAAACACACTTCCGGGTCCCCCTTTATCGAACTGTCTACCGGCTGCTGTCATCCGATTTCACGCGAAAAAAAATAAATCAGCCGGCCAGTCGTGTTTCGACTGCTCTAAAAAACAATCTTCTCGGACCGTCCCGTGTATAAATTTCAATATTTGCGTTGCATGAATTTCAATCGGAATTAAAAGATTATTATGGACGCCGATATTATCGTAAACGGATCCCCGTCGAATCGGGACGAACAAAAAATACGCGTTTTCCGGGAAAAATCCACGTTCCCTCGGAGATGATCAAGTGAAACAATGAAACATCTCAAACAGTAGAGTATTTGCCCCGAAAAGTTGACCGAAACTAACTTCAGTATTATTTTAAGACTTGCATTCATACACACTTGCATTCATTGCAGTCAGCAACAAGAATATGTACTAAAAAATACATAGTGGCATTTAAAAAATTCAATTGACTTTAAATTGACTGAATATCGATTAACTTTTGTCCGAAGGATTTGTTTGCCAGATTATCGGCTGTGTCTGAAAAATCATGGTAACTATTGGACATTTTCAGTGTGACCGCTACGCGACGCACACTACGTTTGCTCCATTCATCGCGGTGCAAAAAATAATGTAATAGCCACATTGGCACATCTCTTGGCAGACAATTCTTTTGGCATTGTCAACAGGAACTTTTACCGTTTCGAATGCCGCACAAGAGGACGTCGGGACTCACTTGGAAGCCTAAAAATTTCTTTCTTGAAAATTCTACAAATGCAAAATATCGCGGTGAGTAATATCATCTTGAAACTTGAATAATTTTTATCGGACAAACAATAAAGAAGTGAAAATTGCTAAAAAGTATTTGTCAAGAAAAAATTAACACAACATCTTCGTCACATATAAAAGATCCTAATAGCCGTGCGATATTCCAGACAGACATTTTAAAAAAAATGAAACTAGTGCTCTGTTGTTCGGCTCAGTGAGTGCAAAAAGTATTCGTACGCCCTTCAAAAGAAGAATAACTTTTTTATAATTGTACCAAACGACCTGATTTTTTATAATCAATTAGAATCATTGGTGTACGAAATAATATGCTTAAAGGTTTTCCAAAAACGATAATTTACAAGGTTACATGCAAAAATAACAAAAGCATTTTTTAACACTTTTTTATTTGGGCCCTTGATGAAAATTTAAGATATATGTTTTGCAGTAAAACTACGATTTTCACCATTTTTAATCGCTTATAGCTCGTGCGTATGTCAATCGATTTCGATGAAATTTTCAGTATCTGTGTAAGTACTATAGATGTGCAGAAGATATATTTTAAATTTTCTTTAAGGGCCCAAATAAAAAAGTTTTAAAAAACGCCTTTTTTATTTTTGCATGTAACCTTGGAAATTATAATTTTTGGAAAATCTTAGCATATCAACATTCATTTCTTAAACCAATGCTTCTAATTGATTACAAAAAATCAGGTCGTTTGGTACAATTGATAAAAAAGTTATTCTATTTTAAAGGGCGTACTTTTTACACTCATTGTATTCCAATAGCTCAGACAACCAAAATTGTTCATCTTAGTAAGAAAACTCTGCTCATCAAGTAAGAAAAATCATATTTCGGCCAACTTTTCGTGGCAAATACTCTACTGTGCGCCGGTAAGTTGTACTCGATGATAATAACGCATGGAGTACGTATGTAGAACAGCGGAATACATGAAATTATTTAATTGAGTCGCGTTAGAAAAGTTTGCTCGTTTATCCAGCCGAATGTCGCCGCTTCTCCCCACCCCATTAGTAATATTAAAAACTCCGCGAACTCTGACGTTTAACTGTGGCAACCGATGTAACTGTCTCTGTAATTGCCGGTCACCGACCACCCTCCGTCGAGCTCTCGCCGGTCATCGATCATTTATCTCGTTTGATATACAGAAATTTCCGCGAATTAAATTACCCGCCCTTCTATCCGATAAATTACATTTGCGGAGCGAACTTACAGGCAAGTTACAACACTACGTATCACCGATTAACAAAAGGGAGGTGAATTCACGTGGAAAAGTATATCGGAAAAAAATGAATGCTTTTTACTTCAAGGCTACTTGTACCAAAAATGTTGCATTTGAGAAGGGTTATTCCTAAAGTCATTTGACACATAAGGTCGTGAGGACCGAAACTAGGACAACTAAGGACAACCGAAGGTCATTCAAAGATTTAACAAATGGTTACGCGGAGAAACGCGACACGAGCACTCGAATTTCAAATTCGACCACGGAAATCTGCGTGTTTGTCAAAGGCACAGATTTCCAACCTTTTTCAACTAGCAACGCCCTTTATTAAAGTTGCATCCTTTGCGCTCAGAGATAACTCGGACATTTCGTTCGACCTAGAACACTTCCGTCGTGTGCGACTTTTTTCATTTTAATTATCGAACGACATTTTTAGCAATTTAATGCAAACGAATTCAGCGATGTAGAAATTGTGCTGAATCACAGTACGGTAAATAGACATTAAAACGGTTTCAAAACATTGCGACATTCCCTCCAACATATTAAAACTATCGCAAAAAGAAATACAGTTTTATGTCACTTCTGTCTAATGGAATTGATGCAGAAGATTTTTATTTTCTATAAAGATCTGCTGTCTAATTTTTAGTCGTTCGAGAAAGGTCAGATTGTGTACAGAGTTTGAACGTCGATGGCCGATTCGAAAATAAAGGGAGTGGAATATCTAGAAACTGAAATTTTAACGCCTCCGAGATCTCTTCGGCGACCGAGTTGGGAAGCTATGGTCAAAGAGGTCGGTAGGTCCGACGATCAAAGGTAATCGCGATGGCGGACGTAAAACAGGCTCCGGTATCGAGGCTGCAGGATCTTAGTTCACGCGAATTTCTCGCTCTGCTCTCCTCTTTCCCTCTTTCACTCTTTCCCTTTTTCCCTCGGAGTTGCGCAATCTTCCCGAGGGTGCTTTGCAGCGAACCGGTTGTTACCCCGTCCTTCCCCATTTTTTCCCTCTAAAGAGATACACGTGTCCCCCGGCCTGAAGGGGTCCCTGGATCGACGATTGCGAGGCAATTTTTTCAAGGAAATCTATCAAACAGTATCATTTCGAAGCTAGTACTCGTATTAACTGACATTTAAACAATCAAATTTCGACGAGCAGCAATAATCATTTTCCTTGAGGATAAAAAGAGCGTTTCAAAGAAAGAATGCAGTCTTGGCGAGGCAATTTTTGGAACTTTTTCGAACAAACCTGTCGAGCATTACAATTCCGAACTTAGTACTGGTTACATTATTAGATATGTTGGTATCTAATCAATTATTAAACATTTAAGTATTTTATGAGGTATTATATCGATCTCGTATCCACCAAATTTAAAAAATCATTGAGAACGGAAATATTCTAGGTCGGAAGAAATGTTTAATTTTCCGAGTTAAAATAGTTCCGCGTGCAAAGAGTTAATTGATATTCGAACGATGCACTCTGATTTCTCTGAGCAACAATAACCATTTTCTGCGAGGATAACAGCGCTGATAGCAAGAGCCTTTTTAAAAAACAAGCAAGTTGCTGACCGCTGCGGTCTTCCCACGCAAAAAGTGCAAAACATTTCTCAATCTGCGCGAGTGTTGGCATCGTATGAGCCGGAACCAATAAAAAATATTGGGATGTAAAAAACAGGCACCGTTTCGAAAACAAGTTTTCATCTTTTGGTGCGGCAAATCGTTGTCTCCGTTGCGAGATCCGAAAATATTTCGTTTTACAAAGAATCAGAATACACAGGACATTGGAAGGACCATTTTATATTACAAGATTAAAATTGCCCATGTTTTCAGGCGACGATATCTGTCAAGAGTTTCGAGCTATTTGGTAGGTTGATTTCCGAGATATTGCGTTTGGAAAACGCGTTCTGGCTTCGGGGGACTGTTCTGGAGTATAGAACAAGCGATTATGATTAATTAATTTTAGTGTCGCGTTTGTGTTTGGAACAGAAGAGCGTCGTGCGGTATTTCAGTGCAATAATCAGCCGTTACCACGAGTGCTAAGCAATTTATACTAGCGCGCCACTGTTTTCCATATTCTGCAGGCTTACTCGACATTCGAATTGAGCTGTAATGCTATTGAAACATGTCGTCAAGGTATTAACTCCCGCAAAGGGGATGCTTTTGACGATTTAATGGCAACCGTGGTCAGACTTATTCAGAATCTTACTTGACAATCCTCTTTTCCTCAAACTAGCTGCTAAAAAGTCAAAATTTCGACGAAACGTTTGTGACCCCGCGTCAAAATAGACCCAATTTATTTTGAGGAAAGCTGACTACTGGATAGGGGCCAAAATAAGGCGCATTTGCCCTACGTACAAATGGCAAACGCTTCAACCAAGCTACGAGAAAATTCAAATTTAGATGTAACCTTTGCAACTCCGAGTTCAGATGGACCGCCGCATAGTGAGTCCGATTAAAGAAGCACGCGACATACATATTTGAATAACTCTTAAACCACTGAAGATATTACAATGAAATCTGAACTGAATATATAAAAAAATAATTCCTTCTCAATGATTTGTAACTTAATATACTTCACATTTGTTTAACCGTTTATTAATGTCTTTAATTGAATTGTTCTAAACACAGTATTATAAATTATTTATTCTATAATGTATTTAATATCTTCGCTATTTAATACAAGTAGATAAAATGTTTAAGTTCTACATTATTGAGAAAAGTTTGCTGCTATTGGAAATTGTCTCGGAATCGAAATATAAACAGAAATAAAAAGTAGAATATTCAGTTAAGTTATTATATATAAGAAAATAAAGTATATACGGGGTGTCCCGAATTATCCACAACGATGGATTGGATGTGGAGGAGGAATAGTACCTTGGCCACACCGATCATCTGATATGACACCCATGACTTCGTATGGGGAACCTTGAAGCGGAAAGTTTATTCGGTGCCAATCAATTCAAGAGAGCAATTAAGAGACCGATTCATAGATGCAGTGCACCAAATATCACCAGAACAATGTTTAGCTGCAATTTATCAAGTCAGTGCTAGATGTAATGCTTGCATTTCTGCAAGAGGGCAACATTTTGAACAATATCTACATTAAATACATGATAACGTAAATAAAATGTAAATAAATAATTACAAAAATGTAAATAAATAAGTACAAAAATGAAAACTTGTTTTGTTTTTTTATTTGCGATTTTCTCCAAAACGAAGCAAAAACGAGCAAATCTCTAAAAGACTTTTTGTCTTAGTTTTTCGGTCCCCTACACGCTCCTGAAGTTTTGCCATTGAAATTCGGGACACCCTGTATATGAGACCGACGCGCGTAAACAGTTACAATGTAACTTATGCATTGTCGAAAAGAATTCATCAAACTCAACGCAGTCAAAATATCAAAGATGAAAGACTGACTTATTTACAGCAAAATATAAAGATTTCAAGTGCCGAAAATCTATTCAACACAGTTCTGTCAGACTTTCAGAGGCTGCGTACTTGACGAATTCAGCGCGTAGCGCGCGTCCGAGCGCGGACAAGATAACACGACGCGGATGTCTTCAGACAATAATATCTTGAAAAATGACTCGAACTAGGAAATAATTTTGGTCACATTACATAGAGGAAGGTTCACTGAAAAGATCCTTACTCGTTAAAAAGTTGGGTCTCCTAAGACCTGAAGGATAGCGCATGTCAAACATACAAATTTTTTACGATTACTTTCCTTTTGCTCAGTATTTTCTTAAAATATGTTATATATCATAATTGTGAATAAAAAATATGATTTCTTATCAATGAAGTGTGCATTTTGACGTAGAAAAAAATTAAGGGCAAGAAGTTGATCACAGTTATCAGGACACTTTAAGAATGAACAGCCAAATTATGTAGGGAAAATCGATATTCCTAAATTGTTTAACTGCATGGGTGTATCACAACTAGAACTGCTATTGTATTTGATTAATTTTATCATTTTCATGGCCGGTGGACATTTAGAAAGTTGATTTTTTCGCAAAATGTCGCGTGCTTCTTCAATTGACCCCACTGTGCGCCGCGCCGACCGAGGGTCAAGTGGTAAGAAGATGTAAAAAAGGGAAAACAATTTGTACAAACTAGGAAGAGCCCTAGAGGGAAAAGTCGGCCGATCGGCGTCGAAATTCCTTTCCCCATGGCCAATCGGATTCTCCAACCCTATCACAACTGGTTTTCCCCTGTTCCTCCGTAGCATTTCTCTCCGCTGTTTCTGTCTGTTTCTCTCGAGTTCCCGTTCCCCCATCGCGGCACACGAGTCGAGTGTTTACTCGCGTGTTCGAGTTCTGTCAGTGTCGCACGCTCTCGCCGGCAAACAGATCGATCTTCGGGGGTCCGCGCGCGCGGTGCGGCGCGGCGCGGCACGGAGCGGCGCCGCCGCTTTTCACCGATTTTCGCCCGGCAAACGACAAAACCGATCCCTCGGGACTCGGGAGAGCCACGGGCTCCGCGCCGCGGGTAAAACCGGATCGAACCCGAAAGACGACTTGTCCCGTGCAACCAGAACGTTTTAGAGCAGCCTGATCGAACCACGGCTTCGGAAGTTCCCTCTGCGCCGCGCCGAGCCTTCCCTCCGATTGGTCCGCGGAATTTAGTGCTCGGGGGAACACGACTTTCGGTTTAATTCCGTCGAGATTCGCCGAGAGAGTGAGAGGAAGAGAGGCGGTCTGAAGAGGGGTTCAACGATTGTTATGGGAATAACACGGCCCCGGATACCGACCCTGCAACCCGTGTTGCCGCTGATTTCTCGGCCTCGATGTTTACTGCCCGGCGTCTTCCAAAACGACGCTTCGCAACGTTAGTATCGCATCGGGAGTTGCACGTTTGCGAATCCTGGTTCGACGAATATCGCATCAGTTCTTTGCGCTCGAGCTGGAATTTAGCACCGATGAAACGAATACTGATAGAACAAACGTTCAAGCATTCCCGATCCTACGTAGTGTCTGACTCGACATTAATTTTTACACCAATAGTTACGTCACTGACTTATGCTAATGTGTAAAAGTGGAACACTTATAATATTAGGTTAGCAAAGCTACGAACGAGAACATAATTAAATTAGAGACGAAATCTTTCGGACCGCAAAGGGTTAAGAAAAAGCGATGGAGAGAATGTCAATGACAAGCAGGCTGGAGAAATGTTTCGTGCCGGGAATTGATCATTCACGATTCTACGAGCCATTCGAGGAACCGAAATTGTGTAGTAAAGCTTTTGGATCGACGATAACTAGATTTGATGGATTTATGAGAAAAAAAATGAGTAGCTGCGATTTGAAAGAAGATATAGATCAAAGGAATTGAAGAGCGTCAATATATTGCTTCCAACAGAAAACCACGACGAATTAGCGACAGCTTTAGAACGGGGTGGACGTGTTAATACTGCATAGAATTCAATAATGGTTTCGAAATTGGCATTGGTTATTCGATGAATGTCGACAATCAGTAACTTGACAAAGATTTTAATTCGTGGAAAGGAAATGTATAACTTCAAGCGCGTTTACGGAACAGAATAGCGAAAGTCTGTGACCGTGAGTAGAGAAATAATGTAGGGAATAACAATGGCAGGAAATAATTTACTGTGGACGGAAAATGTGCGATTTCAAAAGCGAATGCCTCGCACTGTGGGTAAGGGAATAATGTAAAGAATCAGAATACTAGAAAATAATTTATTGTGCGAACGCTTCGCACTCTGGGTAGGAAAACAATGTTGAAACTAAAAATACAAGTAAATAACTAACCGTAGGAGCTTGACGGTTCGAAAATCGAATTAAAGAACAAACAGTATAATTTTCCGAAGCTTGAGACAGGGGTTAAATAGATAACTGTCAAATGATTCTCGAGAAAGACTGGTAACGAGACAACTGTCATCGAGAGCTGTATTCCGACGGAGGTTTGCAAACAGGGATTGCAGAGGGTTCGCTGCTCGAGGAGAACGGTCCAGAGGATCCCCAGGAGAAGTTATGGCTCGCGTATTCAGGACAGAAGGTTTCGTACCAGCAGGATTCGCAGTTTCCGAAGGAAAGTTCGAGCGGCAGAGCTGCCTGGCGGTCCGTCGCGGAAAAGTGCGCTCGGTTTTCCGACGCGTCTGACGAAACAGCTCGGTGCTGGTTCGTGGTAAACGATTGACGGAGAGAGATAGCAAGGTGTACTTACATGTCCAAGTTGGGCCACGTTGAACGACCGGCCTAGGTAAGGACTGGCAGCGATGCGGCGACGCGTGTCAACGTCCGAGGACACGGCGTACCGTATCGTTTCGCTGTATGTGTATATTTGTGTGTGTGTGCGGTCGTTGTCTTGTTCGGTGTGGCAAGTCAGATGAGACGGGGATCCTTTAGCGGGGCGTCGGTGCTCCTGCTCGTCATCTTGAGTCACTGGTACAAACACAGCGCACAGAATAGTCCTCGATCAGCACCGGAGACGTTCTCACTGTTCCTCACGCAGGCCGAAACGAACGAACACCCCTGAACCATCCAGGAGGCAGTTCTGCACTGAACGACGCGCTCTCTCTCTCTCTTCTCGCCGACAGAGAGAGAGAGAGAAAGCAGAGGGGGTGAAAGGGCGACGTCGAGGACGCGGAAGGCAGGTCAGGTTTGCGCGCGCGAGATCGTCGACTCGGACGTCCGCGACGTCCACGACGGATAACAGCGACAACGAGACCGAAGATGACAATGACAAGCGATGTGTTGGACAACCGTCGACGACGATGACGACGACGCACAAGTCGCGGGATCGACGGAGGATCGAGAGCACCTGGACACGCAGCACTTGGACCGAGCCGAGCCGAGCCGAGCTGGCGAGCCAGAGGACGAGCGCACGGACGAACGAGGTGGTTCAGACCACCGGAGAAGGAGTAGGAGTGCGAAGAACGCCGGAGAAGAGGGGTGTACCGAGTGACGATCGGTGGGGGAGCGATTTCGGGCAAGGGTGGCGCGCGAGGGTGGCCCAACAGGGTGGCGAACGAGCCCCGCAGTTCTGCTCGTTTCCCCCGAAACCTCGCTCTCTCCGCTTGCTCGCCCGTTTGCCTGGTTGCCTGCCTTGCCTACCTTGCCTCTCTGTCCGTGCTTGTGTCGTCTACTCGCCTGCCTACCTGCCTAGCTGCCTAGCTGTCTAGTTGCCTACCTCCTGGCGTCGCCTGCCTCTGCCCGCTCGCCAGCCAGCTAGGTTTTGCTCACCCCTCTCCGGCACTGCCTCGATCCGCGCTTCCTACAGCTCTCACTCTCTCTCTTTCTCTCTATCTCTCTCATTCTCGCTTCTCTTTCTCTCCTCTCACCCCTCTTTCTCTCGCTCTCTCTCCCTCTGTCTCTTTGGCTGCGCAGGACCCGCCACGACCCGGCCAAACCCAGACAGCCAGCGTGTAGGTACCGCGGGCTCGCATTCGAGGTAGCTCCAGCCACCCCAGCTGCTCCATCCCCTCCAACCACCCCCGTATCTCCGCCAGGGACGTATACTCTCGGTGCTCGCACCCCGACGATCTTCACGGAATTTTCATTTCACGCCGGATCCAACCATTGACCCGTTACAGTCCGATCATCAGGCTGTCTCGACGCCGATCATTTCATCTTTCGACTCGGGAGGAGGTAGTCCATTGTTAGTGGCCCCTGTCAACTTTCCTTTTCCTCTTAACTCTTTGTGGGCCACTACTTCTTGAAATATTTTCTTCGGAAAGCTGAGTTCAATGTCTTCAATTCTGGAAAAAAGCGAAGGTTTATACTGATCTGCTGTTATTGCGATAATCAAATTGCTTTGACAAATCCTCAACCGACGATCGTCGAATTCAAAGGGACCATTAGAAAATTGGTAGATGAAGTGTTAAGGATTACATATATGGACCTGATATCCTCGATCGGTCGACATCCTCACAGTGTAAATTCGACGAACGACCCTTTCGCTTCGTCGACCATCTGTATCGGTGTCAACTGTATTGTGTTTACATCGGTTGTAGTCAAGTTTTAGTTACCCCGATTTTATTCAACATAGATTGAATATTGTTCGTTTGCTAGGCAAGTTTTCAGCCGAAATAGGACATTCGGGCGGTTACCATTTCCCTAGAAAACCATTATTTCCCGTTGATTGTAGGTCAAACGATAACTGTAATTGCTCGAGTTGCTACTTTTTATGTCAACATCGATACAGATATCGCGTCAATGGTCAATGAAGCAATTTCGCAGAGCGTTTCAGTTCCCAGACGCGGTGTACGCTGTGCCGTTAAGTAAATGAAACCCGAAAAATTTCAGTAACCCGATAAAAATGCAACGAAAACATCCACAATATTTCAGATTAACGCGCCGCGTCTCCCAGAAGCGAGATATGGGATTGATTCCGCAACTACAGAACTGAATGTTTGCGCTTCTGTTTCCGGTGTAGCGGTTCCCGGAAACCGGAACTTTTCCATTTTTATGCCACTAAATAAATTACTTTGATTTTCTGGAATTTTTGAGGTTGCCGAGTCGACAGTCGAAGCGTTAATTCTCCGGTGGCCGAACAAAAAAGTGCGAATCAGGATGATTGGAGACGTTAAATTTTCGACGTGGAAGTTGATTACGTATGAAGGGCTCGTGAGCCAATCAGTGCGAGTTCCCTCATACAAATTTTCTCGTTTATATTTTCAGCGAATTTTACTCTGCGCTCTTTTGCCCGTCCACCACAAGATCAATTTCATTTGTCAGCAAGATCGATACTTTCTTGTCGAAGAGAAAAAGTAGGATGGCAGTTGCGGAATAATAATTCGCACGACACAGCCAGTGGCTGGGGACGCGTTCACTGTAACCTCAACATTTTTCTAATTCATAGCGACTCGCAAGCTCCCGTTCGATAACTCGAAGAGTCAAACCAGCCTCAAGGTCCAGGAGGATTTTTTCTTTCGTTTTTGATAGAAAACGGCGCACAGTGGACTGAATCGAGAAATTTAGTGACATTTCACGAAAAAGTCGACTTTCTCATATCGATTTGCAATAAATTTGTATTGCTTCCTAAATGTCCATCAACATCGAAACTGAAAAAATTAACGTTTGTCCACACAAACTATGGTTAATATAAATTCACAAAGATAGACATTTGGGATGCAGTATTTTTCAGCCAAAAATTGCTTCTTTTCATCGAGGTGTCCTGATTACCCTATTTAATATTTCTTCTGCCTCTTTTGTCTAAATGAAAAACAGTCCTTTGGGGTAACAATTAACGCTGTTAGTTGAGGATGTTTGCTCGCAATGTATTAAAAATTAATAATTAATGAAATGAATAAAATCTATATACTTTCTTAGAATTTGCAAGGTATATCTTTTAATGGACCTAATTGGACCTCTTCGGACAAATTAGATCATTTTCATTAGACCTTCCTCTACATATCCCCACAAAATTTTTTAGTAATAATATAAGTAATCTATTAATTTTATATTTAAAAACATAATGAACGGTAATAATGTAACTAGACTAAGAGTTTCTTAGTTTTTCTTAGAGAGTATCACTGTTTTTGGGTAAGTATATCGGTCATTGAATCATACTTGACTATTAAGAGACTCTTCTAGCGAACTGTTTAGATTAACGAGACGCGAGATGTTTATGCTACTTTATCTATGCGGATAAAGTAGTATGTTAATTAGATTAAATTTTATATCCGGCAATATTTGTTGAATGTCATGATTTTAATGTCAGTATTTATGCCTGCGGATATACAGAAGCTGCAGATTTAATAATTAATTAAACTAAACAAATTGACCAAAAGTTTACCTGTTAACATCAATTTAAAAACGTTTTGTTAAGATTAATTGGCTTATCTTTTATATTTGTTATATTTTTGTTCATATTTTCATCTTTTATACACAGATTACATATACATGAAGTAATACGAAATAACAAAGGTTGTAATATATAGAATGGACATGATTTTAAAACAATTAAATTGAAAAAATTATTTATAATTATTATATAAACATCTTTTGACACGCTTGTGAGGCCTTTTTACCTCCTCGGTACATTTTGTATGCGTTGATTATAAAAAGATTTCTCGAATTTATATTTTATGTATTCCATAAAACATTACACGTATGAAATGTGAATATAAAATACATATTTAGTAAGTAAAAAATAGTTTGGAAGATTATAGTTAAACAATTTTATTTTAATAAAAAATATCAATGATAATTAAAAATTATTGTTTAACACAATAAAAAAAATTGTATTTGTCTACAGTTAAAATTGACTATTTTTTAAATGAATTTTAGTGGGAATTTCATCCTGATATCTCTTATGGTTCAAGAGTTATAACAAAATGTCACTAAATTTCTCGATCCAGCCCGCTGTGCGGCGGTACCCGAGCCGATTCCGCTCGTGAATCGTCGACTCGCAGCCAAATTACCCGATCGAGCTGTAACTCGTTGTCTTCGCTAAGAATCGGTCACCCGATGGAACTAGGAACGCGGATAGAAGCGCAACCCTCGACCGTGTGCCCCCTATTTCGCGAACTTTTTCGTTCGACCCCGCTTTCGACGAAGCTGTTTCCCCGAAGTTTTCCCGGCCCTCTTGAAGCTAGCCCGGATCCTCTTTCTGTCGTCGATCGGCGACGTTTTCACTCGAAGCGCGGCAATTACTTAGCGGCCATCGCGGGACACAGCTTTGCGGTTTCTTCGCTAACTAATTCATGGGGGAGCCGGTCTTGAAAACTGTTGCGATATCGATCCCGGTTCCCGAAATTTTCGTAACTGGTTCGACCGGAACCTTTCCCCTTATAATTTATTGCACGCCCACTAGAACTTGTTTTCTCTGATATTACGAGAACTTGATCCGAAGTCTCAAGTGAAATTGTTAGGCAACGGGTTAACACGTCCGCTACCACCATTTGTTTCGCTGCTTATCTTCGCCGTTGAAACGTTTCATTAAATATAGCGCAGCTCCTCCGCGAATTATTAAAACAGTTCGCAAAAGCCGTGAAGAATCTGAATATTATTCTGTGTGTTACGATTTCAAGTAGCAAAGCGTAGGATACAATTAATTAGACCAGCGGTTTCCAATCTTTATGCTACTACGCCTCCCTATTTTTTAATAGATATAATAATATATACACTTTTTAAATAATAATAATTTTATTACAAAAAAATACTCCCAGGTTGGAAATCGCTGGATTAGACTATCTTTAAGTAAACTGCGAGATTGTGAACGTCGCATATGCGTGTCAATGGTAGCGAATGTGTTAAACAGTACTTTCCGGAGGCGTTCGAGGCCCTTTCGCGATCGATAATCTGGCGCGTTCGTCGATCACTTGGACGGCGCTTGATCAGCGTCGTTTTCATATCGGTAATTATTATCCTTCCGACTAAACGCGGACAATTATTCTTCTTAATTAATTAGCGGCGACCCCGCGGGGCCGGAGAGCAGAGAGCAGTGGGGTTTGGAAGAAAAGCCCGACGCGGTCCTGTGACCGGAAATTTATGCGAGCGCCGAGTAATACTCTCGCGACTGATATCGATGGTCCCGCGGGATCCTGCTCTTACAATTATTCCCTTCGAGTCGGTTTCCCCGAAAATTTTTCCTCCTCCTCCTTCCTTCCTCCCGCTGCGAGAGGAACACGATTCTCTTTCTTTTTTTTCTCCGTGTGTGTGTGCGTGTTCACGGTGTGTTTGATTGCAGGCCATTCAAGGGGACGAAATGGGGCGGTGGAGGAGGAGAGGGAGAAGCCGAGAGAGAGAGCCATTTGCGAAGCGAGAAACAAAAAGCAACTGGATAAGAGGCAAGAAAGTAGGACGAGCAGTGTCTTCGGTCGCTTTCCTTCTGCTCGAGACGGAGCAGCGGCCGCGTTTTTCTTCGGCCGTGAGAGGGTAATAGTCCTCGCGTGCTCGAAATAAAATTTTACTAATATTCCCGGACGACGACCGGCTCGGAATTGTAGTTTCGTCGCTGTTAATCGCTTCCTGCGTCCCCGACGCCCTCCGCGAATCCTCGCGATTTAGGATACTCGGCAACGCTACGCAATAGTGCATAGTAATGAATCAATTTATCGAATCAATTTTGACGAGAACCACTTTTGTACTTGTAACAAATTATTGAAACCAAATATCTAAAACTATTCGATCCACGATAGCTGTAACATTATGATGCGTTTAGAGCAAAATTCAATCCCAACAAAAACATCCGGTAAGCAGGAACCAAGTTCCCATGGCCGTAAAAAGTTGTGAGATCAAACAAAATACGACCAAGTTCGTTAGCTTAGATATACCTCCTGCAATACTGAAAAAAGCGTTTGTAAAAATTAGTTTAAAAGAACGCTATTTAATTTTTATTCAAACATATATAATTATTCAAACTTGGCCGCTACCTAACACCTTTTATGGCCATTGGTTTAAAAAGCAACGGCCAAGTTTGAATAATGTAGCCCTCCATGTAACTCTTTAAAAATTAAATAGCGTTCTTTCAAACTCATTTTTACAAACGCT
Organism: Lasioglossum pauxillum; assembly: GCA_933228785.1. NCBI lineage: Eukaryota > Metazoa > Arthropoda > Insecta > Hymenoptera > Halictidae > Lasioglossum > Lasioglossum pauxillum. Next base: position 27,093,242 of record OW121706.1, on the reverse strand, counting down.
TTTTTTAGTATTGCGAGAGGTATTTCTAACCTAACGAACTTGGCCGTATTTTGTTTGATCTCACAACTTTTTACGGCCATGGAACTTGGCTCCTGTTTACAGGATGTTTTTCTTGTGATTTCATCAATTATCAAATAGGTATCAAAGAAAAAAAATCCTTTGCTAATGTGCAAGACAAAATCCAAATTCAATGTATCGAAGATTAACACTCTGCCGGCGACGCTCGAATCCGTTTGCCCCCGTCAATTGTTTTTTTCGTCAGTATTTGTTGCGACTTCGAAGCTAATAAAACGTATACTTATGTATGTTATGCTGCTATGTTCTATCCTACGTACCTATCTCGTAATGTTTTTTTATCAATACAACCCCTTTAAGGAGTAAAATTTCAGGCTTTGATAGTTATTCCTTTGAGCGTTTGTTATGGTGGACCTATGTACCAAATTTCAAGCTTGTAGGTCAATGGGAAGTACCCAAAAGGTTTTGATAATCTGTCAGTCAGTCAGTCAGTCAGTCAGTCAGTGACAAAAGCGATTTTTGAGGTCCTATATCTCGGAATCTACTAATGTTGGAAGATTAATGTTTTGTCAATATTGAGACATGATAGCATTTAACAAGTGTACGAAATTAAATCTCTCCATCTGCCTCCAGTGCCGAGTCATAAGCCTCTGAAATACGGCTAAGTTGTTTCGTGTAAAAGGAGGTAGTGCGAGAACTTAGCTAGTGCACTATCGTGCACCTAGATTCAAATTCGCCGAACGTTCAGAATGCTCGAAGAATCCTTACTCGATTAAAATGAAATCAACAATGAAACTTGAAGGCAGATATAGTTATTGGAGTGTGAATAAAATTAATTTTTATATTTTATACATCATTAAACAGTCGCTTGCGTTCGACATTTAAACTTGTACGAGTTTGTTGAAGCGGGGAGCGAACAAGCATTCGTTCGTTTGATCCAAACGCACCATTAGAAAGATTGAAATATGCAGCGTTTAATCTAAGAGGATTCCGACCACGCCGGAAGGGAGCCCTGGTCACAGTTGCTAACTTCTTCCCCGCCCTCGAAGAAAACTGCTACGAGATCAAATCGAGGAGAGAAAGTTCCGCTCGAAACAAAATGCTGATGGCACTGCGGGGGAGTTTCGATGGAGGGCACGTGGGAGATTCTATCCTGGTGCTCTCGACGCTCCGCTCCGCGCTCTCATACTGTGTGCTCCTCGCGCACTATACTCCACAGTCAAATAATTCGCGGCCGCGACGCGTGTAGCTCGCGCTACGCCCGGAACTAACCGCGAATCCGAAGCGCGCGTCATCCCGTTCGCGTCGACGCGAGATTGTTCCGCTCGGGGAGCACATAATGACGCGAAATTTCACGACATCACCGGGAAATGGGCCTCCGCGAGCCCAGACTCTCGTCGAAACCCGTCGAATGCTCCCCGCGAACCCGAACAACGGGAAAACTGGGTTCCGATCTCATTCTCTCTTCTTCTTCCTCTTAACACTAAAACTACCGACACTTTTCTCTAACCATTTCCCCGTTCTTTCCTACATTTTTCAATAAATTGTCATTGCATCTTTCGGTAATGTCCATGGATTATTATGAATAATTAAAATTCCTTTCCATTTAACACTTCCAGTGGAATCTGTAAAATAAAAAGCTTGATAAAGTCCTCTCAACACCGTACACTTTAACTTTTCAATTTCTATCTCATTTGATAGCTACCCTTATTTAATTTATTGAGAGACACTAATATAATTGAACTATATTATGCAGTCAGGTTTTAAATATTTTCCATAAAAACAATTAACATTTGTTACGTATTCTTGCTTATTTTCTCAGATAATTTTTAATCAATTTACAACTCGAGACTACGAAATCTAACAATTCCAATATCATTGAACGTCGTATGATATTTTAGGTGTTGACGTAAAGATTGGATGCTCCTATTTTCGTCCATTTCGACTGTGTACGACTCCAGGAATTTTTCTCAACGCAACAAGTGGGAGGATTGCGAAAAAACGCAAAAACATTTCTCCACCTCCGTTTGAACAAGGAAGAATAACTTTTACCAAAAATTTGGGGATGGATATGCGAATGATACGTTTAAATGTGCCACACGCGTGGGAGAATACCTAAATGCTTAAATGCGTAGAACATTGGAAGATCTGTTGGAAATACGCATTCTTCGAAGCAACGCGAAGGCAGACGTCCCGTCGATGAAGTTTCCCCTGTTTACCCTCGAATCACCATTTGCGTGGGTAACCGGTAACACAATTAGCAGCGAGGAATACTTACACCGGTGTTATAAGCAGGTTACTGTTTACTCTACGCCGAACCCTCCGCGAGGGTCAAATCAGCGTAAGCGGCCGCAAAGATAAGCCTCGTTTCCACCCCCGCAAGCGCAACGTTTCATCCAAAACAAAATGAACCAATTATTCGTCCGTGGATCTTCCCGCGTTCGCGGCACGTTTGAGTGAAATGCAAAGAGGCGAGCCTGCGAACAAAAATTAATAACGGTTCAGAGCCTGTTCTATCAACCCTGAAGAAACGGGGATTGAAAAATTCCAAAATATCTCGACACTAGGTTTACGGAGCGCTAAACTTGTTATAGAGATAATAAGAGCGTATCTAACCAAATTTTTAGCCAATCTCAATACTCTAATTAAATTAAATTAACAATATTAGAACTCGTCATTTGGACGATTCCTGTAAACCAAGTGTGAAAGCTACTGTTACGAATTGGACGTTTCATATATGCAACAATCTAGCAGAATCGCCGAACAAACGCAAAGAGTGTTCAGAAGGACAGAACGTTGCATAATGTTGCAGCGGTGCGAAACAAGAAAATATTCTTTAACGCGGAGGTTCCCCAAAGACAAAGGTCCATTCGAGTTACAGCCGACACCGCGGTAGTCCCACAAATTGTGACAAGTTCCTCGAGTGGAAAAATTCTGTAGCCGGCCAGCCGAGGCAGCCGCAGCAGAGGAGAGAGCTTCTATTTATGGTCCCGTTGAGTTTATTGGCTCGCTACTTCGTTACCACCGAGTAGACACTGGATGTAATCCTCGTAGTAAACGCGTGCAATTGCCAGCGAGGCTGACATTAAACTCGAGGGTTCGGGGGCTCGGCGGCTCGAGAGCCGGCCTGTGACCGGCAGTGACCGGCATGCCAGTTGCCAGCGATTGAAAGTGGTAGCAGGTTCTTGAGCGGCGCCTTACGGCACTAACGACAGCGGGGCGAGCAACCCCCGCCCGTGCGATCTCAGCCCCGTTTTGCCACCCACGCTGCCAGCTCTCCCTTTTTCTCTCTCTCTCTCTCTCTCTCTCTCTCTCTCTCTCTCTCGCGCTCTCTTCACCGGGTCAAGCTCCCCGCGATCAGCATCGAGCCGCACCACCGTACATCTATTCCGGCGTGCTGTGCTCGATCAGTCTGCTCGAGATTAGTCGAAGACGAAGGCGAAGACGCTCGTAGTCGCTCCAGGGGCCGACGATCTGGAACACGCTGCTCGAACCATCGAGCACGAACGTCCTGGCCAGGGATTCAAACGGCCCTGGAACGTATTAACGCGTTCAACGCTATTCCAATCCCTGTAACAGTCGCACAAAATCAGAACAGCTTATTTAACGCGATCCGTGTCGCCTCCACCGGCGACGACACGCGCGTGCCAATTTGATAGCACTATAGAATACCCTATAACGAATGTTACAACACACAGGTGTCCTCGTTGAAACAAAACGCTTACAACGAACGAGTATATTAACCTTCTAGCTTGCAAGAGGGGTGAACCTGCAGAACGCCTACTATCCGAAAACCATCGAAATCGGAGGGCAGGTACTTAGCTGTTCTGCAAGTTCACCGGAGGAGAATTTGCTTCGAGAAGCGAAGTGCTTAATATTATCGGATTCGAGTATCTCGAGATGAAAGATCGGAATGCTACGTGGAAGACTAACGGGGAAAACTCGGAGGAGATCGCCAGTGGTAATTTCACAGGTGTTTTGCGTACGGTCCCTTTGAAAAACTACTTTCTTCGCAGCTTCATCATCGTTCTTCCGGAACGGCGACATTGTACGAGGAAAGAAGAAGTCGGTTGAAAAACAGAGAAAATAGAGCACAAGTTTTTTCAAGGAGAGAGAGAAAGAGAAAGAGAGAGAGAGAGAGAGAGAGAGAGAGAGAGAGAGAGAGAGAGAGAGAGATGGCGGAAAAGGGGCAGGGACGAAGAGGAAACACGTAAGACGCAGGGGCCAGCCGAGTTTCCGATCGATCGAACAGCCGAAGAGACTCGTTGATATACAAACTGGAAGACAGGGAACTCGCTGTGCCACGCCGGGGCGATAATTATCTCGGGACCCGGTCCGGAACAGTTCGCTGGAAGTTATCTAAGCACGCGGCAACTTCCGAGATCTCTTTTCTCCCGGGGACCTGGGCCCCCGTGATCGATAACAGTTTTCGCCGCGTGGCATGGCGTGGCCCGCTTCATGGCGTGGCCTGGCGTGGCGGTAAAAAGTCGATCGCACGGGCAAAAATAGTCGAGCAGCACGGTTAATATTAAAGGGGGCTCGACGGGGCTGCCGGGGAAAATTTTTGGCGATGCGGCGGCGCCTCGCGGACGCGCATCGATCACGAGCTATTTTCCACCGTCCTTTTTTCCTTTAGCGGCGCGCATCAATTCCTAAGCATCGCGGGATCCTTCGCGAGCGAGCCAACCGGAAGCGGAGGAATCGATCGGCCGAGAAATGTTCGCCGATTAACGTCAACTTGCTCCTCCCGCTGTTATTTCTGCTCGCTCCGCCGAAAAATCGAACGCTCTACGAGCCGCTCATTTGCCAAATCGATTCGCTCCTGGAAAATAAAAAGCCCACGAAATTGATGAAATAATACCTATACGAAATTTCTTTCTTTCGCTAATAATCTTGATAAATAAACTCACATTAATCTACGCACCGTGCACCGGTAATGATGATGATGACTTTGCTTATTTTTACGAAAACAGGCCAAGTTGGCGTCCCCTTAATTCCGCCGGAAAAGTTTGAAAATGTACAATATTTCTACAATAGTCAACTTTTAATCCTGACCATCAGAGATTTCAAAAAAGCGTCGAACCCTTTTTTTATGACGAATACACGCGCCAAGTTTCATTACGATCGGCGGTTGTCGCTCGGAAGCAGAACGTGGCTTTGTTTCGCGCTCGCGCGTTCCTCGTGCTATTTTCGAGCCGGCCCTGAATTTTAATGAGCATTACAATCGTGTCGACCGCGTTGCTAACAGACCCCTTTGGGATCGTCCGACGAGCGTGGCTCGAAGTGACTTTAAAAATCCTTTCACGCCCCGAGAACCCGCTGCATCATGCACTTGTTACGCGGCGATGAGTAGTCGGCCCCTGTTGCAAATAATTGTAAACGCGAGCTGATTCGGAATAAGCCGTTGCCGTGACGGAGCTGGTCGCCGACTGAAAAGGTCGCCGACTGAAAAGGTCGAGGTTTTGCCTACACCGGAACTCCGATGATCTCTAGGGTCCCTGAGGTCTCTCCGTGGAACCTCGGACCTCGACTGGCTCCCCTGATCCCTTGGGCACTCGACGGACCTTAATGGAGATCGATGATGTTCCCAGTCTATCGCAAGTTCACGGAGCCCTCGGTGTTCGGAGACAAAAGGGCCTCGAGAATTCTCCGTGTCCCTTAAAGGAGCCCCGCTAATCCCGTCTACAAACTTTAGAAAGCCATGGTTCACAGTCTCCGTGGTGTTTCCGTGCTATTTACAGTCTACCGGAGGTCTTTCGAGGTCTCCAAGATCTACGAGACAATAGCCATTTTCTAACCAGATCTAAACATACAATTCCCCTTCCAGATCGATTTCCTCAATACAATTTGTCTTTCAATTCCATTCCTTGGATATTTTAAAACACGCCGATCTAAAACATAAACTAGAGGGCTATTGTTGCTCGCTCGCTTCGCTCGCTCGCGAGTAGGGTTGTTTTTGCTCGTGCGCTTCGCGAGCTCGCGGGTAGGACTGCTCTTGCGAGAGGGTTAGTGATACGCATGGCTAGTAGGGCCTACTGATATTAATGTTTTTTATTTGGTGTGTGACTCTCCAAGAGTCACACAAAGAACTTCCCGATTCGTTACTCCTTCGCCAACATCGCTAACATCGTTTTTTTTTTGTACTTTCATCGATATTCTCCCAAAATGTATTCTTGGGAGCAGAGATGATAAATTCACTGTTGCATTGGAATAACTTTCGATTATTTCAAGCGGTAACATTAGCATCAGTTAAAAAAAAAAAATTTTTTAAATCTAAAAAAAATTTTTTTTAAATAAAAAAAAATTAAGAAAAAAAATTTTTTTATGTAATTGCGTTTGGTTCTTCGGTGGAAAATTTTCGTCCTCCCTTATAAATTGCATTGTAGAATCAACTCTTTTCGAAAAAAAACTAAAAATCTAAAAAACTACTTGACCAATATGGACCAAAATTTAATCAGCTCTAAGTTACGACGGGGCACATCGATTGCATCATTCATCATCCTGATCGCGTTGTTACTTTTTCTGAAAACGTTAACGAAAAATTTGATACCATACAAACGGACATACGCACGCACACACACACACACACACACACACACACACACACACACACACACACAAACATTTTGATAAAAATAGTCTAAAATGACTCCAATGACCATGAAACGTGAAGATCTGCTAAAAAATCGATTTTCGATTTTCGGGGTAATTACAGTAACTTCCCTATGAATCGGGAAGTTAATGAGTACATTTCGTTAACCCTTTGCGAACGTGCGTCGTTTCTGACGTAACAGCAAGATTATCTTTCTCGCATAGTACCAAACAAATTTCCATCAGCACGTTCACGCCGGCATGAATATGGTGGTACAAATATGGTTCATTTCATCGGGCGCCGTCGCGAACGTGTCGGAAGCAACCTGTTTTCCTTCGTGGAATTCTTACCTCTAGCACCTCGGTATATAATCTTGTTCCACAGGGAAAACAGATACATTCGACCCGTAGAAACACACGCTAAAAATCATTCCCGCCGGGTAGGGGTTACAAGCGCCTCGGCAACGTCGTTGATCAATTTTCAAGAGTCCACCGTTCTCTCTAGAGCGTGAAATGTACTCGATAGCTGTGTCGAAAGTTGATCAGAGGTCCGAGGTCATGGTGTACCATGAGCGATGTCCGCGGCGCTGTTTGAGGAAGCCGGATGTTCGTTAAATATCGGAGCAAGAGTGTCTCGGCAATCCCTTTCCCCGACTGTGGCCGTCAAGTGTCCATTCATGGACACTTTAACAACTTTGGGGCGGGGTGCAGAGTTGTTGCAAGAATCCAAACTCGAAACTTTCTAGGTATAAGTTTCTAGACACTCGAGGAAAGTACTTTCACAATATAGGAATACGAATAAAGAGAAAGAGAGAAGAGAGAAGAGAGAGGGGGCAGGAAGACGGGGTGGAAGTCGGAGGGAAAAGGAAAAGAGAGTGTGAGAGAGATAGAGAGGAGGGGGGTGGGAGAGGGATTCGATCGGGACATAAATCCCCGCGATTCTTCTCGCGCGGCAGCATTTCAATCTCTTGGAGCATGGAGCAGCGAGACACGGCTAATCGAGCGTGGACTGGCCACCACCCTCACACAGCGAGAGCAACGAGCTCTGAGCTCTGAGCAGGCGAGCTCGGAGCTCGGGGCACGGAGCACGGGCCACGGACCTCGGCACCACACCACGGTACACGATATTCAAGCCGCGCCTTTGTGCTCGTTCCTGACCGTCGGCGATTTCGCGCTGCGCTTACATGCCGCTTTGTCCGCTCTCGTTAAATGATGTATCGTTCGCGGCGCACCGGCTGGCAGGCTAGCTGGCTGGCTGGATGTGCTGGGTGGCTGGATGGTTCGCTGCTCGGCCCAGCTAACGGAGTCGGTCAAAAATTCCAACTCGCGATACCGATGACATTTTTCTTCGTTCCTGTAACGTGCAATAAACGTTGAATAGATGAATACAAACGTTCGTCGCGCGATCCTCGATTCCCTGACGAAACGCCGCGCCGCCACCCCCGCCACCATCCCTTCCCTGTCGATCCCACCCACCTAAACGCTGGCACGCCTCTTGATTTTGAAACACCCGGCTCCAGCACCGCCAGGCCGCCGTCACGTAGACGCGACACGATCTCTTACGCTTACAGCGACAAAACAAATCCACGCGACATCCGGCGCGACGCGCGAGCGAACGTTCTTCCGAAGATTGCGACCAACGCCGGCTTTCGGATCCAAACACTGCTCTATCATCGGTGAAATTATATTCTCAATTGTTTTCCTGTGGAACCTTCTTTCGACATTTTTGTTCGTACAAGTGACGGTCGAACGCAAAGGGTTAGAATAATCGTGTCTCTTACGATCTGGACAAGCTTCGTCGACCTCCTTCTAGACAAAGCACTAGATTTCAGATAGATTAGAATTCCGACAAGTGCAAAACGTCGATCCCGAAAATTTCGGCACTCCACGGAATAAATTGGCCCAATGAACCACGGATTCTAACGAAGGCTTAAGCAGCCGGGACTCGAAAATTTGTTTAGCGTTACAGGAATCCGCAAAGTTTCATCGGAATCGAGTGACGACGAGGTTCCTTCTCGTCGGAGCAATTCCGAGAACGGGAACTACGACGACGACGACGGCGCGAGTCCGTACTCTCGTCGAAGCTGCTTAATCGGGCGTGAAATCGTCGGCAAATCAAACAGGCTGATGATCACTCTTTACGAGGGTGGGTCTCGAATTACACGAGAACGGCAACGGTAACTGGAACGGGAAAGGGAACGGGAACGGAGTTGGATAGGGAACAGTCGATTCCCTGGGTGGGGCGGCGGTTCCATGGGAGATTAGCAATGTCGGAGAGAGCGAGTAGGTTCGCGCGAAGATTAGATACACCGAGCAAAGGTGTAGTTAACCCGGGTCTACCGGCGCTGATATACTAATTGAATTAGTTATTTCGAAGCGGAAAGTTAAGGGCACGTCTGCGAGCCAAGTTTTCAAGCTGAAATAACTCGGCGAATCGACGTGCTGCCGGGGCCGGCGACGTTCTCTGTCACTCCCGGCCCCTCCGACGCGAATACGAGCAAGCGCCCTCGCCCCGGAAACTTCTTATTAACCCGAAAGTTTCGTTTGATATCGAGCATGAGTATTATTTAATTATCAATTCGGGGGCCCGCCAAGTCGTCAACGGAGACCTGTTCGTCGCCTGACTCGATACAGGATTTTCGATGTCCATTGGATCATACTCTTATACTGCTCAAGAAAGTTATTCCATGCCCTATGGCGTCAAAATATTCGCAGATCGATTTTGATCCGTTTCTTGGTTCGGCAAAGCTCGTTTTCAACACTAGAACAGATGCCAGCCGTAGATATTGCTCCATGGAGCCACGAAACCACGCCCTTGCCGGGCGAGCCATGCCCACTGCATGCAGAGGATCCAAAATATGTTCGCAAAATCTATTTTAATACTTTTGTTCGTTGGATAACGCGTGTTTTCTTGTGCTAGAACGACTGGTAGGCTTGTATACTGCTCCGTAGGGTCACGAAGCCACGCCCTCTCCCATCGGACCACGCCTGCTCTACTTAGAGGTACCAAAATATACGTATATTATTCAAAAATCGATTTTAATTTGCTTCTTCGTTGTGTAACGCGTCTTTTCCTGTGATAAAACAGCTGCCGGCCGTAGATATTGCTCCGTGGAGCCACTAAATCACGCCCTTACCGGGCGAGCCATGTCTGCTGGATGCAGCGGAACCAAAATATGCATATTTACATTAACATTTAGTTCGTTTTTTCGTTGGATAACGCGTGTTTTCTTGTGCTAGAACGACTGGTAGTCCGGTATACCGCTCCGTGGCGCCACGAAGCCAGACCCTCTCCCGTAGGACCACGCCTACTCTACGCAGAGGTACCAAAATATACATACATTATTCAAAAATCGATTTTAATTTGCTTCTTCGTTGTGCAACCTGTGTTTTCCTTCGCTAGCACGGCTGGCAGTCATAGATATTGCTTCATGGGGCCACGAGGACACGCCCACTTTCCATGATAGACAGCCTTATTAGCCGTACGAGCATTTAACGAAAGCAATCCTGAGTTTGTCGCGAATCTGTAGAAGCATTTACACTAGTACCGCTCTACTTGAAATCATGACTAGCTCAGCGCGATTAGGGACACGATTTTGAGCAGAGAGAAATTTCGAGAAATTACAGAAAGCCGACTGGGAACGATTAGTTGACTCAGACTTTCCGGAATCAGCGTCCGCGTGAGATAAACTAAATACGTATACCGTGGACGTTCGAACGCGATCGATATTTTTTTCCAGACGAATTTACATGGCCATTGTCGACGCATTACATTTACAGTCCGCTTGTTTTCCTGGCGAGCGAATGCTCGTCGATAAATCGATCGGCCGGTCGGTTATGCTTCTCACAAAAGTTCCACGTTAAAATATTTGCTCGGCCATGCAAAATACGAATTATGGGGAATCCGAGTTCTTTTTTCGATTTTTCGTCGGTTCTCGATCGCGGTCGCACGGAAAATATAAAGGAAAATTCATACAATTGTAACGAGGCTTTCGCCGACGACGACGCGCCGTTAAGTCTTCGTTCCGAAAAGTTCCATTAAAAGCGCATGAATTATTCAGCCGGTTGGACGTTAATTAGAAAACATTTTTGCCGGTTGACAGAGACGCTCGCGTGAAACTTGCTCGCGTCGCGTCGCGCCGCGCCAGACCCCCGAATTCAACGACGATTCGGAAGCATCTCGCCAATTAGTATTTCGCGAATAACGCAACGGCGCCTGTCTAATTCGAGCTTATTTTAATCGCGAAGCCTTCTCCTATCGGTAATCGATTTCTGCCTCGCCCGCTGGAATATTATTAAACTTCTTAACTTTGCTTGAACGAATGTTCCATGCATATTCGAAGCTATCGATTGCGGCGGAAAAATGGGTTTCATCGGACCAACCGGTCTCCTCGAACTGGGAACCACTGCGCCACGGTAAATATTAATGTTTAGCATCGGGACCAAGAAATAACAGTTGGAACGTTGATACTGTAGGTCTCTGTGATTGGCCATATGAATTGCATGATCGCCAACGTCGATGCCATGAATGTAATTGACCAACAGAGAGTCTGTCACACCTGTGCACCTGGCTGAGCCGCACTTCCATTTCGCCGTGTTGAATTAACTTTTGAATATTGTTTCACTATTTTTATCAGCCTCGGCAAATCAATGCGAGAAACACAACGATATTAATTTCAGATTTATCACTGCTACGACTACGATTCTGAAATACTAATCGCGCAACAAAGGAGAATAATAGACTCCGCGTTAAGAAGCATCTTTGCCAAGGGTATTATCGCGCTCGGATTATTTCATTCCTATCGGAATGGGATAAAACAAGCGCAGAAACGGGACGAAACAGTTCGGTACGCTCCATAGTAAATCGTTTAAAAGCCCCGAGAATAAATAACGAACTGCACAGAAATATTAACGGGTCTACGTGGACCCTGCTACTCGTCGGGCGATGCACAGTGGGCAGAGTTGGATAAAAATTTAATTTAAATAAAAATTTCGAATAATGTGGGTTTTTTGCAAGTGGGTTTTAAACCCACTTTATTCGAAATTCTTATTTAAATAAAATGTTTGCCCAACTCTGACAGTGGGGTATTTGGTCTGAAAAAGTGGAAAAAACTATTTTAGCGTTATTTGTAGGCTCTTTGTTATAATATTATACAGTGTGTTCGCGATAATCTGTACCAGCGTTTTCTTCGTAAACAATAAACACTAGAAAAAAAACCAAAGAGGAGGAAGTTGTATATTTTACTAGCAATATGAGTCTTGACAAATCTCCCCACACATTTTCTATAATATTTAAATCGGGAAAACGGGCGGGCCATTCCAAAATATTAATATTTTTTGGAAGAATGGATTGTTTCACAGATTTTGCAGTATGGATTGCTGTATTATCCTGTTGAAAAATATGGTCACAACGCGTGATACGAGCTGCAGGCTTGTTTAACTGATCTGTTATTAGTTCAATATATTTATTACTATTCATCCGACCTGATAAAAAGTTTATTTCTGTTTTTCCATAGTAACCAATAGCGGTCCATACCATAACACTGCCACCACCCATTTGACAGCAACTTAAATGCAGTTCTTCGTTTCTGCAATCATGAAAGTAGTAGACTCAGCCGTCAGGGCCATCTAGATTGGATTTTTTGTCGACACTAAAAATGACTTTTTTCAGTTTTTCATCCAGTGGACGTATTCACAAGCGAATTTTAGTCGTGCTGCTTTGTGTTTCTCCATTAAGAGTGGCCGTTGTTTTAATTTCTTCCATTTAATGTGTTTGCTTCCTTGTAAAATGCGGTGCACATTTCTTAAATTTGTTTTCACACCTGCTTTTTCGGCTATTTGTCTTGCTGTGTCCTTCAAATTCGACGCAACACGCAAAATTGCACGTTTATCACGTTCGGAAGTAACGCTAGGTCTTTCACTTCCTTTCGTTTTTCCATAAGCACTTGGATTTTTTAACATATTATATATCACGCACCTACTTCTGTTTAATGATTTCGCAATTTTATTAATACTGTACTTTTCCGAGCGCAACAGAACGATTCGATCGACCTCACTTTCATTTAACTGCTTTCCTCGACCCATTATTTATTTTTCGTTGAAAATAAAAGTACTTATACTGTAAGAAAAGCACAAGATTCAAGGTCTGAATACGTTCGCAGTAGAATACTTAATGGTACAAGTCACATGAGTGGAAAACAGGCCAAATGTCTTATACTTTTGTCGAAGCAATGTCAGTCCGTGTTCACATATCTTTCTCTAATTTTGCTATGGTATGCGATACAATCCTAAGATTTCGCATGTTTACTTTGGAGATAGTATGTAATATTCAGGATATAACATAGTGTACACTTTCCACCTTTAAATACAAGAAATTGAAAAATATGCTAGGTGTCTTATTATTTTGTCGAGGACTGTATCTTGTTCGATGTGACTTCCATTAACAAGAATGGATTTCTGAGTTCTGCTGACCACACTCCTGGTAGTTTCTACCAGTGTTAACATTTTACGAGATCCGTATTTTTACACTAGAATTCTAAATGGATATAAATATTTACAATTTATAAATTGTGAATTTCAAAATTATTGGCACTCACTGCCATTGTTTCTTGTATGAGATCTGTGCTTCCAACAAGACGGGCCTTGGACGATTTGCAAACTAAGATAAAAGAAGTGTGTGCATCCATATCCAGTGGGACATTGGCAGGAACTACTAGGAATATGGTCAACTGAACTCAGAATTACATTATTACGAATTGTTAAATGTATTTCTTTTATTTCTGCCCTTGTATGACCTTGAAGAGCATGCTATAAAGTGAAGGTCACCTTCGTTTCTAGAAAAATATTAAAAATTTAAAAAATTGAGATACACTATCATATTGCTAGTAAAATATACTACAACTTCCTCCTCTTTGGTTTTTTTCGAGTATTTATTGTTTACTGTACATCGTTGGATTCGTCTTAAGATCAGCTACAACATTATGAAATCCAAAATTCATTTTAGTATTTAAAAAATCAAATTTACCTCTATTTTTTGAAAAAAAAAATTATTTTTTAACTTTTATATATTTAAATTTGTAGACATGTCTGAATTCTGTTCCTCTTTTGTTCGAAACATTTTTTTCTCGGATTATCGAAAACCCCTGAAAAAGCGAGGCGATAGTGAAACATTTGCACTATTATAACTTGAAAAATATTTAAGAAAAAAATATTTTGTTATAGCGTTTTGGAAAGCTCTGAAAACAAGCTATAAGAATATGCAATAAAAGATAGGGGTTTCTATTTAAGAAATTGAAGATGACCTTCACGTGATTTTCAAACGACTATCCAAGGTCAAATCAATGATACCATTTTATGCCCCCCTCGAAACCATACAACTTTTGTCTGAAACATTTTTCTCCAAAATGCTTAATTTCCAAGATATACGTCTGTTTCACTTTAAATGACTCACCCGGTATATTATAAGAACATATTAAAATGATTACCATTAATTTTCATCCGAAAATACATCAGAAATTTCTTCCTTCTATTTTGAATTCGGACATATTCGGAATCAAACTTTGTTGGCTTATAAACACAAATCTTTACCGAATGTAATGAGACCAAAAAGCAGAAATATAACAAAATCGTCAATAAAGTTTTGTAATCGTAAAAGAACTTACAGAATTATTGGCAATGTACAAATATTAATAACTATACTTTGTTATCATCTAAATAGATGATAACAAAATGAAATCTGTGCAAAAGTGCTCTGTATATCTTCCTGAACAACTTTTGTAATACAAGAATTTACACAATTTTCCTTAAAACACTTGAAAATCGCCAATGAACAAATGCTGTTTTAGAGACTCTTAAAGAACGCAAAGCGCGCCTTAAAATCTCTTGACTTTCGATGAAGTTTACTACTTCACGGGTGTACAAATAGAAAAAACAATATTGCAGTTTTATTCTTCAGACCTTTAACTACGGCGGACAACAAAAATTTAGAAATCGACTTTTTTCCATTTTTTCAGGCCAAATATCCCACTGTGCAATGGTCAAAGGGTCTAGCTCGTGAAATACGAGGTGCTGCGATCGAATCGATTAACATTAACGACAGGGAGATGGATTTCAATGAGAGATTTTAACGGTCGAATATTGGTATGAAATTTCCGGATAACCATTACGGTTTTCGGCGCGCAATTCGATTTACGTCGGCAAGCGGTCTGCTAATGTCGCGCACTAATGTTGCTGGTTGCAGCTTGCACGTTGCAGCACGCGAATGTAGGAGGTTCGGCGTTTGCTTAGGCGTGTTCGTTGTGCAGTATCACTGCCAGTCTATACCCAATCCCCGGCAAGTGGAATAACCCAGCTTTCGCCTGGCATGCCATTAGGTAGCTCTCCTTTTCGCGCGTTCTCAGCGTGACGTGATCTCTCGCACTTCAACGAGACTGCAAGTGCAAACTCCTTGCAGTCCTCGGTTCCCTTATTTCATCCTAATCCCACCACTTCCAACGACAAAACCCCAACTTCCCGACATCGATTTGTACCCCTTCAATGTTTCGCGTTCGATATACTCCCCCGCTAAAAAGTACGTGGACACTTATCGTTAAAATTTTTGTACTATTTGATCGTTATTAGACGGTGTTCATTGTTCACAGAGCTGGGTAAAATAGAATTTGAAACAATAAACAGTTGAAGTGTATGTACCACTGAAAATGTCTTGAAACGTGTTTTAAGAGAGGCTTGTGTAACTTCAATGAAAAAGTGATTTTTAAGAATTTTTTTAGAACAACTTTAGAACAACTCTTGAAGTACAAATGTTCCTGTTTTATTGTTAAAAAAAATGTATATTGTTCAGAAAAATATAAATAAAAAATTAAATACATATTTTAGGTCCAATCCCTAGAGAAATGTGTAAAGAAATGCAGTAAATACACGTAATTATGCAGTATATAGTAATTTTTGTTATAAATGGATCAAATCCGCAGTCTACTAATAAATTATAGGGTGTCCCGTAACTGGTGGTACAACCGAGCAGGGAATTCTACATGAAATTCTACATTGTACATGAAAAACTGAGTCGAAAATATAGAATAAAATTTTTTGATACAAGGCTTCGTTTTCGAGAAAATCGAGTTTATGTCGCGCCAGGTTCGCGTGCTTTAGTATATGGACAAAGTAGAATTGATTGATCATGGTCAGACGCGTCAGACGATTCCTGTGCAATAGCACGTGTATTCGCTGCATTTTCAAACTCGATTGTCTTGGAAACGTCGAAAAGTGTCGAAAGCGTCAAACAAAAAAATGTCATTCCTTTTTTTCGGCTCAGTTTTTCATGTAGAATCACCTCCTGCTCGGTTGTACCACCAGTTACGGGACACCCTGTATAAAGCAGATCGCATAAAATTTGATTAAATCCCTTGGA
Source organism: Lasioglossum pauxillum (assembly GCA_933228785.1). Taxonomy (NCBI): domain Eukaryota; kingdom Metazoa; phylum Arthropoda; class Insecta; order Hymenoptera; family Halictidae; genus Lasioglossum; species Lasioglossum pauxillum. The sequence goes on along the minus strand of OW121706.1, from coordinate 27,077,230 downwards.
GATTCTTTTTCTTCCAAAAGAAGAATTGAACAAGTGTCCACATACTTTTGATAGGGGCGGGTGTATGTTACATACAGGGTATATAAACATTAATGGTCACCCGTACTAGCGGTGAATTAACATCTTTGGATCGGTGGACATTTGTAAAGGAAACTTGCCGCAAAATTGTGTACACCAAACAAATTGTTGTTAAAGTTTGTTTTTACATCATCTACTTCCACTCATCAAGAAGAGAAAAAGTTTGAAATGAACCATATACAGTGACCCGAATCAATATTCGGACGCTCTAAAAAGACGATAACTCTTTTAATATTGTACTATACGATTCAAACTTTTTTGGGAAGCCAGAACAATTAGTTTACCACAGGATGTGAAAATAAATTTTGTCAAAAATTGCAATTGATCGGAATTGTAGGAAAAATACTAAAAGTTGCATTTTACAACCTTTTTATGTGGACTTATACTGAAAATTTAGAAAATACGTTTTGTAGATCTGTGTCAATTATATGCACTGTGAAAGTTTATCTAAGAAAGTTTTACATCCGTTTTCTCTCAAAAATGCAGCGAATTCAAACGTCTCCAGAAACTGTCGTAGATTCTCCACCTTCCACTTCTTCTTCAACAATCTTAATAAGCCGAAGACAATATTGACATTCTTAAATTCATTTAATGTACCTGCTGTTTTAAATCGAACCACGTCGTTTCTGCCATAAATGTACAAAATCCGCAGTCCACTTATCAGTCCGTTATTCACGTTCGTGCGGAACCGTATAATTAAAAGCTGGTTTAATAGCCGTGCCAATACTATCGTCCGGGATCGCACGTTTATATGCGACGAGCACGTTCGTTTTTCAATAACCAATAATAATTGAAGAACAGGAATCGCAGCTTGTTTTCGTGGGCTCGCGCGACACTGATTGTCCGCCGTTCGTTTTCGAGAAACAGAACGGACCGGAAATGCCGGCGCCATGTTTAGACGAGGGAGTTGCGAAACGCTTCGTCCAAGCGGGAGAGACAATTAAAACGCGATAAAACATTTTATTAGGGTGGCCGTTAATGATCGTGAAACTGTTCGCCGAAGGGACGACGACATTAACTGGGGAACACTTTATTCCCTGGTAAGCTGAAATCGGAATAATTGCACGAAAATGACTGTGCTACGGATTCGCCGAAATACAGGATGTCCAATAACCATCGGTCCCGTTCGAAGAATCCGCAAAAATGTTGATTCCACGATATTGTTGTTGCACACCTTGTTACGCCCTGTATTATAATCCGTGTTCAATCAACCATTAATTATTCTCAACGCAAAACAAAAATAAACAAACGAGTCGAATAAACAGAGAAATAGCAAATACATACAACATGTAGTTAGATTATCATCCGTTAAAACAAGGCGGTCACGCGTTACATCGATCGCGCCTGTGTTTATTCTTTTTTTTGTTTTCAATTATTTACGACACGAATAAAATAAAATGTAGTCCGGGAACCAGTTTATTATATTTTTCACGACCCATTCGTTTGGTACTTTTACCAATAAACGTCGTCTATAGTCGTTAATTATAAAGAAATTGATGAGGTACGATTTAGGAGACCGATACCTAGTTCTCGCACGTCAGTGGTTCCCATTCCGAATTTATAGAGATCAGCGTGCTTCTCTCTCTCTCTCTCTCTCTCTCTCTCTCTCTCTCTCTCTTCGCGGAAACCCGTAAATAAATAACGATTGCGTACGTCGAACGAAAAAGCTTCGATCTATACGAATTTCGATTTCTCGCGATAAAAGTTTATTCGAAGGAATGCGGGGACCATGGCGGGGTCACGGGGGGTCACGATGCGGCGATGACCACCGCTGCCCATGGTGGGAAATAGTGGCATCGCGTGTTTGGTTCCCGGATATGTTTTCGTCGAGTGATCGCGTGCTGATTGTCCAGTATTTGTCGGACCACTGTCAGACGCTGTTTCACTCGTACGATCAAATACAGACACGATGATGTTGCAGCTACGCCGCGCCGCCCCCGAGAAAACTTATCGTCCCGTAGATGGGTTTTCTATAACTCGGCTGCAGACGTGAGAGACGATCACGATCGCAGAAACTGCGAACGACAGAATTTACGATCGTCCGAATCCACGTTCAGACTAGACTGATTTGTGACTCGGACTTTGACAACTTATTTTTGGAGATTGGCCGCCTCGATAGGACTCACGAGAGAACGTAATTTATTATCGAACGACATCGAAAAAAAAGATGGAGGCAAATGGAAGCGTGGGAGGCGTTGCGTGATGCGCACTTTCCTAGAAACAACAAGGATATTTCGTTCGATACTGTCTGCGACAATTAGAAAAAGACAGCTGGCTCTTCCACGTTGGCTTTTATTTGCATTCTTTTGTAACAAAATAGTATTTCTAGTTTATTAAATTACCTTAATGTAAAGTTCACGAGGCCTCGATATCGCGGGCATTTTGAAACACGGAAACGAGGGCGTTCAGTTGTACCGTTTCGCTGCAACCAATCGCAACCCGCTTCTCTATTTCGGCCAATTTAATCACCAGATCGATAAGTATCTGGTCTGGAAATTCAACTGAAACGAAATAATTAAGAACATAGCGTGACTACATCGAATATCCTGTTATATCTGCTACATACTTTTATTGACAAACAGATGTAGTTCCGTTAGTATGTCTTGCAACGCGAGTCCCTTCTTCAGCTTTATATCTTGTATTTCTGTGCAGCCGTAAATTAAGGAATAATAAATAAATGATCTACGGAGTAATAAATAGCACTTGTGGTACAGACATAAGGATACTGCCGTAGCAGAGCTCGTACGACTCGTTCAATAACCAGTTCACGATGTTCTTTATGTCTATTGGAAGAGGATGCCCGACGCAGGTATAAACAGTCTCCTCCGTAACCTTACCGAAAGCTAGCCATGTGCTCTGGAGAACGTTTAAAACTTTTCGCATGTCTCCTCCGCTTAAAGTGACCAGTGCCTTTTTCCCATCTTCGCTGACTTCCAATCTACGGCAACATTCGTTTTTTGTATAACGGGTATAAAAACTCGTGTGCAGACAGACTCACGTCTCTTCCTTGATGATATCATCTAGCCTAGGTAAAATCTGACTTTCTGACAGCGGGCCGAATCTGAATTTGGTGCATCGAGATTGAAGAGCAGGAATAATTTTACTTAAGTAGTTGCATATGATGCAGAACCTTACGTTATCCGTGTACTTCTCGATGACTGTAACATAGCTTTCTGTTGGAACATGTTCCTTAGGTTCTAAGTATTATAACCCCTTGCCGTATTTTGATGGGTCACACTCGTGACGAAGATTTGAAACAAAGTCTATCACATAGGAATATTATGTCTTTCAAACAAATTTCTATTTCAGTCTAGTTTGTTGCAATTCGAGTAGAAAATTTTTATTTTGCATGAAGATCCGCTGTCTAGTAATCAATATTTAAGCATTAAAACAAATGTAGCCATACAAAAAATATAACTTTTCTTTTCTCTTCTACAACATTTTTGGGGATAAAGACGTTTTAATCGCTGTAACTGTAAAGAAAATGATACGGCAAGGGATTTACAAACAACACCTACTTCTCCTCAGGGCATTCTGTGCGTCGTTTGTCATAGCATCCGCCTCATCCAGAATAATCAATTTGAAACCGGATCTGTACATCGTCCCTGTACTTGCAAAACTAAGAATTTGACCTCTGACTATGCCGATACCTCTGTCATCGGAAGCATTCATTTCTAGCACCTACGAGTGAAAAGTAGCAACAGTGATTAGCACACGTGAAAATGAAAATATAAATAGAAGAAAAGAATCGAGTCGAACCATCGAATTGAACTGGCCTGCAGTATATAATTTTCGAGCACAAGCAAGTATCGTACTAGTCTTGCCTGTACCGGGTGGGCCGTAAAAGAGGAGATGAGGGAGTTGGTCGTCATCAATGAATTTATTTACTACAACAAAAGAAAAATATCATTAAACAGAATATGGTTAAGTTGCAGATGATGTGGGTCCTCTCTGATTTCAATGAGTTGTAGATATATTGTCAAAGTCACCATTCTAAATAACATTCTCCTTTAAAGTTTTTGACGGTTGGCTTTAGTTTACGAAATATTTGCAAAAAACTTACTTGCAAATTCATATGGGTGTTCTTGATAGCGGGCACCGCTTCGTGCGGCAGAAACATTGTAGGCAGGTTTAGGTATCGATTAGGTTTTGAGATTAAATCTTACTCAGCATTGACAAGTAAAGTTTTTTTTACCATATATGGTAACCCATATACCTAACCCCGACCTAACTCAAACTTACAAAAGAGTCTTGTTAATATCTCAGAAACTAAAGCTGACTGCCAACTATTTCAAAGGAAAAAGTTATTAAGAATGTCAAGTTTTATAACTAGACTGCAATGTTTATGCAATTTGCAATTTTTATAGACAAATTCCAAGAATATGGATTGAAATAGAACCTTATTTTCAGTGGTAGTAGCTTTCGCAGGTCTGGAATAAATAAAAATTGTATTAAATTCTATCAAATTTTATAGTCTAGCATTTTTTGAAAATCTTCAGAAGCCATAAATGCATAAAGATCCGAAATCGGTGAGGACCTACATCATCGACAACTTTAACAAATATTGTGTTATGGAATCTGTAAATAAACAAAATACTAACTTGTTTTGATGATTTCCTCATGAGATATAAGATCTTCCAATTTCTTCGGACGGTACTTCTCGACCCTGAAGCAACAATCACAAGTCACCGATTTCCGTGTTTCGACGAATATTATTAAAAAACTATTGCAAACGAAAAAGCAATATTTACCATGGTAAATTCATGACAGTCCCTGCTTTCTGTGTCATCGTTTATAATTCAAGTTGTCACACTACAAACTCAGATGTAAATAAACACACTGCGAGGTTAGCGGCAACACGTTTGGCGGTTAACTGACAAGACATAAAATGGCGGCAGCAGCACGCCGTCACTCGTTTGAACGGACCGCTGCTATTGGTCGACGACCGGCGAAAAGCATCTTGGGACATCTGATTGGAATTCAAAACCCTCGATTCTCAATTAAAATTCTAAAAATAGATAAACGACGTTGTCTTCACGTCATTCTCATGCAAATTAATGTTGATCCCTTTGCAAACACAAATATCAAAAATTTCGTGAACGCTAAAAGACACGTTCGGGACACGTAGAACTATCTATAGCAATTCAAAATTGAACAGAACGTTCAGTAAGCATGAGCAATTTCGAATTGTGTCACAAAACTCCCGATTACATACTGCTCGCGAAAACTCGATTCAGGTTAACCTTAAAGGAACACCAAGACGATGAATACTTGAAGAACGAGTTCCTCGAAGTAGTGATTCGCAAGAACATGAGCAAGTATTACGAGGATGTGTGCAAAGAATTAAATTGGAATCTTAACGAGGAAGTGCTCGAGGAGATGAAACGAGCGAACAAGATTGCGTGGGAAAAACTAGAGTCGAATGAGAGTTCGACTTTGGACGATTGTAAAACGACTTGGCGGGAGAAGCTGGACTTCCTGTACGAGATCGGTGATCTCGATCGCGCTACGGATCTAGCCAGCGCTATATTTAACGACGAGACGAATTCGTCGAGCGTTAGGGTCGAAGCTGCCTTCTGTCTGTTCAGATTAGCGTACGTGAAGAACAATTGTCGTTCGATGGGGAAAATCATCGGAGACATAACGAGCCTGATGGAGTCAGCTTGCGGGTCCGGCAGCGACTGGTGTTGTCGCAACAAATTGAAAGCGTACGAGGCTGTCTATTGCTTGGCGACTCGAAACTTTCCGCGGGCTAGCAAACTTCTAATGGATTGCACCCCTACTTTCGAATCCTACGAGCTGTTGCCCTTCAAAGAAGTCGTCGAATACACAGTGCTGTCCGGAATGATTTCATTAACTCGTTCCGAGCTCGACCATCACGTCAACAACAACGGAATGTTGCAACAAGCTTTGCTCACCGAATCCCTCCCATACAGGGACTATTTCCTTTCCTTCTACGAATGTCGTTACAAAGAATTTTTCAAGAATCTCGCCTGGATAGAAACCCAACTGAAGGCCAACCCTTTGCTGCATCCCCATTACCGTTACTACGTGAGAGAAATGCGCGTAAAAGCATACTCACAATTACTGCAGGCATATAGGACGATCAACCTCGATAGAATGGCTACGGAATTCGGAGTAACCGAGGAATACATCGAGCAGGAAGTGGCGCGTTTCATCGCAAACGGTAAACTGCATTGCAAGATTGACAGGGTGGCGGGAACAATCGTCACGGTTAGCACTGCCGGCTGCGACAGAGGTAAGGCACCTGACGCCACCTGTGATCGCGGATTAAGTTACCAGAACACGATCAAAAGGGGAGACTCCTTACTTAACCGACTGAAGAAACTTGGACAAGTTATCGACTTTTGAAGTTATTCTTCTGTATATATATTGTTCGGAATTTCTAATATTGTATTGCGCGAATCAATGAATTTGTTAAAACATGAGAAGGCTAAACTTCCGAAAACCCCCACGCTCCGAATTGACCGAAATTCTGTAAATAGGTTTCTTTATTATAAAAATGATGACCGCGAGAAGGATTTTCGAGAATGCAAAAATGGAATATAAATTATAAATTATAATGACCGAAATTACAAGCCTGGATTAGTTTCTTAGGAACGTTTTATCAGAGAGGAAATGAGAGTGCTCACGCCCAGGGTTTGGCCGTGCCGCTTTTGTCTCCACATCATGTTTAGCCTGGAACAGCTCCTACATCATCTTTAGCATGGAACAGAACCTACACCATCTTTAGCAGGAAACAGAACCCACTTTACTGTTATTAAATCTGTGTAATGGATTAGAACTAGCTTCAGCCACCGATCAGATACTATTATTTAATAGTTAATATCATTTAATAGTATCTGGTCGGTGGTTGAAGCTAGTTCTAATCCATTACACAGATTTAATAACAGTAAAGTGGGTTCTGTTTCCTGCTAAAGATGGTGTAGGTTCTGTTCCATGCTAAAGATGATGTAGGAGCTGTTCCAGGCTAAACATGATGTGGAGACAAAAGCGGCACGGCCAAACCCCGGGCGTGAGCACTCTCATTTCCTCTCTGGTTTTATGTATTCATTTGTAGAATATACGTAAACCACGGTAGTTTCAACGTTTCACAGTAGATGCCGGTACGCATTAGTTTTTATATGAAATTGAGTGTAAATCTAAAATGTGAATATCAATTATATTGATGTAAAATATTATAGTTAGAAACTATTAAACTAAGCATACTCTGGAACACGAAGATCCAATATTTTAGCAAAATTTCCGCATCTGGTCAAGCACTTCAATGTCCTAAATAGCTATACAATCAATAATACAAGGTAGTCTGCTCGCTAGACAACATTTTGTATATCGATTGATAGTGAAATTTCAAAACAGAAAGATAAAGTGTTCACTCTGGAAATGAATGTTTGGAGTTTCGGTTATAAAATATTGCTAGGAGGATAGTACTAAAATATCCTTGTATACGATAATGATAATAAAGCACCAGAATAAGGAGAAAAGATCGATTTAGCCGTGGACAGTGGTATTTACTCGGGTCAATTTTGATCCAATAGGAGAAAGCTATAGCTTCATTGCGCCTGGTAATAAATTAAAATTAGAGATTATTTAATGGGGTGAGAGTTTTAAAAATACGTTTCCAAACAATTGATAAACGCAATTGCCTAAATGGATCTACATAAGGATTATCATCCGTAAAATCGTGAAAACTATCTGCTTTCTGAGTGTTAAGTAAAACGAAGCCAGAAGTAATCAAGATCTGTTGTACGCATAATCGAAATAACTATATGACAATGGATAATTAACAATCTTTGAACTATTTATATATGAATCTATATGTATATAAACCTATCGTGAAGAGTGTATATGTCAGGTTAGTGCATGCGAGAGACGAAGACAGAGCATTGCTATTAGCAGACTTTAATTGTTTAATATCTTGAAAACGAGATTGAAACCGGAATTTTTTCATTCTCGATTTTCCTCTTCTATGATCATGGAGAATCATCCCGTAAGTTTTCGTCCACCTGTTGCCAAACATCCTGTACACGAAAAGTTAAAGAAGAGAATCGAAAAAGTTATAATAAGGACAAAAGAGACGTCTACGTGTGCGGTGTAAATAAGTAGAAACTTCCGAAGTCACGGAGTAAAGTCGAAAAAATGGGTGACAAATTTGAGATTCGCATAACAAATTAAGAGAAGTATCGAATTTCTTTTGACAAAGCGAGGATAGCCGATACTGCTGTTAAACGTACGAAAAAGGAAAGAAATATTTCAGAGAGCGCCACGTGCAAATTAATGAAAACACGTCACCGTTACATTTAACGTATACAAGAAGAACATCCGAAATTCTTTTTCGAACGCGAAGTTCAAATGTTAACTATGTGAAAATCCTTCGTCCGAAAGAATCTCGAGGTTTTCATGATGATCGAAATTCTAACCTGAAACTGGTACTTTCTCTATTTTGAACGAGCAGTAGGTAAGTTCATTCTTGACGATACAGTACTTACGTTACGATTAGAAATTTTTGGAGCCGTTTCACCAATGACGTTAGGTCTTCTATATCGATACATGTTTTTTTGTTGAAACGAACAAATTCGTGAATGGAAACGGTGTCGCAAACCTCTCGACCAAATCTATTAATTTTAACAATTTTTTGGACATATTTATATTGTCATCTTCGTCGCGTGGGATTTTATTTTTAAGCAATGTATTAGCTATATATTATTTTTGCTATGATGGGAAAATGTGAATCGCAAACAGTTCTTTTCTATTATATAAGTTTGGATTTGCACGTATCGGAACACAAGAAACATTCGATATTTAGGTTGTAAATGGAATAAAACACAAAATGTATATGAAATTGCTGTGCCGAATAAACGTGAAGATAATTAATTATGTATCTTATTTACAGCATAGTATAAACTATGATGTCCAATGGTGTTCGGATTTCTACCAACGAAATTGGAGGGAGACCCATGCTAAATAACACAAAGTGTTCATCGAAATCATCGTCTACATTGAACTCGCCATTGATGAAGTTATCCTCCTACTTTCTAGCTGTACGACCATGGTCATTAAGCGCTTCGTTAATGCCGACGCTCCTTGGATCTGTACTTGCGTATCGATTAGTAGGATTGACAAATTTTAGTTGGATATCCTTCATTCTTACATTGTATACAGTGTTTTGCGTACATGGAGCTGGTAACGTAGTAAATACTTTTTTCGACTACATCAAAGGAGTAGACAGTCGAAAGAGCGACGATAGAATATTAGTGGATCAAATTTTATCGAAAGATGAATTAGTTTCGCTAGGTGCACTGTTGTACGCGATAGGATGTTTGGGTTTTGTTTTGTTAACCATGATATCTCCTGCAAAAATGGAGCACCTAGCTCTAGTATACTTCGGAGGATTGTCCTTCTCGTTTCTTTACACAGGGGGCATAGGGTTCAAGTACATCGCGTTGGGCGATGTTCTTGTTTTAGTTATATTCGGCCCTATATCCGTTCTTTTCGCGTTCATGGCTCAGACTGGTTATTTTGAACTGGGGACAATATATTATGCTATACCTCTCGCGTTGAATACAGAGGCAATTCTACATAGTAATAACACCCGAGATTTGGAGAGTGATAAAAAAGCGGGAATAGTAACTTTAGCCATATTAATAGGTCATACCGTATCTCACGTTTTGTACGCGTTTTTATTGTTCACACCATACGTAACTTTCGTGGTGCTTGCGCTAAGATATTCGGTCTGGTTTCTTTTACCGGTCATTACTCTACCGACTGCCTTTAAAATAGAAAAGCAATTCCGAAGTCCACATATGATTCAAAGCGTGCCTAAACAAACAGCTAAATTGAATATGTTTTTGGGCATTTTGTACGTTGTCGCGTGCTTACTCGTCGATCCTCTTCCTTACGTGTAATGTACATATATCTTGCATCATTGTTCGAAAGAAAACATTCATAGTTTGAGCGATTACATAGGCAGCTGATAAATCAATCCATGGCATAATTTCAAATGAGTTTTGACTGGTTCTCGAATGGTTTGTTGTGGATCATCCAGCGCGTGAACGTAAGACTGTTTAGATTTGCTTTTTGTGATCTATAAAAATCTAATTTATTTGCCTCTCTTGTGCAAGCTTTATTGTGTACATTACAGAATTTGTTATTGAGTTAGTATATCATACAATCGAGTTTTTCTAATACAATACACATTTAGATGCAACTTTTCACCAATGTGATGGTCCTTCATATGTACAAAGTGCCTGCATTATTTAGAATCTGAATTTGTACTTGTATATCTAATATGTGTAATAAGCATAATATTTTTTGCACCTAAATTAGGTGTGAACCTAAATGCGAGTTTTGAACGTATACTTATTTAAATATGTTTATATATGTTTATATATGTTCATATACATATATGTATATATATATACGAAAAAAAATATATATATAATTTATCTCATTGTTTAGAATTTTAAGTAGTATTATTCGTATGGAACTGTATGCATATCCTAAAATGTTTTGTAATCTCGAGAAGATAACATACCTGTAACACAAAGTTTTTACATTTTATAAGTTGATAAATTTACAAAATAAGACAATAAGTTTCGACGCTGTACCACTAATCATACGATCAAGTACCGCTTCATTATTCTGTAATGCAGACGAAAAATCGATGCTGTGACAATTAGTAAAAGTTATTGGATTTAGCTCTGTCTATGATAGCGAACTTGTACCGTGTACCGTTTTCTAAAAAATACAGTATGCAATTACATTAAAGGATATTAGAGAACGTTTATAGTAAGGAGAAAGCTGAGAAAGCTGAATTTCGTTGTTGCTCGTGTTTTATTTACTGTGCATAAAAAGATGTATTTTATTTGTAAATGCAAAACCACCTGAATTAAAATGTTCATAACATGATGGAAGTAATCTATAAAAAAAATGTAATGTAATTATTTATGACTACGATAAATGCAGATACTTAATTAATATCAATTATTTCTATCGCATATTTGTAGAGTATATAGTCTCAATGAACGAGAAAGAAAAAGATAAAGAAATAAGTATAGAAAAAGGAGAAATAAGTTTTTGTAGGTAATGATTTAATAAATGACTTTTTTTATCAATACAGATTTTAATTTTTATTTTCCACTCGTCGTGCAGTATTTAGATTTGCAGTCGCTCGATATTTAGATAATCAAACGAGTGAAAATCGTTTGATATTTGATATTGAAAAAAGAAATGTATAACATGTGTATGTCACCCAAATATTAATCCTTTGCGCTTGGTGCTATTTTAACTTGAAAATTAAACATTTCTTTCGACCTAGAATAATTCCATCCCCTATGATTTTTTAAATTTTACGAATATGAAATTGTATAATACCTCATACAATACCTAAATGTTTAGTAATTGATTAGATACCGACATAATAATGTAAACAATATCTTGAATAATGGTACAACAATTTTTAGTGGTGACTCTCTCTGAGTACTAAGGGTTAATAATAATTTACCAAAAATTCGTAGCATGCTTGCCTCGTCGTCTCATCCTGGACTCTTTCGGTACTTTCCCGCCAATAAAAGTGCCCCATTCATACTCTCTAGATACGTTACTGCCTCAGGATGCGCATGTGTGAAAAATCCGTCCAATATCTCATCGCTATTCTCAATTCTATTCATATATACACTAGTATACTAGTGTACTAGTATACATAAATATATTAGTGGCTGTGGCACAGCCTACTCTAGTACTAGCCGTGCTGAAGGTAAAAACGGCAACACTGCGAGAGTCCGATTTATATATATATACCAATATACCTAACCCAACCCAATGCACCGTGCCCCTACCGGCCTCTCAGTTTCCCGCGTAGTTTTCAAATTTTCTCATCAATGTGTAGTACATATCGTGTACTAATTATTATGTAGTATAGCTAATTTTCGAAAATAAAAAAGTGCAATAATGGAGATAAGTACTATTTATTAACTGTTTAGGTCATTATCTTTTTGTGTAGCACATTTACTTAATAGAATCTATTGTTTTTTCAATACATTTCAATTTAGTATTAATAACATTTTAATAATATCACATCTAAATTTTTACAAAATCATATGTATTATATACATACAGAGTTTTTAGAAAATTTGTTTTACATAGTTCTTTTCACAAGTTTTATAATATATTTATTAGTTAATAATGCCACGGCGTTGTTGTGTCCCCACTTGTAAGGGAAATTATGATAGTACGCTAAAAGAAAATAATTATATTTCTGTATTTAAATTCCTTAAGGATGAGCAATTGTGGAAAAATGGATGGCTATTCACCGTAAAAATTGGACACCAACAAAATATTCTGCAGTTTGTAGTCTGCATTTTGCAGAAACTGATATCCAAAGGTAACAGAATATTCCATCTCCTAACGATGTACTGGAGAATGTTTTGTTCAGATATCCAAGACTTATGATAGAGCGCAGGGAAAGAATAATTGAAGAGCATGAAAATTTAGTTATAGAGTTTATTGGTTCTGATTTAATTAACGGTTTCTTAAAATTAATGAATAATTATAAAGAAAAGCTTGTAATTTCGCCCCATTGGGGTATTAAAATAACAAATTCAAAAATTTATTTTTGCATGCTTGTATGTAGCGATACTTTTGATTTCTTGGTGCTTAAAACACAGATTGTGATTAGTAATGTCACGAAATTACAAGTTTTTCAAGAAAGTAATGAATTAATATTTCATGAATTCCGATGATGATAATACTGATCTTCATAATCTTTCTGTTAATGTAAGCAGTTTTTAAAAAATTCTTGACACTGATTATTTATCCACTTGTATTGTTGATGATTCCATTAAGATTTATATATCCAGTTATGGGTTCCATTCTGTTGCAAAAAAATTAAATTTTAATATATATAAATTATTAATTATGGAGGATAAAGGTACAATTGTAAATAATTAATATTTTGATCATTTACAAAGGGGTGGTCTTTCCACTTCTACAGAAGATGTAACAATTGTATTACTCACATGTGTGCAATAATCGAAGCCATAATAAATGTTCCTAATTTGGAATCAGATTTTCTGAAATCTGAAAATCATAAACACATTTTATGTAAATTAACATATTAGTCAGATATACATCATTTAGCATTTTTAGATAGATGCATTTGTGGTAAAGATTATCCCAGTATTTTGTGTAAATTATTATAAATTTTTTCTAATATTTTACTACATAAATGATTATGTTATAACTATAAACAATAGTCAATTAGAAATTAATGCACATATCATTTTCAAAAATTTACAACAATTATAAAATTATCCTTTATAAGACAATATTATAATATATTACCTGCACAACTTCTCTCTTCAGTATCTGATTACCCAACCTCTTTGACGTATACATGCAGTCATTTAACCTCTTCGACTTCGTCACAATAATTTCGTCTATTTCGGGCTTCTATTGACTTATATATCCCTTCATTCATTTTCAAATGTTGCATTTTAGTCCAAAGATGATTTCCCATTGCTTCATGCTTGTATTTTCTTAAAACCACTGGAAATATTTCAAATATTATGTATCACAACACCAAACTGTTCCGAGAGTCCACAAAATGTATACCGCATTTATAAATACTAGTATGCTTTAATATCACTTCTACTTACCATAGTTATAATAATTACACATTGCTTAAACATAATCAACAATGAACTGTGTATTTTAACATAATTTTCTATGAAAAAAACGTTAATTATAATCTCAAACACAAGACTCCCATTATTGAAAATCGGACTCTCGAACTGTAAACACGACAGTGTTGTCAAGTTGTACAGCACGGCTTGTACTAGAGTAGGCTGTGGCTGTGGCTATTCCACGGCTATTCTCACATTTCTCACTGATTCTCACAGAACAAAGATATATGTTGATGCAAGATTTCTCGCGCATGCCCGGCCAAAACAGTAATATCTAAAACCAAAGAGGATTATCTAAAACGATGATGAGGTATATAACAGAGCTCCCTGAGGCAGTTATATTGGCGAAAATGTACCGAAACAATCTGTTCCGGACAAAAAGATTCCAGGACGTTTCCTACGAGCACCTACGAGTTACAAAATATGCACGTGTTATACATTTATTTTTCAGAATCAGATCATACCAATTTTTTAAAATTCTGCGGGGTGCTCAAGGTACCCCATTTTATCGAGAATCTTACTTTACTGAGGCTGAAATCACCGCGCATGCACGAGAAATCTTGCACCAACAAACATCTCTGCTGACTCTGCTCTGAATTCTCATTGGATAAAAATATTTGAAATGAACACTGGAACTAAACACCTGAATGCGTTTTGATTGTTGTGGTCGTGTCTACATAATGGTGTCGAAGTATTCTTGTTGAATGTACATTTTCGTTACATTGCTGAATAATTACAGTTTATAATTAATCATTATAAAGTGTATTGAAAATAAAAGAAAATGTTCAGGTATCTTAAATTGGGCGATCCAATCGTACTATGTCCTTATAATAAGAAACATGTAATTGCAAGGTCTCGCCTCCAGAAACACATTGTCAAATGTGAGAAGGTGAGTGCGTTCATTTCAACGAATCAATTATTAAATTCAATATCATTGTTATAACATTAATATATACGATATTCATTTTTTTAGCAATATCCTGAACATTACAAAGTTATGTGTCCCTATGATGCGACCCATCGTTTACATAAATCTGAAATAGACGAACACATTGTCACATGTCCCACTCGTATAGTACTTGAATCCGAAATGCATACAGGTGTTTGTTTATTCTTTGTCGGTAGTTATTTTTATGCTTCCAATTAACTAATCGGTAACAAGATTCAAATGTTTTGTTTCACAGAAGTAAGAAATCATGGATGCACCAATTTTCCAATACCTTCCGACATCTCGAGTACAGTTGATTGTACTGAAAATTGGGATTTAGATATAGACAATAACAGCATCGTGCCGGACGACGAGTTTACTTCGAATGACAATCTCGTCTTACCAAAGTATATTGTTTTTTTGTTTATTGGAATGTTTCTTTTAATCCTTTGCGGCTCTGTGTTGAGTGTGACTCGACATAGCCAATCCTATGTAGTACGGACCTTCTGGAACAAAACAGTAAGATTGGCATGGACCGCAAAGGATAAAATTATGTATTTTTATTAATTTATTACATATTTTCAGACTGGAGTACAATATCAGTGAAAGAGAAGACCTGAGACCTCCTCGTGGTTACTGCGAGGCTGTGATGAAAGAGGTGAACGAGGATTCAGCTCTTGAGGATGCTGAATCAGTATACAGTTCATCAGGAGTTGGAAGGGGCAGAATTATCCGAGAGGTTCAGATGAAATTGCGCAGAAGGGGTGGAGGGAATTCATTAAAAAGAGATTAGTTCATCTAATTGTCTTTTTTACTTGGACACGTTAAAGTAAAATAAGCCAAAAGAGGAATATAAATCTATATTTATGATACCATAAAAATAGTTGAAAAAAAACCTGTGTAATTTCAATAATACAGTTTTTATGTCATTTACAATTAATACGAAATTGATTATTATTATTATTACATGCTAAGTATTAGTTACTTAAGCTTATTTTATTGAAGAACGTTCAGTTTCATAAATCTTTTAATTTCGGTAACTTACATTAATCATAATATTTACAAACATGATTTGGAATACCTTCCAAAAGATGAACTATTCATATTTTTTTTAATAATACATAAAATGTTGTTACGTGTGTTAGTAGTATATATGAGAGAAAACTAAAATTATTTACAAGTATGGGATAACGCTGTGACTGTTTAATTTTCTAATACTTAGTTATAAATTTCACCGAATGTCTCGCGTTTTCATCTATTCTCGTGCCAAATTAAACATTATTATTACATAATGAGTCGTAGGTAAAAACCTGTTATTATCATTATTCGTAAAATAAGTCCGCGACAGATAATACATATAATATATGTATACAATTATAATTGTACAATTATAATAATATATATATTATTATAAGTGTATATATATTCAGCGGCAAATAATAATTACAAAATTCATAACTATGCAATGTGATAATGTTTAATGTTGGTTGAACAAATTATCTGGAAATTTTACTTTTATACTACTGATATTCATGCGCAGTAACTCATCATACATTGTGAAATATCTGTTTTTGTTTCTTCATATGTACAATTATGATGCAATATATTCTAATTTCTCGAAAGTTATAGCGATAGTCAATGTTGTTTGATGACAAGTTTATGGGATGTTAATGATTAAAATGATGCACTGTATAATTTTGTAAATGCGTCGAGTTATTGATTATAATCGTACCTTCAAACTTCCGGTATTACATTTTTCGAATTCTCGGAATGTTGTAATGTTTTTGTTTTACAAACGATACATATATATATATATATATATATATATATATATATATATATATACACACACATACATAATTGTAATATATACGCGTAATTAGATATTCAAGAAATGCAAAAGATCTTAGGAAAGAATATCCCTTACGATTCGCGCAAACAATTGAAAATTTTAAAGAATCGAACACCCGAATTGATCATATATGAAAACGAAAAATTTTATCTGATCCATAACTGAGTTATTCGAAAAGTACTCTTTTACACAACGAAAAATACTTCAATGGATGGAACAGTTCCAAATGACATTATTATATACATCTGCATATACGTATCTTTAATCATGAAATTTATTGAACGAATATGCATGATACATTTACCATGTACATCTTCAGAAAGGAATTCGTAATTGCTGTAAATTAATTTCCTCTTACTTCGTTAAGATCGTCTTTCATACAAACCTGATTTACGCATAAATTTTGCATCGGACAATATCGCCCCTTACGCGCGTTGGTATCGAGTTCACAGCAAAATCCGAGAGAAATTTTAATTAATTTCCTAATATCTGTGCTGTTGACTTTCGTGTCTCGTCAAAAATCGAACGCGGGATATGCTCTTTAAACGTTTTGGTTTTTTTTTTCTTCACTCGCAGGCACATGCACCGATACGAACGAGCCGGTGCTAAGTTTTGCGAATCAGATTTTAATTTCTCTGAGGGGAAGATCAGCCGACCCGGTCTCGGTCGACTATTATTTACAAATTCGTTTACAGGTATTATTTGTTGGAGTAGCGATTGATGGCAGTTACCTAGCTGCAGTCTGTTTAACGTTTGTTTGTTTTTTTTTTAATGTATAAAAACCGTAGATTTATTGAGCGCAATTATTTGCACAGTAGCGAGATCATTGCACTATATTCATTTACCACTCGAGAATAATTCATTCGTAGGCTGGTGGCATGTATTGTGTAGTAACAACGTCAGCTGACATCGTGATGTCTTTCTGTGAAGTGGACGCCACAATTCAATCACAATTTATATATTTGACGACTTTTTCTTTTGCTGTTTCCATGTTGATATCCTTTCTTTTAACTCGTGCACTAAAAACATTCAAGAGAATCATAAATGTAAGGGATGATCTTTACTTGTAGAATAAGAAATACTCCCTTTATTCCATATTATACGAAGTCATATCGATTTTACTCAAACAAACAATTTGAAACATAGTCATCAATTTGTTCTATTGGCGTCGATCACAAAAAGATCTTATTTTCATTAACGTTTTTCAGGAACACGTATAAATAAGGGACAGAGGGAATATTTCAAATTTTTACGAGAGTGCACGATCGCTGTAACGATCAGTAGATAATCAAATATAAGGTATTTCGGTCACGTTTATTTTTAACCCAATGAAATTCTTTGTACTCACTTGGCATAAGCATATCTTCACTGAGAGGTTGCCTACTGAAGGGGTCTGTAGCACTGTTAAGAAGGTGTCTGATGATCACCGCCTTATCCATGACGATACCAGACGGCAGTTTAACGGGTTCTTCCATGAGAGTGTCCATGAGCGGATCTCGAAACTCTTCTGGAGCATCGCCATAGTCTTGGTCCCGAGCACGATTGTCTCTAGCGATCACTGCAGCTCGTTCCGCGAGAGCTATAAATCTTTCGATTTCTGTGGTGGTTTTGATCACCGATCTCTGTAATCTGTTCGCTGCGTCGGTGAACAATTCTTTGCAGAAGGAGCGCTACAATTTTAAAGATTTATTATAGCGGGAACGGTTATATTATTCTCTGCAACAAGGAGAGATAACGTTACCTCGTCGCCTGCCAAAGCTGCCGCAAAGTTGTCACAGTCGAGATGCAAATAGATGTCGACTAATTGACTAAGTAAAGCTCTGGGCTCCCATCCGTATTTCTGTGGATTCCGTACCTTCAGATTTTTACATTTGGGGCCGCACAATTGCTGCAGATTAAAGTTCAACATGGCACACAGTCTTCCAACCAGTTCCGGACGTAAAAACGGCTCGGTGATGTCCACCGTTAAATAATGAAACATGGCCACGGTCTCTTTGGCTAGAGTAAGATACGACCTTGCCTGTCTCTCGTCCGCCGTTAATTGTCTTATGCGCGAGTGTTGTTGGTCGGGCGACAGAGCCGCGTACGCTTTCAGATCGGACATCAGCTCTTGGATCTCGTGTATACGCTTCAACGACTCTAAACTTTCATCTAGTAAGAACGTGGTGTCGTTCATCAGCATGTTGATGAACTTGACGAATTGCTTGCCGTTATTGCTCTCGTTGATAATCGATTCCCTGTGCACCGGACTGTCCCACATGGATTTCAATATTAAACTAATGTGATAGCGGATCGAGAATTTGTCGTAAAACTCCGAGCTAGAGCCAGTCGTCTCGACGTCCGTGTAAAACTTCATGAGGTACGATGCCAATAACGTTTTCGATATAGGATGAGCCATAACTTGATCGTGCAGCGACTCGGTTCGTCCCTGAAACAATAAATTATGTTTCACAAGAGCTACGAGCCAAGTTCTGTGTATGCAATATGCCCACACCATAGATAGACAAGAATTACCTGTACGCTGGGATTTATCACAAACAGCACTTCGATAATTTTTGCTATTAAATATGGATTCCGTATACAATGTGGAGTACACACTACGACGAGTAACCACGTGATCAGCGAATTATCCATGTTATTTGTTATCACGCCAGGACTAAATCTATAAAGTACATTGAATCATAGTTATCGTACGGAATAGGGACCAGTTGCTGGTGTATTTACTATAAAGCGATACTTACTGAAGAGTAAGCAATAAAAATTCTGCTATGTCTTCAACGTACCACTCCGGTAGCGCTGTAAACTTTTGTGGAATTTCTTGCGGCAGCGGAAGTTCAGGAAGGGGATTTCCTGGCGTGGTCTGAGTCAATAGACTCAGCAGAACCTCCGCCACGGAAATATAAAAATGCAAGCACCTTCTCAATAAGACGGGATCGATTAATCCGGCGTCGGTACACGATCTCGATTTACCAAGCTGTTTCAATTGCTCGTTGTATCGTTTGATTAACTCTTTATTGCGGCCAGCGAAAGGTGTATCTTTCCACTGTTGCTCGGTCGCCTGTAAGTCGTCGAGCATCTTCTGCACGTCTCGCAGTGTTCTCAGCTTCCTTTGATATTTTTGCAAAGCTGGTAACAACGCTATGTGATGGCAATGCAACGTGAGAAACCAGCATTGTGTTGGGAATTTTGGTTCGGCCCATTTGTGGGTTCTCTCTAAGTGTTTCAACCATTCGACCACCTCTTGGGACGAAAGCTTCAGCCTTGTATCGTTCTTGATCTCAACGAAACTCGACGGATGGAACGGATACAGTGTGTCCACCGTGTCTAATTTAATTTTTACAGAGAGCATTTGCAGGACTGACAACAAGTTTAACATGAATCCGTCCCCGGCTAGAGAGAACTCATCCATTTGTATTTGTGCGCGCTTCTCGTTGTGGCGCAATAACGTAGCCAAGTACTTTAGCATGTTGTCACGGCAGCTCGTGTTCGTGAGGATCGCGTGGATTATTTTATGGAGAGACGTTCTGATGCTTTCCAGCTCTTGCTGCAACGTCAAGTTCAAGCACTTGTCGACGAGCGGGTTGCCGCTGAAAAATTTTTCCGCTACGTTCGGTTGGTCTTCGGCGAATACGGACACCGACAGGAACGGTCCCAAGAAAGACGTTATAGTGAGCTCTCTACCAGCACCTTGTGTCATGATGTCTGGCAAGAATTGAGCTTGATGAGTGATCAAACGGCAGATCGGACGCACGTTGCTGGACGACCCGCAACGAATATCTATCAATTCCTCTAACGCTTCTATCGGTCTTCGATGCGTGTTCCCCACCAAGCTACCCTGTTGCATGGTCAGGTACAAGCCTTGCAACAGCGGTGTAAGAATTTTAATAAATACTGTCGGGCTTGTGTGGGTCCTTGCTACCAGCTCGTGTAAATAGCCCCGAGGTAGACTCTGCGATAGCAACGGATACAAAAGGAGCGTTATAGGCAAAGGAAACGATGTCGAAGACTGAGAAATGCCCACTAGGCCTTGTAGCACCAAAGTGGAGTACTGAACACATTGTGCTCTCAAAACAGCTAATACGTCGGAGAGTGGCGGGATACTGGATTTCTGTTCAAAAATGAAAACAGTGTTGTCGTTTATCGTGAATTAAGCTGGTCGTCACATGTTACGTTCTACTGTAAATAATTCTATATTTTACCTTTGGGTGATTTCGTTCCTCGACGGCAACTCTTGAATAACAATCTAATAAATAAGGGAAACTCTTAGGCTCAGACAATTTACAACAAATATCACAACGACAAAGTATCGCGACTGGGCTTAATAAAGGACTCGTTTGACTATTAGGACTATCTTCCCTATCCGATGAGGTTTCCACAGTGATTTCTTTTAAGGGATCTTCTCCTCGTGTGAACATACACAGGACCTCCATTAATGCCTGATTGATGATTTCTGTAGGATCTACAATTTTTTCTTTGGACACTTGAGACGCTGTTTGCGGAAGAAATATAGTGCCCTCTGTTGGCTCCTTCCATGATATGCACAATACCCGCGAGATGACAGAATGTATTTGTTCGGTGGTTACCTCTGTGCTGGAACTGGTAGTCTGAACAACAAAAGCAAAGTCATAGAGTAATCGTTCTAATTGCGTCTCTGCTCTCTAAGAGTTAAACCAAGATGCTTACACGCGATCTTGAGTTTGTGTCTCTTCTATCGGATTCATCCACTTCCATATTTTCTATCCCAGAATCCACATCCACGCCGGAAACACATTGTTTATAAAAATTTTCTTCCACTTCCATCGCCACTTCTGGATTCTGAAGCTGTTGCCGACTCGAAGGGGATATCATTTGTCCTGTAAATGCTTTTGACGGACCCGGTGTACTTGGGGAAACAGGACCAGCATTGTGATCGGACGTAGTGGCTGTACTTATGTTATCCAGGCCAGCTAAACGGGCCATTCGCCTTCTCCTCATCTATGATCGAAATACAGATGGTACAATAATCATGTGTACCCGATGGAACTACATTTGTCGATAAAGGAACTACACGATCCATATTGCAATCCCATAATATTCAATGTAATAAACATTATATAACAAATTCACAAAGCAAACAGAGAAGACTGTACAACCGGAACAAAGCCCAACTATATTTGTAACAAAGACAAAGGCCACAAAGAATGACATAATAGCAGCAAGCCAATTTTTCATCTAAAGTTTACATAAAAAATTACTCGAAAATTTGTGTGAACAGTGTGTGAAGCACGACATACTTCTGTAGAAAAGAAAACGATTAAAAAGAAAATACACTGTTGCAACCAAGGGAGTGCATGCTCCAGTTAATAACAAAGAAAGAGAACAGCTTCTGCTGTGCGGTGCAAACGTTGTGAGTGAAAAATCAACGGTAATTTGTTATCGTTACATAATTACTTTAAGAACGGTGCCTCGATAAAACGACTGTTAATTCACGGTTAATGTCGTTGTTGCCGTCAAACGAAACATTTCGTTTTTCTCTCTGTTTTATTTTTGATCGTGTTGTCGTTCTCTCGGCCGCGTTCTGGCGAACGGTATCGTCGCGGTAGGTTTCGACGGCAACGGTACGCAAAGGAGGGTACCGAAACCGAGAAACGGGCCCCCCGGAACGACAACAACAAACTCATTATCGAACAACGACTGAGAACGGTGTTACTTGGTACTCACTTCCTCCTGACTCAGCTCGCTCATGGCGATCTCTTGTTTTCCTTTTCGAACCCTCTAACCTCCGACACCGTCCGTGAATCGTGGCCTTTCACTGTGCCGCGGAAGTCCAATGGAAAAAAAAGGAAAAAAACGGTGCTCGCCGTTTTCCGGAGAATACTGGACGAGATATGTCAAAAATTTGGACAGTCACTCCACATCTGTTTGCGTTTGGACGTGAAAGTAGCGATTCCACGCTGTTCCACGGACAATCGCTGCCAAGCTGCGTCAATTCTTCAAAACAGCTGAGCAACTGGAGCCGGAACGCACCCTCGCATCGATAACAGTAACTACACCACGACGACTTACACGCGTGTCTGGTGGTTGCATTCGATTAGGCGTACGATTGCCAGCCGTCCGGGTTTCCCCGGATTTCTTCTTTTTAATCCCGCATAATAACCAGTCATACTCGGGATCAACAAATCTAAATGGAAAAGTTGTTTCCTTTCTTTTAGGTCGAAATCAAATTCTATTCTTCCATAACCAATATCTAAACATTTCAGTCAATTAGAATAAGTTTTTTATTTTGTTACCGTTTAAACGAATTTTGAAAAATGTCATTGAATATAGTAATTAAACTGCAGCTCTTTATGCATTTATGGCTTATAAAAATTTAGTATGATTTTTATTTATTTTGAATCTACAAATGCGATTATCAATGAAAATAGAATTTTATTTGGTAGCCTTTCTTAAAATTTGTCTACAAAATTTGAAAATTGCATAAACATCCGCAGTTTAATAATAATAGTGTGATATCGTACCGATTTTCCTAAAGATTTTCATAAAATATACTTTGATTATTGGGAAATATAGTGAACAACCAATATATTGTTTCATCTTCTTTACTAAATGGTTAACTCTTTGTTTTTGTACTTTAGTATCTAGATCAGTAAGATAGAGTAAGATCTCATATTTCTTCTTCATCTCTTGATTATCGTCGCAATCTATAGACAGAGAGGATATTCTCTGATATAGATTACAAAAGTTTTTATCTCCTATTTTTTGCAGGGGAAACAGTTGCGCCTTTGTACTGATTGGCTGACAACTTGTCACTGCAGCAGTGCCGTGCTGCTTGGCGGCCGAGGACAAAGGAAGATCGTGAAAGAAAGTGAAAGAACATAACATGTAACGCGAATGCATACTTGAAAAGAGAGCATGAGCAGCCAAACAATAGCGTAAGATTCTCTGCATACACTAGTCACGAGAAATTGTTTGCTTTGGTACCATTTGGTACTTTCTTCCTCGCTCGTCGCTTTCTCTCCTTCTCGAGCGCCTGCGCACCGTTGGATGTGCAATAGAATGGTGGGGGATAGAAAACGTGACAACGTGACACGGAAAAGATTGCCAATCGCGTGATCGCGACATTCAACAGTGTTCAACAGGCAATGCTGCATGTACACATGAAAAACTCGAACTTCGTGCCAACTAAATTACAATTACAGGTGTCCTTTCACAATAAAACTTACACTGTTCGTGTACTGTTTTGCAATAAAAAGTGGGACACACGGTTTTGCAAATCATCTGCCTAATTGCATAATTGGACAGCGTTGTATCGATGAACACAATTCGATCAAACAGCACGAGTTGCAAAACGCTTCTTTATACTTTTAGCATGTATGCTTTTGATTTGTATATTGAGATATGCTAACGTTAGCATTTCAGCTTATGACTCAGCGCAACGATAAGACGCGCAGTCTGAGCGTTATCAATGTAGCGCACGTCTCTTATCCTATGCAATGACAAGAAGATCCCTGGCAGTGTCGCCAGATGAGGGGAGAGAGCACGAATTGAGGGGAAAAGGTTTACCCTCTCTCTGCCAGTACCAGACACATGCACGACAAAGACGAAACGCGTCACGTGACCGGGCCGCGGCAGAAGTTTGAGAAATAGCGTCGTAGAAGGGGAAGGTAGAGTGGGGACACAAGTCACAAGTCACACAAGTCTTGGTCTGGCGTCTGGCGGCACTGCCCCGGTGACGGGGACGGGGACGGGGACCTTCTTGTCTTGTTATCTTATATTGTCATGTTATCACAGTATGTTCTTCGTGCAAATTGCAAAGTTAGTCGTAGCAGAGACGCGCAAGAAACACAATTTCGCCATTTTTAACCGAGAATGAACACAGACAAAATTATTGATTTCTCGGCCCTAGGTAAACTCAACCTTCTATTTAATATTTTTGCGTAACCGAATTTAACGACTACCATTAACAGTTATTTATTTTGATAATGTATACATACTTGATCATTTCGGATCATCTGCATTAGAAGCCATTTGTGATTAAATTCGATATATTCAGATAAGTGTACTTCATTTCATCAGTATACGTCGATAGAAATATAAACGATCCATGTTGTTTTAGAACCAGATGTTCAGAGTCTAATAAAAGAGAGTATTGCGGTCCGTGAGCATGCTTACGCACCGTATAGCAATTTTAAAGTTGGAGCAGCAGTCTTATGTAGTGACGGGACCATTTGTTCAGGATGCAATATCGAAAATGCATCCTACCCTGTTGGAACATGTGCCGAAAGAGTAGCCATTGGAAAAGCAGTGTCAGAGGGTAAAAGGGAATTCAAAGTATTGGTTGTAGTTGCCGATAAGAGGAACAACAGTTTTGTCTCACCATGTGGTTTCTGTAGACAATATATTTCAGAATTCGGTGACATACCAGTTTATTTGTCGAGTCCTGATATGAAAAATGCGTTAAGAACTACAGTAAGCTATTTGTTGCCATATGCCTTTGACAATAGTTATCTAAATGTATCACAATGAGTTCACGCGGAACAGAGGAACTAAATTATACACCACATAAGGCTGAGTTTATGCTCTATCTTAATTTGTGTAAGGAAATTGTTATCTTCGATATCGGAACAGTGTTCTAATCTTAAGATTACCTTGTATAAATTTATCTCTAATGCTATTATACAATATACACGTAATCTGAACGATCGAAATGTTCATTTATGTACAAGTTTTTAGGGGTACAAAGGCAATCTTTAAGAAACCATATATTGTTACTATACAATCTTATTTTTTAGAGTAGCTTTGTTTATGTTTACATTTGAAAAAATTGTAATTTATAGCTGTAATCGATTATCATGCGGTTTCTAAGATGCGTCATTTTCTAATATACATTACTTGGTAAGCAGAAGTAACATGAATAGTATGTACAATCGATGTAATAATATAGTTCGTATATCTGTAGCTCTAAGACGAAACGGTATAAGTCACGTGCTTTTATACAAGCGTACTGCATACGTTCGACTTTCATATTATCGTATGCTTATTTCGAAAAGAAAAAATTGTTTCGACCCATTTTCTCCTTTTGAAAATACAAGAACCGTTCTCTAGACTTCGATCGAGACGTAAACTGAAATATTTGGAAAACCTGGCTTATATCGTTGCGTCTTAGAACCTTGCATACAAATTTGCAATAGCGTCTGAGCATTATGACTTCGGTCGTGATTATTTCTTAACAATAAAAATGCAAAGACAGGAACGATACTGCGTACAGTACACATCCGATAACTCTATGGATACTTATGTTACACACGGGCTTGGGAGTGTTGCTCTTTCATATTTACCAAAATGGACACCTGCAATCAGATATAATTCATATAAAACAATTATATACAAATGAAACATTCGAATGTTTGCGAAATTATAGAAAAAACAATTCGATTACCATCCGATATAACACTGGCATAAATTCTCATTATTGGTAGCCTGCTGAATCAAAAGATCAACTTGTCGTTGAATGTTAAGAGTTTCTTCATGGGAGAAGTCGCGTCCTGTTAATTTATCCCTGACCCTGGTTATGATAGCAAGAGCTTTCTTATTCAACGCTTCTGGTTGATTGGTGTCACCTGTTCGGATGTATTCGTCGTTTAATTTTCTTTTATATAAAACAGTTGGATGTAACGACGAACTTACCACCGTTCTCGATGCTGCATGGGACTCCTTTCTTTGGTAACGTGGCGGTAAGAGAGTCCAACGTGTCGCCGTGTTCTTGAGTGCTGCTGGCGCTCATTCCTTGAGCGTCGGATCGTTTGCTCTTTGGCGTGGCATTGTCCATTAATCTCCAGTTCAGAAGAGGATCATAGACGAAAGCCTCCAGCACAGCCATCAAGCTGTCTTTGTTGCGATGCAGCACCGACATCACCGACTCGCAGGTTCTTCTGTAGGTGCCCTCGATCCCGGTGACTTCCATCGCGTTGATTAACATTCGAGTCAACCTGAACGGTATCTTCTCCGGGAATTTTTCACGCGTCATGGCAACCTCGAAGCAATCTCCGAAGTCGATGTGCAATATCTTCCCGCTGAGGCGATCCAACATCAAGTTCGACGGGTGCCGATCTCCTAATCCAAGAATGTACCCCACCATGGACATCACGGCCAGCGATCGCGTGTAATTTGTCCTACGATCGAACCATACTTCGCTCGACGGCGATTTCAACCAAACGAGTCGCGACAAATCGTCGCCGTGAGTGTGTTCTAGCGCGTGTTCGAACACTTCGACTTTCTGCATGAGCATAAGGTGATCGTAGCCTGGAGCCATCTGAAAATCAGATCGTTCGGTAGAGTTTTTCGAAAGAGAAGAAACGTTCTTCTAGCTGCTTACCCTTAACATTATTTTGTGCTCTATGTTAAGTAATATCTTCTTCTTCTCCCTATAGTCTCTGATCAGCGTGTGCAACGTATCGCAGTGCGGTACCCAACCGATCAGTCCACTATTCGTTGACAACGGAATTACAGCGTACCTCTGAAAATAGAACGAGAAACAGTTACCTTGAACTAGGAGTTGTGTTCGGTTCTCTAACCTGAATAGTGAGATTTCTTCTGAACGTGTCTGGATCGTGTAACAGAAGAGTATTGACTAGACCAAACAATTGCATAACACGTTCATCCTGTCTAAGATCCTCGTGCCCTTTTAACAGGAACATGTAATCTTTACCGTTGCTTCCTGCAAGATTAAAAAATCAAGGATTACAATCTCAACGAGATTGAAACGAGACTAAACCCACAAAAAGCTGGATATTTACCTTTTATACATAATTTCCGTGGCCGTTGTTTACTCGTTATCACTTGCATAGAACTATGTATGCTCGCTATTCTGACTACCGGTTGTCCAGGGCTATAACTTCCAGGCACAGCCAGTTCCAAGTCTCTGCAAAGGAGCAATTTTGGACTGACATACTGAAGCTCCAAGCTGGTTAGCTGTGGCAACTGCCTCGATATCCTTCGAAAAACATGATAATACATATCCCAGGCTTGATTCAAGTCTCGAACATTACGCGACGCTTTGTATTTCTGACACCATTCCTGCGCTTCCATTAAATCTCGACCGTACGCCTGATTGAAAGACGTTTCTTTCAAAGTTTGCGGTCCCCTCTCCAGCATCGCGTGCAAGGGATCCAGTATGTCGAACATTCCTCTGACGTTTCTTTCCCCGAAGTACAGCCTACTAGCTTCCTCGAGGCCTTCGTGCCACAACTCGTGCCAAAGGATCGCAACCCTGATCAGTTCGTCGCTGGCCATCATTGCCTGTTGCACCAGAGTCGGACTGTGTTCGCACATGCTCCTCAGAATCCTGTTCGCAGCGGTTTTCCGCGCCTGGCTGGCGCTCTTCGAGGCCACGGTCAGGGGATAGATCAGTGCTTGAGGATGCGCTTTCCCGATGTCGATTAGAAGATGATGTATACAACGACCGACCAAAGCTCTCGGTGTATCTATTCTTGCTATAAGCTGAGGAATCACTTGCAACCAAGTGTTGATTTCGATCAATCTGATCCCTTCGACGATAGCTTCGTACACCTCCGGCCATTGACCGTAGTCGAACCACAATGTCAGCAACCGAAGAGTATCTTGCAACGAGTTCCCATGAGAGAGATTGATCGACCTGAAGAATCCTTCCACGGCTGGTACCGTGAATTTCGATATGTACTGCGAGCTGGAGAGGTTGTTGCGTGTCCCACCATTTCCCGGGACAGTGTCCGCGTTCGATTCCCCTTGCTGATGCTTGTAAAACAATACCGTCTCAAAGTTGGTGTAGGCAAACGCATGCCAAGCTTTGTACCAGGTTGGATCGTGTTCCGTGGCTGCGGCATAGTAAGACAACACAGCCGGTATAGAGTGTTCATTTATGCCTTGCAACGCTTCCAACCACTCGCCGAGTTTCAGGTAACACCTAGCCAGCAATCTCTTCCTGGCTTCCTGCTGCTTCTCGTCCTCTTGATTCGTCACGGACACGGTTGTCGGCTGTCGGGACGTCTGCACGAACTTTTGTAGTTGACTGTACGCCTCCTCCCGTTTATTGGCGACCCACATATGCTTGCAATAAGCGAACGTCACCTGCGGGTGAGTCGTTGGCAACGGCTGATCAGGAGTCAACGATGGATCCACTCCGAGTAGCATCACCAACGTTTTATGACATAGCATCAAGCTGCCGTTCTTTCTGCAAAGGCTCGCGTACTTCAACCAGGTGTACATGTCATCCTGAGGTGAGATCACTAACGTGTGCACCTGTATAATCTTCTGCCAGTCGTCCACTATTCGTTGCCCGCCTTGGAGCCTCTCCCACCACATAGATTTGATGGTCGACCTTCTCTCTGGAACTAATTTGAATTGTATCACTTCCTCCAGTTCAGCCAATTTTTGCACCTCCACCATAGCGTTGTAAGCTCTCTGATAGCTCTCGCCTGCCATGGCGGTCAACTCCGTGTCCAGCAGATCTCTGGCACTGTCGATCAGCTGATGCGCGACGTTGTACTGTTCGTCGTGGATCGCTAAGACAGCTCTGTAAAACGCACCGTCCTGGGTATCTGTCGGTATCAGCGAGACATATTTCTCCATGCTTTCCCACTGGCTCAAACCCCACGCCGCGGCAGCCGCCATTCTAGACATTCTCTGTTTAGTCTCGTCGCTCTGGTTCGTCCAGTATTTGGTGGCAACGTCGTGCAACTGTCCCCATTCGCCTAGCGCCTCCAGACACCGCATCTCGCCCAAACTGGACTCAACGTCCGTGGGATCTCCCTCCAGCCTTTCTCTGTACAACTGTAAGGCCTTGTCCCAATTGTGTAGCTTCTCATACCATCGCACCTGCACCTTCAGGTCCTGTTGATTGTTCTGGTTCATCACGTACTCGAGAAGACCCTCCGCCGCCTCCTTTTGCTGCAGTTTGTTATTGATAGAGATCAGCGACTCAAAGACATTGCTGTTCCTGCTCTTGTGAAACTCGTCCTCCTTGTAATGCAGAGCCTTCGCGTAAGCTCGACAGTGCATCGCTCGCTCCCCCAAGATCTTGTTGTCCAACGGCAACGGTCCTTTATCACAGTGTTCCATGAACTCCGCCAGGTTCAGTATCGTTTGCGTGATCTCCGGAAGATCTGGAACCATCAACGCCTGCTGCAACGTCTGTATCAGCTCGGCTTTGTACGTCTCGTCCAATTCGGTCCAGCAGGACACGAATGCCGCGTTGAACAAATCTCTGGGGAGTTGGGAATAGGTTTGAGCGAGAGCCCAGCAGGATCTGAGCGCCGGCGACGGTGACTCCTTGAGCAAGCCGATCGACAGGCTTCTCAACCACTCGAGCCAATCGTCCTTCGAAACTCTCCTAGTCGCTGTCCAAGCCTTCTGGAGATTCGAGGCAGTCACGTGTAACCTCTTTATGGTGGTAGTGTCCGAGGACGTCAGCGACAAGTCGCGATTCTTGTTCCTCGTGTGCCGATGCCTCATCAACAGAAAGTCTTCGCCGTCGGTCACGGTGGTTTCTGTTAAAATTTTGTCAATTAGAACGTCGTAACGCGAGTTGACGATTTTGTGTTTGGTCATGATTTTCTGTACCAGAGGTATGAAGATCTGATACTTTTTCCCTAATTGTATGACCAGCGCGCACAGCGTGTCCATAGCTGTGCTCCGTAGCTGTGGACATTCGAGGGTCCTCACCAAAGGGTGCACGATTCTCGATGCAAAGTCCGTGAAGTCCAACGTGTCCGCCAGGTATTCGATGGTCTCCAGAGCTACTTTGTTCACAGTTTTCGGACAATCCGTCGTATGGAACAGCTTCACTATCGGCGGTAACACCAGGTGCAGATAGTTGTCCAAATTGTTTCCAAATTTCTGGAGGGCTTGAAGAAGCTTCACTGTGACGGATCTGTCTTTGCTGGTGTCGTGCGTCAGCACTCTTAATATTTGTGGCATCAACTGCGGCAAATAAATCTTGAACTCTGCGCCCAACGCAACCGCAATATGCTCGACCAAAAGTATTAGCGTGCTTTGCAGTGGGCTGTTCACTGTCCAGAATTCTTTGATCAGATTAAATATGTCGTCTAGATAGTTTCGGATGTGCTGCTTCACGATTGCTATTAGAATGGCCAACTGTTGGAACAGGTACTCGCGAAAGTTAACGTCGGCCGTGCGAACGACGTTCAGAAAACTGGGCATTACCTGAGAGATGTATGGTACGCACTTAATCCCTAAACTCTTAAATATAAAAGTAACAGCCTGCACCACCATAGTGTGATGTTGCGACAACGTTGGATCGCGAATGATCCTCATCAGCGTGGCTATAGCGATCGCCGGATAATACTCTTCCAAAGTGGACGAGGACATGTTCACTAACATCTCGCTGGTGGTTAAATCTTGCGTGTTCTCGGTCTCGCTCTTCGTGTCGGCCATAGATGTAAGCGTGTCCAGTTGAGAATCTATCTGACCGAGGTTCATTTTATGCTTGTACGGATCTAGAGCACCTAACAATCCGAGCACCCTTATGGTTTCTCGCCTAATGATAGGCTGCTGTTCAGTTTTCAAAAAGTTGATCAGCACGTCCAGCAAAGAAGGATACTGCATGTACGGTTTCACAACGTGTCCCGTACTTCCGACCAGCTGACCTAGAACCCACAAAGCTACCCCTCGTTTTTCCGGGGAACTGGCGTCCACCAACATTTCGAGCAGTATGGACAGAAGTTCTGGCATCCATTGTTGCATCTCAGCACCGTTCACCTCTGCTAGATCGCCGATAGCACGCAGTATAGCTAGAACTACCCCGGGGTTGGATTCAGGCTCCTTCAACTTCGGAACGAGAACTTTCAAGATGGGTTCCATGTATGGTCTGATGAGTCTTGGCGCGCTGACGACCAAATGATCCAGCATGCGGGCAGCCTGTTCTTTGTTGCGACCCATGCCCGAATGCTCCAACTCTGTCAGGAACTGTATAAGTGTTTTCCGCAAAGAAGGCATCACATAAGCCGGATTCATAGTGCTGAGCCTTCCGATCGTTCTGATCGCCAGTTCTCTGATCTCGAACATCTCGTCGTTCATCGCTATGAACAACGCGGATAGGTTTTCCGCTTGCGCCAAGTGAATGTCGAACGAATCGTCTAGGGAAGCCAGAACCCACAATCTCACGTCGGGATCCGTGTCTGTTATACCTACAACCAACAATTTACCAAGAACAGTCGAGACGGTGTTCGTTACCGTGGGTCCTGGCTGGTTCAACGCCAACCTTAATAACCTGGAACACGTCCTCACAGCTTCCAGCCTGACCTCCGCTTGTTCGAACGTAAGGAAATGATCGGCGCATCGTCGTACAAATTGCAGAAGCGGATTACCGTCGAAGTTAAACGTCCCGAGTGTCTTCAATGCTAGCACCGTCGATGGGATATCCACCTCTGTCGGTGCTGCAGAAATCGGACTAGTTGTGGTCCATGGTGCACCAGGATGTCTCAACGGTTTTTGCATTAAAACCTGAGACAACATTCTCAGAAGCCCTTGAGATATATCGGGCTTCAACGATGGAACACTGTGGGCTAATTCTCGGAGAGAAGTCGTGAGAATTGGACTCAAGCCAGTGGTTAACATGGATTCTAGCAGGTCCCTCACGTCCGCGGCTATCACTTGTTTCACAGCGTGTCCGAGCAGAGTTATACATACGAAGACCGCAGGTTCTAAGGATGTACCACGCTTCTTGGTGGACGTTTCCTTGGATGGCAGTAAATTCTTGATCACCTCCATAATTTTCGAAAGATAAGGATTTATCGCATCCTCCACCGCAACCGCTATAAATCCGATCGTGGTGAACGCAGCATACCTGTCCTTCTCTCTGCTGCGCAGCGTCATTAGCAAGTACGCCAGCGATTCCCTTAAATGATCTTTCGTAAATTTTTCCTTATTAAACGCGGCGAGCCTCGGCAGCAACATCATCAAAGCATGCTGGATGTGTAGATTTCTAGACATTCTTTGATTCATTACATCATTATAAATATCGTCCAGTCTCTCTTGCATCAAACAACGACAAACCGCCGATTCGTGAGCTGGATATAATGTTTGTTGAGGATTCAGTGAATTTTGCGAACAGTTCGACCACTTCGACACTATGGTAGTCTTCAAGCGCGGCATCAACGACAGTATATCGTTTTCGTTCTGTTGAGTGGAGCAGTTCAATCTTTCCATTAAAGCTTCGTAATTTCTTTCCCATTGGACGTTGCTACATCTAAGCAATTCATTTAGTATTAATAGCGAACCGTGTATTCTGTCGTCTCTATTCACCCCCCTTTCTCTGGTATATACATCCTCGAAACCTGCGACTATTTCGTCGTAGCACTGTTTATACCATTGAGATTTGTGCATCTGTTTTGCGGTTTCCCTCTGCGCGGTGACGACCAGAGCAGCACGCAACGCTTCTACAGCACCTTCTCTTATCACAGGCTTTGGATCACGTACAGCATTGAATATAAGTTCAAAAAACGGAGTTACTTGTTGAAAAAAATATGTTGGCATAGAAACAGCAAGTTCTCTTAAAACAAGAGCGGCAGCGTGTCTTTTGCCTTCGTGTCTATCTCCGCCCAGCCATTCAAAGGCACGTTTAACTTCAAATTCTACATATTCGGCTGTATAAGTACCTGAAACTAACGCCAGCTTTCCTACAGTTTTAGCAGCCAGTTCCATAACACCCACATCGTTGGAAGGTAATAAATTTCTCAAGTAATTCGCGAATCTTATGGTTCTCGTGTTAATGTTTCCTACGTCTGCGCCGATAAGGCAAACTATGGCTAATATACCACCCTTTTTCTCACTGACATCGGATCCGGATACCATCTCAAATATATGATGATTAAATTCGTCCATAAACGCTGTAATTTCTTCCTGCGACGCTTCCCGCAGTTCCGTTTTAACATAGAGGCACAGGTCTCTGGCTGCTTTATTACGTGCTTCTTCATTTCTGGATTTAAAGCTTTCGACAAACTCTCGCACAAGCGTACACGACATTCTTCAAATATTCTTACGGTACGAACTCCCACGATGATCCTATTGTTATCGATCTTCTTGCGAACAAACCTGCGGAATGCAACATTGTGAAGAGTGAGGTTATGCACGAGCTCCACCGACATTAAATCGTACATACCTATTTGACAGCAGATGAATTTTCGCTCGTCCCGCTCTGACAACCGAAAATTCTCCGACAGACTTCGTATAACATATCTAACAGGTTAAAAGTAGGTGTAGCAAATTCTTCGGAATTGTTCAATTCATCTCGTTTGAAGTTTAACACAACCTTTGAAAGAGTAAACAATTCCAGATCCTATACATCGATTTGGAAATATCCGCAACCTATTTCCACTAACCAGTTTTTTTTTATTGTCACGTTCGATTGTGGAACGCCAGATGGCACAATCAAAAAAGTGCGGCAATATTTGAAATGTTGTACGGTAGACAACGATGTTCACAAAACATACGTTGTTTCGTGAACTGAATATGGTTCAAGAATTAATTTTTGTGGTGTCATAAATACAAAAGAATGTTATTATGTATTTAATATGTTTGTTTCATTCGTAACCACGGTGTATTATAGAGGTGTTCCGACTAAGCCCTCTGTGAGGCTGAAGTTTTGAAAAAGATAGCGGTTGGTTCTCTGGTCGCCGCCAGATGGAATCCTAGTCATCTGCACAGTTTTCAGCATGTCCATGTAGCCTGTGCTAAGGCAGAGAGTATATGAGAGTGCTCACGCCCGGGTTTTGGCCGTGCCGCTTTTGTCTCCACATCATGTTTAGCCTGGAACAGCTCCTACATCATCTTTAGCATGGAACAGAACCTACACCATCTTTAGCAGGAAACAGAACCCATTTTACTGTTATTAAATCTGTGGCATGACTCAGAACTGGCTTCAACCACCGATCAGATACTATTATTTAATAGTTAATATCATTTAATAGTATCTGGTCGGTGGTTGAAGCTAGTTCTGATCCATTACACAGATTTAATAACAGTAAAGTGGGTTCTGTTTCCTGCTAAAGATGGTGTAGGTTCTGTTCCATGCTAAAGATGATGTAGGAGCTGTTCCAGGCTAAACATGATGTGGAGACAAAAGCGGCACGGCCAAACCCCGGGCGTGAGCACTCTCATTTCCTCTCTGCTGCTACACACAATCTCATTCACATACGTACATGAAAACTGTGCAAATGACTAGGATTCCATCTGGCGGCGACCAGAGAACCAACCGCTATCTTTTTCACTTTCCCGAGAGTAGCCAGAACACCTCTATAATACACCGTGGTTCTGACGTTCTCTACATTTTTCGAAACGACACCTCGTGGCTCGTTACGCTAAACGCTACGTATGGTGACTGAAAAAAATCCCTATGCATAAATTTCAAAAAATAATAAACAAACATACCCTATATGATTCGGAATTTTACTTCTACATATGTTTTATTAATTAACATTTTCTATCGTGATTTTGATTCAGAATCTTTGATTCCGACACAAGCTATCCGCGAGTTCCAAGTGATTTAAATTCTTAGGAACTTATATTCTGTTGACGACCTGCGTATATATCGCAATTTAAAATATAAAACTGTTACGCATAGCAGTTCAGTTCATCGATGTGTTCAGGACGGTGCGGAAAGATTTCAGAGAACGTTTTCGTTACAAAATGAAAATTTCGATAGGAGTTGTTTAGATCGGTGATGGTTCTTTCGAGAAATCAGAGCGACTGGTGAATATGCAGAGAGATATCTGTGATGGTATGCGGCACGCTTGCGAGAATGGGAAGTGTTTCAAAAATACTAAAGTATAGTGAAAGGAATATATAGTTGTTGTGTGTGCGGTGCATGGCATAGGAATGGTATCTCCGTCCAAAATCCAACATCAAGAGCAGAAGCAGCCACCGAGAGAAAATAAATTCACCAAACAGTCACGTACGTCTAGCATATGCGTATTAAAGTTTCTCGGCACGCACATACGCCGTTCGTGGAATCAAGTCTTTCATCGACCGTCTCTCCCCTTTCGTGTACATTACAACTAGCGTATTCGTGTAAAACTATTGATATACCTCGTCCCGACACGTAAACATACCTACTTGTTCCTTGACATTTATACGGTGACCTCATCGTACGATACAACCATTCAGTCTATTGAAAATGTTACTTTTCTTATTGTCTTGCATCCTTCTTCAACATCGCATCGTTTCGTTATCACCAGACCACGAATTTTAATTACTGGTTAACCTGACATTAACAGAGATGCAGCATCTGCGTTTAATTGATGTTCACGTAAACCCTCGATTTTACACGAACGTACACAGTCTACTAAATAATCGCGTTGTATATTTGTTCATTTCGGTTCGCGAGACCATCGTTCCCTTTCGAAAGAGAATGTAAATAATAATTTTTCTTCGTTTTATTTTATGAAACCGATACGATAAGCACTATCTGTTAACCTATCGTACGTTACATGTATGCTTAATCGTGCAAGAATTTTCCTGTCTGGCACCTGCACCGTCGCTAAGACATTTTTCTGATATTTTAGATGTTCGTGTTAGGAAAGATAATAAACCGTTAGAGGGAAAAACTTTTTACTTGGATATAAAAAACCATGCGACCACAGCCAAAATAGAAGCGAAAATCAAAGATTTAGGTGGAGTAAGTATTCGTTTCAGATGTAGATCGTCTTTCCGAAACAATTCTCGGTTTCAGATATCTTTATTTTCATATCGTTGAATCATCGCCTACAACAAGCTACATAAGTCGAGTGCATTGCAAGCCTCTTTTCGTTGACGAACCACGGATCCACGGACCACAAACTCCCTCCATCTGACCGTCTCTTCCCCTCCCCCCACCTTTATATCTCTCTCATGGTTGTCTGCTTTCTCCTCTTCCTTCCTTTCAACCCGTTCATTTGTACATCTTGTTGCCGTTTACTCTACGCGCGAAGCGTGGGTGCACGCACAGCGTTACTACATACACAAAAAAAGAAAACACATTCTTTTAGAACGCAGTATGCCGGTCATCGAAGTAAAGCGAAACGATATCTATCGAACTTTGACAGTACCGAATACGAAAATGCAGCGGTTCCGTAAATTGTCAGTTCCTCGGAAAATATTTCCGACTCAGCCGTATCGAATTCGATACTATCGGAAATAAATAACTCGCGTGCATTGCCGAGTCAAGAGTCGGACCGTATTTAACGCGATCAATGATTAACATTTACCGATGGCAATTAACCTACAAATTTGTTATCGTTCGGAAACTTCACTACATACATACATCGTATTATCGTCTATTTCGGGCACTACTTATTTTTTAACTCGAAAAACCATGCGATATCATCGAACCTGTAGAAAGATGCATCGACAAATATTTGAAATAGATAGTAAATTTCTATTATTCTGCAATAAAAGACCCGAATTGAGCAGTACGACCCAATAGTTCTCTGTTGACAAACAATCGGTGAAAAACCGGGTCGTGCTCGCGCCATCTTTAGGACAGCTCGAGAAGTAGAACGAAGTGGATCGGATTCGTCATCATCGGTTGTTGTGTTGTTGCGTGGTGGGTCGTCAAAGGGGGGAAAAAGCGAAAAAATGGACGTGGAAACTGAGCGAAAATCGCTTTTCATGTATCCAGGGAAAGTCTGTTGTTCGGTTCGCTGCGGCGTTCGCTGTCCTCGGGCGAACAGAAACGCAAAGCGCCGCCTCCAGGCTCGTCTGCCAAGCTGTTAACGGCGAATGGCCATTTTGTGCGTGACAGTTCTCCCCCGCGAGTAACGATCTCGCAGCGCGTCCCAGCGCTCTTTTCCTTTATCTCTTTACTTTCGTTTGACCGGCCGAGAAACGTCTCGACAAACTTCCCCCTACGGTACCGTTCCTCGCGAGTCGTATTTCGAAAGGTGTCCGCAGTTTACTTTACGATATTCGATGATACGCGGACCGATAAACAGTGTCGTTCGAGGAAGTTGTTTTGTGCTGATGGTTTCGTGCGTTTCAATACCGTTTGACAGTAACCGAGCGTAAACTCGACGCGACAACCTCGACCACCGCGGTGATTCGGCTCGTAGTATACTTTCGCGTCGGCGTTCCGATCGAAACATCGTTGAATTATTCGTTTCGTTCGATCCCACGTGTTTCGTTATTGTTCTGGTTCTCCGCGACTTCGACGTATTATTAGAACGGCGGTGTGCAACAATGCGGCGACCATTGTTCACTGCACGAACGTTTCTATCTGCACGCGCGTAACTCGCGCTTCTGTGAAATCGCTTGATAGGCGCGCTCGATCGCTACGCTTCTTGAGAGGAACACGAGACCGCCTTGACGTCAGCATACTGCCGATGTAAACGTGTGCCCGTGCGTCCGTCAACGAGTCAGTTATTATCACTGTGTGTCCACACTTTCTGCACATCCTTTTCCATGCACAGCTGCCGACGTACCTCGCGTAAGTTGGCCCCCTGTCATTTCCGATAACCGTTCACTCCTTTGCTCATGCCTCTTCTGTTTCCCTTATCAAAAAGTTTCTACATCGTTCATCTACTATTTTTTCTAACTCTCTAAGATCTCGATTGTTCTTTTTAGGTGATCGAATTATTTTTAGTACAAAACGTAACTCTGGTAGTTAGCGACAGGGTCAACAAGTCGGGTGACATCAACTTTGAGAAATATAAATGGGGTTGTGCCAGCGGAGGCAGCGGGGGACCTCCCTCGCTGAGGAGTTTAGAAACTCCGACTCCCGTGGCAACTCCTCAAACGCTGTATTTTAGTCCCGACTGTGCTTTGTCTAACTCAACTTCTCTGAGGGGTCCAACTACCCAAAGATCTGTAAGTATTTTGTTCGTGGAGAATGTTTCTGTGTTATATTTGTTTGTTAACCTTCCGTTTCACCTGAACTTGTTGCAGAAATCGCGAGTGGATGCAATGTTGGAACGTGCTCTGATACAGCCACAACAGTGTTCCGTGGATCCACTTTACAACGCCCAAAATTGGGGAATTCCTATTTGGGCGATCGATAAACTCCAAACTTGGCTCGATAGAATCTATTCCTCTGTTAGAGATACAGATCCTTTGAAACGATCCAAGCAGTCTTGTCAGCAGAGTTCAACGAAAGATTTAAAGGTCAGGCATCTCAAGGGACCTTATATCAAATTCGAGGCTTTTCGGAGGTACGTTTTCCTCAGGGAGTATAGTGAAATTGCTAGTAAGAGTTTGTATTAGATTTCCAACTGTATCCAGGAATACAAGGCCCGTCTTCGTTGAACTACCTGTGTGGCCGACGTTAAATTTTTCTGGGCCGTTAGGCTCCTGTCCTTTCAACACAAAAAGACGAGAAAAACCAGAGAAATTACGAGCAGACGTAAAGGAAAATAGGGAGAGAATTCAACCGGTCAAAGAAGAGGAGGTAGGTCGATATAACGCGATGCGCGTTACAATCTAAAGTATAGTAAATGATACAGGCGATAATATTGTGAATAACGAACAGGATAAAGAGATGACTCGGCGACCACGGACGACTGGCACTCGTGCTCGCAGAACTGAACAATTAGCTTCTGGTTATTGTGAAATTTGTCGTATCAGTTACCGGGATCTTAGCAAACATGTGCAAAGCGACCAACATCTTAACTTTGTGCGGAACAATGACAATTTTTTATCCTTGGATAATTTGATCAACGCAGGAGCCAACGTTGAAGCATTTCTAAAATTGAACAGAACAAAGGATATAGAGTACGTATATATAAATAATCACGATTTTATTGTACCCAATTTTTTCAAGAATCATTTGATAACCTTTTTTTCTTTCTATTCTGTTCGACAGAAAAGACTGCAACTTGTTTTCCAATGGAGATCGTAATCTTCATGACATAGTACTGCCAGAAGGGAAAGTAAGTAGAAACTCGAAAAGTTTAGGGGATTTCGAGGTCGATGATATAAAGATGGTGCAGTGCAATGGCGCGCGCAGGAATCTCAATTTAAGATTAAGTTCGCCTCACAATTTACGTACTCGCGCGAAACACGAAAGCGGACACTTGCTACGGTCGAAAGGTAGCCCGTGGCACGAGGTCGAGAAAACAGAGAAGATCTACGACAAATTCGAGGGGTACACCATAAAAAAACGAGCGAAGGGAACGATCTGGATAGAGGAGGACGATCCAGAGGATGAGTTGATGCGTGAGCAGGTGCTGAACCAGTCGAAACAGAACGAGTTCAAGATCGATACGTTTACAGCGGCGAAACGTTTACAGCTGAAAGAGAAACGCGACAACGAGAAAGACTGTGGCATAGCGTGCAACAAGCAAGACGACGTCGATAACCAGGATTTGCAGAAACTACCTTGCAATAACGAACAAAACAACAGTGTGAGTGCAGAATACGTCAAACAGAATCGGGATTCTGTGCAGTACAGAAATCACGATCAAACGAACGGTAGTGTACAACTTAATTATAACGAAAATACTTTGAGTGTAAACGAGAACGGTTGTAACAATTCCTGCAGAACGTCTAGAGGCGAGATCGTGAAAGGGTTGAACGGTAAACTGTCGGTCGAGAATGTCGCGTCGAATGTAAAAAAGGTGTCCCAGATATGCGACAACGTCGACGCTGACGCTGACGCTGACGTTTTGTGTAACGGTCACGTTATAAAAGATGACGCGAAGGTAGAGACGTTAAAACCGAGATATTTCAAATCGGGCAGACGGGGGGGTAGGGGGTTCAGGGGACGACACAGACTATCGGTCGAGGAGCGTTTGATCGAGGACAACCGTGCGTATTACAAAGTGGAAGTGTTAGGTAGTAAGTTGCGCTCAAGTGTGGTATCGAACAATAATTCGCAGTGTACGGTGCAGAAGGATGTCGACGACGAGGAGAAGAAAGAAGTGCCATCCAGCGAGAAACCGGTAGTTGTACGGTTTAAGCGCGTGAGGAAATCCGAATTATCGTTGCTCAGCGACGAGGCAGAGTCGTTTATGTTCGGCGAACCGAGGCGAGACGACTCGAGCGAGGCGAGTGACGACGAGCAAAGCAGCGTGTTGCCGAGGGAGACCGAGAGCGATTACAACGACACCATCAGTTCCGCGTGTCCCAGTTCATCCATAGACTGTAGTACGCCCATCAAAACGGAGCCCATCGAGGAGGACTCACAGGACTCGCTGAGTCTGGGTCGAGCTAGGAAAAGAAGACGAACGCAAGCCGAGGCGCTCATCAAGGACAACGAGAATTATTACAAGTTCGAGACACCTGGGAGCAGGCTGAGGTATCAGGCCCCTTTGACAGGGATCAAAGAACCCTCGGTCGTCGAGGAGACGACGAGGCCGGTCATCCAAGAGCAAGAGGAGGTCGTCGAGAAAGTACAAGCCGATGAGCAAGAGAGAGTATATCCGTCCAAACCTTCGCCGGAAGTGGAGAAAATGCAGTTCTCCTTTGAAGCTGTACCGAAGTCTGAACCGTGGTATCAGACGTATCAGCGACAGGACGAGGGGGCTGAGTTCTGGCATTATTTCAGTGAAGGTGACTCGCAAAAACCGTTTCTTTTACCTTATGAGATTGACAATTTTCATGAAGTTCTAACGAAGAATCTGAATCGAAGCGACAGCAGGAGGAAAGGTCGTGGCCGAAGCAGCGGTTGCGTCGGACGATCGCCGAGGAAAAGTCCACGGTGCCACGCGTCCACCTTGGCCATCATGTCGACGATCATTAGGAAGCGGGAGCAGCAGCAGCAACAGCCTTCAAATTTGTATACGATAGAGGAGTGCCAGTCCGTTGGCTCGCAAATTACTAGCACTCCCGGGCCGGACCAGAAAGTTGAGGTGAAGTCGGACCTGGACGAGGACCTGAAGGAGATGGTCAAGACGATCGACGAGATGCTGAACGCGAACGACACTATAGAACTAGAGGACTCCTTCGACCCTGGCGTCGCGCAAATAGAACAGAATCCTCTGGACGAGCCGAGTATCCCGAAAGGCCCGCCATCAAACTTGCTCGAGTTGCTGGAGAATTGTCACGAGCTAGCGAACTGTTTGGAGAACTCCTCGTGCGCCAGTTCGGAGTGTGGCGAAGTGAGCGTCGAGTCGCCATCGAAACGCAGGAAAAAACGAAAAAATCGTACAGGTTGGCCCGGCATCAAGATGAAAAAGAAACTCCAAGCGAAACACGTGGTTGACATCGATTGCGACCGGGGGAATTTGTCGGAGAAGAATGTCGAGCAGAACGAGACCAGCTGCGATGTACGGGACCAGAACGCTCTCGACGGACTAGCGGACGAGGCGACGAGCGTCCGGATATCATCCACCATTGCTGATATTTCGCGGGACACCGAGCAATCGAGCGGCCTTGACCATCAGCATCATCATCATCAAGAGGAGGACGACGGATGCTTATGCAAAACGTACATTGAGAACACCAGTTGCTGGGACACGCGACATGACGTGGAAGAGAAGAGCGACGCGAGCATGGAGACCACCGACAATTCGGTTTTGCAGACGAAAACGAGCACAGAGACTACCTGTACGGAACCGTTGACGTCTGCTAGCGCCGGTGGTGTTTGTACCGAGTCCGAGAGGACTTTTCTGATAAACAAAGATTTCGCGTTCAAGAAGGATCTGTCGGAGATCGAAGAGATATCGGAGAACGATCCTGGAAACGACGAGAATCACGTATTCGGGAAGGATGTTAACCTTCTCGCGGAACGGCGAGTTTTCGTCTCGAAGGCGACCATGAAGAAGCGTCAACGAGACAATACGTCCACGGAGACGTGCGAGTCGCGTGCAGAACTCGAGAACCACGAGAACCTGTGCAGGAAGGAGACCGAGTCCGGAATAGTTGCAAGGAACCATCATAACGCGAACGGATTGTCGAGGAAACGCAGTCCGCAGAAACTCCATCCCGAAGATCCGGACCCCGACATGGAGCATCGCAACAACGTGTACAGAGGTGGCAAGGTCGGTAGAGGGCCCGGCAGGAGGCGGATTCATTCGAGGAAGCGAGTGAGAAGGAACAACATGTCTTCCGACACCGCGTACGAGGAGAACGAGAACTGCAAAGAGGAAGCCTACTTGAACATTACGTGCAAGAAGCAACAAAGCTTGAGAGGCGTGAAACGGCGAGCCGAACACGCTGTATCGTCCGAGACGACGCAGAACTCGGAGATAGAGTGCGCGTTGTCGGGCCGCGTAAGTCCGGCTTTGATGGCGACTTCGGAACTCGAGCAGAGACGTTCGAGCATCGAGTTCCAGCCGGTCGTTCGAATGATGAAGATCGACGAACAAGTAGACAT
Organism: Lasioglossum pauxillum; assembly: GCA_933228785.1. NCBI lineage: Eukaryota > Metazoa > Arthropoda > Insecta > Hymenoptera > Halictidae > Lasioglossum > Lasioglossum pauxillum. The sequence goes on along the minus strand of OW121706.1, from coordinate 27,034,412 downwards.
GGACCACAGTATTCTTTCGGTGACGATCGCGAGCAACAGACGGTTAAGAAGTTCCAGTTCACCGCGGTCGAACGTTCAGCCGCCGAAAAAACGTTTAAAAACGGGCCGCGGTCAGTTCGGCCGATGGTTGAAGAGTAGCTGAAATAATCCTCGACGAAAGAGGTTGTGCTGTATAGTTTAAATTTCGAGACCGAGACACACACACACACAGATTTTCCACGGGATCTCGCTGGTTGAAATTTACTCTGTATACGGCGAGTCGCCCAACGCGATGAATTCGAATTACTTGCGTCAATCAGTTTTATTAGTAATTTTAAATCGTCGCGTTCGGCGACACTCCCTGTACGCCCTGCAACTGTACATTATGTATAAAACATTATTTGTGTACGTAGAGAATAGTATTTAACGCTATTGGCACCCATCGATAGAATTTTATTAATATTCTTCATAGTGTCTTTTCCGATATTGGGTTCGATCGAGAACCCCTGTACATTCTTTAAATATATGCAGTCTTTGCGTTCTCGAACGAGACGTTCCCATCGTTTGTATGTATTCACTGTGTTTGTAAAAGACTTGTCATCATTTTGCTTTTGCACGGTTCAACGCGCGCAAAGTATCTTTAGTGTGAGACAGATGATTTTTCGTTCGCGAAAGCAATTTCCTGAAATCACGCGAGACTGCATACAAAGCTTTATCGTAGCGTATTGACCATGTTCTGTTACAAAACGCGCATCATTATATGTAACATTAATTATTAAATTCCCTCTTGGAGGGTCCACCTAAATATTTTATTTCGAAGAAAAATAATTGTAAGCCTTTCATGATTACAAAAAAAGAGATGACTATTAAAGATATGAATTTTCCATTAAAACTGAAAGAAAACCTTGTACATGCATTTTCCTGCCCTTTTATTCATTCCCAATGGTTTTACAATATTTCTTTTTTTATACATTTCCGGTAATTATTTAATATACAGAACTGGATTAAATTATTTGAGATTTTCACGTTTCTCGAACTCTTCTTTTAACGTTGCCAATTTCTTTTGCTTCTGTTTCTTTTTCAAGCTATCCTGTTTCATAAGCGTTTCTTCTTGATTTCTTATGGAATTGTCACCGTTAATTAAATCGTCTAATTTCGTCAACATATTCGTTCTGGCTATTTCTCTATTTTTAAATAGACTTCTAGTTTCATGACATTTTACAATTAATCCAGTCGGTTTGTGTTTCAAAATGACCGCATTGCTTGTTTTGTTGGTGGCTTGACCACCAGGTCCAGATCCTCTCACGAATTGTTCTTCGAGATCATTTTCGTCCATTTTAGGCACATTTGAATAGTCTAAGAAGCGTTTATAAGATTTATGACGTATTTGATTACTATAGTTTAAAGATCCGATTAGTTCCATGTTGTTTTTACAACATAACTCAGCATTTCTGTGAGTCAATGAGGATATGTAAATAACCAACTTTTGAATGAAATAATTATTGTTTAATAAATGCTTAAACATTTTTACTACAGTAAAATTATAAACTTCGGTTCCTCATAACTAATTATACAACACGTTGATCCGACAAAAGCTTCTGCCCTTTCTGAAAAAAATATATTTATTTAAATTCCTTAGGTTTTAGGTTAAGCGAATTTAGAAGCCATTAAATTTCAGTGGAACAACTTGACGCAACACAAATTATTCAACAAATTAGTGGACCGCATCAACAAGAATGATTAAAGTTAATGCTTACCTGAAATTGAAAATTTATCTCCTGCTCATCAGTCAATTGTTTATTTTCTCTAAAACCATGACGAATTCTAGCTCGAAAATATAGTTTATCCGTATATTTCAAATTTCCACCGTATCGCAATAAGTCTTTATACAATCTTAGAACCATCAGTCTCATTTTGTATTTTTATGTCTCTAAATTATTATTTACATGTATTCATTATCACTCGAATCGTGAGTAATAAGCACCTTAAGAGGTTAGGTTTAGCGCCATGTTGCAACAAGTATCATGCATGTGTGAACGGTACACACAAAAATGAATATGCATACATATTAGTTATTTGTTATTCTACTAGAGATACAGAAAAAAATGACAGAATAAATTAAACATTCATGTATAAAGTAATAGTTTATTCAAAAAATTTATACTCCAAGCGAAAATGGTTTTAAAAATATTTCAATTTTATAAATATGATCTTCTAGATTAATTCAATAATTATGGAACAATTGCCCTTAAAATTCTTGAAATTCCATCTCATATATTTTTTGTAGTAACCCCAGTGGTTCAAATTCTTTCGTGTTTTCTATTATGAGCTCATCTATCAGTTTATCGGATATCCTGCTCCAAAAATTGGTGTTAGTACACATTTCAAAGACAAGTCTTATTTTGTGTTCTTACCATGCTACGATATCCCATGGTTTATTCTGTGTATTGCTAGAATACATTGGTTTCAATTGACACACTTTTTTATACTCGTTTCTATATGCTAAAATTCTGTGTTCAGTTTCCTTTGAAATAAAAAGTTTCAATTTATGTTTGGTATTTGGATGCGATGCTTTACTGTCACCGAGTATCTAAAAATTAATCGTAATCTTTGTTTAAGGAAGAATCGAATACCAGGATGGCCCGAATATTCAATCACATTACTTACATTTATCGCAATCTCGTCTGCTTGACACGAAACATCGCATTGTCTTGCGTTAGAATTTTTATCCGTGGACGACATACAAATCAATTGTACGTTGTTATTGTGCTTCTGAATTTCAGACAAGCTATCACAATACGGAAAATATTTGTTCTTATTTTACCTAAGCGAGACGAATTTTTATTATTATGCTTTATTTACCTATTCTCTGTAAAATATTTACAACCACCATCCGTTAAAGGTGCTCGAGTATCAGAATCTTTAGGGGATTGATACTTATGTAGAAACTCCACTAGCGTTCCCATAGATGTTTCAGACAGAGGCTGTGTTTGCAAATCAGTCTTCTATGAAAAATGTGACAAACGAGTTAGTACACGGTGTAAGCACTGAAATAGTTTGCGAACGACGAAAAATACGAAAATATATTTTACTGCGTACACAGTACTTGGTCCTACCTTTTGTGTTATGAGAGTCATTAAATCGCTAATCACAGGAACTAGAGTAGACAAGTGTTCTTTAGTAATTGTAGTTACTTTCTTTACTATATCATCGTCATTTAACGTATTTTTCACTCTAGTATCTGTTTCTTTATCTTTCGCGTTCCTAGGTTTCCATATTTCAATGAACGACTTCTTTTCCAATCCTTCAGACTGTTCTACTTTCGTCGCATTACTATGTTTGGTTTGAATTTCTAGATTACTATCCTATTTCACAAAATTACTTTCTTTTTAAACTTATTCTAATTCGTTTCTGTATATTATTGATATATCTTACATTCTCGGAATCGATCGGCACTTCGTCCATCATAGTTTTAATATCATCATCTTTCAAATACTTCATCTTCTTCGTACAATCGATCAGAACGGTGTCTTGTGAAGACGATGTGTGCGTAGCAGGACTAGGATATAATAATTCTGGCATTGTAAAGTGCTGAATGTGCTCGCTTTTCGTGTCCATCATCTTACATTTTTTCTCTCTGTGATATCCTGAAAAATTGATAAACTTATGTATTCGAGATACTTCAAATAACATGTGTACTAATCAATAATATGCAAGTTTCAATACTTTTTTCTCTTATATCTGTGCCTTTCCTTTGATTAGCTTTAGGTACATCTATACTGTACATGCTTAGTCGACTAGATAAATTCTTTTTTTTATTTAACTGCCTTCCGTTTTGCAAAGACATTCTCGCAGGAGCCACTGCGGGTTCGACATGCTTGCGTCTTGCAGATTGCTCTTTAGATTCCAAATTCAATTTTAATTTAGACAAGATAGTATCAATGTCGTCTTGAGGATCTTTTTCCTGCAACAGAAAATTTTCCTGAAGGGTGTTACTCTCAAATTGTTAGAATTACTTTTGTTTAATATGTATTATTACCGGCGAGGCATTTACGTCCCCTGAACAGAAATAATTGGCTGTTATTTCAATTTTATTGCAAATGTCTTTCAAGTCGCTAACGATCTGTAATGCATTTTGAAGCTTCGCAGGATAACCCTCGTGGATAGAATTAGGTATATGTTTGCTATAGGCATTCAATGCTTGTATTAACAATTGATAAGCAGCGATCAATTTTTGCTTAATCATATCTTGATGGAACGTGACATTTCTATGATACAACTTTGTTCTGCTAGATGCAGCATCAATATGCCCGTGGATGCTCGTTACAAGCCTGTTCAGATTATACAGGTAATTTCTCGAAAACCTAACGGCAAATTCCATGGTCTGTTGTTGTCTTCTTTTCAGATCGTTATTTCCATCTGGCAAAGGAATTCTACGTAATCTAAACGAAATTTCGTTCAGCAATGTAGATATTTTCCTCTGCATTGAAAGAAGCTTGTGTATTGTAAGTGGATCCGCTTGTACACGAACAGTATCAATTCTACTATTGCTCAAATTCGAGTCTGAATCTGAGTCGTCCTCGAAACGGTTAGTCGCGCGAAGTAGTTGATCGGTATGTTTTTTATGTATAATAGAAGAATCCGATACAGACTTTTTGGTTCTTGATTTTGTTATTTTCTTGGATGTTTTACAGTCTTGATAATCAGTGATATTATTTGCTTGCGATATCGGAATCAAAATATTAGAGTCGCATGCAGCTTTATCTATTGCTGGCATCTTTTGTCTTGGAGAACAGTTCTGTATACTGCCTGGCTAGAATTTAAAAAATCATGTGAACGTTATCTTTTCATTAACTATGATAATAATTAACTGAAAATTGTAAAAATACTTACTTCTACACTTGCAACATTGTCATTTCTATTATTCAATTTACAGTTACAAATTCCTTTGTTTCGTTCGGGAAGAGCATCTTCTTGTAGCCTCTTAAGTTCTCTATCTACATCTTGCATATTTTCTTGTATGAGATCTTTAACGCTCTGCATAGGCAGGTTAATATCTTTTTCTGGAAATCTTAAATTATGAAACTCCTGTTCCTTAACGAATGAGGTCCAGATGCGCTCTTCGTCCTCCTTGCATCGTTGCCTCTGTACACTTTTTAGTACATGCTTAAAATGACTTTCTGGTGTATACTATAATAAACAGCATTTTATATTAACGTGTTGACATATATGCATGCACTCACGCAATATACATATATATGTATAAAAATACCTTAAATTTATAATCTTCACCCATTTCAAAAGATAGAACATGTTCTCTATCTTTATTATTTATCTCATCGCATTTCTTACTGTCTATCAAATAAGCCATTTTTTTTTTCGTTACGTCGAAGATTCAAAACATTATTTAAACAATTTTTTCTTCGTCTAGCAATGTTTCAAAGACCAAATATTAAAGTACGCGCAAATTCTACAAAAATCAGATACGAGCTTACTTTCCTTCGGACGGTAACACGAAGGAAATTAAAAAAAAAGAGCACTTTCCTTTTAGTTTTGAATAGGAGTTAAATTGGCAATGAATTGTCGATGTTTCAATAGCGTAACATATTCAGAGTACTCGGTAATCGAAATCTGAACGTTCGTTTTTACAATACGTAGACATTTAGACATATATATATTGTGTGCTAAATATAATATGTATGCACGATCTGCAGTGTTTGTTTAGTTATCAAAAAATTAGAAATGTTTATCTTGTCATATCCAATGTCTAAGTCTAAGGAATGCTTCTAATTTGATATAGCAATGATTAAAAAAAAAGAAATAATTAGAAAAACATGTTTGCTTGCTTGTGTTATCACAGACGAGATTCTCGTTGATTCTCGTCTGTAGTGTTATCAAAGAAACGACTTCATATATTGGCAAAGTTTTACCGATGTATCGTACGTTAATAAACGCAAGATCGACAGAAAATATGGGCGCGGCTGTGGTATGCTATACAATGCTACATGCTATTGTTATTGTTATTGGATCAATACCACAGAGTGCTTGACCAAAGACCAGAGGCGAAACTCTTGTTGGAACCTTTAACCTTTGTAATCCTAAACTGGGGAACCTTGGTTACCGTTGTCGCATCTTTACCGACAAAATCTTCATTGCCGACGTTGCGTTAAAAATACTGGAAAGCGCGGGAATGTTCGAAACGTAAAACAGATCTTGACCTGTTTTCGGAAGACTGTGTTCAAGAAATACAAACAGTTTCATGAACTGAATTATACTTAAAAAATGACTTTCGTTAAATCATGTATATCAGTGAATATCTTCGCACGTTTACACGAATGTTAATGCTATTATTTGTGCAGTCTTATTAAAAAATTTCTACGGGAACGCACGCGCGTTCGATGCATTATTGGTCGTTGAATTTTTAGAATACAATTTGCGCACGCATGCGAACTGGAAATTGATCCTTGCAAAATTTCGAAGTTTCGTCTCTGATTAAGTACTCTGCGCCTCTGGCCCAGTATTCTGTGTCAATACTCCCGCTTGTGAGGACATACAAAACACAGGTCGTCCTGCGAACAGGTACTGTTCTGCGTATCCAAACAGGATCCACCTGACGATCTACATATATTTTACGCGCTATTTTTCAAACTTCTAGAGCTAACTACACTGATGCCAAACTCTGTTTCTATTCCTCGATCACGCTACCGTAATGTTCATTCGCGCTCTTTGGATCGTATGTGGAATTCGTTCTCTCCCCTATGCTCAGCCAAGGTCGGAGATCTTTGAAATCGTATCAGAACAATTAATCGCTAAAAGTCGATGTCCACCATTGTTGCTAAAGTATTAACCAATCCTTGGTTGGTGTGAAATGACGTCAAAAAATCCAGGCGCAGAATCACGCTCCTCGAAGACCTTGGTGATCGTGTGTCCTGTCGAATTTTCAACTGTCATTTCGCACTGCTGATCACTGTCATTCGGCGAAGTGTCGAAGAAACCTTTGTCATTCTGGGGTAGTATCATTTATTTTCTGACATTGCGTATCTTTTCTGTCATCTCGCCTTTCATCGACATGTGTCTCTCTGTCGAGGAACGCTTTCGCTTATTCAGTGTCGGATTACGATGCTGCGAGGCGAGACGATCTTCATTTCTACGAGATAACGTCATTGTTTTAGCGGTAACATAATCATTTCGTACTATTGGAAAATTAATTTTTACGTTGTCTTTCTAGATATTTGAAAGCGCGATCGCCTTCTCAAGGGAAGTTTCTCCGTTTCGTTCGCCTGCGTTTAGAACCCAACATTTTATCTCTGTAAACCTGTGGTGAATATTTATGTTTTATCTACTCGACTAAGCATTAAACTATCAAGAATGGCATCCGAAGTGCTAGTTAAATTGCCGAAAGTACCAACGGTATCGACGGTCCCGAAAGTACCCTTTTCTCAAGTAAGAACAATATTTTTTCTCTTTATTTCAACAATATTATAAAAACTTTGAATAATCTAATATACGTTACTGCTAAGGGAAAGAAACCACCATCAGATATAGTTGCTCAGTTAGAACAAAACATGAAATTCTTGCAAGAACAACATCAAGCAACACTGGTTGCTCTACACGAAGAAGTAGATTCTCTTCGTCAAAGGAACAGAGGTAAATCATTATACTTCTAACATAATATAACATATTATACATCTAATAACATGTTACAATTTTTCGTTTCCCTACAGATTTACAGTTTCAATTAGTATTTTCAAAAGGATCTGCTTTTGTGCCTAGTAGTCCTTCATCCCCTGAAGATAATGGAACTGGGTTTGCGAAACCAAAGGTGTTACTATGGTTTTGAACAATAAGAATATAAAAGATTAGTAGACAGCGGATCTTTATGCAAAATTAAAATTTTCTACCTGAATTGCAATAAACAAAGATTGAACATAATGTAACAGTATTTTTAAATTCTTCCAATGTTTTTACTGTTTTAAATTACACCTACTCATTTTTCTCATTAATGCATAAAATCCGCTCTCTAAAGATTAGATACATGATTCGTTTCTCTTTTAGGATAGCCCAGGATGCGTGAATGTCGCACCGTTGCAGGTCGAACTATTGCAGAAAGATTTGCAAGATATTAAAATATCTTTGCAGGAGGCTAAGACACAAAATCAGTACTTGTCCGAGATCGTTGAGCAACAGAAAAAGTTAGTAATCGCGATCGATACGGTAAAACACGCTTGTTGCTCGTTAACGCAAAAAGAGTTCTATTTACTGCAGGAAATTGGATTCGTCGGCAGAACAAAAAGCAAGTAAACAATTGGTAACGGATGTTGGTATTCAAGTCGATTGTTTTAGACTGAATCAGACCGACGAGGCCGACTTGCGATGTGTAGAATCGATGGTAAAACAATTAATGAAACAGATTATAGATCAAAGGAAAGAAATTGAAAAGTTAAAAGAAGTATTAGAAAATGCAGCAAGTGTTAATAAAGGTGCTCGTTCTCGCGACAGTAACAACGGTCACCATAATCGCGGATCACCAACGAGTTCCACGCAGGAACAAATGCCTCACAAGTTTCCGCCTTTGCAAAGCCAGAGTTATTGGCATCGTCGGACGCCTAGGTAAACCATAATTGTACCGATTGTTATTGTCTCGTGATTTCATCCCGAATTCGTCTGATTTCAGAAATGGCAGAAATCGGCACGATAAACAAGATCATCAGTCAGAAGTGGACTTTACGGTGTTACCGCAACTTGAAAATATGTACCGCAATTACTGTCGCGATAAAATCGATAAAATTCGCCGAAATTATTGGCTTCATACGTCACAGAAAGATCGAAGAGATACCGATAACAATCATCATCATCACCACCAACATCAACATCATCATCACCATAATAATCATAACAATCATAATAATCACAATAATCATCATGATCACCGACGGGATCACAAGGACAGAAATCCGAAGGATCATCAGAAAGAATTCGTTGATTCCGCGGAAGGATCGAGAGAAGCAGATAAATCGACGGCTAGTAAACCATAAAGGTAGAAACAGTCTGCAAAATAATATTAGACGCGCGACAGACGCGTTTTGTTCTATACATCTGAATACAGGTGATCGTAAGGAACATTTCAATAGCGATATATTTGTTAATAAGAGAATAATCTACTTTTTCTTCTACCTACTTAAAACTAATAATTAATGTTAATTACATACATACAGCTTGCCATAGAGATAGCGGTAATATTGAATTGAGATTATACGATCTTTAATGTGGAAATCTAGTCGAATTTTACTCATTAGTAGACTACCATTGTAAAGGTAGAATATCTGTGCTTTACGAGTCAGTGGCAATTAGTAAATACAATTACTTGCACTATCACAAATTCAAAGAAAAAGTGTGAAATTGTTTCATTTTTCACCGAAAGAAACAATAACGTACTTCTTTTTTTAAGGAATAGTCGATCGTGATCATGATGATAACGAACAATGATGATGATGATGATGAATGATGGCGGTGAGAATGTTGACAATGATAACAATAAAAAGAAAAATACGACCAATATTTATATGATGTTAGTTTCTCAGGCTTAAATGGACCAATGCTTAATTAAGCTTAATGTGCGCGCAAATTTCAGTACGTTGTGTACGTGTATACAATTTTTACTTACAGGTTACTCAATATTGTTTATTGTGATATCATGATAGATTTCGTATGCATAGTTTTACAGATGACGTTAGCATATCGTTGTATGATCAAGCTGTCGTCTATATTACATCCAAATATTTTCTCAGTTCTAACAATTTATATATTACGTTCCGATCTGTATATAGAGGCGCAAACGAAAAACTTATTATAATTGTAAAAAACCATTTAATTAAACATTGTCTCTCTTTAATTCTCTCTACTCCTCATCAACTGCATCTATATTTTTATATTACAGTAAAGTCGGGACGGGATACGGCGCGAATACGACCGCGCTGCCGCTGGCGCTAGTGGTGAGCATGGACACGCATACAAAGCAGTGACACGCATGGACACGCTGCTACACACAATCTCATTCACACACGTACATGAAAACTGTGAGGATGTTTAGGGTGCGTTCCAGTGATGCCAGAATCGTGGACGCGAGGACGTTTCCCCTCCGGCACAGGACCCCCCACTCTGACACCGTGGACGCACCGTCCTCGCCACGTTGCTTCTGCTGCGCACGCGCTACACACGAACGTACTTCTACTCTGCCTGTGTGAGTGCCTGCTCGATTGCACGCGCGCTACACACACAAGCGTACCTCTACCCTGTCCGTGTGGACTACCTGCTACCTGCTCGCTGGTCGACGCCGTCGACGCCGACGCGTCCCTTCGATTTTCACGTTACCGAACCCTGACAACCAAAAATCTCATTTCTGCCAGGGATGTAATGCGCGCATTAGTGACTATTTCTGCCGTCAGTATGCGCAGGGCAATTCCGTGGGCAGGCTGACGGCAAAATTCCGGCAATTAGACCCTGAATCTGCCTTTTTAAAGAGGGCAGCACCGTCGCGTCGTACTGATGTGATTGGCGAATGTCGTTTTACAGGGCAGCATCGTCGGTGAGGGTAGTTCGTACTAATGTGGCAGATGTCAGCAGCGAAGTAAATTTCTATTGTACCAAATATACACAGCACTCATCCTTTTTACTGACAATTCGAAATACCGTTTCTTGAATGGAGAATTTTATCTTGTGCACATGCAAATTTTACTTATTCTCATACCCGAAAAGAAAATTTATATTTTTTGTATGACTACTATACATTTATTTTAATGTTTAAATATTAATAATTTTTAATTTAGACTACTCAATATCAGAAGGGATAATAAATGAATGAAGCATATTTTTCTCAGCAAATTTATTTTTGCTGCTACCTTCTGCACCTCTTCTTCGGAACGACGTGCTTCTTCAGGGTAACTCGAATATCCATGTGTGGTCCAATCTGGAAAAATATTTGTGCACATGAAAATTCACAGTAATTTTGGATTATAATATTTTTTATGAAAAGTGTAGCAACCGGATTGGATGGTCCAACGTGTTCGAAATCCCCAAATTGATCATTTCTCATATTATTTGATAATATACAATTTTACAAATAAATTTTTACGAACCTTGACTTGCGCGAACACTGCTCGTTCTTATGCATTTCTAATTGTTGCAGGTCAAATCTCATAAACAGGTTCTGGAAGATTTAACACAACATAGCTTTTCTTCGTAACTCCTCTCGTGAATCGGTCGAGTGTCGAGTACAGTCCTGCTCTCAGCGTATTTCTTCTTGGCTGAAAAGAGGATTGTCTTATTAGATATTACCCACAGTACAATTATTCTAAATGAAATAATATAACGTGAAACGACTTGTTGAACAATGCGAAACGCTGAAATAAATATTTACCACTGTACTCACCACTGTATTCTTAAATAAAAGTTAGAAAGCCTCAGCGAAGGCCTGTCATTTCTGAGAAAAAAACTGTGCTGTGTACGAGTCAGTACGAGTGCTGTGTATATTTGGTACAATAGAAATTTACTTCGTTTCTGACATCTGCCACATTAGTACGAACTACCCTTACCGACGATGCTGCCCTGTAAAACGACATTCGCCAATCACATCAGTACGACGCGACGGTGCTGCCCTCTTAAAAAAGGCAGATCAGGGTCTAATTGCCGGAATTTTGCCGTCAGCCTGCCCACGGAATTGCCCTGCGCATACTGACGGCAGAAATAGTCACTAATGCGCGCATTACATCCCTGGCAGAAATCGAGCAAATCCTTCCTTGAGTAGCTCGAAGCGTAGCTTTGACCGTATTCTGCCAATTCTATGCCCTAAGCTGGATCTGCTCGAGACAGGCCTGGTTATCAGGGAAGTTTCGGAAGCATGAGTCGGAAAGTCGACATCTGGAGACAGCGCGCATTTGAATCCCGGCCCGGCACGGCGCGGCGCAATCCACATTTTGCTATAACTTTTGATCTAAAAAAGATATCGAAGCGATATTTGGACGAAATTTTTTTTAAAAAACCGGGTTCAATGGTCCATCCTAAAATATGTTTTGTATTTCTTAAATAATTTTCTTCGTTGATTTTTGAAGTTAAGATGGTCCAGCGGGCCCCCAACACAAATTGATTTTTAGTCGAACCATGCTCAATAAACAATTACAAAAAAATTAATAAATATTCTACCCAATACCACACACGACTGAGATTTTTTTCAGATTTTTCAGATTATGCAAACATGTTAAAAAAATTGAGAATCTCCAAGCATTCGAAGAAAATGCATATTTCGTATTGAACTTTTCGAAATACGAGTTTTATAAAAATTCAGTAGTCAGATATTATTGAAACAATTGTCCTTAATTTTTTTCAGAATTTTTTATAAATTGTATCGGTGTTAAAAAAATCCAGATCAATTTTTTCGATACTTCTTTACTTTTTTGTAGATGTATTATATAATATCGAATATTTTTATAATCAGAAAAATAATGTACAGACTTAATAATGCAATATAAAATATTTTATTTACGTTATATTTCAATATGTGAGCAAAACTTCCAACACTTTCGGTTGGCGTAGGCGGTAAAGTCTTCGGCTGCGAACTTTTTGGCCCTTGATCGAATCCCGCACCGAATAATTCTTTTTTTCCTTTAAACACTTTTTTTTGTTCTTTGTTTTTCATATAATTATAGCAATGGCATTTTACTTATATTTTTAAAGTGTTATTATTATTTTTAAATTGCGGGTGGAATATAGTAAAAATAATAGTAAATCTTTATAGTAAAAATTTATTATCATTTTAAAGAATTATATTCTTGTGAATTATACTCTTGTGAAACTGTATCCTTTATGGTTTTATTTCTAATTACCTGTTTGGATTACCATTGTTTGAACGATTGGTAAGAAGAGTTCGAATCTTTGTAGGCTCGGTTCTATTTTTATCATTAAAATTGGAAATTTTCTGTCCATCTACCGTAATTTTAAATTCTGATTTAAAGACCCAAGTAGCACAGAAACATTCTGTATACGTTCAGACAACGTCGGCTTCGGATATTCCGTTGTTCGGAAAACGTACAGGCAAAGCCCAAATGTTCTAGTAACGGTCTAGTAAGATTCTACGAAAGTCCCTAGAAGGTTCATGTTACAAAGTTGGACATCTTGTAAACGTTCAGTGGCGACGTCCCTAAAAAAGGTTTAGGATATTCGAAAGTAACGTTCTCTGGGAGTTCCTAAAAAAAGCTTTTAGGATGTTCGAAAGTAACGCTCGCTGGCCATTTTGTGAACGCTTTCTGGGCATTTTGTAAAGGTTTAAAGAAGTAACATTTATTTAAAATTTCATTTATTTTATATTTTACACGAAAACAAACAAGATTTTACACGATTATATTGACATATACGAAAATAACAAGATTGTAAGGACATTTCATTTGCTTCTTATTTTCGACTGCTGCAACCTCTTGGCTCCGCTTCCTCCTGTCTACTTTCAAACTCTCTGGGTCTGTTTAGAGTCAACAATTCCACGCTGGAGGCAGTAACTAGAAATAAAATATATTTTTAAGAAAAAAGATATATTAATTACAGTAATACGATGACATGTATAGCTATGAATGTAATAATTTAATGTTCTATATGTAGAGCGATTTCTTTTTTGTATCTACATACCAATCTTGCTACAACTTCCTCGCTCCTCTTCCTGCTGCCTTCTTTCATGCACTCTGTATCTCTTCGGGGAGGATGGCGTATGCTCCACTGATAACAGTAACTAGAAATAAAATATATTTTTATGAAAAAAGATATACTATTTATAGTAAGGGAATGAGATGTATAGCTATGAATGTAATAATTTAATGTTCTATATGTAGAGCGATTTCTTTTTTGTATCTACATACCAATCTTGCTGCAACTTCGTTCCTCTTCCTGCTGCCTTCTTTCAAACTCTCTGGGCCTGTTTAAAGTCAGCGATTCCACGCTGGTAGCAGCGGCTGAAAATAAAATATATTTTTAAGAAAGAAGATATACTAATTACAGTAATACGATGAGATGTATAGCTATGAATGTAATAATTTAATGTTCTATATGTAGGGCGATATTTTTCGTATCTACATACCAATCTTGCTGCAACTTCTTCGCTCCTCTTCCTGCTGCCTTCTTTCAAACTCTCTCTGCCTCTTTACAGTCAGCGATTCCACGCTGGTAGCAGCGGCTGAAAATAAAATATATTTTTAAGAAAAAAGATATACTAATTACAGTAATAGAATGAGATGTACAGTTATGAATGTAATAATTTAATGTTCTATATGTAGGGCGATATTTTTCGTATCTACATACCAATCTTGCTGCAACTTCTTCGCTCCTCTTCCTGCTGCCTTCTTTCAAACTCTCTCTGCCTCTTTACAGTCAGCGATTCCACGCTGGTAGCAGCGGCTGAAAATAAAATATATTTTTAAGAAAAAAGATATACTAATTACAGTAATAGAATGAGATGTACAGTTATGAATGTAATAATTTAATGTTCTATATGTAGGGCGATTTTTTTTGTATCTACATACCAATGTTGGTTTTCTTCTCCAAACTTAGGGGAGTGGGTAGAATTTTATTTTCTGTCCCACACAATACGGTTTTCCTTCGTTTTGACTTCTTCGCCGCTTGCATATGGTCACAGCTCGTCACAGACGAGAACAGTCCTCATCTTAGATTTCCAGGATTCATCATCTACTTTGTCGATATTCTGCGCGCCGTGTAAATAGTACCGTCATTTTTTCTTCTTCAGCATTGACCGCGTTTTCACTTTATAAGTTAGGTTTTCGCGTGAATTATTCACTGGTTCTGGTTTCTGGTTTATTCTTTTCTCTATATATATACATACAGAGAGGAAATGAGAGTGCTCACGCCCGGGGTTTGGCCGTGCCGCTTTTGTCTCCACATCATGTTTAGCCTGGAACAGCTCCTACATCATCTTTAGCATGGAACAGAACCTACATTATCTTTAGCAGGAAACAGAACCCACTTTACTGTTATTAAATCTGTTGTAATGGATCAGAACTGGCTTCAACCACCGATCAGATACTATTATTTAATAGTTAATATCATTTAATAGTATCTGGTCGGTGATTGAAGCTAGTTCTGATCCATTACACAGATTTAATAACAGTAAAGTGGGTTCTGTTTCCTGCTAAAGATGGTGTAGGTTCTGTTCCATGCTAAAGATGATGTAGGAGCTGTTCCAGGCTAAACATGATGTGGAGACAAAACCGGCACGGCCAAACTCCGGGCGTGAGCACTCTCATTTCCTCTCTGATAGTAGCGAACTATACCCTGATAACCAGGCCTGTCTCGAGCAGATCCAGCTTAGGGCATAGAATTGGCAGAATACGGTCAAAGCTACGCTTCGGGCTACTCAAGGAAGGATTTGCTCGATTTCTGCCAGGGATGTAATGCGCGCATTAGTGACTATTTCTGCCGTCAGTATGCGCAGGGCAATTCCGTGGGCAGGCTGACGGCAAAATTCCGGCAATTAGACCCTGAATCTGCCTTTTTTAAGAGGGCAGCACCGTCGCGTCGTACTGATGTGATTGGCGAATGTCGTTTTACAGGGCAGCATCGTCGGTGAGGGTAGTTCGTACTAATGTGGCAGATGTCAGAAACGAAGTAAATTTCTATTGTACCAAATATACACCAAAGAGGATTAGATAGAGGTGAAAGTGCTGTGGCCACTTTTACAGCGCCATCTATTATGTCAAATACCGAACTATACGTTGCAGTTCTATTCAGCTTATTTCCCTTCTTATATTTTTCTTGTACACGCCGACTGAAATATGTACGCCATTTGTAATCAAATCGTTGTGAGTGGTTCATTGCTTCCTATATTTCCAAGTATTTTTGGTTTTGTGTTTTCGAAATTAGACAAAAATGCCTATACATTGCTGCATTTGGAAGCAAAAAGTGGAGCAGAACGTTCGTAGTTTGTTTAATATACCCAAAGAGCCACATATGTAAGTCGAGTCAATATGTATAAGTGCTGTAAATATGTATGTATATATGTATACTGATGACACTGTGTATACGTATATTTCTTTTGAAAATAAATGTAAATGTACTTTTCAATTCTATTTTATATTCTTCCTTCCTAACTATATAACATGTATGTATATGAATTAAGGTTTCAAAATTTTTTAAATTGTGTAGTCAGAAAAAAATTTAGTCTTGGAGTTTAATGTAGAGCGAACCGTAAAATGAGGTATAGAGGATGGGACTGTTTTCGGGGTGCGGAGCAAGGGGATAGATGAATAGTTCGGTATTTGACTCGTTAGGAGCGCTGCAAAACGAGCCACAGCTTTTATGGTTAATGGCACAGCCTACTCTAGTACAAGCCATGCTGAAGGTAAAAACGGCAACACTGCGAGAATCCGATTGATATATATATACCAATATACCTAACCCAACCCGCTGAATCAGACTCTCAATCTCCCCTACCGGCCTCTCAGTTTCCCGCGTAGTTTTCAAATGTTCCCATCAGTATGTATATGGTACACATTGTGTAGTACACATCGTGTATTTATTATTATGTAGAATAGCTAATTTTCAAAAATAAAAAAGTGCAATAATGGAGGTAAGTATTCTTTATTAACTTTTTAGGTCTTTATCTTTGTGTGTAGCACATTTACTTAATACAATCTATTGTTCTTTCAATACATTTCAATTTAGTATTAATAACATTTTAATAGTATCGTATCTAAATTTTTACAAAATTATATGTATTATATACATACAGAGTTCTCCGAAAATTTGTTTTACATAGTTCTTTTCACAAGTTTTATACTATATTTATTAGTTAATAATGCCACGGCGTTGTTGTGTCCCCAATTGTAAGGGAAATTATGATACTACTCTGAAAGAAAATAATTATATTTCTATATTTTTATTCCCCAAAGATGAGCAATTGCGGAAAAAATGGATGGCTGCTATTCCCCGTAAAAATTGGACACCAACAAAATATTCTGCAGTTTGTAGTCTGCATTTTGCAGAGACTGATATCCAAAGGTATCAGAATATTCTATCTCTTAACAGTGTACTGGAGAATGTTTTGTTGAGATATCCAAGACTTATGGAAAATGCAATACCTTCCATTTTTTCCAATTCACCATCAAAACGTGTGCTACCACAGAGAAAAGATCCTGTAGAGCGCAGGGAAAGAATAATTGAAAACCATGAAAATTTAGTTAGAGAGTTTATCGATTCTGATCTAATTAGTGGTTTCTTAAATTTGATAAACAATTATAAAGAAAAGCTTGTAATTTCGAACCATTGGAGTATCAAAATAACAAATTCAAAAATTTATTTTTGCATGCTTGTATGTAGTGGTACATCTGATTTCTTGGTACTTAAAACACAGATTGTGATTAATGATGACATGAAATTACAAGTTTTTCAAGAAGGTAATGAATTATTATTTCATGATTTAAAGTGGGTATTACCTATTGACCAAAAACTATCTCGATGGTCACAAATTCAGAATTTATTAACTAGACATGATACTATCTCCTGTACACCTTCTAGCACTGATATATGTTTTATTGAGAATCATCTTGAGAGGTCTCTAGAAGAACTCAATAAGGCATATATTATTGCAGAATCAGCTGAATTTGCTTATACGAAAAATCTTGAAATAATAATAGACCAGATAAGACAAATAAAAAATAAAAGAAATAGATATAGTTCATGCACAATTATTATGGCTTTTTCATTATATAGCCAATCTTCGGCTGCATACAATTTATTAAGAAATTTTTTTATATTACCTCATAAACGGTATTTGCAACAACTTTCATCGAGCATGAACGTAACACCCGATAATGATAAAAAAAACGTATAGTTTACAATTATGAAAAAAATTTAATAGTTAAGAAAGCTTATAAATTAAATTATAAATCATTATATCCTAACAATTTTGAGCGCCAAAAGGTTTTTCTGGTAGATAATCTATTTCATCATTCTGCAATAGCAGCTATGAAAGATTTTAATTATCTAGATACAGCACATTTTTTAGAAATTTTTCGCAACTGGTGGGACATTGTGAACAATACTAGTAATGTAAAAGGCAACAGGAAAAGAAACGAATTTTGTAAACCGATTTTAGATTTTAATGATTTTAGATGTCAATTTTTAGAAAAATTTCTAACATGGTTAAATTCTTGGAAAAATTTAGAGACAAATGGTCATTTAACGTTAGATACTTTTAAAGCTTTACAACAAAGTACTACGGTTCTTTTGCTACTTACAGAGTACTGTTTTAAAAATTTTGACATATCTTATCTTTTAGCTGGAAAATTTACAACTGAGAAATTAGAAAAACGGTTCGGAAATTATAGACTTTTGTCTGGTTGTAATTACCATGTATCGTATGATGAAGCCATTCATGCAGAGGAAAACATTCGATTAAAACGTATATTTACAAAATCGGCAAGTTCGTTTTCTTTTGCTGAAATAAAAGATAAATTCCAAATTTGCGATGATGATAGTAATGATCTTCATAATGCTCCTGTTGATGTCAGCGGTTTTTCAGAAATTTTTGACACTGATTATTTATCCACTTGTATTATTAATGATTCCATTAAGATTTATATATCCGGTTATGGGTCCCATTCTGTTGCAAAAAAATTAAATTGTGATATATGCAAATTATTAATTGTGGAGGATAAAGGAACAACTGTAAATAATGTATATTTTGATCACTTACAAAGGGGAGGTCTTTCCACTCCTACAGAAGATGTAACAAATGTATTTACACACATGTGTGCAATAATGGAAGCCATAATAAATGTTCCTAATTTGGAATCAGATTTTCTAAAATCTGAAAATCATAAACATATTTTATGTAAATTAACATATATTAGTATACAATCAGATGTACATCATTTAGTATTTTTAGATAGATGCATTTGTGGTAAAGATTATCACAGTATTTTGTTTAGATTATTATCAATTTTTTCGAATATTTTACTAAATGATTATGTCAAAACTATAAACAATAGTCAATTAGAAATGAATGCACATACCATTTCTAAAAATCGTAAACTAAAAACTTTCAATAGAATCTAAATTTTCAATTCAACTTTTTTTAAAGCATTAATTTTTATATATTTAACTTATTGTTTCTAATATGTGTTAGTTAATACATCAACAGAGTTTTTTATTTGTCTTAGTTTATTTATTATCTTTTTATATTTTTATTATTAATGTTAGTATATATCTATATATATATATATACATTATTGTTAGTATATATATATTTATTACTGTTGAAAACTTTAATATTTTATTTTTTTGTTTTTATGTGAAAAGTACATTTTTTTGTTTTCTAAAAATAATAAGAATCATCATCGAGATTATTTTATTGATTGTTATCTAATTTTAAAATTGAATGTTTTTTCATTTGTATTTTCTTTTTATTTAAAAAACATTCGTCTCATTTTCTATCTATTTTAAAAAAATGTATTTCATTTTGTAAAATGGGATGATATGGCTATTGGCGAACCACCCATTATGATAAAAAAAAGGTAACGCGCCATAGTAATACCCCTAGGGTGGTGAGGAAATTTACAACAATTATAAAATTATCCTTTATAAGACAATATTATAATAAATATAATATATTACCTGCACAACTTTTCTCTTCAGTAACTGATTACCCAACCTCTTTGACGTATACACGCAGTCACTTAACCTCTTCGACTTCGTCACAATAATTTTGTCTATTTCGGGCTTCTATTGACTTATATATCCCTTCATTCATTTTCAAATGTTGCATTTTAGTCCAAAGATGATTTCCCATTGCTTCATGCTTGTATTTTCTTAAAACCACTGGAAATATTTCAAATATTATGCATCACAACACCAAACTGTTCCGAGAGTCCACAAAATGTATACCGCATTTATAAATACTAGTATGCTTTAATATCACTTCTACTTACCATAGTTATAATAATTACACATTGCTTAAACATAATCAACAATGAACTGTGTATTTTAACATAATTTTCTATGAAAAAAACGTTAATTATAATCTCAAACACAAGACTCCCATTATTGAAAATCGGACTCTCGAACTGTAAACACGACAGTGTTGTCAAGTTGTACAGCACGGCTTGTACTAGAGTAGGCTGTGTTAATGGTTAATGGTTTATTCTTTACTCCATATCTTAGTACAGAGATGGCGTTGTAGAACCTGAGCTCTATTTGCCCAATTCAAACTCGTCAATACATTTCAATTAGTGTAAAACAGCTGCTTACTTATGAGTGTGTACATTAAATTTAAAAAATATAATTATGCTTAGATAATATCAAATGTGTTATACTATCACTTTTGTGTAGGTTAGTAAACCGTTATATTGCTTTGTCAATTTGGGTTAGAAAGGCCGCTATCGATCTCAGGATGGAGTCGTCTTTTTTACATAGAAGCTTGGTAATATCTTCCTCTGGTTGTATGGCTTTCCTGCCGAAGGTCCTTAGAAGATTTGTTCTTTTACCATCGTATAGTGGGCAATTCCAAATAATGTGGTCGATGTCTTCGCTTTCATATCCACAGTCACATTGTGAATAGGTAATGTAGTTCTTCCTGAAAAGAGAAGCTGATAGGTTGTAATGATTTGCTCTGATTCTGCTCAACATGTTAATGGATCGCCTTCCAATATTTTTAATTGATTCAAACCAAGGTTTTCGTTTGCCGATGTTATTATCTGTAGTTTCAAAGTATTTGCTTCCTTTATGTTCACTTTCCCTTATGTTTTTCAAATCTGATTTTTGCCATTTTAAGTTTTTAAAATGAATAACTACATCCTTGAGAGGGATTTTGATATTCTCTTCGTGTTCGAATAACGTATTTTCCTTTGCTATCAGGTCCGCTCTCTCGTTGCCTTCAATACCCACATGTGCAGGTATCCATGCGAATAGAATTCTTTTGGACCCATTTTCAATGTATTTCCTGACTTGTTTGGCAATTCTTCCAATCCATGGGTTGATTTGTTTGTCTGAAGAGAGGCCCAGAAGGCCACTCAGGGCACTCTCTGAATCTGTCAAAATTAAAATAGTTACATCGTCGTTAAGGAATTTTTCTTCAGTCAAACTAATAGCCTTGCTGATAGCAATACATTCAGTGGTAAAGATAGTGGCGGTTTTGTTAATGCTGATTCCTTTTTCTTCCCAAACATTGTCTTTTTTGAATACTATTCCTGCTCCGTTTGATATGCTGTCCTTTTTTTTTGAGCCATCAGTATATATTGGTATTGTGTTGTCTTGAGAAATACCAAGGTAGTCTTTAATCATATTTATAAGAGAAAAGTCACTGAGGTAGTTATATTTCCTTACAAAACCTGATTGTAAGTCAATCAGTTTATTCCATTCAATTTCCCTTAGGGCCTTCATCTCACTTTCATCCTTCCAGATGTCGGTTTTCCATATAGTATCCTCCATTATTTTAGTTTCAAACCAGGCTTTATTTATGACGATATCTTCATTGTAGGGTGTGTCCGTTTCCACGTACGTGACTATTTGATTATTAATATGGTCCATGACTTTACTGTTAGTTTTTGCTCTCTGCTTCAGTATATATTTCTCTGCTAGTAGTTCAACCCTTTCTTCAAAACGCATCAGACCAGCCTCCACTGCCATTACATTCGTTGGAGTAGAGTTTCTGTACCCCATAGCTATTCTGATTCCCTCGTTTTGGGTTTTTTGAAATCTTTCCATCGATTTATTGGAAGGGCTGTAATATGTTATTATAGCATATTCCAAAACTGATCTTACCAGACTCTTATAAAGATATATCATAATATCTGGCGAGGCACCGTTTTTAATGTGTGATATGTACCTTAGCATGCTCAGTCTTTTCTTAGCCTTAATTTCGGTTTCTTTAACCTGGAGGTTAAATTTTAATTTGTTATCTATTACTATGCCTAGGAATCTGGCGTTGTCGGATTCTTCAATAGTATCCTGCCCTATTCTCAACTGGAGTTTCTTCCTTCCTAGTGTGAATTTTCTAAAATATAGAATCTGAGTTTTTATTAAAGAGATTTCAAGTTGGATTTCATTCAGTTTCTCAGAAAGGATTTGTATTGCATTTAAGGATTTATGTTCAGCTTCAAGCAAGTTTTTGCATGTGATTATGATAGCGATGTCATCTGCATATTGAAGAATTTCATAACCCTCTTCCTCGAGTCTCAGCCCTAGACCTCGTGTGTATATATTATATAGGATGGGACTAAGGATAGCCCCTTGTGGAAGGCCAGTCAGACTGTCTTCTGTAGTATCCGTCTCATATTCCCTGGAGAACATATTTTTCCTATTCTTCAACCATTTACTAATATAATTGTATATATTTTTCGGACAGTTGATCTTCCTTAGAATGTTTAGGAGAGTACCATGATCCACATTATCGTAAGCTGCTTTAACATCTATAAAGATTACCACAGATTGCTTATTGTCATTGTTGTTCCGTCTTATAATTGAGAGCAAGGAGGTCAAATTGTCCACCGTGCTTCTTCCCTTTCTGAATCCATTTTGAGAATCGTGTATTAAATTACAGCTCTCTACCCAGTTAGTGAGCCTATTTGTGACTATTCTTTCGCAAATCTTGCCAACGCAGCTGGTCATTGATATTGGTCTAACAGAGTTTTTGCCAATTTTGTCAATAAACACCACCCTGGCCGCTTTCCACTGTTCAGGGATTTCTTCCTCACTGGACCATATCTTTTGAAGAATATCTAATAGTTCTTGTTTGGCGCAAGAAGGAAGATTTTTTATGATGTTGTTGTCCAGGTTATCTGGACCGGGAGCAGATTTTTTATTCGAACTTATTATGCTATGTAGCATTTCATCCAGTGTGATAGGATCATTCCATATATCATTTATCCCACACGTGTTGTCATTGTGAAATAATGAAGATCCAAAGTTCCCCGGTGAATTTACTCTGTCTTCGTCTTCGGAATCATTATTCTTTGGTTTTTTTGAGAGAGTTCTTATTGCATTTTCTTCAAGTTGATTTCTGAGTTCTGGAGGTTGTTTGTTACCTCTCTGCTTAGTGAAGCCATACTGTAGTCTTTTAATCTTACTCCATAATTCCCCTGTAGGGGTTCTATTATTTATTGATTCAGCAAAGTCCAGCCAAGTTTTGTGTTTTTTAGTCTTAATTAATTTTTTTAACTCCGTCTCTTCCTTTTTTGAGATTTGTCCAGTTGTCTATAGTAGCGTATTTACTGAATTTGTTAGCAACTTTTCTCAGCTTTTTTCTTTTTTCCCAACATTCTTTGTCCCACCAAGGCGGGCTTCTTTTATTGCTATTGTTATTGTTATTTATTTTATTAGAGGGAAAATTGTTTGGAGCTTGATCAATTTGATTATCCTTGGAGTTCCCATGAGAGTTATTATTAGTGTTACTATTATTGGAGTTATTTATGTTACAGCACTTGGTTTGTGTATCCGTGATAGCCTCCTTAATTACGGTTTCAAATCTATTGTATCTGTCCTGTATTGGCAGTTGATCTGTTATGTTATTGTCTAAATCACTTGTAGAGATTTGTTCGAGTTTTGTCTCGATAGATTTTCGAAATGTAGACCAATCCATTGAAATATCATTATAAAGTTTTCTACCTGCTTTTTTTTTTGTTGCAGAGTCTGATATTGTCATGGAGTATCATTTCCAAGATGAAGTGGTCTGAACCCCATTGTTCACCAGTGTTTTTGTACTGAGTCTTACCAATTATGTTCATTGTTGATATAAACAAGTCAATATTGGATGGGTTGTTTCTCTCGCAACCAGTCCTTGAAATGGTATCAACATTAACAATGAAAAGGTTTGAGTCAATTAAGGCCTCCTCAAGGAAACACCCTTCCCTGTTAGTGTCGTGACAGTTCCATAGAGTGCTCTTGGCATTGTAGTCACCTAAAAAGATGGTGTCGATGTTGTTTCTTTTACGACTAAATAGATTAATCCAGTTTTGTCTGGACCATCTCAGACTCGGTTTTCTATATGATAGGATAATATCTATTTCCTTGTTGGAGTTGAATATAGTTATGGAAATAGAATCGGTATCCTTCAGTTCTTGAGAGCTTATGGTATTTACTGAGTGTTTAATGCTGTTTTTTATCATTAGACATGTACCTCCACCTTGGAGGTTATTATCTCTATCCTTTCTGTACATATTATATCCTTTAATAAACAAGGAAAATTCCTTGTTTGATAACCAGGTTTCGGTTATGCACAATATATCGAATTCTTCCGTTAGAATTTTAATACCGTTTAGTTTGTTTTTTATGCATCTGGCGTTCCAAAGGCCAATTCTAATAGATTTTTTTTCCATTTTTTGCGTTTATGTTAGTGTGAGTTTTCCTTTACCTTCGCAGATAGAGCGTTTGTATCTCCATCTTCTATTTCATCAGTCTGATCCATTCTATTGGTTAAATTTATGGAGTTGTGGTCCCTTAGATATTCTTCTTCTTCATCCACCATGAATTTACTACTGAAAAATTTTTTTTTTGATGAGGAAGTGGAGGGTAGCGGTTCACATCCTTCCTCTTGTACTTCCATCACGGCTTCTCCTTTGTAAAAATTATCTCTAACCTTTTTTCTTATTAGTTCAATTTCCTTCTCCCTTGTTATTTTTCTCTTTGACTTGTCTAGGGATGCAAGAGAGGGATCCAAATTTCTCATAAGATTAGAGGTCGTTCCTTTATTTTCTTGGTTACTCTGCTGAAGTCTTTTATGCCTCATTCTCTCTTCTAGTTTGACTTCTAGGTTTTGATTTTGTATGAGAAGAATCAATTGATCCAGGAGTTCCTCTTCAGGCATTGTGTTAATTATTTCCGTATCTACTTTGAAAGGTTTCTTGTTTCTGTTAGTGTCATTCCTGTGGGAGGTTGATTTTGGTCTACTGAAGCTGAGAATCTTTCTATTGTTTCCCTGGTCTTCATCCCCTTGATATACATTTATTTCTTCAAAGTCATTATAGAGGGATTCGTATCTGTTGGACTTGTTATTTGACCAATTTCGATCCTCGGTTCTTACTCTATGAGTATGTTTACTGGAGTTAACCATGCTCAAACCAGATTTATTGTCGTCTTGAGGATGTTTGCGTGGGCTTCGATTAGCGGCCACTACCGCCAAACTGTAATTATATGGTCTCTGACCTGTCTTATGGCTTAAATTATTAGCGTTATACGGATTATCCCTTTTAAAATTGCTTAGTTCTCTTTCGATTGGTCCCGAAATCGATTCCCAGTACTCCACTCTGTTTTGTGGTTTAAGAGATGGGAAAATTGCTTTGTGGCCTTTATGGTGATTGGGAGGTATTACTCCAACTTTGTGGTCGTCTACTTCTCTTCTTCCATATTTAATATCATTAGTATTGTACGATTCGTCTTGATATAGACCAGAGGCCCTCTCTCTGGCAGCCTTGTAGGAAATATTTTTATAGGCCATAATTTTTTTGGTCATCCTTTCCTTTTGTTTGATCTTACATTCTTTAGAAATGCTGACATGATCATCGCCACAATTAAGGCATTTTGGTTTTTTATTACATGTTCCATGGTATTCTTTAGTGCACACAAAACATCTTCTCGTCTGGTTTCTGCATTTTGTCTGCGTGTGACCGTATCTTAAACATTTGTAGCATTGTTTGACTGATTCGATAAACGGTTCGATGTTGACCCATACATGTCCGTACCCAATCAACAGCTTTGTTGGTAGCGAATCGCCATGAAACTTAATTAAAATGGATTTACTGTCTTCCCATATGAAACCATTTTCTGTCTTTTTTCTTTTTTTCAGTCTTTCCATCGAGAACTGTCCCTGGTTAGGGGACAATTGTTCTTTAAGGTCCTCGATTGAATCCTCCCATTCCGTGATGACCCCTTTTCTGTATCTCAGTCTATAGGGGATTGACGTGTACATACTACACTCGACTGATTTACCTTTCGTTAGGATTTTGTTGGCATCATTCCTGGTCCTTGTCATAGCTTCTGCTCTGGAGAAGCCGATCATTTTAATGGATTCTGGATTTATTCCTTCTCCTGTGATGAATCTGTATATTTTGATTAGGTTAGCCACAGCTTTTAACATAGGGCTCTTATGTGACCTTCACCTCTATCTAATCCTCTTTGATATACACAGCACTCGTACTGACTCGTACACAGCACAGTTTTTTTCTCAGAAATGACAGGCCTTCGATGAGGCTTTCTAACTTTTATTTAAGAATACAGTGGTGAGTACAGTGGTAAATATTTATTTTAGCGTTTCGCATTGTTCAACAAGTCGTTCCACGTTATATTATTTCATTTAGAATAATTGTACTGTGGGTAATATCTAATAAGACAATCCTCTTTTCAGCCAAGAAGAAATACGCTGAGAGCAGGACTGTACTCGACACTCGACCGATTCACGAGAGGAGTTACGAAGAAAAGCTATGTTGTGTTAAATCTTCCAGAACCTGTTTATGAGATTTGTCCTGCAACAATTAGAAATGCATAAGAACGAGCAGTGTTCGCGCAAGTCAAGGTTCGTAAAAATTTATTTGTAAAATTGTATATTATCAAATAATATGAGAAATGATCAATTTGGGGATTTCGAACACGTTGGACCATCCAATCCGGTTGCTACACTTTTCATAAAAAATATTATAATCCAAAATTACTGTGAATTTTCATGTGCACAAATATTTTTCCAGATTGGACCACACATGGATATTCGAGTTACCCTGAAGAAGCACGTCGTTCCGAAGAAGAGGTGCAGAAGGTAGCAGCAAAAATAAATTTGCTGAGAAAAATATGCTTCATTCATTTATTATCCCTTCTGATATTGAGTAGTCTAAATTAAAAATTATTAATATTTAAACATTAAAATAAATGTATAGTAGTCATACAAAAAATATAAATTTTCTTTTCGGGTATGAGAATAAGTAAAATTTGCATGTGCACAAGATAAAATTCTCCATTCAAGAAACGGTATTTCGAATTGTCAGTAAAAAGGATGAGTGCTGTGTATATTTGGTACAATAGAAATTTACTTCGCTGCTGACATCTGCCACATTAGTACGAACTACCCTCACCGACGATGCTGCCCTGTAAAACGACATTCGCCAATCACATCAGTACGACGCGACGGTGCTGCCCTCTTTAAAAAGGCAGATTCAGGGTCTAATTGCCGGAATTTTGCCGTCAGCCTGCCCACGGAATTGCCCTGCGCATACTGACGGCAGAAATAGTCACTAATGCGCGCATTACATCCCTGGCAGAAATGAGATTTTTGGTTGTCAGGGTAATTAGCCGATAGTTGAATTTAGTCGATAATGCCCATCACTAGCCGGGTCTGTACGGGCACGGTGCATTATACAGGTGTGCCGACTTAGCATCTCTGTAACGTTGACGTCTTGTTATAGATGGGTAGCAATTCTCTGGCCGCCGCCAGACGGCGCAAGGACATAGGTTCCGTACGTGTGGGAATGAGATTGTGTGTATTCGGACGCGCTGCTGACGTAATTGTCATACATACAATCACACTCATTCGCACACGTACGGAATCTATGACCATGCGCCGTCTGGCGGAATTTCTGAGGGAAGTCGGAACACCTGTATAATACACCGTGATCTTGACCCACCGAAACTCGCGCATGTGCGACCAAGACAGTAGCGTATCTACAATGACGCAACCGAGCGGCCAGGGCCCTGACGCCTTGAGGCAGTTATTCTGGCGGGAATGTACCAGTGTTATTTCCTTGTTTTATTATGTATTCTTTTGCGTAGTTATTGCAGTGCTCTTTCCCTATCCCATCCTCAAAATAAAGAATAAGTTTCAATTATAAAATTCTGCGGGGTGCTCAAGCTACCCGATTTTATCGATATAGTTACGTTACTGAGGCTGAAATTGTCGCGCATGCGCGAGAAAAAGGTGCGACCGATCGAAGCACTGATGGCACTGATATATATATACTATGGATACGAGATTCCCGTAAGCCGTAAAAAAATTAAAAAAACTGGTTGCAAAAAATAATATTCATGGAAATAGTGAAATAAATATATTTATATATAAATATAATATAAAAGAAACAGGAGTAATGATTATTGGAATTCGCAGAAAGTGAATAGTAATTTTAAAAATGTTTCTAAACATTAAACATTTAGTGTTTAATGTTTTAACATTTTATTTTTTTTTATTTTCACTAAATATGCACGACAAAATACGATAAACAGTAAAATACACGCCTGCTCCAAACCACGCTGTAAACCAAAATGGTTAAAAATGGTCGTTCTCCCCAACGCGCAACTACATTGCGAACAACGCCACCTGAAGAGTGGCAAAGTGTAGAGCACTACGGGGGTGAAGAGGAGTACGGGGGGATATAGTACAGCGGTGTCCTCCTAGCAGCGCTGGCATGTAAAGCCACTTCAATATGTTTCACAGCATCTCGTATCCATAGTATATATATCAGTGACTGATGGCATCACTGCTTAGTAATGGCTAGTATTCCATATTTGGCTTGGCGGCGACCAGAGAACTAACCTCTATCTACCACAAAACAGAGGTGCTTAGTCGGAACCACGGTGTATTATAGAGGTGTTCCGACTAAGCCCTCTGTAAGGCTGAAGTTTTGAAAAAGATAGCGCTGGGTTCTCTCTGGTCGCCGCCAGATGGATCCGTGTTCCGATTACAGTTTTCGTGTACGTGTGAGAATGAGATTGTGTGTAGCTGCGTGTCCATACTAAGTATGTACCTATGTACATGTTGCCTCCAGTTGCCTCGCACAATCAGTGTACGTATGAGAATGAGATTGTGTGTAGCTGCGTGTCCATACCAGGGAGAATTAGTTCACCTTAAAAGTAGGGGAGGATTAATCCATCCAAAAAGAAGCATAAACATGCTATTACCGAAAAATATGTTATAGAGGCAATTTCAACGAGACGATTCGATATACTTGATATGACCATAGATAGGATAATTAATAATTATAATTTTCACTTTCCATGCGAAGAACATAAAATCGTACAAATTTGATTGATTGTGCGAGGCAACCAGAGGCAACTGGAGGCAACATGTACATAGGTACATATCTTAGTATGGACACGCAGCTACACACAATCTCATTCTCACACGTACACGAAAACTGTAATCGGAACACGGATCCATCTGGCGGCGACCAGAGAGAACCCAGCGCTATCTTTTTCACTTTCCCGAGAGTAGCCAGAACACCTCTATAATACACCGTGGTCGGAACCAGTGTTCCGATTGTTGGTACATTTTCTCGCGCATGCGCGGCCAGGGCAGTAGCGTATCTACAATGACGCAGCAGAGCGGCCAGGGCCCTGACGCCTTGAGGTAGTCATTCTGGCGGGAATGTACCAGTGTTATTGGCGGGACGACTGATGGACGAGAGACGTGACGCGGAAAGTCTGCGACGTTACTGAGGCCGCGCATGCGCGAGAAAATGTACCAACAATCGGAACACTGGTCGGAACCATGGATATAGGTATATTCCTATATCCATGGTCGGAACACCTTTATAATACACCGTAGCCGCCACAAAAGAGAGACAGTTGCGCGTTGCACGTTTTGAAAACTGTGGGGAGTGGGAGTGGGGGTTAGGAAAATCGCGCGCGTATGCTACATGACATGGAATGAAAGAAAGAACGTAAATAAGTATACATAGATAAAATAATTTGTTGCTCGGAGATGCGGCAAATACTAGACTGCGAAATAAATATTGTTTTCTTACACCGTTATTTGACAAATAGTCGTTTTGTGAAGTGTTTTATCAGATTTTGACACAAAGAAATAACCCAGATAGCCAAGCGATCCTCGCGCACAGATCGAGCCCGGCGTGTCGGGGTCAGGTAGACGGGCCGAACGTCGCTTGAATGGGCAAAAGGCACACGATGGCTATAATCTGAGGAGGGCATTTATGACCGTGAGGGCTCGTAACGTTCCCTCGGCGCAAACCCGGCACAAGCTTCCCCTCGGCCCGTCGGTCCTGGTTCCTGCCAAATTTTGACCGTGTGGGCTCGTAACGTTCCCTCGGCAGCTTGTGCCGAGGGAACGTTACGAGCCCACACGGTCATAACTGCCCTGACCAGAATCGAGCGTTTTGGCTATCTGGGAAGTGACTTGTATGAATATCTTCAATACAAAAGGATATCATTGAATGCGATAAATATTCTGTAATTTGTTTAAATAGTCGACACGAGTTTCTCCAAATGGATCGTATCTCAGAGGTAATTGTTCATATCCATTATCGAATCGAATTGTCGCTATTCAGTAAACAGTTTATTCGTATCCGTACAGGTAAAATTCTCTGATTTACAAAATGACGAACGGTACAAGAAGTTGGAACGAGCATTGAAACTGTCTTATCTTAAGAAAGGAGTTAGACTCGACGAATCGTGGCCTTCAACCATGTCACCTAGCATGTCCAGTATCAATGTGGATGCGTCTGATGTAAATAGCAATGTTCCAGAACCATGTGCCTCTAGAACTGGCAGCGTAATCGTCTCCTCCAGTAATAACCTCAGGAATGTAGCGTTGAAAAAGGATGTGAAGAATAGTCATCAAACTATGTGCACATCTAGCGTTAAAGACTTTAATAGTACAAATGGTTTACAAGAAAATTATTTTATGATGCCGCCTCCTAGTTCTAATTTTATATCCAGTGCTTCTAATAAAGCAAACAGTACACCGTTGCCTAATGTACCGAGAACTGTGCCTGCGTTTCAGAGTAAATGCGCAAACAAACAATCCCCTAGCAAAACTTATTCTAGTTCTCTGCAAATTAGTCCTAATAATGCAACACAACATGCGAAAAATAGGATTAGAATCTTTACCAAATGGAAAGTAGCGTTAAACGAACAGGGACAATTGGTTATTCTAGGGACAATAAATGGGTAAGTCTACGCGAAATATGTATACGAATTATTCTATATATTAATTATACTATATACTAATTTTACTTTAATATTGCAGTAGGCAGCTTGCTAGAAGCAAGCCTATTGTAAGGACATTGACACCGACTAAGATTCAATCTTTATGCAACCATGTATACCAATTGGAAGGCATTATCGTTGACAATAAGTGTGGTAAATATCTTTTAATGTCAAAATCGGTTTCTGAACTTTAAGAATTTTTATTTACCGAAACAGAAAAAATTAAAAATCTACTTTCGTATTTGTGTAAAGTGTATTTTGCAATGCTTCGACACTAACATACGATTACTTTGTAGAATTACCAGATTATGTCCGAGGTAAATTTTATAACGGGTTTCCGGATGACTGGAAGAATGTTCATCAGATTTGGTACATGTACAAACAACAAGGTTCCAGGCCAACGTTTCGCTGGCCCACCCCACTCGCAGACAGCGACGATGGCTTACTAACCGAAATAACAGATCTCACGTTCGCATCTATAGAAAGTACGAATACATCTACAACGAATTCGTTCGCCGATTTACAAATGCATAGAAACAAGGAGAACTTGAATGTGCCGAGTCTTAACATAAACAAAACTAATCAACAGAACACGGATAAGGAACAATTTAATGAATCAGCGACTGCAGTTGCAGAGTATTCTTACCAGGACAGCAAAATAAATAAATTAAAAGACACATTTAATATCATTGTTAATAATATAGCAGATAAGAGTTATCCTCAAGAGTTTGTTAGTAAAATTGTTGAAATGTTTGACTCTTTAAATTACTTTGTGTCATACGGATCGAGTAAGGAGAACGAATCTAACATAGAAAGTTCGACATTGGAACACGACAAAAGCGTATCGCAAGAACAGAGGAAAGATGTGAGGAATGATAAATCAACTCCTTCGAACAATGGTATTGACTTTAATAAGAGTAAACGTAAGAACACTGATATACTCCCAGGTAAAAGTACTGCTTCTAATTCATTAAATTCGAAAAATCCCGCGAAAACTAATAATTGTACAGATCAAGATAGTTCTAATAGCGAAAGTGAAGTTTATATTGGAATTCCGAAAATACCTGCAGAGCGAATATTACGACAAAGAGAAATATTAATGAAGGCTTATAAACGTAAGACAAGACCAACGAAACCTTTGCGACGACATTGTGATGTTTCGGCAAAGAAGCAAACTTCGTCGATCTACACTGAAAATATTAATCGCATGTATTATGACGATTCCAGTGTTAGTATTATCAGAAATCTAACAGATTTTTCAGAAGTTGAGACTGTGACAAATTCGAAGGTAAAAAATAACGTTAATAAAGATGTAAATCTCATTACGAAAGAAATGAATCCTCGTGAAATGAAAGAACTCATTCAAGAAAATCCAACGACTCTTTATAAACTAACAGAAAATTGTTCCGACATTTCTAAAGTAAACGAAAGCAATACACGTAAAATTAATGAAACCTTAGAAAATGAGAATGCAGTTTCAAAAACAAGTTTTCGGAAAAGAACTTTGGACAAACAAAGCTGCGATGTTCTGAATAATAACTATCAGGCTTCGAGTAACACGTCCAAGCCTATTGTGCTTAGTTCTGCACCTGTTAACATGAAAATAATGTATAAAGAAGGTAAGCAAGCGAGAAACGTTGACGGAGATAACAAACGATCGGAGAAAGAGGTACAACATTTGAAAACGAATAAAAAGTCGCCTGTAAAAACACCTAACGCTCTAAGGAACATTGATTCTGACGTGTCAATTTATAGCGTTCTAGAAGAACATGAAGGATCAAAAAAATTGATACAGCTGAAGCACGCACGTATTTGTGAAGACAAACAGGACAATGGTATCAAAGCTAAAAAATTATCCAACTGGTCTCCGAAACTTATATGCGAGCCTGAATTGTGTTTATCTTTTGAGGGACAATTATGGAAGTAAGTGTTTTGAAATACGCTAGTGTACAAAAGAAAGAAGCGCCCAATATACTTATAAGATATAATGACGAACAATATCTTTATGTAGAAATTGTATTGTACAATGATTGATTTATTGCATTTAAAGTATTAGATAATCCGCAATAACACATATTCTCAGAACTATTCAATTAAACAGCGGAATCCTTTTTCAAAACTTACTGTGTTCTTATTTGATTTCTTACGCTTTTCTATTAAATATGGCCGGGTGCTTCTTTCTTTTGCACAACAGTCCCGTTAACCAAAAGTGCGTTTCATTAATATTTAACGAAGTGATATGAATGCGTAGCGATGCTGATCAAATTATTAATAGAAGATTTCAAACGGACGCTGTACTTAGTCGAGTATCACTGAATGTGATCGAGACGATAAGTCACAAGTTCTACGAGCTAGTTGGTGATTTCAATAATCACAAAGATGGTAAGAAATTCTAATGCTCTGTGTATCTTAAATAAATATAGTAGAATTAATTCGAAATTGTTGCGTATGCAGTGATACCGAAACAGTTACTGTCTCAATGCCGTTACGGGTGTCCTACAAGAATAAATTTGTTTTGCAAGACGTGGAAATCATTGCAAAGTAACAGTAAAACCGAGGATGAACGCGGTACAACAGATATTCGTATGAGCTCGAAAGGCAGGAAAATTATGCGTCCGTTAAGTTATTGGACTGGTAAAATATATAAATCACTTGTTTTTCAAAGGACCAACAGTTGAGCAATACAACACATGTTCTTCTTTGTCTTCAGGTGAACGTTTATCGATGAAACAAAACCATTTGGTGTATTCACCTGGTTTTCATCAAGACTCTGCAACGGAAAGTATGAGTAAAACTACTAACAGTAAACATGTGAAAGAAACAAGAAAACAACAAAACAATTCGGACCAGGAAAACGATTACAAAGAATTGAAGGTGCGTCTGTCGTTACTTTTTATGAGTTTTAATTTCTTGTAAACGTTACGTTGTAAAGTGTTTTTATATTTTACATATTAGAGCCCGAACACAAACAGTAAGAGTATCGTAAATGGTATGGAAAAAGTTGAAGGTGCTAAACTCGATGTAGTAAGAAGAAAAAAGAAGAAGAGATCTGTACCGCGACTATCGAGTTCAAGTAGCAGTACTGACGGTAAAAACTCTCCCATAAAAAAGGTAATATATTTCTTCTTTCGTTTGTACAAGCTTTTTCTTCCTTTTTGAATATATATGTGTTTCACGCTTAATTTTACAGAAACAAAGATTTCTGGAGAATCTACAGAAACCCTATACAAGTGACGATGAAGAAGAAAGCCCAAGAAAACTGGTAAATGATTCAGTACTCCAGATTTGATCAGTCTAGCAAGGATATAATTGCTCATTATTCGTTCTTACAGCGTAAAAATTCCTTGGAGAACGAAGAAACTAAACGGAAAACAAGATCAAATGCTAAACCGGTTACGTCACCAGTTCGTGTTAAGAAAATGTAATTTTCAGGAGTATTGGTTTGTGTAATTTTGTTTTATACAATGTTGGATGTTGTTAATGCTAAGCGCGCGTGTTTAGGTCGACGAATCGATACTCATCTTCAGCTGGGAATCGTTACAACGAAAATTATCGTTTCTGCAGAAATAAATCTGTGTTGATAGAAGATGACACGTTGTCCGAGGATCAAGAATCTTATGTACAATAAAGAATTGCGCGTGGTTACCCCTTGCCGTATTTTCTTCGCACTTACAGTGATTAAAAAAATGTCGTAGAAGAGAAAATAAAATTTACACTTTTTGTATGGTTACATTTATTTTAATGCTTAAATATTGATTACAAACTAATAAAATTTTATTTCATTTAAAAAGAACGTAGTAATGTTCTTATTTGTTAGACGTTGTTTAAAATCTTCATCACGAGTGTGACTCGTTAAAATACGGCAAGGGGCTAAAATATTTTCATTCGTATGAACAAACATATCTATTATAGCCATGACTGAAGAGAAATAATTTTTCACAATGTTTTAAAGTAAATTAAAGTTTTATATGTATTTCGCTACATTCGTAAATAAAACCTCCCCAAAAAGAGATTCTGCATACATAATGGTCAGAGAAATGAATTCTTTTCTAATTTTAGGATATAATGCACTCGATCACAAATTTAGTCAACGCAGAAAGTATTGTGTAGACTATTTTATTGTTCAATAGTGTGATGTAACAATTGTATAAAGCACGTAAGAAATATATTCCATTCCTAAGCCAGTAACATAAGAAATGTACAGTAACTCAATATCGGTGGAGTTAAAATTGAGACGGAACGTGTTATATGTACCAAGGTGTAAGTCGATAATTCGAAAAAAATGAAAGTTTAATAAATGGAATTCGTTTAAACGTAATCTAGAACTCGAATGACGCCTAATATGTACATATGCGTGTATATACGGTAGCATTCCATCTTAATATGCATCCAATGTCGTTTTTCCTAAGTTTATAAACGTGCAAGGGAAGATAACGATTTATTAATGTGTTATAGTAATTTTATAAATGGCTTCGCCATTTCTTTTATACAGTACGATAGATGTTCGTCGCTACGGGACGATCGAATCTTCGATGCGATGAGTATGATTCTTTTCTTTCTATATCGCGCCGAATGATATTAGAGAAAGCATGAATTATTATGTAGACATTAATCCGTTAGCTTTCGTCGTACAGGGGAGTACCGTCTCCGCTGAGAGACATACTCCGAGGACTAGAATTAGTGTGCGGCGTTCCGCGTGGAGATTTGTAAGAGGGAGTTCGCGTCGAAGTTCTGTTCCGTGGAGTTGTCCTTCCGACCGATTCCTCGTAGTTTCGAGGGGTTTTCCTTGAGTCGTCGTATCTTGGTGTCGAGCTGTTCACAGAAATAAATTGTGTGAAAACATAAACACAAGTCACCCGAATATAAAGTTTGTTCTGTTTTAACGCTAGGTTTGCGGAGCACCAAAAGTTTTACATTACTTTATAAAAATATCTAGAGAGAACGCATCTATCCAAATTTTAAGCTACTTATTTTATAATAAATTTGTTGAATAGTTCCTCATGGATGTATGTTTCCAATTAAAAATATTAGAATGCGTCTCGTAAGTCTAGTGTTAAACGCTCCACCCTGTGTGTACAGATGGGCCAATATTCGGGAGAGTTGACGAACGTAGGACACTTACGACATTCGGGGGCCAGTTTTCAATCTGGCCCAGGCTTCGGCCGCCTTTTTCCAATCCATCGGATCTCCGGGTGTCGACATCGGAGGTGTGGGTCTGTGCGATGGAGTAGACCTATGGTGGCCTGGAGTGGCGACCGAGGGAGGAGGTGGATGAACGAAGGGACCCTGTTGATGATTAGGCGTCTGCTGCCCGTATCTGGGAGTAGGCTGACCATGGTGCGGAGTATGATGCGGTGTCTGGTACGGTGTCATAAACGGTGTTTGCCCGGATGGCGTGTATGGTGTATTCGGATAAGTGTGAACGCCACCATAGCCAGCCACGCTCGCTGTTCCCGGTGTGTGTGGTGGATAATGATGTGGGGTTTGGTTCGCTACTTGCGACAGAGAGTGCAACATGTGATGAGGAAGATTTTGCGCCACTCTTTGTATCGCTTCTTGATTCATTCCTGCAACATATTTGACATTCAGATGAGCTGGGGGTTGAGGAGGTCGCACTTCGGCGATGAAGAGAAAACTACCCACCGCTCACTGCTCCCGGAGTAGTGTGGTAAGGCGTTCTGGAAGTCATAGCACCGCGTGGAGTGCTAGGAGTTGATTGACCCGGCACCGGATCTCGAAAATGTTCCTTGAACCAGCGAAACAGATCGTTCACTCTGCCGAACATTTGTCCTCGGAATCGGAATCCCTCCGGCGACACTGTCACGTACTCGTGGCGACACCGAGTACGCGGCAGGTAAGACAACAGAAATTTGCCAGGATAGTTCTAAAACGTGTACGGGAAAATTGTGAGCGTGTATCACGCTAGCCAGCATCGCCGAAACCGATTGTTACGAACCTTCGCGGCGGATATTATGTACGGTATTCCGCCAGGGTTTTCTTTCTTCTGCTCCTTCAGTATTTCTTCAGCCTTATCTTTGATACCCTCCACAGTAGGTTTGTAGTATTTGAAGTCCAACAACTCGGAGGCGTACGCGGCCATCGGGTTCACGTGTCTCGCTATTATTTCGTCCAGGTCCTCAAACTCTTCGTTTGCGATCCACAAGCTTTGTCCCAATGAGAACGCGTTCTCTTTCCCTTCTTCCCTGACGTCGATGTGCTGGTAGACCTCTTCGGTGACTTTCCACGTGACGGTCAAATGATCCGCGCCTTTACTGCTCGGCCTGACGATCGCCTCGCCTTGCTTCATCGTCTGCATCAGCTTCTCCGCTTCCGCGAAACTGATATTGTGGAATGACGGATGAACGATCACTCGCTTCACGTAAGTCTGCCGTTGTTTTGCCTTTTTCGCGTCCTCCTCAACTTTCGCATCTTTCTGCTCCGAGTCGGTGTCGTAGAACGGATCTCGTTGTGGTCTGAAAACCAGAGAAATCGTTAACGCGACGTAGCCAACGGGACAACTGTTGGGACTAGCTCTAATTATTCGTCGTATGTATTTTCAATTCTGTAAACCTACGAAGTGTAATGCGAACTAAATAAAGTACTAGGACACGAAGCGGAGTCAGTCTGTTTTACACCCCGCCTGTTAGCGGCAACCTGATGTACACCGGGGTGCAATTTCTGTACATTCCGCTGTCCACGACGAATTCCACCATCAGGCGGAGCGTAGAAAGGGGTACTTTATTCCTGCTTTGCGGTGACTTCCGTAGATACACTATTCCTTATACATCTAATACCTTGCCGATACAGTGTAAAAGGTAAAATAAAAAGAATACGCCTCCACTAGAAAATAAAGATAGAAAGAAGCAGGAATTAAATATAAGAAAATAGAATAACAAAGAAAAAACAGAATAAATACATAATAATAAAATAAATCTCGGAAAAACTTTCAACCAGAAAACTTGAACACAATTACACTTAAGACTATAACTATAAAGAAGTTTAACAAATTTACAGAATAATAAGAAAGGATTTCGCACCACTGTGCAAGGGTTACCAAAGTCCACAAAGAGTACCGCGTACCTCCACTCGTGATTCTTGTCCGCGAGGTCGCTGCTCTTGCTGGTGCACTCGACGCTGAAGCGTTCAACCTCTATCTTTATGATGCGACAATGAATGATCTGCCCTATGCTGACCCTTTCCTCAGGATTGGCAACGTGTCTGTCGGACAAGTTTTTAATGTGAATGTAACCGGATATCCCGTTGTCCAGCTTCAACCTGACGCCGGTGGCTTTACCGGGGCAAGCACCGGCGTCGAAGTGATTCCAGACCTCGGAGAGCTCGGGAAAATCGTTCTTCAGGCAGAACGGACACTGCCAGAGGCCGGTCTCATCGTTTCTTACGGGGTTCGCTTGATCGAGTTGGTCGCCCTGTGGTTTCCTGTGGCTGATGCCGATTACGGTCGCCAGGACCAATTTGCCGACATAGAACGTTTCCGGTGTCTCTTTTGTCAGAATATCGAATAGCCTCTCGGCGCTCGGCGACTGATAGAGGACACGCAGATCCTTGTACCGGCT
Organism: Lasioglossum pauxillum; assembly: GCA_933228785.1. Lineage (NCBI taxonomy): Eukaryota > Metazoa > Arthropoda > Insecta > Hymenoptera > Halictidae > Lasioglossum > Lasioglossum pauxillum. The sequence continues at coordinate 26,995,893 of OW121706.1, read as the reverse complement.
GTTCAACTCCGCCCGGATGTCGTAGAGGGTAACGCACTTGTTCCCAAACCCTTGCCTCTCCAGCTCCTCCGCGAATGCGTCCAAATCCAGATCCTTGAGCCTCTCGGGCGACTCGAGGATCTCTTCGAGGGCACCGGCGGGGTTCGCGTCCTCGTCGTCGTATTCGAGCGCGTCGACCGCCATCTTCCTCGCCCATTCGTAGGTCTCCGGGTGCACGCGTGAACCGTCAAGCACCTCCACGTACGCTTCGGTGCTGTCTCCCAAGCTGTTCGTATCTATCTTGATAAAACCGGCGCAATTAATAAAGACCTTCGGCCCCATGTGGCAAGCGGTCACCAGCTGCGTTCTATTCTCTAACCTTTGGTTGGTCTGCTTCAGCATTTTGATCAACGCCTGGCCTTTTCTCGGACCAAGACCGCACACAAATTGGACTAGGTTCCCGCTGTAAGCTTGCTGCACCGCTTTGTTTACGTCGACGCCGACCTCGTTCACCCTGTTGACGAACTCCAGGTACAGGTTCTCGAGGAGCTCTTCCTTCGGCAACTGATCCTGCAGACTGTGGTACTTTAGACAAAGGATCTCCTCGTCGGCGGTACACAACTGGGAGAACTCGACCAGAGGGTCTTGCATTCTTCTGGCCAGGGAGATCGCCTGTCGCAGCAGTTCCGGATAGTCTCGGAACTCGGATACGCCCTTGTTGCTGTTTGAATAGATCTTGGCCAGCTCATTATCGCAGATCTCAACCTGAATCGTCGGGAACTGTTCCTCCTCGACTAGGGTCGCGATGCACTCCTTGACGTCGGCCGCGATCATCATCGCCTCTCTGGACTCGCCTCCAATCACCACTACGTGCGGCTTCTTCGTGGCTAGGAAATTCCTCAGGGCTAACAGGTCGGCTTCTTTCATGACTTTCTCGTCTTCCCGGTAGCTGTTCTTCCGTTTCATCAGATGCGGCAACCTCAGGTAATCGGTGCACTCTCCATCCGGAGCCACGAGACAAGTGAACGCGGCCTGAGAGTAATCGGGAACGTACGCCAGACCCATCACGCGAAGCCCTTTGCTGGTATCCCATTCCTCGTCTTCTTCTTCCGGCAGCTCGCAGCTATACGGTGCCACCTTGATCCAATTGTACATTTTACGGCAACATGCTCTCATCACACACTCTTTCGCCTCTGCGACCAGGTTCGTTCTTAGTTCTTTCTTCAGGCTGGGTATGACCATACGCGTTAACGCCATCTCCACGCTACCGACTCTGAGAGCGTTCCAATCTTGAACGTTCTTGCTGAACTCGTCCCGGTAATAAAGCTGCTTCGTCTCGTCGACGTAGTTGCTGCTGGTGTTGCCCTCGATGCTGTCGCTCAACGAGATCGATATCAGTTTGTCCTCCTCGGCTATCACCAGGTTCAAGAACTGGTCACCGACGAGATCGCGCACCGGCTTGTCCTTGAGATACTTCATTCCGTAGATAGGATGGTTCTCGTCGATCTCCTTGATTCCCTTTTTCGTCGGTTTCACCGATATCTTCGCCCTCTCCATATACATTTCCCGAACGCATTTCCTGACCAGAGGCTCGCGAGCCAACTGTATTGCCACCATTAATTGTCCGGCTTTCAGCACTTCTTCCGGTGTCCCGAGAACTTGACTGCAGTACTCGTTTGCAATGGTCAACGGCTCTGTGGGCTCCTGATCGACTTCGTGCCGTTGGTAATTGTCACGCAGATTTTCGGCGAAATGTTCCGGCGTGAGTCCAAACTTCTTCGCCAAACCGTCGAGCCCGGCTCGCCTGCAGATCGAATACGGACCGGTTCGTACAGCTTGTTTCAACGTCTCGTCCGGCTCCTGCTCCTCCTCCACCTCTGGTTCGTCTTCCGGCGGTGGATCCTCGCCGTTCTCTTCGGCCTCGGCGAGCAGTTGCAATCGCTTTTGAATTTTCGCTTCTCGTCGCGCCTCTTTCTCCTTCTGCCGAGCAGCCTCTTGCATCGCTGGGATCTCGTTGCTGTAGTAGAGCATGAAATGATGGTACACGTCGTTCAATTCCTCACTGGTTTGCACGTTCTTCAGCCGCTCTATGTCGTCGTCTTTGATCACCCGTACGTTGTCGGCTAACGGAGCATCGGGATTCTTCATGATCTCATCCAGCTGGTGGTTCCGCATCTTCTCGAACAATTTTAAGAGGTTCTCTTTCCTCTGACGCAGCTGACACCACTTTGCATCGAACTTGTACACTTTCCAAAGATCGTTGATGTTCAGTTCCGGCAGAACATATTCCTTTCTGTAGAACGATATAAACGGAATCTCGAAATGCTGGTTCCGCATGAAGTCCAAGGCTTTTTTTATTTTCCCGATTGTCTGCGGTCCTTTTCGAGCTCTCTCTTTAGCCTCGGCGTTCAAGTGAGCGTCTTGGATAGAAACTGTCGGACGACAGAACGCCTGCTTGTAGATCCACTCGGCTTCCAGGTCCAATTCGTCGGAACCTTCTGCGACAGCTGTAACGGGAACCGAGCGGAGCTGCATCCTTTCTGGTATGTCCGTGTTGCGTATCTCGTTGTCCATGTCGGTAAAATGACCGCGTTTTAGTTCGCTGGGCTCGTAAATCTCGAAGATGCTCTTCCTGGTGGTCTTCTTCTTCAACTGTTTCTTTGGTCTCCTTGGTCTTTCGGCGTCCTCTTCGTCCAAATACTCGTCCTCCTCCTCCTCCTCTTCCTCTTCTTCCTCGTAATCCTCTTCTCCATACTTACCAAACTCGTCGTAATCGAAATCGACACCAAAAATATCTTGGGCTTCTTGCAAGGCCGCGTCCGAAAATATAGGCTTCTTCTTTTTACGTTTCTCAGCGATCGGTCTGCCGTCGTCGTCAACGATAAAATCATCCGCATCCGTGTACTCTCCCTCGCTTCCCTCCTCATCGAATGTCTCAACCTCCGGCCTGTGACTTCGCTCGCTCCTCCTCTCGTCCTCCTAATAAATAACGAAAGTTTACATCGTGCGGCCGAGGCAAAAGCGCAATGGTGAATTCGTCTTTTTGTCTACCGTACATACCATACTAATTTCTCTTTCCTGATAGAGGTATGAAAACAAGCACAAAAGTTAAGCGTTTCACGTTATGAGAAACAGCGAATGTTTGATTAGAACTAAAAACAAAATCATATATAACAACATGTAAGGATTCAGAATCTGGCTTACATCTCCGGAGCCTTCGAACAGCTCGTTCGCGATAGCATCCCTATCCTCGTCCACCTCCTTTTCTTGTTCCTCCTCGGATTCCTCATCTTGTATCCTGCGGAGGCGTTTGAAACGTTTCTAAAGTAAAGGATCATATCACTACATTCGTACGATCGATCGATCATTGCGAACACCACGCTAATTCGTATTGTATATGTACCCTTTCGACTTTGACTCCCAAGTTCTCTTCTATCAAGTCGTAATCCTCGTCTTCCAGACGATCGTCGAAATCCTCATCGTCGCTTTTCTTACGTTTTTTCGATGTACCGGACCCATCGCTGTCCTCCCCCTCGCTCTCCTCGATAGGGTTATCATCTATCAGATCTTTCAGTTCCTCGCGCAACCGATCCTCGTCGTCTGCGAACCAATATCAAACAACTGGATTTGTTTCGATTGCGTAACAATTAGCGTACGGCGTACGTGAATAGATATGGCACTTTGGAGCATAAAAAAATTCCATGCTCGATCGTGACGAAAAATCGAAATATGTTATTTACAACGTCTCACCTTCTTCCTCCTCTTCTTCGCTCTCCTCGACAGCCTTTATCTTTTTCAGCTTCTTTTTCTCGGTTTCGTTCAACTCCTCCTCCTCCTACAATATAACGGAACACATCGATCAGTGACATAAGCTGGCGAAGAACATTGAAGGAATCGAGATAAACGAGTAGCCGCACAGTCGTTTCCAAGTTCGATCGAACAACGAAAATACCTCACTCTCCTCCGCTTCAGAATCTAAGAAATCAGCCATTTCTCCGCCGAGAAGGTCTATTCCGAGACAGTAGAATTTATTTAAACAACATAAGGGTCCGGAGTCCGGGGTCAAGTCAGTTCGAGCACTTTACGCCACTTTACGCTGCTTCGCACTCGCACTCGCTTGCACTCGCTGCTTCAGCTGTACCCGAGTTGACCCGAGTACTGTGTACTGTCTATCAGTCTATCAGTCTATCAGTGTCTATCGTTGATGCTAGAGGGATTATTAGAAATCAGAAATACAATGCCTCCGAAAACCCCTAGTCAACAGGAAACACTGGGGAAACACCAGGGAACATTGCATGGGAACTGGTTGATGCGAGAGAAGTGGTGGGAATCTGGGGAATTCTGTGCGCTCTGATGCGCTGCTGATGCGCGCATTGAATGAAACGGAACGGTTCTCTATGCAGTCTATGCGTGAAACGGAACGCACCCTAGCAGTCGAAATTTGAAATTCATATTCCCGCGCTGGCGATCTTTATATTTTTGTACGTCAACATAGTACACTTGCCATGTAAAGTTATTCCAAAGAAGAAATTCATTCCAAAACACAACTTGTTAAACTCTGAAAAGTTGTGGGACATTAAATTGGTTTGATGTCCCGCAAAGATGAGTATTTCGGCTTTAGACAGCGATACGGTGAAATTGATCACCACCACGCAAATCATAACTTCAGTGTCGAACGCCGCTAAAGAATTAATAGAAAATGCATTAGATGCGAACGCTAATAATGTTGAAGTTAATCTGGTACTTCTCACACAATTCTTTTTAATCTATCGTTCATTTCTATATACAATGGTTTTAACTTCTGTTTTAATTGTCAGATAGATAATGGTGCGACGTTAATAGAAGTGAAAGATGACGGATGTGGTATTACCAAAGCAGATGTACGTTACGTGGCTTTACCTGCATACACCTCGAAAATTTCAAACTTCTCTGATTTAGGTAATTGCAGAACATTTTATTAATTATACATTTAGTAATTCTACTATTCGTACCAATGGCAGATTTCTTGGAGACATATGGATTCAGAGGTGAGGCATTATATGCCTTAAGTGCGGTATCGGACCTTACGATTATAACTAAAACAGAAGACGAGGAAGCAGCTACGTCGTATACCATTGACCATCATGGATCCATTACAAAGTCTGAGCATTGCCATAGAGCTACAGGTACGGAGACAACTTGTAGAGTTATATTTACAATTATTTCTACATCTATATTCTTCTAGGAACAACTGTTCAAATTAGACAATTATTTAAGCAAATGCCTGTGAGAAGGCAAATCATAACTAATCCAAAAAAGGCTAATCAAGATCTAAAAATATTGGAGTCGTTCATTAAAAGTTTTGCAATGTGCAAATTTGCAGTACGAATTAGTTATAAGGTAGACAGCAATGTTGTATTCACGAAGCCCAGCACATCCACCTTAGAAGAAGCGGTATCTTTCGTTTTAGGAAAGAAGGTGACATCAAGGATGGCTTGGGTGAACATTGAGAATGAAGGGGTAGCTATACGATAGTGATCTATTTGTATTTTGGTAAAATACTTAAAAAACAGAGGCATTTTCTATTTTCCAGGTCAGAATGAAAATAATGTTGCCTCTGAAAGAATCTCAGAATGCATCTGATGCGTTTCAGTCTGGAGTACAGTATATTTTTGTAAATAGTAGACCCGTTAGGTACAAAGATTTGGAGAAGGTATGCTCTTATGTCTCTTATATTATATAAGTTATATATTTTAGCTATGTAGGAGGACAATAAAAGATGTCAATTAATTTTTAGGTTGTGACTAAAACAATTTTAGAAGCATTTGAGTACGATTCATTGTCCAAAAAGAAACCAGTATTTCTTCTACATATTTTAACGAGCGCTGCAAATATCGACGTTAATCTAGAACCAAATAAAACCTCCATTCTTTTCAAAGAACAGGTGACTACAATTCTAGCAAAAACAATTTTCATTTATATCTACATACAGATTTGTGCGTAATGCGTGTCATATCCATAGCAAGTAGTTCACAATACACTCGATAAGTGTATAAAAGAATTCTATGGAATACAAGCAGAAGTGCAAAGCGAAAACGTTTGTGAAACCTCGATGAGCGACTACCTAGACTACACGCAAAGAAAAACTGATAACGACGCAGAGACCGAATGGCCTGCCTGTAAAAAACGAAAATTACTGGTCGAGGAAGGCGTTAATGTAGTTATAAAGGAACGTGCATGTGCGCTGGAGGAACACGGCAACGCGAAACAAAATTTTGATTCTATTGTACCTACCAACTCCGAAAATAACAAGCAAGTAGAAACTGCTGAGAAGAGGATGGATGATCATAACAAGAACGATGATGTCAGCGAGAAAAATTTGGAAGATTTTAACATTCGCATGCCCAATTTGAATTTGAGTGAATCAGATTCGAACGATTCCCAACATTTCACGCTGGTGTGCAGTGATGATGATGCTTCGTGCTCTTCAACGTGAGTATTTAGAAACTGTATTGTACGATCAATTACAAAGTGACCACAAAAAACATATATTACATTTGTATAGCAAAGTGAAAACAGAAAATGACGACAATAGTCCTCCATTCGATATAAAGTCGCAGGAAACGCTGAGTCAATTACCCGTTGTAGATTTAGGCGAAGACTTTAATTGGAATGATTCTTTGATTGCACATAACGCGAACATAAGCGAGAAAGAGAACAAGATGCAGAATGAAAATGCACCACACCTGCAACAACAGAATAAATCGGATAAAAAGAAGTGTGTCACATTGTTAGAATGGAGCAAAGGACACGTGCCTGGTTTAAAGGTAAAAATGTTTTAACGAATTCGATTAGACAATTTTTATGATGTAGGAAATATTACTTTTGCTGTAGGGAAGTACAGATGTGCAGCCGTGTGCCAATACACGGTTTATCGAACCATTACATGGAAATGTGCCTCACAAAAATGTATGCAATGGTTTCATTAAGTTTTCGACACAAATCAGATCGCAAGGTAAACTTTTTGGTGTATGACACACGGTTCAGTGTAACAGAAAAAATTCGAATACCGTCGACAATAAATATCTCCGTTGTTAGTTGTAGAAGAGAATCCTAATAAGTCGGCAGCTCAAATCGCACAGATCTTGGCTGGTCTTTGGAAGAAATTATCATCCGAAGAACGCGGTTATTATAGAGATCTCGCGCGTGACGAGAAAATAGAAACGAAAAATGAAGAAAACAGCGAGAAAGGCGTTGTGGACAACAAAAAAGTGAGAAATAGACTGCTGAAGGTATTGGGGAAAATACAAGCATCGAGCTCTGCAAAGCAAGAAAATTTAGTATTGAGAACCATTGTTCCATGGGACATGAGCCTGAAAAAAGTAACAGAGAATTTTCTCAATAAGTAAGTTTCATAAACCTGTTATATATACACCTACATATGTTATACTATACTTCTTTGTCTGTTACAGCTCCCCGTGTACAAACGATAATCTAATTGTTGGAATAATAAGCCCCGAGTTGTACATTGTTCACAAGTGTGCGCACATTTGGCTTTTAAACGCTGTGCGCCTTAAACAGGAGCTGAATGTGCCTGATAGTGATATAAATGAGGTAAGATAAGAGGTATTTGTTACTAGTTAAACATATAAAGTATATTCAATTTCAGAAAGGTATAACTAATATGGAAGAACTTTTGGGAAAGTGGTTTTCTACGAAAGATGACTTATCATTGTTGCATCCCCTGCATTCATTACCTCCCCGTGAGAACCCTTAACTATCTTTTTGGGTGCACTGTTGAGTTTGAAATAAAAATGCCCTGCTTTAATTCTTGTTCCGTTTATTGAAATGGTGTACATAAATCTTAAACGATACGTATTGTCGTTTACAAAAATATCAATTTCATTATTTCATATTGAATTTTATTACTAAAAGAGGAAAGCATTTCGTTGCTTATAAAATTCGGCACATTAAAAATCAACTTAAAAATTATTAATAGTCCCGATTGAATTTTTTTATTTAATAGAATTTTAGAAATGCATAAGCGTGTTTTGAATCTACCTACCAATACCTACATAGTACAAAATATATTAGAAGCGAATATCTTATCGGATCCTGCGACACTTATGTTCCCAAATTCTCTGACCTAGACATACAACATAGATGCAGCGTTGTCGCTTTTACAAGTTGAAATTCCCATCCCTATAATTTAACAAGTTTTACTCTCTATCTCTCCTATATAAATACAGACATGTAGATTCACATTTTTGTCACTAAAAAGCGCCATATTTATTTTTGGCGCGCAGTTAAATTGTAAGCTTGATTCTTCACATTCCTTTTACGTTTATTTACCAACAAGGAGATTAAACAAGCAATATTTATTACATAAAAATTAATATAACAATAGAAAAATAAATAATTTGAAACTCTTGAATAAATATTTCATCGTAAAAGAGATATTTTGTGGCAAAAAATGTAATAAATTTACAAAAATTTGATTATTCCACTGTTAGCGTACACTCTGTAGAGTATTATACGCCATATGTTTGTTCTTAATACAATTGTTTTCTGTAGAAAAAGACTTGATTTCACCCGCGTTGAAGTAAAACGTTTTCCAATGGAAATCAAATAAAATTCAAATGGATTTCATTTGTGCCATGAGTTCTTCTAGACTTGGACCAGATTCGGATTGCGGATTTAAGATTGGGGAATCAGTTGAATGGGATGGTGAACTGTGAGCTTGCCTTACGCCCGTAAAAGACGGTCCTTCGTCCACCTGTTGATCCTGCTCGTCGACCAACGAAATTCCTACAAAACAATGTTATTTCAATAATCGATTAAATTGTTTCAGCTCCATTCGTTGGGTTACTAACGTACCCCATTCGTTGTCTTCGTGCAATGGTTTATCCTCGATAATTTCTTTGACTTCTGGCTCGAGCTTTGGTATCAATGCGTATTCTTGTTGGCGTTCTTTACAATATCTATCATCGCAGTTCGGGTTCGGTTTCAGTACCATTTTGGGGAAGAAATCTTGCATTGCATTGTAGCCCAAGTAGTAGGAGACCTCGCCAAAATTTAAAAGATACTTCAGCGCGTTTTGAACTAAAAATCCAGCCACAATGCCCATAGTTGTAGGCAAAGATGCTGCACACACACCGTCTCGCTTTAACGTCTTTTCATCTATATTTGCTGCTACCACTAATGGAGGAGCACACTAAAAATACCATGATCGTTAGAACGATCAAAGTTGCATTCGTAATTTTATCGTAATTCGTACTTACCGCAAAACAAGCCGTTTCCCCAGGAATAATAAATTGAATATGCCCGGAGACAGCATTTTCCGAGACTCCGCTTTCAAACCATTTTTGGTTTAGTTCGTTACATGCGGTGTTAATTGCCATACGCGCTTCGAAATTATCTACACAGCTCAGTACTAAATCTGCTGGTCCTTGGCTCAAACTCGATGTGCTATAAATTAAAGTTTCTACTTGTAGCTATTGTAACAACGCTTGTAATTCTTGCAGCATTGTTCTGTCTACCTTATGGTTTTCATAAAGTGGTCAAAGTGATCCATCGTAGTGATATTATAATTGTGTGTCTCAATGGCCACATCTGGATTAATGTATTGCAATGTTTTCGCTGCTGCTTCTACTTTGCTTTGACCAGCCTGATACGGTTGAAAGAAGAGTCTGTTCATGTTTGCCATTTCTACTTTATCATAGTCGAACAGGATCAGCTAGAATCCATAATTTGCTGTTTAGTGAATGAGTAATTTGCAATCTTGAGATGCATGAGCGAAACCAGTACCTTTCCAATGCCGCATCTTGTGAGCATTTCTGCGGTTACACTTCCAATGCCACCCACACCAACTATGGCAATCGTGAGGTCTCTTATCTTTTCGTAATTGTCTACTATGCCCATACGCTTCAAGGCCATTAAGCGACTAGCCATGGAAGATAAATATTAGAAATCTCTACATTTCATATTAGACGACTTAATATTATAGCTAAATTGTTCCTAAAGAAATATAGAGCACAAAGTGGTCAGTTACCTATAGGGGTTCGAATCAACCACCTCGCTCGACATATGTTCTATCTTTTCTCTGGCTGACAGCATGTTTTTATTCTGTTCCTCCAACAGTTGATTTTCGAGCTGTTTTATTCGACGTTGTAATTGCTCGATCTGATCCATCGTTAAACTTCAAATTACTTGCTAGTCGAAACTGTTCCTGTATTACAACAATGTCGCTATGACACGCGTCCGGCTCCTAACGGATCGTACAAAGGAAAGTACTGACATGTACGTATGTATGTGTACGTGTCACAGTAAGTGCGCGCCTACTCCACGAAATCTTTGTTAAATTTTTAACAGAAATCAACAAGTTCGCAAATAGAACATTACGAATTTTGCTTATCACTTATCGCCTATTTAAATACATACGATCAGGCTCGCAAAGATTCTACATATATGTACATAGAATTAAGAACATAACCTACAGGATTTCAAGCGAGATATTCCAGAACAAATCTTAAAAAGTTCTCTTTTATTATCTAACATCTTTCTGTAACTCTATTTTCACTGTATAACATTCTTTATAACAGTCTTTTCAATCGGAAATTGAGGTTTGTTGCGTTTGCAAGTTCAACGACTTTTTAAAATGTAATTTTTGTTTAGATTATTCTTAAAAAATAAATACAATACATATGTACATAGGTTCTCTATTTTCAATGTACAACATTCTTCTTTGTCTTTTCAATCGGAAATTGATGTTTGTTGCGCTTGCAAGTTCGACGACCTTTTAAAATATAATAAATCGTTTAAGGGGTTAGGAAAATAGGAAAATTCTTGTTGGGTTAACTTAAATGTCAGTTTAGATTCTTAAAAAATAAATACAATAGGTTGATTTTTCGAATACAGAACCGGAAGCATAAACGTAAACCGCTCAAGTTACCGGGATCGCATCGATCCGATTCGAGCGAATTAACAAGGGATGAATTTGTTGAACAAAAATCCGCATTTTTGGTACAAACGAAATTGTATTTGCCTTTTCTTCAATTGATTCTATACAATGCTGTTGTTTTCGTATTGTTACAAAGCTTCATTCTTTGTGTTGCATACCATACGTGTTACTATTACATCGTACGCAGACGCGCACGAATGTCTCATCTCTTCTTGTGTCCACGTAGAAGAACAATCTGTAGCTTTTGTTGGTTTACTATCGAACCATCGCATCGCTAATCTGGACGACAAACATTGCAAAATAAGAGTTCGCACGGGTACAGAGTAAATACAAATGATCGTTTCCCGTTTGGCAACGAGCACCGGGGCGGTCGGCGCGGCGTCGAGGTTTTAAAACAATTGCAGTTCGGTGCACTTTGGCTAATTTTATTGTCATACCTCAACCATGTCAAAATACTTTATTTTACAAGTAATCCCGCGTTCGTTCGATAAAGGAAAAACTGAGCGACTCCTCCTCGATCTTAAATAGAAGAAAGAACTAGAAGAACGAGTAAATCGGCGAACTCCGTTATACTACAGGACACTGCCGTTTCTGAGCAAGATAAAAAGAAAAAAAAGAAGAAAAGTATAGCGACGGAATTCCGCCCTTTAAAGTAGCGTGAGATCATGACGCAGCGAGACAAATTATCAAAGTTAACCCTGTAATGGCACACTGAGGTCACCTGGACTTCAACGAAATAATTACGTATACTAAATGCATTCTTCCATCTTAGGCAATGAAATTTTATAGCAGCGACCAAGTGTTTTTCAAAACAGTCCGAGGAAACAGTGTGCCATTGCACGATTAAGGCTCAGAGTGTAATATATTAATTGTATTGATGACAAGTCGTTACTTTAATCGGTGTTAATCTTCTTTCTCTTTTCATTTTTTTTTGTTCGTTTAGATTCGTTTGCAGATTTAAATAGTGGTTATTCGGTCATTTGTTGTTCTCCTATAAAACTAAACTAGATTATCGTAAACTTAACGTATACGTACGAACAGGGAGGGAGGGGGGTTGTAAAACTCGGATTGAACAAGTGCGTTTGCGCCGTTCTTGCCCCGTGAAACGATTCGAAAACGAACCGGAACTGGTTCGCCGCGCGGTCACAACGATCGTAAGCGTAATAAATAAAATGTATTTAGAATTTTCGTTTTTCCCTAATGCGCTTAGTATCTATAGCGTAGCTCCCGTGGAACCTCCCGTATATGTATGTATGTGCATGTATACAGGGTGTCCTAGTAGCTACATATTCGTAAACAAAAATGAAGAAAGGGATGACGTTTGTAAATCTTGTATTCTACAGAGCGTCCGTTGAGAAACGAAGGTTACGTTTCAAACAAATCCACCTATGTGCAATGCAACGATATCATCATTGGAGAATAGTACCATTTTATTTTTCGCATGTCTTATCATTCAGGAGAGAAACGCCTGGCAACTGCGCGAACACCCCGTATAAATTTTTCCACGTGATATTGAAAAATAAAATATATACGTATACGTCTCACACGTGAGATTCGAAGATACTTGACGATAAGGCAAAAACGGCACAGCGGTCGGAGTAAGAAGCAAACTGTACTATTTCGTTAAGCCACCTGTCGCTCGTCGAATTTCGAATTTGAATTCACACTCCGCTTGAATCGAGTACGCGTTATACGCTAGCGTATATATATCGTGAATGTATATATGCTATGTATATATTTATATATATATATTTATATTTATGTATATCGAATTGACCGTACTTTATGCGCAAAATTTATACGTATAGGAACTGACGAATTCTTCCGAAACAATACGAAAGTACGCGGTGTACAAGTGGAGTGTGGCTCTATTTCCTATACATACAATGGAAGTACTGTTGGAAGCTGGAAAGACAGCGGTCGACACGTTGCAGGGGGGTGGGGGGCAAACAAAATTCTGAAATCGCTTGGACAGGGCGCACGCTGATTCTACATGTTTGCCCATGGAGGCTACTGTGCCAGCCACTGTCGACTGCCAACTTTTCAGCTGCCATAGTACGTGTCTCTCTCTCTCTCTCTCTCTCTCTCTCTCTCTCTCTCTCTCTCTATCTATCTATTAATCTTTCGCTCTTTCTCTCTTGTTCGCTCACTCACGCGCGCGTATAGTGAATATCCCTTTTTTTCAAATGTACACAATGAATCGGCTTATATTTGTATATAAATAATTACACGTTCAATTCGATAAGAAACACATTGGTAATGCTGTATGCGAAATCATTGGATCGACTATCGACCATGTGTGTTGTCCAGGTTGAGATGTTGTCAACTAGAGGCTCCGTTTGGCATACGTCTCGTCAACGTTTCGAGAACACTCGAGCGTTCACGCACGCAATAAAAATCTCGATTCCCGCACGTATGTCTTTCGGTGAAGTGTTCTCGATAAGAATGCTGCACCGACATCGATAATTATAAAATCAAAGCTATCTACGAGACACTTCCAACGAACGACACGGTGTTCCAACTTACAGCTCTCGGAATTGCAAAGACTAGACTGCGGATACCATTTTTCTTTCTCTTCTTTTTTCGAATACTCGTAAAACGTTTGGTTCGGTTGAATCGTCTCTCTAGCGTATGTCCATTGGAATGTGATCGAACATTGAACACGTTGACCGCCGGCTCGGTGATCACGACCATTGGATGAAAATCGAAGCGACTCGTTAAAAAAACAGAAACTAAGAATTTAAAATGTACGGTATTAATTACAAATGCAGGCGACACGGCAGTCAACGCGTCGAACATAATATTAAAAATAATTATTGTAAATGTATTGAAGGAACAGACTAAGTTGTACGCAGGATTATCCGCAGTCTACGGGTGAAACAGCATGTACAAATGATTTTCCGTAGAATTCGTTTGAAACTGCAAGTTCCGAGCAACGCGTCGAGCGCACAAGTGTGTACATGCTACGCAGGAGCGCATTTCGTTCTCTTTCTTGTACAATTCTATTGTTCGTAGGATTTTGCCGACGCCAAGTGGTGCGAGGTGTCTGTGAATGCTCGATTCCGATCGATGAACTTTCTCGGTTCAACGTGTCTTCACAAACGGGACAACGAGAAGAAACAACCGTCGAGAAACCGATGAGATAATCGAAAATTCGATTCGCATTCTCTCTCTCTCTCTCTCTTTCTCTCATTCTTGAAACGATGTAACATCAACACACCCCCGAATGCGAACGATGCCTCTCCGGAAGAGCATCTTTCGTCATGGATACACAGGTATTCACAGAGCACAAAGAGTACTTGGCTATAACAAACATTTTATTCAACTATCATTGTATCAGATATAAACGAACATTTTTATCATCGTTAAAAGTACTAAACCGAGCGGCCTAAGTTACGTGTACAAGTGTGAGAACGTATACGTGTATGTATATGCGCATGTATCGTTTCTGGTATCGGTGTGTAGCTGTCCCGTGTGACGTATTCCCCTGTGTGTACAGTGTGTTGAATTGAGTTGAGTTGAGTTGAGTCGAGTCGAGTCGAGTCGAGGCGCGAGCGTGCGCGTGGACGTACGTGCCCGCATTTCTCATTCAGATGCAAAGATGCGTGGCATTTTCGCTTTGCAACGAACGTCTCTCTCTCTATCTCTCTCCCTCTTGTCCGTCATTGATGTCTCGTGGAAATTGATCGATCATAGTCATCTTCCGGGTGACAAAGGTGTCGACACACGGCGATCGTCAGCCTCAGGGCCGTGACGTCAGCTAGCATCGTCAGTGGAAGTACAGCGGAAGAACATTTCTTCCTGCCCCTCTGAAAGACAACACTCTAGCGCTTCCTTTGGAGTAGGACCGCCGTCAGATCGACTCTCTGAGCCGAGGTCGGTGCAACAGTTGCACTACGCTCTGAACTCGATTTTCAAACGGTTCCCAGGGCCCGAAAACAACGGGGAACGTTTGAAAATGCGCTGGACTCTGCGCGGAAAACGTTAAATTCGGCTTTTCTCTTGTCGGCTGTAACGGAAGGTGGCCAGGTGCGGTCAGGTGTAACGGGAGAACACTCCGAGACCATGTAGCAACGGCGCGATGCTCGCGGCGAACACTTTGTTCCATCCCGGGCCTCATTTCCATCTTCTCTCGCGTTTTTCGATCCGTCCGTTCCATGAACCGGCACGCTGCTCGCAGTCACGTCTAGGGATCGGTTCGAGCCCCTCGCGAGAGCTATCAATACCTAAACGAAAATGTTTGATTCGTTGCATTTGAACAATAGAATTTTAACACGAGGAACAAAGAAAGAAAGAGACACTACCACGGAGCACACGCGCGCGCGCGTACGCTGACTAACGGAACCTGCTTGTTTTGAAATGACCGAGCAATTCAAGTCTAGTTGTCGTTTCGTTGACAGTCGACCGCTTTTCTCGGTTCTACAGGAATCACAAGACTTTCATTGCACTGCATCTGTACGTGTTCGTGCATATACACACAGAGTCTCGCATAATCGATTGAATATCATTTACAAACGAATAACATTTTGAAAATCGTATCCGAGTCTACTCGGAGGGAAGCTGGAAGGATTAGTTTACCGGATGCTGTAAAATGATGATCTTGAATAAAATTCTATGCTGTCGGAATTGCGAAGATAGTAGTAACGGCAATTCTTTTTGCTCTCCACCTAGTAAACTAATGCCTGTAGCTTCTTTAAAGATTTCGAACAGTTTGGTCCAATATTGTGATAGTTATTTCGTTTGAGAAGTTATTCGACCAACTATGCGAGTCACTGTATATATATATATATATATAATATATACATATCTGGAGCATATAATATGATACATAGCATATAATACAGTGTACATCTCGCATGTTGTTCGATCGGCGAAGATGCGCCGCATTACGATAAACGACTCCCCCGAATGTGATCGCTCATGTTCACGGCGGAATCAAACATTTTCCTTCAAGTAATGACACGCTGACGCGTGGCGACTTGATTCTTGACTCTTTTCGTTTGTTGCCAAGCACCGGGAAGAGACCGACGACACAGGACAGGCAAAAACCGCGCGAAGACACTCCCGAGATCCATCGATGCGACAACGAAATGTGAATGAATAATCGGCAGCACTTTATACAATTTTATTCGAATTCTCGATCGTTCGACAATCATACGACACAGACTTGAATCGTTTGACTATTTCAAATCAAACACTTGCTTAGTCGCATCTCTCTCTGGTCACGCTAGCTACGGTCATTCGAAACGATCTTCTCATTCTCTCCCTCCCTCTCTCTCTTTCTCGCTCATTATTAAAAAAAAAAGAATGATAACACTGAGGACGATAAAAAACCATGGCGGTGTCGCGGAGAATCGGAAAAAGTTTGTTCGAGGTACAGCATATCGCACCGTGTGAAAAATAAAAACGCGTGGTTCACTCTCGCAACGAAGAAGATCGTTCCGCGCTGTTAAGGGCCATTGGTTACTTTATTATTTCGCACGTTTTCTCTCTCTCTCTCTCTCTCTCTCTCTCTCTCTCTCTCTCTCTCTCTCTCGCTCTCTCTCTCTCTCTCTATCTTTATCGTATTATAATATAAGCCGCACTGGTCATTCCATACTCCTGCTCTGAACATCTCTGAATCGAATATACATCAGTGACAAATAACATGATTCCTATTCTGGCCGCGGATGCGCTTACATTTGTTTTGTCCGTTTGTTATCTAGGTGCCTGGAACGACCTTGCGTAAAGCGTAACGTAGGTTTTTTTGTCTCGTTTCCCGCTGCAACCTATTCGCAATGGGAATACGGTTTCCATAGACCGACACCCTCTCGGTAACGATACATTACTTTGAACATACGTAGTTATGTGTGTTTGTAACGCTCAACGCTTCAAACACCTCTTCACCAAGAGCGGCGTTGTTCGACATTGCGAATCGGCTGAAGCGACTCAGAACGGCGACTCCGGATTCTGATTTTGATTCCGAAACTGACTCTCGTGTTGTTAAACCACAGGCGCCATATCCGAGATACAGATACCACGTACGTTGCCCCCCGGCTGGTATTCTTTCGTTCCTTCTAAATATCATAAAATAGAAATCGTGTGTGTGTGAATCCGAATTATAATTACGAACTCTTCTCACGGATCATGGTTCTCGTCAACGCGCATCGTATTCGATGATGCGGATCAAAGTATTTTCATTTCATTTCGTTTTTTCTTTTTCAGTTTCTTTTATGGCGTTCTCGTGGTGTGGTCGATTCAGCAATACGTGAATGATATGGTTAAATAATTATAAATTGGAAATGTGACATTACCTGGGCCGTTACTCACCTACAGGCAACGAACCTGTCATGGGAGTAGGTGACGATGATACCATATTTAATCGACTTTGATCTTTCACTATCGGGTCTAAAATATACAGTAGAATAGATTAGACAGAGCTCGTGAAGAGGTACGCGATATACAGAGTGACTGATAACTTGTAGTACCATTGGTTACGGAGTGATTTTACAAAAAACTAAAAAATCTGTTCGAGATTCCATGTAAAATCACCCATAGACCAGTTCTACCAAACACTCTGTACACACGACTCGGAGCACCGAACCGTTTATACAGGGTTTGCTTTCAAGTTCATCTTTTTGCAGATCGTATTCAGCTTCTTGTAAACCATATCCACGCGATTGCAAATCAAGCATTTTATCTTATTGTATATTTAAGTATTATTACTAGACTGCGGATTTTTATGTATTTATGGCTCCTGAAAATTTTAAAAAAATGCTAGAATATAAAATTCGACAGAGTTTAGTACGATTTTTATTTGTTTCAGATCTACAAAGGCTATTACCACTGGAAACAAGATTTTATTTAATTCCACTTTCTTAAAATTCGTCTACAAAAATTGCTTATTGCATAAACATCCGCAGTCTAATTATTACATATATGCAATAGAATTTTTCTTTCGGAACAACAACTTTACATCGGATATTTTCTGGTTAAAGTAACTTAAGAAAATAGATTTGTAGAAAAACCTCAGTTACAAAAAGGTGAATGTGATCTGTGAATGGGTGAATTTGACTTGCAAAAAGATTTCAAGTACAAAACCTGTATCCTGTGTACTTACAGAAATAAGGATGGTCCATAGCTTGGCGTGCGGTGAGTCTCTCGCAATGGTCATAGCGCAAAAGTTTGTCAAGGAAATCGAGGCTCTCGGCAGTCACCAAATGCTGGTTTTCCGAATGCATAAAGCGTTCCCAACGTTTACGCGAATGCCGGCCTAGTATGTCATTGAAACGAGGATCCAATTCGATGTGGTATTTTTCAAGGTATTCAAACAATTCTTCGGTTCCGAGGACCTTTGCGATTCTAACTAATTGATCATAATTGTCGTGGCCGTGAAAAAACGGTTCTTTCCTGAATATCATACTCGCGAGCATACATCCAAGAGACCACATATCTAACGAATAGTCGTACATCTGCAATATGGAAAGAATCGGCTCATTATTAGACATCAAGCTAAACGTAGGAAAGATATATATGCGATATCGTTGTTGTTACGAACCTGATAATCTACGAGTAGTTCCGGGCCTTTGAAATAACGCGAAGCTACTCGTACGTTGTATTCTTGGCCAGGATGGTAAAATTCTGCTAGACCCCAATCGATTAACCGCAGTTTCCGATTTTCATGATCTATCATAACGTTGTGCGGTTTGACGTCTCTATGCATTATTCCCATACTGTGACAATAATCCAGTGCCTAAGCAAAGAAAACGATGGAATAACGTCATGTGAATTGATTCGAGTCTCTTCATTCTTCGAACCAGCTATAGATATACAAACCGAACGAAAATATCAAGCGAATTCTCGCGTATTACTTACTTAAGCAATTATTTCGAGAGTTCGAAAATTTCAACAATCATCAAAAGCTGAACTAAGGCAGCTCTTTTACACTCTCTAATGGAACAAAACTTTGTCTGTTTTGAACGTTTGCTAGAGACTATAAAAGAACGACTTATGCTTTCTTAATGGACAATAGAATGAGAATGTTGCACGTTTGTAAACGTGCCTGTGCTAAACAACGAATATTTTCGAACTCTTACTCGAACCTATAATATACACCTACATCTATGAAAATAATAATCTCGAACTTGTTTCCATTGCACTTAACAATACACGCACTTTTAATAACTCGTAGAGGTAGTATCTAATGTCGTAGTCTGTTAATGTCTGATATAACTGCTTGAAATCTGTGTTGTTGACATGTTCGAAGATCAGTGCCGGTGTCCTCGATACTGGATCTTTAACGACTGCTTGGAGTGTGATTATATTGGTCCCCCCTTTAAGATTTTCTAAGATTTTAATCTCTCTTTTTATCTTCTTCTTTTTTACAGGCTAAAAATTCGATGAAAAGAGATGTATTAGATTTCCTGAAAAATGATGTGCCGATTATCAAAAGTTCATTTCCTACCTTTAAAATTTTTACAACGCATTTCTCATTATTTGTGATGTTAATAGCTTCGAATACTTCACTGTACTTTCCTCTGCCTAATTTTCTTACTAATTGGTAATCATCTTGCTGCCTATATATATATCAAAATAAACGGATTAAGAAACCAAAGGGGCTAGTGAAATTAGAGAAAGTGTATGTACTTACATGAGCCAAAAATCTTTACTTACCCCCAATCGACAACATAGGCTTCATAGTCCCAATAATCTCTAGGTTTGTGTGAGTTCACATCGGTATAAACGCGCGCTCTACTAGGATATGCCATTCTCTCCGATATATAGCTATTATTATTTGTTTTGTTGATTGCTATTTTTTCACCGTTGTCTATCAAAAATTTACAAGACCTAGTTACTTTTTCTCCTCCACTCACCCAATAACGAATGCGCGAGGAAAAAAGTACACCTGAGTCATTAAAAAAAATCCACATTAAAAAATAAGAACAAAATGCTTGTATGGGATTTAATTTAGAATGTGAAAATTTCACTTGAAACTTATACGCTTGATCTAATCGAAAAGAAAACAGAAAAAAGGAAATGCTAAAAGACTAAGCAAACTATTTATACGCTTGCATCTTGGGAGAAGTATGAAACTGTGCTTCGCCAAAAATATAAAATATGGAAGAATTATAAAATAAAAACAATGTTTATCCCACTTGAGACCATTATGTTTTTTTCTTTGGAATTGAAGCAATGTGTTCTCATTGTATTCAATGTTCGTACATAGCAGAAAAGGAAGCTGACACACAAAAGCAAATTGATTCATTGAAGCATAGAGCTATTACGGTATGCACAATCTATTGAATGAAAATGATTTGCGCTAAATTATAACAAAATATTCCTTAAACATGCGGTAAAGCAACAGAATCAAAAAAAGGAACATAAAGTACTCCAAGAACTATTAATTACCATTGTATTTTGTTGAAAATATGAATGATGAAATACGTGACCGAATCTTTTATACAAGTGTTAAGACGTATTTTCTACTGGAAGTACCTATGCAACAAAGTTTAAAAGAATTTAATTGAAACGATCGTGTTCATGTGGTTAGGAAGGTGAAGAATCTTGACGGGAATTGTTGTGCGGTGTAAAATCGGGTCTAAACGCGAAGGGAATGATCGAACGTGACACGGAATATTAATAAACAAAAAAATGTGTTCGGTGATTACGACGAATGAAGAGCATATTACTCAGATGTCTATTGATTGTGAGTTTACCGAAGACTACCGGTTCATTCAGCAATTTATAATTATCGGTCCGCGGATCGTCAGTGAGACCAATAGACATGGACCGTGGTTCGAAAAAAAATACTGTAATATCCTCGCGAATCGAAGACGAGCCGAGGTAAAAATTAATCTGCTATCTGCTACATGAAATAGAGAAGCACGCACAAGCACAAGGCACGAACACACATGTACGAGATAAATCACACGCCATCGCGATCAGGAAATTAACGTTGACTTATTTCGGACTCACCTAATACATTCCGGACCCGAATCTTGATTGAATCGACCGCGCCAGATCTGGCGATTCGTCGTGAAATCACGCAAACGGTCTCCGGAATACGTGAAGCCGCGCGAACGCGTGAAACTCGAAGATTTTTGCGGGCGGCCGGCTTCTCAAACGAGCGAGGTCCAAGATGGCAGCCAACAACCCGCCACAAATTTCAATTCTATAGATTGAACACCTTCGGTCGCCGACCATTCATGGTGCTTTTCAAAAACAACCCGTGTCATGGAACGCATCAGAGTCAGAACTCTTCCGCGTTTTTCAAGAACTAACTCACAACGCGCATGCGCCCGCAAGTGGGTACTATCACCAACTAAGTATAAGCATAGACCTATCATCCAACGTATTTTTGCGGCCCACTTAGACCACTACTGCTCAAAACTATCCGAACACTTGCGAAGTCATGCGTAGTGTCTACGGTCCCCATTACCATTTTCATTTCACACGATTTAGACGAGTTTATGCCAGAATTTTTGTGCCACAAATAAATAAATAAGTCTATTTCTGTTCTGAATCGTTGTCTCGCGTGCTAGATCGCTTCATTTGCATGCAAATAGGTGAATTGAAAATGATAAAGAATAAGTTATGTGACCCCACAAAAATGGGCCGCAAACATACATTGGATGATAGAATATCCTGGTCTATCCTTATACCTCGTCGGTGATACAATCTACTTTGATACTTTCGATTGTAAATTGTACGACCTTGACACCCTACATACGTCCATACAGCATTGCCGCTTCTTCAAGATGGTACTTCTATACCTTTCTCTGATTGGCTGAAAAAGAGCGAAGAGACTATGATCGACAAATTGGAAACGTTGAAAAGCGCGACAATATTTAAGATGTAGTATGTTTGAAAACAATGTTTCAAATTATTTTCATTGTGTCGCGAATGTAACTTGATATTCTTATACAAAACGAATATTACATCTACATATATTATGTAGATATTATGATAAGAAACTTATAAGAAATATCGCTGATTCTAAAGCTATGTTCATGGAAGATTTACACAAACGCACATGCGCACTGGAAATTCGTTATCAAGGTTTCGCCTGGTTTCGCCTCTAAAAATCTACTGTGTACAGAGTACATTTGAGTACATTGGAGTACATATACCAACATATACTGCTTGCTGGCTCTACACGCGTATACCAGAAATACGGATTTACCACCATTTACCACCGAGAGGAAAGTTAAATAACCGAGGAATTTCGAAGGCATGGCATTCCACTGCGGAAAATCCATTTTCAATCCAGGTATCTAAGTAGTAACGCCTTCTTGTTGCGCTATCACTTTGCCAATCGGGTTATAATTGAAAATTCCTTTTCGGAAACATCGTCGTCTAACATGGCTATTTTTTTCAGCTCTCAGGCGAACCGTAAAACAAGTATTTTACATCGAGAATGTTGTGAAACACGTAAGAGAGTTTTCGCAAATTTATTGTACTCGTATGTTGAAGAGTGTCTGATTACGTTTCCGTTATCGTTGCAGCAATTTTACAATAGGTTATGCATCGGCTCGTTCTTGCCGACTATCACGGCACAGAGGTATTACGCGGAGAAGAAAGTATACACCAGAGAGAAGCCGCATTGTAACGTCGGCACAATCGGTCATGTCGACCATGGAAAAACAACACTCACCGCAGCCATTACCAAAAGTATGCTTTCGTTACTAGATCTGTGGCTTTTTTGTGTATGAACATCTTCATGATCAATCGTAGTAACGGTATGCACTTTCCTTTTCAGTTCTATCTGAGAAAGAACTGGCTGAGGCGAAAGCTTACGCTGAAATTGATAATGCGCCAGAGGAGAAGGCACGTGGTATTACAATTAATGCAACTCACGTAGAATATCAAACAGATAATCGTCATTATGGACACACGGATTGTCCGGGTCATGCCGATTACATCAAGAACATGATCACTGGTACAGCTCAGATGGATGGGGCTATTCTTGTAGTTGCTGCCACTGATGGGACTATGCCGCAAACAAGAGAACACGTTCTTCTGGCCAAACAAATCGGCATCGACTACATCGTTGTGTTTATCAACAAGGTATAATTTGTTAACATTGGAATCAACGACTACGACCTAGTATTTATATGATTCTCTTTTTCTTGATAAGGTCGACGCGGCTGACGAAGAAATGGTGGATCTGGTAGAAATGGAAATTCGTGAGCTGCTGACTGCAATGGGATTCGAAGGAGATCAAATTCCCATTGTGAAAGGCAGCGCGCTCTGCGCACTAGAAGGAAACAAGCCAGAGATAGGAAAGGAGTCTATAATCAAATTGTTGGAAGCCGTAGATTCATTTATACCGACTCCTATTAGAGATCTGGATAAACCTTTCCTGATGCCTATAGAAAATGTTTATTCGATTGCTGGTAGAGGAACCGTAGTAACAGGCAGGTTGGAACGTGGGAAATTGAAGAAGGGCGCAGAGTGCGAGTTACTTGGTTACAATAAAATGATTAAGAGTACCATAACGGGAATCGAAATGTTTCATAAAATACTGGAGGAGGCTCATGCCGGGGATCAGCTGGGTGCTTTGCTCAGAGGATTGAAGAGGGAGGACATTAGGAGAGGTATGATAATGTGTAAACCAGGTACGCTGAAACCTCACGACCATCTAAAATGCCAGCTGTATATGTTAACCCACAACGAGGGAGGCAGAAAGAGACCTGTGAATAACCAATCTCACGCTCAGATGTATTGCAAAACGTGGGATGTCGCGGCACAAGTTAATTTGCCAGGCAAGGATATGGCCATGCCCGGCGAAGATCTTACGTAAGCATTATTTATTAACGTGTAAACAATTACCGGACACAAATGCATCCTGTCGCTGGTAAATAAATATATTTGCTTTGCGTTTATCTAGAGCCATATTAAAGTTGATCAGACCGATGGTTCTCGAAAAGGGACAACGATTTACTTTGCGAAATGGAAGCGTCACCATGGCAACTGGAGTTGTAACGGAAACATTAAAATCTCTCACCGAAGAGGAGCGAACAGATATTCTAGAAGGTAAAAAGAAATCAAAGCACGAAAAGGTGCAAGCTTAAACTGTATTGCATCGAGCAAGTGGAAAATTGGATGTGCGATTCCAGTAGATAAATTGCTCTGTACGGAAATTACATTTTTCACTCGACTAATTGCGCAAAGTGAATTTCTAGCAATGTCGCGATACGGTATAAGTATTAGTGCTACACACGTGTATGCATTTTTGTCAAATACACACTAATTTTAAGAGTTGAATCATTTTCCCTGTAAATACGTGTTTATTGTAATGTTGATTTTATAGTCTCATGTAACCGAAATACTGCAAATACAAGTACTATTTATAATACAAGGTACTCTGCTCTTATAAAAACTGTTTATTCTATTTCTGACTCACCAGAAGTACAAAAAGGAAAACTAAAACTCTTACTGAAAACCCAGTAGTTCTAAAGTACTAAGATAAGCAAAATTGGTAAACCCGTCTGGTTCATTCCGAATTCTATAACGTGATCTTTGACGCTAACATGACCTTACGAACGATACAATAAATAATCGACATACGGCCCGCGTGCCTTCGTGAATATTGTGTTTCTCGGGAATGTTATAACGTTGAGAACAGTTCAAGGATGATTTATTGAACCCAATACATCATCGGTACAAGTTCGGTTGAGCAGAATTATCAAACCCTCGATCGTAGAGTGGTTTCCCTTTCTTGTTTCTGCTTTTTCTTTTCATCGACAAAGGTCCCTTGGTAAATTTGGCGTACACCTTTGACCGTGTACTTACTAGTTTAGTATTTTCATTTTCGTCCGTGATAAATCGGAGGAATCGAGGAGAAGAAAGCAGTATGTGAAACGCTTAGCCTCCCAACGGAACTAAACGGAAAAAACAAACGGTTTTGTATAGAAAAGAAAAACACTGTTTATATAATTTAAGTCGAACAAATCATACATTCACCTTCGCTTATAAAAATAGTAAACAGTCCTTATTATCATGGACAGGCGCAACTGACTACAAACCGTGCTTCATCTCAATCGTAACATTATTTCAAAATACAACAGTATGTCTGGGAGTCGCAGATATTTCGCAGAGACGATTGTTGTTGCACCGTTCGTTTGGCGAGTAATAATGTACATATTGATGCCCTCTTTTCTTTTTCCAATTCATTCGTCATCGCGTAACCGAGGTGTAAAGTAACATCGAAGAGTATCGATTGATAAGGATTCGACTATTTCAAGAACTTTTGTTCCGGAGTGATGTGTATTTAATTAAAAACTTTTGGGTCTGTGTATTTGTATACGTTTCGATCTCCGTTTGAGTGTTTATGTGTGTATAAGTAAACAGTGACTTCTAAAAATCAGCGTTTTTAGTTGTATCGATAGATTCTTTCTTGCAGAATTAATCCTTTACATTCTACATTCGTGATTTACGAAACAGCACGTTCATTCATTCGAAGATTCGACAGTTCTTTTTTATAACTCATACTTTTTACTGATTTTAAGTTAGCTGCGACAGTATCGACAATATAAATTCAATTACTACCACGGTATATTTGAAATCCGATAGGCGATCTTGTTTACCAAACAAACAATTTCTTCGGTTACGTTAAATCCATCGTGTCAGACAACATACGTTTATTCACGCATACACATTTACAATACGTAAGGGGGGCGTAAAGAATGTAGAACAAGCATAACGTCGATCTCAGAACGACTTTAGCTTCTCAACTTCGACATGTAAAATTTTGAAAATTGTTACACGTGGATTCTTAGCCCTACATGGGTTCGTACCATATTTCGATATACGGCTTTACGTTATGCTTGGGTCATTCGGTACTGGTATAAAATTAGAGGTCTCGCGTGCCACGTTCCCGCACACAGTGCGTTCGGAAATGCGGCGACGTTCAATTCCTGTATCCTTTCTTCAAGATAAAGCTCGCGTGAAGTTTGAAATCACAGAAACATTTTTATCATTGTTAACGTATGGAACAAAATTTGACGCGAATTTTAATTCCTTCAAAGAAAGAATCTTCGACCTATAGGAGAGGCATAAGAACGCAACAGTCGAGGTACGCTCGTGTACGGTATGCCTCCGTTTGGATCGTGTGCACGATGTAACAAACTAAAGGTCTTCGTCGTCCTCTGGTAGCGCGGTTTCCTGTGCTTCCTTGAGGTCCTTTTCTATCTGTTGTTGCCATTGTGGGTCCATAGTCACCTCGGGTGGCAGGAGAGCAGGCATGGCGACGAATTCCAAGTTTGGGTCGCCGATCAGCTTGCGCGCCAACCACAAGAAAGGTTTCTCAAAGTTGTAATTGCTTTTCGCGCTGATATCATAGTACTAAAAACATGAAAAACATTGCCATTAATATTCGACATATGCACAATTGTAAAATGAGTTGCACGGATTCATCAGATTCTCGTAATTACCTGTAAATTCTTCTTCCTGTGGAATATGATGCTCTTTGCTTTGACTTTTCTGTCCTTGATGTCGACTTTGTTGCCGCAGAGTACTATAGGTATGTTCTCGCATACTCTTACCAAGTCTCTGTGCCAGTTCGGCACGTTCTTATATGTAACTCTTGATGTAACATCGAACATGATAACAGCGCATTGTCCCTGAATGTAGTAACCGTCCCTAAGACCGCCGAATTTCTCTTGGCCAGCCGTATCCCAAACATTGAACCTAATTGGCCCTCGGTTCGTATGGAATATGAGAGGATGTACTTCGACTCCTAAGGTGGCGACGTATTTCTTCTCGAACTCGCCGGTTAAATGTCGCTTGACAAACGTTGTCTTTCCGGTACCACCGTCCCCGACTAGGACACACTTAAAAGTTGGAATAGTTGCGTTCTGTGTCATTTCAAGTGCCATTTTTGCTGAAACGACGGATCTGAAAAATTAACAACGACCATGTGAATGAACAGGAAGGCCATTGCTCGCGGCAAAATTCTCGCTACGGGGATACTTCGTGAACAGAAACACTTTGCAACGGTTACAACGCGGTTTAGATCTCGCTAGATCACGATTACCGAGCGATTCCGCTATCGCGCGCGCGACAACCGAATCTTTCCTGCTTGTTAATTTTGGAAATGACTGGAAAGTACTAGTTCTTGTTGGACGTATATCACGCGTCGGAAACGTGATCGGCCGCTATTCGTCGAAGAATGGGGCCTGAAGAAACTGAAACGCGTCTCGGTTTACTTAAGAAGTTTTGTCTATCGGATTTTCGATCGAATATACTTCGGTGAGCAGTACAAAAAGCCGGTTCGGCGATATTGCGTGACTATACCTGACGAGAAAAAATTCACCCACCACGTTCTCGGAGAATGGCGCCTCCCGTCGAAACACAGAGAACCACTTTTACGTTATACTCTATCGAAATACTATTATCGCTGGCGTTGCGGGAACGATGAACGGTTTAACAATCGAATGATTTGTCTTTAAACTCTGACGAGATTTTCAAAAATTGAACGGAGCAAGTACGAAATTTCCCGGCAAGTGACGTGTACGTGAAAATGACCGATAAAACTTACCCTGCGACACAGTTGTTATGGCTCACAATGGCGTTCCCTTGACTCGACGAGTAGGGGTCCCCCTTTTCGTCATTCGTCGAGCATAACCAGGCTCGAGTTAAAGGGAACGTCTGTCCAATCAGTTCCGAAAAAAATCAATTTGAATCGTTTTCTCATTCGATTGTTAAAATAATCCGTGGATCGTTGTGTTTTTTCGAAAATCCTAACAGGAATACGGCCGAACGTAGCGACATCTATTTTAAGCGCGCCATATCGAACCGACGCCGATGAATTTTCGCTTCCAACGATAGAACAGCGTCCCAACGGTAACTGAGCTCCTCCCTTCCAATCAGAGAGCTTTCAGTCGATTCGGAAAGATGCCTCTCTTCAGTAGCGATAGTCAATGGTGTACCGCATACGATATATTTCCAATGATCGCGTACTCGACATGCTCACAATAAAGAATACAGAAGCGCCGAATTATTTAGCAACAGTGAGTCACGAGCATGTAAATTGACATTCAATTTGATTAAGTGTTACTAATCTAGAGCCGCATTATCAGTATCATGTTACAACGTACAGGTTTTATTCAAATTGAAAACCGTTACCATAAACATCAGTTTCATTCAAAGTTTTTGTTTCAAAGCTTCAGACCTGCATTGCTTCATTATAGTCCGAAATATTGTTGCTCCTTAAAAATTGCAGTATATAAGAAATTTACAATAACTACCCAGATAGCACAGCCTGCCCGAGACCACCACCGGCCCAAAGCTCCAGAGGCCCGTGACCTACAGGTTACTATCTAACACAATGCTTGGATCGACTCGAGGCTGATTCCGTTGGATCCGTGCCTGATTTTTATGCGCGCAATGGCCCGGAAATAGCCAGGCATGGGCTCAAGCCCACAGCCTGCCGGCCGTGCCAGATTTCAGCCAGATTTCAGCCAGAGTTTAAGAGGGCAGCACGGTCACACTAATGTAACCAATCAGTGCTTCGATTGAGCCTAACTTTTCTCGCGCATGCGCGTCACAGTGCGGGTCGCATGGAAATGAGGATTGCAAGGGTGCGGGATTCGCGTTCTCATTTCTTAATAATACAAAAATTTTATTTTTCAGTAGTCAATAACGCTAGATAAAAGATCAATCTAGGCCGTGATCGCCCTCGAAAGTCCTATTTTTACATTTACGAGTCGTAATTTGCATCATACGGAAGCATACAACTGCGCATGTAGCTATATTTTCATGACATATATAATGCAAATTACGCCTCGTATAGGAAAAAAAAAGACTTTTGAGGGCGTTTGCTGCCTAGATTGATCTTTTATCTGGCGTTTTTGACTACTGAAAAAACCCATGTTTGTATTATCACGAAATGAGAACGTAAATGCCGCACCCTTGCAATCTTGTAAATGGGCTGAAATCTGGCTGAAATCTGGCACGGCCGGCAGGCTGTGGGCTCGAGCCCATGCCTGGCTATTTCCGGGCCATTGCGCGCATAAAAATCAGGCCCAAATCGAGCCGGTGTGCTGTCTGGGTAGATTTATAGAAGTCTCGTTAGATAGTTATTGCAATTAAATTGTGTAAGTTTAACCCTTTGCACTCGGAGCTATTCTAACTCGAAAATGAAACATATCTTCCGACCCAGAATAATTCCAATCTATATAATTTTTTTTCATTTTATGGATATGAAATTGATATAACACGTCATGCAATACTTAAATGTTTAGTAAGTGATTAGCCACCAAGATATTTAATACTGTAAACAATATTTTGAATAATGGTATCGCAATTTCTGGTGGTGACTCTGACTCACCACTCGAGTGCTAAGGGTTAAAAGTCAAAAAGTGTGTAAGTTTTGACGGTCATTTGAAAGCAACAGTTAGTCATATAAAATTGCAAGATGGCGTCCTCACGCGAAGAAACCGTAAAACTCGTCGAAACCAAATCCTGGGTAGCAGTTTCAGGGTTTCGCCGTAGATGGCGACAAACGTGGTTTTTTACCGCATGACTCGAGTGCAGAAAAATTAAATTTTTAGGAAAACTGACGGATTGAACAATTGTTAACGAATGATAACTGACCAGCGAATACAATTTAGTATTGTTGTAGACATACCGGGACATAGCATGCACGGTTCCCTTTACATTTTCCTTTATAAAGCACCATCGAGTACCGTAACGTACGAGAGAGGTGTTTTCTCATAATTTCTGCATTTCTTGAACGTGTAGCGGCGGCAAATATGAAATTTTTTATCTTAAATGCTTATACGACTTATATCGTTCGGTTAGTATCTACAGTATCTCAAAGAAGAGATGCCGCAGTTGATCGTTAATTCGTTTGATGATTAAATTCATGGCCAAATGACCGGTCTTTTAGATTACGATCGTAAACCTTACAGAAATGCGTTCACGGAAAATAACAAAATAAATTCTTTCATCCAAATTCAATTGAATTTTATCCAACTCTTTTATTCGATGTTAACATTTACAATGTTTTTTAGGGCTTGGTAGGTTGATCGGAGAGGCGTGGAAAGAAGAGGTTGCCGTAGGAGTGTTGCGGCGTGGGAGAAATTGAAATTGGTCGGAGGGTGCTCGATGCGTTGGGCCGGTCCTGAGCCGAGTTGACGTCAGCGGCGCGTGCGCGCCACAGCGGACGGCACTGCAGAAGCAGGCGAGTTCGCGAGTATATCGATTTTACGATCGTGTCTCTCGCCGCTAGTGTGTCCGTTTCCTTTAGTTTTTAGTGGCCGTGCTCGTGGTACATGGAGAAAATTGTGAATGGGATTAGTCGCTAGTTGTTTCGCTTCGTACATCCGCTGACTCGCAACCGTTCGTCACCCTCGCCATGACCAAGGATAGATTAGCAGCCCTCGTCGCGGTGAGTGTTCAAGTAGCCTACGTACAATTCAGCGGATAGACTAAGCCGATTCGCCTAACCGGAGCATTCGGTCCGCTTGCCAGTCAGTCAGCCAGCCAGCTAGCCTGGCCCGTTAACGTTCTCTCCCTCCTTCTCTCGCCCTCTCTCTTTCCGCCACGATCCTCTTCTCTTTCTTTCCTCGGCTCGTCATCCGCGGTACTCCTCGTCTCTCGTTAACTCTCGCGGGCACCGCGCGCTTTCTCTGTCAACTGTCGAAAAATCGGTGCCTCGCGGTTTCGTCGCCGATCCCCCTCGTAATATTCTTTTGTTATGATTCCCCGTGGTATTTTCTGGTCGGTTGCCGTTCGTCGAGCGGAAACGATTCTTCTGCTCGCCGTGACAACTCGTATGCAACTCGTGTGTCGCCTGTTTTTCTCTTTCTGTTTCTTTTTGTAGCACACGAGAACGAACGCACACCGTGGCCGTGTGTCTGTGTGCCCGTTGTCCCTTCGCAAACCGCGCTTCCGCGAGAGATTGATGAGATCGATGCCGGAACGAGGAAAACGAGACCGACAAACAAGAAAGAAGGCGTTACCGAGGTGTCAGAGCCGTTGCGCTGACTGTCATTCGAGTGCGTCCGAGCAGTCGATAGTAGATGGGAAGAAAGTCCGTGAATTGACGGGAAAAGTGGAAAGATAATTGAACGCGGTGACAGATAGATAGTGGAGACAGATACGTATACAAGTACGTTGCATACATATGTACGTATACATATGTATCTAGGTATGCATATATGTACAGAGATGGGACAGATATTTGGATAGTTGGATAGATAGAGAAAGGAAAATACGTATGTCCATGGATAGATGGAGTGTCAGCGACGGAGGGGGCGGGGGGGGGGGGGTTAGAGGGAGAAACCAGTGGCTCCTGTGGCTGACAGGTGTTTGCCAATATATGTTTTTCGTCATCGTTTATTTCGTAACGATGACAGAATCGCTCTGTGACAGCGGTGCGGCTCCCGTTTGAACGCGGATTTCTTCCCGGATGAGTATGCTAGTCGATTGTTTGGAAGGACTCCGAGAATGAGAGTACCGGCAGTCGATGACTCATACCCGCGTTGACTGACGGCCAAGACAACCGTGTATTATTTGGGCGTATCTGTCGGCGCGGTGCGCATCCGCCATCAATTATTCCTGCATTTTTATCGACTTCGCGCGTTCTATGGATCAATTAGACAACGCCGAGTTTCGTCACTTGTCCTACCGTTCCCGTTCCCGTCTCGTCCCGTTCCACTCCGGTCCGTTTCACGCTGGACTTGTCCCGTCGAACCGTTTACCACGAATCCTCGAAACCACCTGCGGTATTAGCTACGCTGCACGAATTAATCACACTCGAGAAATTCTCGGGTCTAATTTTTGCTCAGAAGTTACGTCTGCGATTTAACACGTTCGCAATGAAGTATTCTTGTAACTTGTAACACCGGTGGTAGATGCGAGCCGGCGCGAGCATGTTAATGTTCATTTAATATCCATGCAACTCCGTGTAACATATATTTTTATTGTATTTCGTTATTTCTTGAAATATCTGGATTACTGACGATTAATAATGTTTAAATTTTCTCTGATCGCAATCTGCTCGAAGTACAGGAGCGAGAAATAAAAGATTAACCCTTTGCAACCGAGTGGTGACTCTGAGACCAAAATTGTTATGCCATTATTCGAACTATTCCGTACATTATCAAATTTGTACGTGATAAATTACTAAACATTTCAATATTGTACCTATAAAATGGAAATACAGATAGGTCCGTTTAAGTACGAACACCTATATATCTCGGTTATTGTTAGTCGTACAAAAAATCTCCACAGAATAAAGTTGTACTGTTTCAAGGGGCGAATTTGATTATGGTAAAAATTTTTCTTACTAAGACGTTACACTAGTAAGTAAACGCTAACGTCTTAGTACGACAGTAATGGTATTTTAGAGTTATTTAAATTGAAATATCTCTTGAACTACTAACTTTTCGACATACATGGGATGGTAGTTTTTTATAACGAATGTCCAGCTGCATCGATTGATGTATTAAAAAATACCTCATTCCATTTAAAAAAAATATCAATGACCTTGAAATCTTGTAAAAAAATAACTTTGAGAAAAAATTTTTACCATCATCAAATTCGCCCCTTGAAACAGTACAACTTTATTCTGTGGAGATTTTTTGTACGACTAATAATAACCGAGATATATGGGTGTTCGTACTTAAACGGACCTCCCTGTATTCTAGGTCGGAAGGAAAATTTGGCACTAGACTGAAAATAACTCGGAGTGCAAAGGGTTAAAATTGAAAATTTTCACTTTCTCAATGTACTTGCAAATTAAAAATCATGGAGCTGCGTGTAGAAATTTGCCGTGCGGTTCCATTTTGCCTCGATAATGATTGTTATCGCAATAGTTGAAGATAAAGCGAAGTATATCCTGCCAATGGCTGGAGGATACTTCGT
Organism: Lasioglossum pauxillum; assembly: GCA_933228785.1. Lineage (NCBI taxonomy): Eukaryota > Metazoa > Arthropoda > Insecta > Hymenoptera > Halictidae > Lasioglossum > Lasioglossum pauxillum. Next base: position 26,963,123 of record OW121706.1, on the reverse strand, counting down.
CCAATATAATTATTTCGTGTATTGTATTCCGGCCTCGACCGCGACCGCGATCTAGACCGCGATCTAGATCGAGCTCGCGTTCGGCCGGCGTTGCTCGTTTCTCCGCGTCCTCGATCGTTCTGAATTTCGAGAACTCGATCTCGTTGAGCCTCTCTTTCGACCGTGTAAATCACGAACCGACTTCCATCCATTCCGACAATTGCGATCCGCGTTCCAATTCTCTCGAAATCGTAGCGTGGGAATACGTCGCGTACAGTAATTCCGGTTGGGACGACACGGTCTCGTACATTACGTCAAAAATCTATTCCAATTTCCGGTAACAGGTTGGCTGATAAAATCCTTTAGACCATCCCTCGGAATGAATTTTTTACCGGCACACGTAACGTCTTCCCGTACAAGTCGGTCTCGCAATGTGTTAATTATTCCTTTGATGTATTTTACTCGAGAAATTAAGTAATGTTCGTTGAATAGAATTAATTCCTCGCGCGGAGAAAGCTTATGTATCCGTTCTGCTCGATTATTAATATATCAAAGACCCTGCGGAACTGAAGGGGTTAATTCAACCCCTAGGATGCCATTTAGAAAAAGTAGAAAGCAAGCTGTTACAATTTTGCGGAAATCTTAACAAAGAGCCGTAGAAGAGCAGGATCTTGAGCCGAGAGAGAATCAAAAGGACTAAAATGTGACAAAAAATTGAGGCAGACCGAAATGTAATTGGGCCAGGACATCCTGAATCGTGAGTCGTCTCATCGGGATGATCCGGATTAGATGGCCTTATGCATGGGATGCAATTTCTTTCTGTTGTAAAGAAATCCATCGCAAAGAGTTACCCAAAAAATTAAGCCATTCCGAGCATAGTAATGCTCGACCGCACATTTAACAAATAATGAAAATTGAACGGGCTTATGAAATTCAGCCTCATCGAGCATACTTAACCTTTCGATAACCGATTACCACTTCTTCAAGTATTTCGAAAACTTCCTGCCGGGGAAAACCTTCGAGAAGCAAGGCGATGCTCGAAACTCTTCCGAATAATTTTTCAACTCCAGAATTTCCTCTACCGGAACGAATAAACTTGTTGCTCGTTGGCAAAAAACGAGGGAAAACACGATCGAATCTACTGTAGATTCGAAGATTGAAGTTCTGCCTTTACAACGACTCGTTAAAACTCGTTGTACAACCTTTTGTAGTTGTTTTACAAAATGGGAAGGAGGAACAAGTTTGCAAAAGCCGTGCACTTTATAGTGAAGCTGGCTGCACACACTTTGTTCAAAGGTTGGAAAAGCGTTCAGAGAAAAACGTGCATGCAGTTCCAAGGGGAGGAAAGAAAATGATTATGAAAATAGATGCTTCAAGCTTCCGGCTGAGCCTGGGGTCTCTGCTATCCCTAGCAAAATGGTCTGTGCAAGATAATTGCGAATATGACATGCTCTCAACGTGATTCGAACATTCATATATCGTAACCTTGAACTGTACAATTGACAGAATTCACGTATAGTTACTGGCACCTCCAGGGAGATCTTATCTGAAGGTATGACACATAGTTCGAGGAAAACGCTTCAGGGTTAAACGATTCGTTGGAAGGCGACAATCTCATGGAAATGAGGAAGTTAGTGGGCCAGCGGTTTTTGGAATAGCTGTATGCAATTCTCAACTTGAAGTGGAGCGTCGAGGGCCGGCATAATTTCGCTGGCGAGCTAATGTCATGGGTAACTGGGAAAAAACATGGTGCGCCCGAAGGAGGCGATGCCATTTTCCCCGTGGCATTTACATAACAGCTCGTTGTTAGGTGCCGATAGCTTCGATAACGATGAATCCAGCGAACGTCACGCAGTCACGCGCCACGCGTCTTCGACGCCCACTCTTCGAGACTTTGAGAGCGGAGGAAAATACCGAAGAAGAAGAAGAGGAGCGTGGGCGAGGGACGAGAGACCAAACGAAATGGAACTCGAAGGTTCGAGCAATCGAATCTCGAGGCGCGACCAATATTCCGCGACGTCTCGCAGGGAATTTTGCTAAGCTCTGCATTTCGTAGGTGGGTTGGTGGATAGCTAGGTTAAGGAGATGGAAACAAAGGTTGGCGAGAAAGGGAAAGACATAGTAAGAGAGAGAGAGAGCGAGAGATCGGGAGGGGGGTAGGTGGGAAGAGGTCGACGATGAAAATGGATAGAGGGATGTTCGCTCCACCGATTAATGTCGCGTCTTCGGGAGCTCGACCGATCGTCGAGAGTCGTTTAGATGATCGATCGATCCGCGGGAGAGAGAGTTATCGGCGAGCATCTCGCCGACGACAGAAACGGCGCGTCGTCGCTGCCGTTGTCGCTGCCGTTGTCGCTGCCGTTGATCCCCGAGGATCAACCGCGAGAGAACCTGAAGCGACTACAATTCGCAAGAGACTTCGCTGCAAGGACGCTGGCCTTCGAACCTCGGAACGCCAACTTGATCCTCGATCACGAGGTCACCGGATTCGCGAGAAAGATTCCCCAGAGTCTAGACGATTTAGCGACTGGATCACCCCGAGGAGCGTTCATTCCGAAGCATCCCGTGTCCGGGGATTTAACCCTCGATGGCGGGATCTGGGTCCATTTCGATCCTGAATCATAAGTAGACGGATCTCTATGGAACATAAACATTTCCTGCATTTGTTATAAAAGTAGACTGCGGATTTTATGCATTTATTCTAAGATTAAAAGAATAAAAGTATTTACATACGTTGAACATGTTGAACACGTTGAGCGCCACACTAATCTTCTTGTTCAATAATACAGGAATAGAAAGGACAATGTTTATTATAGCTGATCGTCGTAATATTTTCACACCTCGTCGGTCCTAACAAAATTGAATTTACTTATTAGACTGTGTGGAGAAGGACTTGGAAAGTGAAGCTCTGTAAGTCAACTTCCCAACACAAGTTTATTCAGAAGAAAGCTCAGTGTACGACAAGAGACCAAGGTTGTCTCTACAATGACTCGTGACTAACTGACCTTGTCAACTTTTAGAAAGCTCCCTAGGAAAAGGTAAAAAATGAAAGAGAGGAGGAAAACCGAATACGTAGTGGGAGAAAAGTAAGGAGAGGAAGGAGATCGCGGAAGGATGCTATGAATAACAGGAAGAGCGGATGAAGGCAATCAGGAAAGGTTGCCATAAAAAGAAGGAAAGGCTCGCCAGGGCCTAACCGTAGATCTTCAACAGGCCCAAGCGAGACACAGGAGAGGATTAGACCCGCACAGAACGGACAGCAATAGGAAGGGAATATGGCAAGGAAATACGGAGTTTTCTAAAACAACAGCGGAGTAGTAGAGCGCCAAGGCCGCTACAACTGTACTAAAATTTCCTGGTTTGGTAAAAAAATGATGTCGGTCATTTACATGGCACTGAAATGGTTAAGATGCAGGAAGAAGTTTCAACACAACTTTGCAACACTTCCGTTCCGTCATAATTCGCAGAATCTAAACACACCAACGCATATCTCAATTAACGATTCGATCGTTATGACTAGACAGCGGATTTTTATGCAAAATAAAAATTTTCTACCCGATTTGCGACCAACTGGAGCGACATAGAAATTTATTTTCTCTCTTAATATGTTCAATGTGTTGAAAATAATATAACAGTATTCTTCAATTCGTCTAATGTTTTGACTGTTTTAAATTACACCTGCCCATTTTCGTAATAAATGCATCAAATCCGCTGTCTACTTATGACTCATGCCACCGAGCGAGATTAACTGACATTTAATTCCTCGGTAGCCGAGTCTCGAGCGACAGAACGTAATCGAAATCTTAACCAAACAAGGCTCGATAAGCGCAACCAACAAGCGCGTGACTCGAAAGTTAGTAACGGGGGGTTAATTGATGATTATCCTCGCGCGATCGGAAGGAACGATCGAGTTCGGTGTTCCGGTTAGGGTCGGTTAAACGAATTTTTCGCGGGACCGTGGCACCGATTTATCGCGTTGTCGTGTCACCGGTCTTTCGATCCTAATCAGAGCTCGCTAATCTCGCGCTCGATGATGCCTTTTTCGATAATGGAGGGTGGTGAGCCGGTACGGGTTGGTTGGCCTGTTTCCACTTCCTCGCGAGCTTGCCATCAGCTTCTCCGAACAACGATTCCGATCCATATCCGAACTTTGCTCGGCGTACACCGCGATTTTAACGAAGCGCTCGCGTGCTCGTTGAGCGATAATCGATAACGCGAGCTGGGAACGGCGAGCTGATTGCTCGTTGATCCTCGGTAGCTCGTCAAACTAACCATCGGTTCACTTTTTCGGGAATTTTATCGATCAGATTTTCGACAACGTGTTCTCCGAGAATAAAATTCTCAAACTGCCTTCTCAAAACAATTGTTTATAATAAATCTATGGTCCGTAGAGGACGCACGAGCATTTTTCCTTGCACTACGAATGCTATTTTGCAAATTTTGTAATAATAACACGGATTTCGGTAGAAAAACTATTCCCGATGTCGCAATTGTACTTTTCTATTTGAAGCGAAGTTTATTTTCATACAGAAAACCGTAACATAGTGTCTACGCAGTATCTCTGCAGTTTATATATAATAGAGTGGGCAACATGAATTATACTTTCGTATTCTGAGATGCACCGAGTTTTTCGTCGAGTCGAGATTGCAAAAATTTTGCCGGTGACTATGGTCGCTGTTGGTGTACAGTATGTTAGAATGACCGTTAGCGGGGAAAGGATTAACCCTGGTAGCACCCATCTCACCGGAACGATGCAAAGGTGAGAGGTTTTCGCTGTAAGATCCTTTATATCGGCCCTAGCGTGGAAAATATTTGTCTATTACGGATCACCGTCTTACCGAGAGAGAAACACGCGTGTAAATTGCGAATTCTTCTTTTTATCCCGGCACTTGACCTAGCTAGAAATAGGTTCACCCTTTAAATACCAACTTTATGTTGTAATGGTTAGTATTTAAGGCGATTTCTGCCAACAGATACATTAAATCTGCAAAATTAATGATCAACTGAATAAGTATTCCCATTTGGGGATGACGGCGCTTGTTCGGGGTCACGATATGTAAACGGGCTGACTCGGTAACGATTATTTTTATATATTGGCTCAGTGCAAAAGTGTTTATACCCGATTTCATATTAAAATACAACCGGGGACTCGGCCACGTGCGTTTGCACTGACCTAACACTTTTGAACTCGCTTCCTTGATCTTCTCATCGAATCTGGCACAAACTGATTCGAACTGGCTGCTAGAAAATTAAGATTGAACACTAACTCTTACGGTTTCGACTGGTTCCAGCGTTAAGAGAAATGAAAATTTTATAAAAAAAATTAAACCGACTTCGGAAAAATGCACTAAAAAGTATGAAATAATTTCCATTACATTTATGTGAATACACACGAACTTAAATGCAATACAATCTTTTCGGAGGCGGCGCAAAAATTAAAAATTTTCCAAATGACAGATGTTGCTGATTATGATTTCATTGGAATATGACGAACTTGGAAATCAGTCGGTGGGAAGAGAAGATACATTAATATGTGAAAGCATGTACATAGAAAGAATTTAAGGATTTTCGTAATTTCTAATGTCGAAAATTTTCAATTTTGCACCGCCTGCAAAAAGATTGTATTGTATTTAAGTTCGTATGTATTCACATAAATTAAATGGAAATTATTTCATACTTTCTAGTGGATTTTTTAGTGCGTTTTTTCGAAGTCGGTTTAGTTTTTTTTATAAAATCTTTTTATTTCGCACTTTTTAGTGGAACGAGCAGAATTTGTAGAACACCGTAGGATGGGTTTTCGGTCTTATTGGTTATTTGCAATAAAAACCGGAAAGAATGAAAAAATGCAAAATTTGTTTTCAAGCGACCAATCGGGAGACGTACCCTACAAAATGCAGAAGGTTTCGTCCTGGTTGGTCCATCCATCTCGGAGTAATCGGTGAAATAATTCATTTTTCGCAAATAAAATCGTAAAGAATAAAAAAATGCAACATTTTTTTCACGGGGCCACCCCGGGGACATGCTCTACAAGATGCAAGAGATTTCGTTCCGATTGGTCCATCCATCTCGGCGTAATCGGTGAACATATGTACATAGAAAAAAAAGCGAGAAAAGGTACATACAGTTCGAATTTCGGAAACAGTTTTGTGAACAGTGATTTGGTTTGGTTTCAGGCTCAGTCGGACGACGATGACGTGGCGGACGACGTGTCCATCAACGTCGGCGGGCAAGATGATTTCATGACAGAGTTTTTCGCGGAGGTGAGTACGAATTTGGAATGAACTTTCTATCCCATCCTATCAGGAACCTTCCACCCTCATCCTTAATGAACATCGTACTGTCCTCATCGTTCGGTTCACAAACGAATGTTGACTGGTTCTCATTCGGTATAATGCTCGTTTTCAACTTGGCCGTTACACTGTGCGATTCTGATGCCATTCGATTATGCCTGTTAACGTTTAAGTGAGTCCATAAAATGTACTTTGAAAATTCAACGATTTAATCACATTATATTTCATATTCATCCTTATCAAAATGGTAAATAGAAAAGTAATGAGCAGACATTTACATTTACATTTACATTATTTCCTTTAACAATTTTAATAATGATTGGGTACCAACATTCTTCGAACTACGATTTATTTCACGATTACAATGATTAGAACTTGTTCGACGCGTATAAATTAGTAAGGGAAAAAGAAAATTTATATTTACTGTACACCCACGTATTCGTCAATGGTTTAATATTGATTACAATAAAATACAGTTTCATTTCAAATCAAAGGGAATTAATAACATATTTAGCGAATTCCGTTCGAAGTCTTCATCACGAGCCGGGCTTAATATTATAGTACATACGAGGGGTTAAATCCCATTTATCTTCCCACTGTTTCATGTTTCACCCACGCACCTTCGTCATGGATGTGTAAAGTTCACATTCGAGCAATGAGGTAGTACAATTTCATCTGAACCCTTGAATAATTGTCTATGAATAGTTACACATTAAGTAATTACTACTAATAGTTCTCTTCATGATAAATTAACACGGCAAAGTAGAAAAATTGGCATTGTACATAATCAGTCAACATTCTAAAAAAACATTCTCACTGATCGATTCCGATTCCCCAAACTGTTCCGTTTTCATCCAGCTTTTGTTTCGTTTTGATCCAGGTGGAGGAGATCCGTGAAATGATAGACAGGATCCAGACGAATGTCGAGGATGTCAAGAAAAAACACAGTGCCATTTTGTCGGCGCCGCAGACCGACGAAAGTGAGTGTCGCCATCATTTCTTTCAATGTTATGTGTGTCTGTACGATTGATCTAATCGTTGTTGGCCGTTGTTTCACGGGAGAAGCGTCCGTTTCGAACGATTATGTTCTGGTCGCCGTTCGTAACGCGACGCGTTCCTTGAAAAATAGTTTCTTCCAGCTTGGAAGAAGTCGATACAAAAGAACAGGATGTGTATCACTTTGAAAAACTGTAGTCGGGCGGAAACGCGGACGAAAGGGACAGGAAAATAGTAGAAAACTTCGGAGACAAATCGATCGAATAAGTGCACGTTTATGTTGGAGCTGCCGTGGCGGATTGATGCATCAACGATTAAAAGAAAATGTATCGGAGCGTTACAAAATCTCAAACCGGTTGCTTGACCGTGGTAGGTTTAGTGTCAATAGACCTGCTACCGGAATAAATTGTTCTGCTCGTTGCGTCGAGCACTTCTTTTGTAAAAAGATAGAGCGTATTTATGGTAAGCGTTGCAGCTTCGACACGCGCGTACTCTAAGGCTGTTAGGCGACAAGAGAGAATGAGAAGCCGGTAGTCGGCCTAGCAGTAGCACCGGTTGCTCTCGTAATCGGGTTCGCGGTCATCCGGCAACCCCACGCATCGTTGTCGATACTCGAGATCGTGGCAACGCGTCGGCAAAAAGTATTCCATCAAATGAATCAATCTATTCATTGATAGACTGTATCGTCGCGTTCACTCATCCGTGACGGCGGTGGAGGAAGTTATTTTTCATTAATGGCGAAAGCAAACGATGAAACCCGACACTGATTTGCCACACGACGGCGTTCGATCATCCTCGAGCGACGAGGAAACTCTTTCGACAATCTCGAACAGTAGACAGCGGATCTTATGTGTAGATAGAATGTAAAGCACTCGGAACATTTTAGAATTTGTTGTATTATTTCCAACTCATTAAAATTGTTCAGAAAAGTGATACATGCGTGGCTTGTGTGTTTTGAAATTAATGCATTTTTTCATTATGCACACATCCGCAGTCTGTCTATCGGTATCATAAACATTTTCTAGTTCAGTAATATTGGAGTCGCGTAGACAAGACAGTCTCTGATAGTCTTCTTCAATCTATCGTAAATTAATTTAGAATTAGAATCACGAGTATACATTTAATTCTTGAAGTTGTCAATGTATAGCTTAATTAGGTAGAGAATATCGCCGCCTGAATGTAAGAACTAGGTAACTTACAATTCCTTATTTTAGAGAAATTGATGAAACAGTATCTTAAGGTTTTAAGATTATGGTAGGGAGACCGTATATTAAATATAATGCCGATATCTGCTTATATTTCTTTATTTTAAGTGGAACAATACATGAGAAAACATCATTTTGTATTTTAAAAAATTAAAAAAAGGTCGAGTTGCCCATTTATAACATAAATAGAAATCTGTATTTATTTTTTATCTACTTTAAACACTGCTCACTAGATGTCGTAGATTACTTTGATAGGTTACCCAGTTTTTACATCAAATTCTACTTGATTTCTTCTTTAATACGAAGTAGATAACTCAAAATTTCCAAATTTCAAGTTACTTAGTTCTTACATTCAGGCGGAGATATGTTGATTGTTCTTATTATTTAATACTTTGGAATATCAGTTCTCCTAGAAGAATATACCTAGCATTTCCAAAACGACCTGTCCCCAAGGGGTTGAAACGTTTAGCGAAAGAATTGCAAGACTGTTAGAGACGGCTACTCCATACTCGGTCATTATTCTGTAGAATGCATTGGCTCTCTAGACTGCATCGGACCGCGTCGCGTCGCGTCGGTGCAAAAGGGCGCGATCTCGGAAACGTCAACGGACTCGACGTTCCCTCTCGTCTCTCTTTCTCTTGTTTCCTGTTTGTTTCCACGAAGGGGAGAGACTCGACGACGATTGCTTCGGGGTTTCGATCGATCTCGCCGGCCCTCGGTGTAGAGAACATCGTCGTCGTCGTTTTCTGTTTTCGTTTCGTCCGTTGGACAGCGTTTATCGCGATCTTTTTCATTGTTGTCGATCGAGAAGCCAAGATTCGTGATATACCAGGAAAACATATAGAAAAAGAGAACGAGGGGGAGTGAGAGAGAGAGAGAGGGAGAGAAAAGTAGAGGGAGAACGAGAGAACGCGTTGGCTGACTCGAAGGAGGCGGTCTAGCGAAAAGATCGATGCAGCTCCGTTCCTCCTCGAAAGCAGAATATTCGAATCGGGACGGCGGCGACTGGCGTGGAAAAGGGAACGCAACGCGTTGCGTCGACCTCGTCACGCATCCAGCACCTTGCCACCGTCTCGACGACGACGTCGGGATACGTCGATCATGCCGCGCGTTCCTGGCAATCCACCTTGGATCCAAGCGATTATACCCGATGCGATCCGATCTAGCGTTCATGAAAAGACTCATTCACGCGGCTGCGAACGAGTTAGGGTGTGGTTATACCTATCGCTAGACTGCGGATTTTCATGCGAAAGAAAAATTGTCCGAGTCAATCGAAAGGAACCAAAGTTAGATGCAACTATATCTTCTCCCTTAATCATCTTAATACGTTCACTACCACCGTCACAAATATGCCATCACCACTGTCTCGCAATGTACTTGGAGATAGCGAAATTAATTTGATGCACTTCGTTGCGGACGATTGCTGTGTAGGGTACACTTACTTATTCAATCGTGGAATGCATCGATAAAGGTGGTCTTATTTTTAAAACGCAATGCAAATTAGTCGCTCCTGGCGCTCGGTGTTGCTCTAACGTCGAGTTAGGCGTACACTGGCTACAATTTTTTATGGGTTAAACGTACCGGGTCGATAATCAACATCGATTTCGACGACTCTTATCTATGAACAGCTGCGCTATGCAGAATGCACTGTCGCGAGTACGGTTCGGACGCATTCGAAACGCATTGGAGCATGTCAGCCGTCCAGTACGTCACATGCGATCGAAAACCGCATACAGTAGAATCGCAGCCTTCAACCCTTAATCGCTAGGCCGGTTTATGATGCATTTTCATATCTTTCCTTATACGGACTTTCAGTAATTGTCGAATAAAAAGTCTGGAACCGGTGCCATTTGGCCTTACAGTACGATTGATTTTATGGTTGCAGTGATTAAAACTTTTTTATCGTTCATAGTTTCATAGAACAAGAATATTCCATCGACGCACAGTGGGGTATTTGGCCTGAAAAAGTGGAAAAAAGTCGATTCCTAAATTTTTGCGTATGTCATAAAATTTTTGTTCTCCGCCGTAGTTGAAAGTCTGAAGAATGAAGCTGCAATATTGTTTTTTCTATTTGTACCCCCGTGAAGTAGTAAACTTCATCGAAAGTCAAGAGATTTCAAGGCGCGCTTTGCATTCTTAAACAGTCTCTAAAACAACATCCGTTCATTGACGATTTTCAAGTGTTTTAAGGAAAATCGTGTAAATTCTTGTATTACAAAAGTTGTTCAGGAAGATATACAAAGCACTTTCGCACAGATTTCATTTCGTTATCATCTAAATTAGTATAGTTATTAATATTTGAACATTGACAATAATTCTGTAAGTCCTTTTACGATTGCAAGACTTTATTGACGATTTTGTTATATTTTTGTGTGAGTCTGCGTGCTCTTTTTGGTCTCATCACATACGGTAAAGATTTGTGATTATAAGCCAACAAAGTTTGATTCCTGATATATCCGGATTCAAATTTTATAGCTAATTTAGTATTAAGCGTTTAGCAGCGTTTCGCGCACGTCTGTACGTTCGGCTACGCTTGGCCTTAAATGAAGAAACATTATCCGAGAAAGAAATTTCTGATGTATTTTCGGATGAAAATTAATGGTAATAATTTTCAAATGTTCTTATAATATACCGGGTGAGTCATTTAAAGTGAAACAGACGTGTATCTCGGAAATGGAGCATTTTGGAGAAAAATGTTTCAGACAAAAGTTGTATGATTTCGAGGGGGGCATAAAATGGTGTTATTGATTTGACCTCGGATAGTCGTTTGAAAATCTCATGAAGATCATCTTCAATTTCTTAAATAGAAACTCCTATTTTTTATTGCATATTCTTGTAGCTTGTTTTCAGAGCTTTCCAAAACACTATAATAAAATATTTTTTTCTTAAATATTTTTCAAGTTATAATAGTGCAAATATTCCACTATCGCCTCGCTTTTTCATGGGTTCTCGATAATCTGAGAAAAAAATGTTTCGAACAAAAGAGGAACAGTATTCAGACAAGTCTACAAATATAAAAGTTAAAATATAATTTTTTTTTCAAAAAATTGAGGTCAATTTGATCTTTTAAATACTAAAATGTATTTTGGATTTCGTAATGTTGCAGCTGATCTTAAGACGAATGCAACGATATATAATATTATAACCTTGAGCCTATAAATAACGCTAAAATAGTTTTTTCCACTATTTCAGGCCAAATAGCCCACTGTGCGACGCCAATCAAAGAGAACTTTATTTCAGTTTAGAGGAAAGGAATGACGTATATTTTTATTAGATTCTGTTCGAAATCCTCACGAGTCGGACTCGATGTTATAGCGCAGGGGGGTTAAGGTCGTCGCTCACTAGAACGCACCGACGCCCACCCGGCACCGCGCGGCCTCAGCTGTTTTGGATTTCTTCTATGTATTTTAAATAGATGTGCGCACATCCATTTAAAATACATAGAAGAAATCCAAAACAGCTGAGGCCGTGCGGTGCCGGGTGGGCGCCGGTGCGTTCTAGTGAGCGACGACCTTTAAGCATAACTTACGCGGCGTTGAATGCGGTAAACGCTCCCTTCGCCGGCAAACCGTGACTCTCGCAGTAGTATAAATATTGTGCCGCATCTGTCACGAGAAAAGCCGTTAAATCGTAATAACGCGGGGCGTGTACGGGCCACGTGGCTAGGAGCGGAACGCAGTCGAAAATTGGTGTGGCGCGTAGCCCGTTGAACAATGGGTTTTTCGATTTTTGTTTGCCGCACTGTGCAGTAGGCCGTGCCATGTAGGTAGGCAGGGAGGTGTAGGTGGTAGGTAACGCGGATCGATTTCGCAGCTCGGCGTTGCTGTTCCTCGTGCCCCGCGTTTCGTACCCCTGGTCCAACTAGCGCGCGACGCACGGTCTATCGTACACCTCGACAGAGAGAAAATCGACGCGAGGACAGGTGCCCGCGACGCGCGACGTTTCCACCAAACAAAAATGTCCCACCGACGCTAGTCGATCGTCAATCGATCCAACAGCCACGATCGTTCCTCTCTGTTGTACAATCAACCCTCCTATAACGCGATTAATTCGTATCGCGCTATAGGAAACTCGGAATTAGTACTAATCAGAGCAAATTAGATTAAGGGCAGTCGGACTTTGATTTCGCTGAAAAATTTCGAATTTCGGTTTATTAGCTGATTGTTTGTGCACACTGTAAGTGCAATTTCTTTTCATTTTCTTAGGACGAAACTTTGGAAAGAATCCCGCAATAATCATATGGAAAATCTATCCCGGCAAAATCAGTTGGATTTTTCATATGTTGTAGTTTATGATCTATTGAACAAAAGATGTAATAAAGCTTAATAATGGACAGTTATCGAGTTATAATCAGTCAAACATGACAAATTCGAGCTGCCGAATACTCAAATCAGAGACAACCACAACAGAATCCAAGTGACTAATACATAATATGATCAGTTTTTTATTAATCCGCACACACACGCACATAAACACACACACAGCAGAGAGGGTTTAGAGTGAAAAAATACTACAGGAGTGACGAACTGTGGGGTCTTTATCTCTGCTGTGACACGCAAAGATTTTTGTGAAAGATTTCTGTTCACAGACTTGTTCAAAGTCATTCAAAATTCAAAAATAACGACACCACTTAACAGATTTTGTGAAACCCTACTATTTTTGTTTTAAACATTTTTCCAAAAAATAAATACTTCCCGAGATTTGAGTATTCGGCAACTCGAATTTGTCATGTTTGACTGATTATAACTCGATAACTGTCCATTATTGAGCTTTGCGCCCATTACATCTTTTGTTCAGTAGATCGTAAGCTACAGCATATGAAAAATCTAACTGATTTTACCGGGATAGATTTTCCATATGATTAGTGCGATTAATTTCTTTGTCAAAAATATAATTTAAAAAAATGTTTGAAAACCCGCTCGTTTAAGGATGTTCTGGAGGTATATGAAAACGCAACAAAATTTTTGAAAATTTGACAAGATATAATTCTTACTAAATTAATGCAATTACCAAAGTTTGGGTTCGATTCACTGCACCGTTTAAGAATTACACTGTCCAACAGCCAAAAAGTATTTCGAGTGGTCGACGTTTTTTTCGAACCAGGTAGTTCCTCAAGATAAAAGTCTGCTCTATCGCGTGGTATAGTTCGATTTCCGCTGGACCCTTATTTTGTTTAGATAAATTCAAAAATTGGTGCAAAAGTGGTGTCTCTCCATCTTTAATCATTGCTTACATATGTTTAAACAATCATAATGTATTAATATTGGATATCACTGTATTCGAGAAAGTCCACAGAATCTTTTGCTGTACAGAACAATTCAATATCTTTTATAATAGCATCACAATATTTGTTCAAAGTTGAAAAATATGTCTTTTTTAAAACTCAATTTTCTCAAAAACTGTACGTCTAGGAGAAAAATTAAGGACAGATTTGGAATCAGTGCGAAAAAACTCGAAATTCGTGGGAATCGAAATACAAAAAGAAAATTGGAATTTGTTGGACAGTGTTCTAGCAACTTAAAGTTTGCACATTTTAACACGTCTTCTTATGGAGAATTCATAAAATTCCACTTCTAATCCTATTTAAACCTTGAAAAAACTCATCTAGACATTCCAGTTTTTTTTATATATAGTAAAAATTATGTAATTTTTTAATTATGTTCAAAACTTATTATGATTCACTAAACAGTTACAGAGAAAAAAATTATGAACTGTTACAAAACGTCAAATTTATCGTGTTGTCCTTCTCATTAGCATGGAAACGCGACAACTGTGTAGACCACTGAATATAGCTACAATCAGAGGGCACAATTATTCGCAAAAGTCACTTACAATTTTTTATAATATGAAGACAATTTGATTGAAAAATAAATATAACATGAAATTCACTAATTAAACGAAAGCTTTTTAAATTAATCTATTTTTTTTAATGCAAAATATACTCATGAATGTCTTTCATTGCCAATACATTGATGGATTTCGAATTTCTTGTACTTTTGTCTTCCATTGTACCTCCAGAACATCCTTAAGTCTGTAGGGAAACGGGAGGAATCATACAAACAAGTTGTTGTGAATACGTCGCTTATACTGCCTTAGAGAAGGGATATTGAATATTGGGAAATCGACGCGAGCGGCGGTACTATGTCCGACTCCCCTTAAATGTGACACGAATCAAATCGCAATGTTTGCTTCGCGTAATTGGAGGGTTTACCGTGTAGAGGAACGCGTCGAGCAACATTTTTTATGGGACGGGAAAACGCGATGTTCCGCGATCGAATTCGAGCGTGTCCCGCGTATCCCGAGCGTGGCGAGGTCTCGAGAGGCCATAGAAGTAGGTCTGGCACGTTTCCACCCTGTATTAACCCAATTCCATCGAGCACCCTCGACGCAGGGGAATACGTGCCCCTCCCTCGTCCTCGTCCTCGTCCTCGTACCCTTGCAGCCTTGCACCCCACACCGCCCCGTCGTCAATTCTGTTGCAAAGCGTTCAACGAACCCGGCCCGATCCCACCACCACACCGGCTCGAGATCTTGCCGACAAGTGGTCACCAATCTCTCAACAGTTGCAGCACGGTAGAACCTTCGGTTATCCGAACCAATCAGGGAAACACGAGTGCTCGGATAATATATGCAGAGGGGATGCTAGGAATATGAGATACCCAATTTAGTTTTTAACTCTTCGTGAGCAACCTGGATCATTTATATCCGGAGCGAAATTTCCCTCTTGAATTTCATCTTTTCAATATTCCCTTTCGCCCATTAATGCTTCTAACGTTCCAACGACTGTACAGGCTGAACATTATAAAGCGTTACAAACGAATATCTCCAGAAATGTTGATTGTACGCAAATGTGTTCGAGATGAAAGTTGTTCAGTACCGAGGGCGACATCATGTTATTTTTCCCGATGAGCACTCCAAGGTGAGGCGAAGGTCACCTTGATCTTTTAAAATGGATATACCTACTCTCTGTATCAGAAATCGATTGCCTATCGAATTCTGAGTAAAAATGTATTGACCTTCATATGTCCTACATCTAATAGTTAACGAGATATTATCGAAACAACCTTCTTTCTTCTTTGGATAATATCTCGTTAACTATTAGGTTTAGGACATATGAAGGTCAACACTGTTATACTCAGAATTTGATACTCTATCGATCTATGGTATAAAAAATAGGACGTTCCATTTAAAAAAAGAAAGTTGACCTCCATCTCACTTTGGAGTGTCCAACGGTAAAAATAAAAACCCCACCGCATGATGTCCCCCTCGGTACTCAACAACTTCTATCTTGCAAGGAAAAGTCGTAAGGAAAAGCGGGTTTATTAATGTATTTGGGCACACGGATAACCAAATGTTAACGACAGACGTGTTTTGTCGCGGGCGCTCGTTTCCATCTGCCTACTTTTTACAATTCGTTAATGATTGTAATTTTACAATTCTTCTGTTCTTTGAGATTCTCTGTTTTTATAAATTTACCTGTATATGGGGTTGCCAGTTCATACACGCACATACATACATTCATCATCCGTACTTCAACCCTATACAATAATCTGAAACATTTTTAACCGACTTCGAAAAAGGAGGAGGTTACTCAATTCGATCTGTATGTGTCTTTTTTCCGTTTTTTTCTATGTATGTTCATCGATTACGCCGAGATGGATGGACCAATCGGAGCGAAATCTTTTGCATCTTGTAGAGTATGTCCCCGGGATGGCTCCGTGAAAAAAATGTTGCATTTTTTTATTCCTTACGATTTTATTTGCGAAAAATGAATTATTTCACCGATTACTCCGAGATGGATGGAACAATCAGGATGAAATCTTTTGCATCTTGTAGGGTATGTCTCCCGATTGGTCCCCTGAAAACAAATTTTGCATTTTTTCATTCTTTCCGGTTTTTATTGCAAATAACCAATAAGACCGAAAAACCATCCTACGGTGTTCTACAAATTCTGCTCGTTCCACTAAAAAGTGCGAAATAAAAAGATTTTATAAAAAAAAACTAAACCGACTTCGAAAAAACGCACTAAAAAATCCACTAGAAAGTATGAAATAATTTCCATTTAATTTATGTGAATACATACGAACTTAAATACAATACAATCTTTTTGCAGGCGGTGCAAAATTGAAAATTTTCGACACTAGAAATTACGAAAATCCTTAAATTCTTTCTATGTACATGCTTTCACATATTAATGTATCTTCTCTTCCCACCGACTGATTTCCAAGTTCGTCATATTCCAATGAAATCATAATCAGCAACATCTGTCATTTGGAAAATTTTTAATTTTTGCGCCGCCTCCGAAAAGATTGTATTGCATTTAAGTTCGTGTATATTCACATAAATGCAATGGAAATTATTTCATACTTTTTAGTGCATTTTTTTAATGCGTGTCTTCGAAGTCGGTTTATTACAATTCGTTGGCGATTGTAATTTACAATTCTTCTGTTCTTTGCGATTCTCTATTTTTGTAAATTTACCTGTATATAGGGTTGCCTGTTAATACACACACATACATACATACATCAACCGCACTTCAACCCTATAATCTGAAACATTTTCGCGTATAATCAATATTTTTGAAGATATTCGTCTGTAACGCGTTATAATGTTCACCCGCTATATTAAAATGGGGCTTTCAATATGGATTCCAGAATTTTAGAACAGTCCAGATATGCAGTGGGCTGTGCTCCTCGAGAAGCCTAGGAACATTGTTATAATCCAGTAACAACCGATGATATCCAAATTCACCATTATCCGAATATCAACAATTTAATTCAATTTAGCAATTTATACAGGGTGTCTCACGATTATGTGGTACAGGAATACATGTTATCACGTCCACATCGCATTTTCAATGCGCTTTTCCACACAATAACTAACATCTCTGACTTCCACACTGTCGCACACGTTCACCAGAGATGCGCCATTATGGACCTGTATGTTATCTTCGCACGAAAGCTCGTTAAAATCGAAGTAGGACAGTCGAGGGAACTTTGTTGTTCCGTTCCCTCGTGAGTAGCTAGGCGATGCCTTTGAAATGCCGGGTCAAAACAGACCCGTGCACTGCCATTCAAGCGTTAACTCTGGGATTATCGAGGAGCGGTGCTTGTTACGTACACTTCGTTCAAATTTTCGCTCGTTCGAACCCCGCTGATTAACCCTTTGCACTCGGAGCTATTTTATCTCGAAAATCAAACGTTTTTGCCGACCTAGAATATTTCCATTTCACGCAGGGTGCAGTCGAATAAAATTTAATTATCCGCCGCTTCGTTTTCGAGAAACTCGATTTTCTCAACGTGTCCTGAACGAATAAAATGTTGTTGCTTTTTTTCGATTTATTTTTACATGTAGAATCGCTCTCTACCCGCCTGTACATCTTATTCGGGCGCACCCATAGGGTGTTTTTCTTAATTTTGTGGCTATAAAACTGATCCAGAATTTAAATGTTTCGTAATTGATTGAGTAGAAACGAATCGAATAATGTAGACGATATTTTGAATGACGGTACAGCTGTCGCTCTTCCACGTCTCCCCGTGAACAGGTAAACCCCATGGACGTAAATGGGGTGGTAGTAGTCGATCGCTGACCAAATGCTCCGTCGTTCTCTGTTGCAGAGGTTAAGATGGAGCTGGAGGACCTCATGTCGGACATTAAGAAGACGGCCAACAAAGTCAGAGCCAAGTTAAAGGGTAAGCGACATTGGGAGCGGCGACTCGCCGTTGCTAATTTCGATCGTTGCGACGCGAACGCGACGGATATCTTCCCCATTGTCGAAAGGAAGCAGTAGATGGTCCCACAAGTTCGTTCCGTTTATGCAAATAAGTAAACCTTACGAAAATGTGGAAACATTTACGGAAGTAATCGTTGTTACTATTTACCCGTGTTGTCCAGCTGCGTTAACACTTTGAACGCCAACCCAGCTTTCAATCGCTCTTCTAGCAATTCTGCAAAAATCCGATTTCTAGACCAATAATTCCGTTTACCATTTCTCGGCGACACGGCGCTCAAAGTGTTAAGCTTGAACGTATCGTGAACGGTAGTTTTGGGACAGCGTGTAAAGTAGAAAAACGAAATACAGTGCTGGAGGAGATTGAAAGTTCACTTGTTTGATGTCCACTTTATAGACAGCGAATATTGCTGTTCGAGACACCCCCGTTCTCCGAAAAAGGAAGAACAGTAGTGCCAACTTCGAGGTAACGAACGTTTGCCGAACGTGAATAGAATTTATCATTTTATCCAGCACTGTACACTCGAATGGTTGAAGTATTAGCTCGTCTCGTGTGAGAACGAAGGGAGTGGCGGGAGGAGAATGACGAGGAAGGATGACAGGTAGGTGAACCCGAAGAGTGTTCAGGGTTCGTCGATTCGCGGGCGCGCTAACGCCTGTGTCCGACGTTAGACGGTGATTCGGATGTTCTCGGTGTCCACAGTGATAGAGCAAAATATCGAGCAGGAAGAGCATACGAACAAATCGTCGGCGGACCTGAGGATACGCAAGACACAGCACTCGACGCTGTCCAGGAAGTTCGTCGAGGTGATGACGGAGTACAATCGGACGCAGACCGATTACAGAGAGCGATGCAAGGGAAGGATACAGCGACAGTTGGAAATCAGTAAGCCCAGTTTATTTCTGAACCTTACAATTAGATCTCTCGAAGGTTCTGGCGATCTTTAGCGCGATCAATTACCATCCTTAACCGTGTGATTTCGCCGCTTGCAGCGGGAAGAACGACCACCAACGAGGAACTCGAGGAGATGTTGGAACAAGGGAATCCGGCCGTGTTCACGCAAGGGGTGAGATACCTCCTTAACCCGATTTCCACTTTCGTTCCTCTAACAAGCGGACCGGACGAGTAATTATTTCATTGGATAATCGGTTCGCTCGCGACCAACCGAGTCGCTCTTCCGAAGGCCGAAGGCTAGCCTCGTCCGAAGCTGTCGATTATTTCCACTCCGGTGGAGAAACATGCCGAATCAACCCCTTTTATTAACCCTTTGCCGTCCGAAGGTATCCTCTTTTCAGAACTTGCTTCATCATCATACAGTTTAGTTATGTTCCTATAAGGTGGCCACTCACTTGTTGCGAAAACCACCCTCGGAAAATAAACTATTCTTTCCAACCCTTAATAACTGATTTAAAATTCTGAAAATGTCCACAAATAAATTTCGCCTTCATTTCACATAAATTAAATCTTAATTAATTACTGAGAAAATTTAGGCTTTTCACTCCCTTAGACGTAGACGAAGGAGTAGAGAAATAGTATAGAATAGTGTTTTAGGCAAAGAACATTTCAGCAACCGAGAAACATGAAAAATAGCTTGGGGGCGAATTACCCATGCGTAATTACTCGTCCGTGTAGTTCCGCTTTTGTAAGGGCGAATCGAATGATCAACCACGTGTTTCCCGCAGATCATCATGGAAACGCAACAAGCGAAACAAACCCTCGCCGATATCGAGGCTCGCCACGCCGACATCATCAAATTGGAAAACTCGATCAGGGAGCTCCACGACATGTTCATGGACATGGCCATGCTCGTGGAAAGCCAGGTAACGTAACAAACGCGTCGCACAAATCGTGTTCCGGAACGTAACAACTGGCTGGACAACAACTCTATATTCTTATGTTCTTCGATCCTAAATTGGACTTGCGAGAATCAGCACACGTTCTTTCACCGTAGTCGTTTCAGATTTTTCTGCAAAATAAGAATTGTCTGAATTAATTGCAACATATATAGGCTACACGTATTTCTTTCCTTAATAATATTAATGGGTTGGAAATAACAGTATTTTAAAATGCTTTAAGTACTTTCATTATTTTGTGTCTGAACCAGCCATTTTTATCAGAAATGAATGAAATCCGCAGAGCCCTAGTAGCACAAAATATTGTATAGACATTCATTGGTATTAAAAAGAGATTCAATCTGTTTTTAATATTCAAATATACATACAATATTTGTTTTACATTGAGTAACAAATATTTCTTTTCAAATATACAGTAAATATGTATTTCATGTTACGAGAAAAATATTTTTTTCCAAATGTAAAATGAATGTTTATTTAATATTGAGAATAGAATATTTTTTCCTAATGTACTAGGTAATATTTATTTTATATTATGAGAAAAATATTTCTTTCTGAATATAAAATGAATCTTTATTTAATATTAGAAACAGAATATTCTTTCCCTAATTTTCAAGAAATATTCTATATTTCAGTATATTCCCATAATATGGAAAAAATACACATTTCATATAATGAATAAAAATTTTTATTCATTATTATATTATTATTTAAAATTAAACGTAAAATATTTACTTTGAATTTACTTAGAATATATGTTGTGCGTGTCACTTATTCGATATAAATTTACATTATAAGAATATTATTTAATTATTCAGGTTTTCTTATATTCAGCAATTTACAAGGCAGTCGCAAACTACCCTAGTATGTAGCACAAAATATTGTCTAGACATTCATATGATATTAAAAACAGGTCCAATCTGTTTTTGATATTTAAATACCGGGTGATCCACGAGAAACAGGCCACCTAAATAGTTCCGTTAGGCTTAGATCTCTATCTAGATCTCTATCTTCTATCTAGAAGAAAATGTTACAAAATAAAATAAAACAAATGTTTAAAAAAATATGGACTAAGTATTCATAGAATATAACAAATATTTATTTTATATTTTTTAAAATATTGATTGTATATTTTCTGAATACTTACTTTACATATTTTAAACATTTCTCTCATATTTGATGAATATTTAGTTTACATTTCTTTAACATTTATTTCATGTTTCCTCTATCTGTATATAATATCTGATCTAATATTTTTTTCATATTAAAAAGTGTGACTTACAAAATATTATTTTAATATCTGAAAAAAATGTTTAAACAATATTTTGTGCTACTAGGGAGACTTCTATTCATTGAGGAATAGAAAACAAAATTAATCATTTGCACTGTTCTAAATTTTGGAGTATTGTCCAGCTGGTTGGGAATACAGTGCGTCGTGTCGTCTCTTTCCCTCTTATCAATAGATGAATCGATCTGCTCGTTCCCAGTTGTCGTTCACGGGGATATTTATCCGCAGCTTGAACTAACGCTCGCCTAATTTTAGGGTGAGATGATAGATCGCATAGAGTACCACGTGGAGCACGCGGTAGATTACGTGCAGACGGCTACGCAGGACACCAAGAAAGCACTGAAGTATCAAAGCAAAGCCCGACGGGTGAGTCTATCCCGTATATCGCGCGGATCTATTGGTCTTCCGTTTGTCTCTAATTGGTCACATTTTGTTTCTCCCCTCCTTACAAAAACGAAACCCTCAGAAACGACGATCCCCCGTTGTCCCCTTTTTCCCCCATTTGTTTTGGTTGTATCGCGTTCGATTCCCTTCGTATGCTTTTTCGTATTACTGCTGTCTCTCTGTTTATCTCTCTCTTTCTCTCTCTGTTTCTCTTCCTCTCTTCCTTTATATCTCTGTCTCTCAATTGTTTATCTGTTTGTGTGTATCGTTACGAATACAACTCGACACGAAACCACGTTGACTTCCGGCTTCCAGCCGTGTTACGACGACACTTCTTAACGTTTCTTAGCGCGTTAACGTTCCTCCTATCGAATCGCTGCTCGCATATACATACGAGGTGTCACAGTTGAATAGGCTCACGCAAACATATCTCATTTAGCATTATATAAAAAAATCTCTCAGTATCGATCAAAAAATTGTTTCTCAAGATTATACAGGGTCTGGAGATCATCTGCATTTTTAAATCCAAGAAGAAATATACGATTCCACAAATTGAAGTCTCCACAACGATTAACCTTGAGAAGAAATTCCTTTTACTGAGAAACATTTTTATACGACGGTAAATAGGGCAGACATTTGACAGATCCCATTCAGCTGAAACACCCTGTATGTATGTCGATCTGTTCCGCAGAGCCAGACGTTTATGATTCACAACTGAGAATTACTGAAAACATTGTTCAACGACAGTAGCCAATTTTGTTCGTGAACCAATAGGCCATTCTTAAGAACGTGATCCAATCGTTTCTTTCGGGATTGCTTTTTAAAAGAAGATTTCCAAGGTCTTCTTTGATCTAGCACGGTTGTTGAGAGTCATACTAATAGGCTTCCGGTAAGCACTGTGTTAAGTCTACAGTATCTCTCACCAATTTATCCACTTCGAATAGGTTAAACGAAACATTGTTCACCTTTGTTACTAAAAATTACGCACTTATGCATCTGTAAATTATAATTCTGTGTAATCTGGCTCTGGTTGGTTCAGAAATGTGAAACGTTATTACATACTATACGGACGTGCGTGTACGTACGAGCCGCTCATTTGCCAAATCGATTAAATCCGCGAAACAGGCAATCGACGAAGTAGTAGATATACATTCATCTGTAAATTGATTTGAACCGGTTTGGCTTGTGAACGTCTCGATTAACACTAGAAACACCGCGCACTGAATTGTAACACCTCAGAAAAATCAAAGAAGAATGTAGTAAATTGTAAAATGCGCACGATTAAGTAACATTGTTCGACGATTGTCAGCGAAAGTGTCCCTATCGTTTCAACGATTGTAAAACGAAAGGGATGAAACGGGTCGTCTCGCGTGGTAGTTCTAGTGTTAACAAACACTGTTCAACAAGTTTTAACAATTCTCTCTTTCACGTTTCGACAACCAGTAGAGGATTCTTATTAAACCCTGTTTAAACCTGTTCGGGCGTTCATAAAATTATTTAAAAATATACAGTACACTCGGGAGAGTTTTCACGGAAAAAATTCTCAAACATTAAAAATTCGATTAGTTCCCGCTATTGTAAACAACTGAAACTTCTTTATGAATCACCTACGGGTTGTCGGAACGTAAAATCGGTGACGGGAAGCGCGCAATCGGTAGCAAAACGCGTTGCAACTACGTGGTGTACACGCATCGTCGTATAGATGTTGAACACGCGTGTCTCTCTATCTGTGTGTCGCTCTGTCCTGTTGAACGTGAGTGTGCTAATTGTGCCTCCGTCCCTGAACTGTTTGTCTCCATTCGTACTACTAAAATTCTGCGTATTACTAACCTATGCTCTCTAACCGGACTAACTATAGCGTTCTCGATTCGGTTGTCGCCGGCGCCGATCGGTTGCTGCGATCGGTCGAGAAGCGCCAGGCCTGCTGTTTCCGCTTTATTTTCTATCGGGGGTTCGATGCGCTGCACTGCGCGCCTTCTTCAACGACTAACACGCACGATCCTCACGGTGCAGGGCGCGTGGCGCAGCGCGGTTTTTTTTGCTTTCTACACGATATGTGTGTTTTTACTGCTCTCTTATCCGTACATCTGTACACCTGTACTATATACATGTATACGTCTCTCTCTGTCTGTGTATAATACGTACAATCAATCTCATAATCGATGGCACATACTTCAAATCAGAATAACTTTTTTAGAAATGGACCAAACGACTTCTGTCATTCTGCTGAGCTAGATGTAGATAAGTTATATACATGCTGAAAATTTCATTCACACTAAACGCAATTCTTCTCCAAAACTAATTTATCTAGCTTGGCAGAAAAACTGAACTGGTTTGGTATATTCCTAAAAAAATTTTGATTTGAAGCGTGTGCCATCAATTATTGGACTGGCTGCATACACACGCATACACGTCGTCGGTGTATTTATTATCTGTGGACGCGCGCGCGTTCCTGTACGCGTGTATCTAGACCAGGGGTTGAAAACCGTTGCGATATTGATTCCAGTCCTTGAAACAGTTACGAAGAACCGATATTCTAAATAACTGTTACGAGGGATATTTCTGTGGCCACAATCTCGTACATCCTATAGAAAAATCCGCTCCGTAGGGCTCGCCCCGTTGAATTGGGGCCGGTGCATTGTGTTTTGTAAGCGAGAACTTCTCGTTCACCGTCCCGATGAAGTTCCATTCTACAGGTGGAGCCCGACTGTCTGAAATATTTGAAATGATTATATTTCGACTGATTTTTGTTCGAATCGTGGTAACTTTATTTTTCATTTATATTTCTAAGGACTCTTGATGTTCCCCTCTTAGCATTTCTAATTTCGTATTACAAAAACTGGCCTAATATTTTTGTATGCGATGTACGATTTTGGCTGTGAATTACTGCGAACAGAAATGTTGGTTCCTCACAACAGTAACAGGTATTTCCCTTGCAAAATGGTTTCGCTCTAACTCAGTTTTGTTAATTGAGAAAGTCGCCTGCATAGGTATAGTATTCTTACAGCATGGTTTTACTCTAACAAGGCATACAATAGACGAAACATCTATTGGAACGTAAGAGCTTGGAAACCCTTAGCAATTTCTAACCGTATCAATCGCATATCTTATCTATCAAAGAAATAGGAGCATGGATAGCGAATGCCTGGTGGGAACGTCTCTAACCAAGATCAGTTCGAGTCTTATGTATGTTAAATCGATCCAGCAGAAAGTAGGATGGGAAAGATACTGTATAGAACTTGTCAAATCTCTAGGAGAATGGAGGTATCATTAGGCGAATGAATCCCGAAGATATCAACTTAATTCCGAGCTGGAAATTTGAAGAGCGAATGCCAAAAATTCTCACTTCAGTGCCCCCAAATGAGAAAGGGTGGTAGCTTCT
Source organism: Lasioglossum pauxillum (assembly GCA_933228785.1). NCBI lineage: Eukaryota > Metazoa > Arthropoda > Insecta > Hymenoptera > Halictidae > Lasioglossum > Lasioglossum pauxillum. The sequence continues at coordinate 26,938,015 of OW121706.1, read as the reverse complement.
ATCAACTGTGTTGGAATGATCTGGGATACCTGTATTTAGAACACCGATTCTGCCAAACTGTTTCGCTCAGAGCTGTCGCAAAGCAGGTACTAACGATCACTTTCGCTTCAATCCCTGACCCGGACGTACACCTTTCCTTTCGTTTGCAAAGAGACTCAGGTAGACCAGCGCGAGATTCAGAATACACGCGTACGACACGCGTCGCGTCGTCAATGTTCCCGTTGGTTGTTGTCGTCGATCGTCAGCGAGCATCCTTAGCCGACATCACCGATGCGTTTTCGTTCGATTCCGATTCCGGCTCCCAAAGAACATCCACTTCTGTGTCTCTCCTCCCCGTCCTCATTTGCTGCTCGGCAGGGCAAATCGATGGATCGCAGTCCGGTGATGCTCTGCCGATCGGATCGATTCTCAACTGCGATCGCAGTTATGGTTGCGGTTGCGGTGCGGCTACCACGCGGCCCAGAGCGAAAGGAAAAGGAGCGAACCTCGCAAGGTAAACGAATCGATTCGCGATCCTACGCGCCTATCGCGAACATAGAATCGTCCTGTGCTTCATCGCCGTGATTTCTTTCGATGATGATTCGCATAATTGATCAAGCTACATGCAGTCTTTGCTGAGTATCTCGTCGAAATCGATCAACTTTCCTGCGGGCCACGAAAGTAACCCTTTGCGGGCAAGAATTCTTTGACTGTATTTGTGACTGGTGCCGATGTTCCTTTATTCTCTTAATTTTTTCACTATTCTGTTCAGTTACGAATAGGGATTGCAAACCCGCGCCATTTTCAATCCCGCGGGATTGATGTGGGATTTAGTTCTTCGATCTAATATATATTTAATAAAGAAACAAATTTTACTGAATGAGATAGTTATCTTTAATCATAGCAGTCAAAATTTATTAAGAAAATACAAACGAAATCTAAATCTACATAAATTAAAATAAATCTCTCTTTGGAAAACAAACTATATAATTGAAATATATACACATACGTATATATATGTGTGTAATATTAAAATAATGAATATATTAAAGAAAAATAATTTTTTAAATATTAGAATTTAAAAAAAAAGAAAAATTTTAATTTGTAATACTTTGAAAATATGCACGTAAAAAGCAAAGAGTATTTACAGTCCCTGCTCACTTTATTAGACTCACCTCTATAATCATGATATTTTTAGTTTTACCATGAATAATGGGTATAGCAGCCTTATGCAAATATCACTTAATGATGACCAATGAATTTTCCATATATTTATTTTACAAAAACAATGGATACAAACACAAATAGATCAATATAATTCTTAAAACACTAATATTTTGTTAATCCGCCCTCTGCTGCTCTTAAAGCCGCAACTCTTCTGGACATGCTATCTATGCAAGTTTGTGCAATTTCTTTTAATGCAACGTTATGGTGCCAGTGATAGATTATTCTCTCTATCAACTTGGTCTTTGTTGTTATATTTTCTTTGGCCAGTTCTCTCTTCAGGCACTCCCAGACATTTTCAATCGGATTCATGTCCGGTGAGTTGCCGGGCCATGGTAAAAGGGGGATTTTCTGCTCTTGCAAGAAAAGTGAAATATATTTCAGATTCGATGTCGATTAAAGCCTTGCTTACGCATAATCTTAAGTTGTGAAAACGTTCCATCATACTCAACTATTCCAACAAGTCCTGCAATCTAAAATTAATTCTACATTTTCTCCCAGTTCATCTTGCACATATTTCTGCAAATAAATGTCATTTTTTGTTAATGACTCGTTACAAATCGCAAAATTTGGATTATACGCATAGTCCTGCAAAATTTGCGGGATCTCATATGACGCGGGATTGCAATCCCTAGTTACGAACAATTAACATCCGTGTAACATCATACCGAAGGGTTAATGTACATCAGAAGGGTTTGATTTTAATCGAGAACAATTCTTTCCGACGTTCGCGGTCGCCCGCAGGGGGTTAATGTTGAAAATCGGGATAACGGGTGCCGACAGTCGCGCGAAACAGATTTCGGCGAGCGTGTATCGTTTCCCGATGTGCTCATCCGTACTCGAAAACGTTGCACCGAAACGCATCGGTTACGCGTGTCAAGTACAGACACTCGTTGTGCTTTTCTCTATCTATCTATCTATCTATATCTATCTATCTATGTGTCCGCTCCCTTTCTCTCTCTCTCTCTCTTACTTTGCCTGTCTGCCTTTCTATCCGTCTGTTTGTACAACCACTCGTTCGCTCACTGTCCGTTGTTTGTTCACTCGTTGTTCTTCTTGACTGTGCAAGCATATCGATATCTCTCGCTTGTGATCGTCACGCGGATCGTCGCGAGACCATATCGTACAACACTATACCACGACTGGCTCTCGATGTTCCTGTATAGAGCTCTGGTGTGTTTTATATTGTTGTTGTTGAAATGCAAGCGCAAACATTGTTGGCCCGCCCCCGCCCGCCCTACATACTCTCGACTCGACCTGATTTCGTGCGTCGTCGTTCGTCGCCCTGGTCGTTTTGCCTTTGTGAGCTGTTTCCCGCGCGTCGTTGTTCGAGAGCTATCTCTGATGCGCAACCGTCTCTTGTTCTTTCTGTCCACAGAAAATGATCTTCATCATAATCTGCGTGTTAATATTGGCCGTGATATTAATCTCCATAATAATAGCGAGCGTTCCTGGAAGCTAAAGAGCCTGATACCGCTAGATATCAGGGGTGTATCGGGGGAAGGATCCGGGGGGATAATCGCGCGCGCGTGTGTGTACACCTATGTTCGGTCGTCGTGGGATTACATGGAAGCGGAACGATTCCGACGTCGTGGGAACACGAACGGATAGGATAACGTAGGATATACTAGGATAGGATATACGGTAGCGTAGGACTGGGATAGGAGATGACTGTTCGGAGGAAGCATCTCTCTGCCAAAGCAAAACCAACCGTTCCTCCAAACCCGGCTCCTCCTGCTCCTCGTTCTCCTCCTTGGAACGTGTCTCGTTGACCATTATATAACGTTGACCGTTCACAACCATGTTCAAGTCGCTTCTCGTCGAGCGAAACGGTTCATCAAGTCGATCTCGCCGTCGTGTTCCTACCCGTTCATCGTTAAAATAGACAGACCAACGTCGGTCGGTTCTCTGCAGTTTCCCTGCCGTTCGTCCTGGCGTTTCCTCGAGCCCGAGGCAGGAGGCTGGCCTCTGCACGAGGACCAAGCTACCTCTGATCAACGTGGATATCCGCGGAGTTGCGTTCCGTTCGCAGAAAGTCTGCGCCCACGATCTCGCTACGGTGTTCTTCGTCCTCGCAATCATTTCTATATTGCTTGCGGTTTTGCTGAATGCGATTATCGGTCATACGAGACGCGCACTCTGTTCCGATACGTCTGGAACGATTTTGCTAGAATGTATTCGGCCAGACGAACAACGGAATTAGAAGAGTATTATTATTATTTATTGTAAATCTTGCCATTCGGTTTGGGATAACTTCCAGTTACATCTATCTACCCAGTAAGCAAAATGCTTTCTGCTGGCAGAAAGACCGGGCACAATGCTGGCCGCTCGGTCCCGGATTCTGTCTGCTTTTAAGAGGGCAGTACGGTCGTACTAATGTGGCGAATGCCGTCATACAAGATAGTCATTAGTGCGACCGTGCTGTCCTCTTAAAAACAGGCAGAATGCTGGCCGCTCGGTCCTGGATTCTGCGCGGCAGATGGGCTCGATTTATGCTCGAGCCAGCCCTGGCTGACTAGGTACATTACGTTATCTTTAACTTAACATGTTATTCTTTTCTTTTGTATCTATATTTCATTTCTGAATAAGAAAACTAACTGTACGTGTTCAGTGGCTCCTGTTTCTGATTTTATGTTGAAAGTTGTATAAGATCCAGAATCGCATTCGACAGAACCGCACGCACGCGAAGCGCAAAAACGCTCGATGATCCAACACTGACCTCTGCAACATCTCTCTTCCGGCAACAAGGATACAACCTCCATTCCGCGTGGACCACTTTCGAATCACGCTTCGTGATTAGTATTCTTATGACGTTAATTATACACGTGTTTCGTTTTCTTGCGATGCTGTGAACGGGTACCTGTGAATAGTTTAATATCACTAGACTGTGGACTTTATCCTTTTACGTCAGAAATGAATAGATGCTATTTAAACCAGTAAAAAAATTGAAAGAAGTCAAGTTATACTATTTTCGATATGTTAGAATTATTAGCTAGGAAAATAAATGTGTACTCCGCTTCAGTTTATTAAAATCGTTAAACGAAGATAGACATTTATATTTTGTTTACTACGCTTGATGCGAAGAATGTTTGTTCCCTATAAAAATCCGCAGTCTAGTTGTAAACGCCGCGACTAATGAAACGCGTGGTTCACGATCTCCCGACTGTTGCCGCACGGTTCGAAAGTGGTTTATGCCGAAAGCTAGGCTTGGAAGAGCAACATAGCGGGAAACGAGGAGAAGAGCTTGCGGAAGAATTCGGCGAGTGTATCTTCGGAACGCGCGACAACCGAAACGAGCCACGCGAAACAGGTGTGTGCACCGAGAACGATTTTCGATCGGTACTCGAGCATCGCCCCGATGGTCGCGAGCGGCTGCGATCCCGCTCGCGACGCCTATTATTGTACATAACCGCATTTGTATAGAACAGATAATAATAATTACGATTACGAGTACAGACGGCAATGTTGCAATTGTAATCGTGGGGATGCGTGCGTGCGAAAGCGTGCGAGAGCGCGATACTAGAAGACAACGTTCCCGTTTTCTTATTTTCCGTCTGTGTGACGTGTCACGGTCTGTCGCGATTCTCAGAGATTGTCAAAAGATTGTCAAATGGGACAATGTTCGACGGAGGCACGCGAGTCCGAGCAGGTTCGAGAGCAGACACGAGAGCCGCGATTCGAGAGGCACAATCGACGCAACTAGCAATGGAGGAACGGCAGGCTGCCATTCGCTGGAACCAGAAGACACCGTGTCCGTCCGGCGTCGGATTCGCTAGTATTCGTCGAATAGCATCGACGAATCGCGTCGACGAGACCCTCTTTTAACCGATTGTTGTGTTTTATGCCGTTCCGATGATGCCGAGCGTAGAAGAAGATCATGATCATGATATGCGTTGCCATACTTGTCATCGTTCTGGCCACCACCGTCGCTGGATACTTTGGACTGTGAACGCCGCAATCAGGTAAATCTTTATTCGCACTGCACGCGTACGCTTTGTCGATCTCGATGCTGTTCAAAGACGAGGACCCTTTCTTTCAATAACGCCGAGTGCGCCTAGCTAGCTGTACCGTTCCAGCGACTCGCTTTCTCGTTATATTTTGAACACGTGTTCGTTTGGATTCTTATCGAGACTGTCCGTAGTGTGCGCACGACCAGATTGATATGTTGGAACGTTTTTGTAAGGGCACTGTTATAGTTTTAGTAATTGCAGAGGTTCGACTATTCTTCCCGTGGTTGCAAAGTTCGCAGTTTTGACGAATAGGAACAGAAGCGAAATTCTGCGAAATTCATGTGTCTACATGTAGACAGTATTCGAATTTATCTTCAAATATCGTGCACATCTCTTTCGCACATGTGCCGACGATTATAAAAGTTGCGCAAGTCAAAGTTCCATACAAATTCCAATCCAAATATTATGTGATACCAAGGTAAATATCGCGAAGAAAGAAGACACGAATTACTTCACTTTCGTAATCGCCGGCACGGATATCGGTACACAAAAATGACCGAATTCGGTAAACAATGCGGCTTGTAGACGCAGGGGCAGATAAGGCTTGTGAAACGGAGCGGGCAGGTGACGACCGCGCGCGTTTCACCGGTGCGAGGAGGAGCCGGAAAATTCGGTAACCTCGGGTGGTTGGTGTTGCAGAGCAGTCCAAAGACGTCGCCGTCGTGTGTACGAGTGCGAGTGTGAACCACCGGCAGCATCTTAACCCAGGTAAAGCGGGCCGAACAGGACGCGCAGGACACCAGACCGTTTCGAAGTGGTCGAACGATCGCCGCGGCGGTCCGCACGGTCGACGTCGGAAGCGTCGACTGTCCCGTCGACGATGCGGCAGCCGCCGTCAGCCTTCAGGTCCTCCGAGTCCGTCTTGGCAACGACTTCGTCGACGAGGATCGCTTCTCGTTCCGCCCTCGGTTGTCGCCGTCGTCGTCCAATCGATCCTGCTGTCGTGCGTCTACGGAAACTATCGGCCGTCGAACGACAGTGGAACAACGAGATCAACAACGTCACCGCCATCATCGTCACCGCCATCGTGCTCATCTCGACCTCCATCTTCATCGCCACCGTCACCGTCACCGCCGCCGCTGTCGTATGCACGATCGTCGTCCGTCGCGGCCGCGCCGATTTCTAGCGAAACCGCGACGAGATCGACGCCCGCGACATGGTTCTCAATCTCGTCCGATTCCGCGATCGTCGGTGATCCGATAGACGATGCACTCTCCCGCCTTCTTGAACCGCCGATTCTCCTCTCTACCGTCGCGTTATCAACGAATTCGGCTGGGACCGACGCGAACGCGAACCCGAACGCGGCGCGATCCACGTCCGCGACTCGGTCCTCGATCTCGTCCGATTCCGCGATCTCCTGCCTTCTTAAACCATCAATCCTCCTCTCTGTCGCGTCGTCGACGGATTCGGTTGAGACTGACGCGGACCCGGCGCGATCTAAAAAGAACCGTCGTCGAATAACTATTAACAACCGCTCGATCTCCAGCGAATCCGCGACGCGATCCGCGAATCGGTTCTCGATCTTGTCCGATCCCGCGATCTCCTGCCTTCTTAAATCACAAATCCTCCTCTCCGTCGCGTCGTCGACGGATTCGGTTGGGACCGATGACGCGAACGCGACGCGACGTGTCGCTGCGACGGAGGAGAACCACCGTCGAGCCGATTTCCACGCTCGACCGTCGTTCTCCCGCGGTCGCGGTCGCGGTTGTGCGGAAACGGCGTGCCTGAGCCGTTCCTCGGCCTATCAACGCGTACCAAACGGCGATCGGATCAACTGCTCGTGTCCGAGTCGACGATTATTACCTGGCGATTCGATAATCGCGAACCTATGGTTCGACTTCCCCGTACCGCGACAACAAACTGTCTCTTTTCTCTCTAACTGTCTGTCTCTCTGTCTCTCTGTCTCTCTTTCTCTCTATTTCTCTGTACTCCTCTCCACCTATTCTCACTTTCTTTCTACGCCTGTTTTCTTCTCGCCTTTCATTTTCTATTCCACGACGGAACCGTCCGTCGACCGTAACGTTTAAGCGAGCTTCGACCTCTTAACTGGACGACTTCCCGATTCTGTACACGAACGAAGGCGAGCGAATTCGAGGTAACTGAATTTGATTACGAACACAACGTTGTTTGTACCAATGTGGACGACACGTAGTAAGAGAGCCGTTCGTTGAAATATCGCGTTACTCGCTGGTGGCTGCTTGAAGGTGGGATCTCCTAAGCGGGTCTGGACGCAGCGGTTTGCTACCCTAGGGCCTCCTATGCTTCATACGTCATGAACGCAAACTTGTGCGTTCAGACGAATGGAGTATGGATCGCAAAATTCTGCGTCCTTCCAGCATCTCGAAATCCACCTTCAGAGATATTTGAAATTTTTGGAAAATTATACAGGAACGTAATTCTACAATTAGGACCAGCGTTTTCAGATCGTTTTCAATGCTCATTCGTCCCTTCTGTCGATTTAACACAGTTTTCACGGATACCGAATAGATCGTATGTTCTCATGGTTCTAGTAGTCGTGACCAGCAAGAATCACACCTTAAACTCGTCTGTGTGTACCTTCGGTTTTCATTGTCGAAGCGGGAATCTGCAGAGTCAATTATTTACGTTCACGATATTATCGTTCTCCGATATTTTCATATTGATTTTACCTTTGTATCAATTTGCCATGAATGGACAAATTAAACTGTACACAAGACGAACGAGAGACGGGCGAGGGTCGGACGGACATTTTCAATTCAGGCAGCGGAATCTGTCCATTTATAACAAAAATTAAATTACAATTTATTTGTTCTGAAATGAAGGTAGTTATAGCGTGAAGTGCAGACTTCATTATCAAATAACTAGTAATAGTTATTAATATTGCAACAGACGAGACTTGCGTGAATCACACAAAACTCCGTCACCGCGTTAAGACAGAAAATAAATATCTGTTTCGCTTCGAAAGTTTTTACATTGCGTAAAGATCCGCTGTCCATTGATAAGATATTCTCTGATACGTTCAGCATCCGGCGAGTAGCGCGTTAAGAGAACGAGAAACGGCTCGCAGCGAACAAAACTGACGAATTCGCTGGTCGTTCCCAGTGAAAGGTTGAAGTCTCCGGTCCATTTTGCGAGAGAAGAGGCCCGAGGCGGATCGGCGGCCGCAGTAGAGGATGATCGTATCCCGATGGCCGTCGGTGAGCCTCGGATCCGTTCTTTCGGGAGACAGCCTGTAGCTTCTCGCGTTTCTCGGTTATCGTAGAGGAGGTGCGGATAACAGTCGATAGATGCGTGTGTTTCGCTACATATCATACGACTCGAAGCGTACGTCCGTGCGGTGGATGGTGGATATCCGTTTGTTCCGTTTGAATCACGATGTCGGTGCTCGGAACCGTCGAAGGCGCGAATCTCGAACCGCTTCGCAAACCGGAACACGCCCGATCATGCTAGTCGGAAAAACGCGGGCTGCTCGTTTTCGTTGCGCACTTCGATCGTTTTAAGGTTCGCGCGGCTCCGACCGAACCTCTGGAACGCGATAGATATATCCAGTGTTTCGTTCGCCAACAATTTTTCTCCGTTTACGTTGCTGCCACCGACACACGCGAAGCGAAACGATGACGAGTCATGCTGCGTCCTAATTGCTGTCGAATTCTGATAGCCCGTCTTTAGGATGCCTTTGTCGAAGTCGAACGTTGGTTTTTCTGGCAATCGTTTTATAGGAGACAGAATCTCATGGCAAAATGTATCCGAACGAACGAAGCGGTTAGCGTGTTCCAGCTAGACTGCGGATCTTTGTGCAAACATTTTCTGCATTGATAATATACATTGAGAGAGTAACATATATATGTATATCGAGGTTATTCAATTTTGTTAACCTTTCTACTGTCACTGTTAAAGTTCACTCGTACCAGTTTTCTTGTAAACGCATCACATCCGCAGTCTGTTAGCAGTTTAACCCCTTGCCCTATGATTCATTTAATCTCTTACAGTGACTGTAGTAACTTCTTCGTCTGAAACTATTTAGAAAAAAGATCTCTCTAACTGCTAAATATTGACTATAACAAAATCGAATTTTATTTTGCTTCGAAGAATACGAATTACGTACAATATCATAGTGCAAGGAGTTGAGAAAGAATTGCGGTGACTACATCTTCGTTCGAAGCGGTTCATTTTGTCAATTTTAGTATTAAGATAATAACGTTTAAGGGACATGTTAAGGGAACGAGGTGCAGTGCGAAATATAGACACTGTTTTCCGTTTCTTGTATCCGATTGGGACGCATCCTGACGCGCTTCGCAGATCCACCGGAACCGTTTGTTTCATTTGTCGTTTCGATAGTTTTTCTTTCGGATCGACGCGTTGTGTCGATCGTAGACGAGTTTTGTTCAGAGCCGGGATTACAGTCACGATCTCGCGAGGATCGTTTTTTTTTTTTGAATGATCGGTCTCTCTCTCTCTCTCTGTCTCGCCGCGCCGTGGTGATACAGATGCCGGAGAATTCGGTGAAACGAATGCGACGCAGGAAATGGAAGCTACGCGCGAGAAAGAGGAAAGAGGGCGATGTCTATAAAGCTGCAGCAATAATATAATATAGGTGTTATGGGGAAAATAATTAACGGTAATAGAAGCGCCGAGGGTAATATCTGGGTCGTACCGATGTACCGTACGTACGCGAGACAATGTATACATGCGTATATAAGTACACAGAGCAACACGAGCGGGGAGATGCGTTCGCGCGCCCAAAAACACACTCGAGACACGCATACACACACCACAGAACACACACACACACACCCACATGCAGTGGCCGATAACAATGAGAGACCGTTTTTTGATCCGAGGAACGGTAGAAAGCGACGAATTCTAAACTGCATGCGAGTCAAACTGGCATTTGTTATCCGAAAGTTAATATTAGTGTCGCAGGAAGTTACGTTTCGTACTGATTACATTGTTCTCGCTTTTCTTTCGAGAATACCCGCAACTAATATACCACGTTAACACGTTAAACGCGGAGCAATTTCGTCTCGCTTTCCATTTTCACTTTTATATTTAAGTTTAAATACATAAATACGACGACGCATAATTCATTGCATGTATTCATTGTTTCTCGGTCGAATCATGTGAAAGTATCTAGAGAGAAAAGATTTGTTCGAGAAAAGACATCTTCCATTCTGTCCGAGCGAGACGCGAGTTCAGACATTCTCGGCGAAATTTCAAGAAATACAATGTAAATTCAGATTTCGAGAGAAACTCCAGGCAATTGAGGCTCGTACACGTTTGTCATTGCTCTTCGAGATCGTGAAAAACAAACGGTGGTCTTCCATTTTTCTCGGCACACGCGAGCGAGCGCGCACGCACATACACACACCCTCACACTGGAAACATACACGTACACACGAGAAGATACAGAGAAACACACGCGTGCACACGTACATGCAAACACACCCCACGCGTTACATGTATATATGAATAGTTAGTCGGCACAGTCGAAAAGAGTAATATATTAACGATAATAATTTATTATTCGCGACGCCTGTTGCTCGTGAACTATCAATTAACTAATCGCTTTTCGAGCAAGGAACGAGCGACGTTCGTGTTAATGTTTTGTTGATTATATTATATGAACGTTGAGGTACCATATATTTAAAAAGATTATGGGTTAATGTTTCAAAATGATATAACGATTAAAAAAAGAAGGGGGAAAAGAATTTCCGCATTCCGCAGGCGGTCAATGTCGCCGGCACGAGTTCGCCTCGCCTCGCCTCGCCTAAACCAATAATTAAAAAAAAGGAGAAACCGAAAAAGGTAAAGAAGAAGAAGCTCCCGGGTTCGGATGAAGCGGATCGCAGGATTAGAATAACGCGGAGGCGAGGCGATCGTCGCGTGCTGCCGACAACCACAATTAACGATGAATGAATCGTAAACGAATCATGATATACAGAGACGAACAAGCGGAAAGGAAAGTACGACGCGTTCTACGATGACGATCACGAAGACGAAGAGGACGATAATAATGATAACAAAAAGAGAGAGAAAAAGAAACGATAAACTACCGATACTTAAAGAAATCACTTTGCATTGTACAGAGGCATAATAATTGTTAGTTTATAGATAGTTACGTTGCCACGATCTATTTACTTGATCATTCGTTAACGAATAACGAAGAACGTTTACGTGTAATCCCTCTGCGACGAACCGAAAAGATCGTCGGTAAGCAACTACGCGTGCGCTCGATCGTCCCGATCCACGATTGTCTCGCGATCGGGAGATGATCGTGGCCGCGCGTGTATCGTGTTCAGTGTTCCGTCGACGAAATCGACGCTCTCGTCCCGCCGATCGCGCCACGATCGAGAGATTTCTTCCTGTTCTCTCTCTCCCCCTCTCTCTCCTTGTCACTTCCACGAGCGATCGAAACCTTACACATTTTCTCTCTCTGAATCGGTCGCTCTTTCCAAAAATCACCTGCACCCATCTCGAACCCCGCACGCGCGTTGCCGATTCCAGTATTCAGTCGTCGTAGCGCTCGGCAAGCGAATCCTCCCTTTAGAAATCTCTCGACGCGAGCTGTTCGCCGTTCCATTCGGCAGATTCCAGCGCGTATGTATCTCCGGCATGAATCGTACCCCATCCCTTGGCGAATCGCCGCGACAGGAATTGAAGAAATCGAACCGCGCCTTCTCATCATCGAATGTTTCGCCGGGCAGTGTTGATCGACAGCCACTCGCGGCACTCGGTTTGGCCTAACGAACGAACGAAACGCTCTTTCTCTCGATCTTAATTGTATTTCTCTCTCTCCCTCTCTCTCTCTGTCCCTCCTTCTCTCTTTGTCTGTCTCGTCCGTTCTCGCGCCAAATCTCTCAGCGTTCTTCGCTCTAACAACGCACAGTAGATTCGAATCGTTCGGGAAACACGGTTTACAGGGACTCTGTTTTCTACGCAGCGGCCTTCAGGATCGAAACACGTAGATCGAGAAAGCGAGAGAGGGTGGAGGAGAGAGCGAGAGAGAGAGAGGTAAATTGGTAACAGATTCGCGGAAGGGAGTCGCGACCGAGCCGAAGAATCATCGGCGACGCGTGGAACGAGGCCCGCGATCGAATCGGGATCGAGAGGGTCGAACAAAGGGTTGCCAGTGAGGGCAAGGGTGATGCCGTGACGACGGAGCAGAGGGAACGCTTTAGAAATCTTGATCGCGACAAACCGTCGAGAGCGTAGACTAACTACTGGTCGTGTCGCATCGGTGCAATTATTACTTCGAGAGACTATTTAAATAACCTTATGAGTGTCAATTCCACTTTCAAACCGTAAGTCGTAAGTTTGCGAATGTTTTGAGACAAAAGAAAACAAACGAACAAAAATAAAGAGCGATCGAATGGAATCAGTGTTAACAAACAAATCGTAACGTTTAAGGGAAGCTCGACAAAGTGAGATTAACTAATAAAAATTTAACGTTTATCGAGAAACAACAAATTAGGGGATGAAAGTGTGGGAGAGAAAGGGGAAGAAAGAGCGAGCGAACGAAACACGTTAAATGGGGGAAAAATGGCAAACGGCAAGGAACTTGGAAGATATACCGGTAAGAAATCAGTATTGGCGTGTGCGTCTGTGCGTACGTGTGCGTGTGCATGTGCGATGAGTGCTGTTCCGAGTGCCTGGGAGGGAGAAAACGAATTCGAGAGAACCACGATGATAAATCGCTGTTTCACTCGTGTCTTTGTTTACGACACATGAATTACTTCTGAAGGGTCACGTTCACGATGGAGTTGCGATAAAAGCTACGAGAGCGGCGATAAAGGCTGCTCAGAGGTGTCTTTCGTTGGCATGTTTATATCGGAGCTATGATAACAGTTTACAGATTATTCTTATCTTCGAGTTTTGCGAAAAGGTACGCCGGGAAAAAGTCTACATAGTAAGACACTGTACGCCAGGGAGTTCCAACTTGTTCCCCTGCGAGAACCGCAAGGTCCCCACCATTAGTCAAACCTCTCCCCACTACTATGTACAGCCGTAAAGTTAGTGGGCGGCATAGCGGCGAAGGAACAGGACGTAGTTTTACGGCAACGATGAAGTGTAGGAGTGGGGGCAGTACCTGAGCGGGTAAAAAGCCACGTGTGGCTCGCGAGCTTCGTGTTGGAACTCCCTCGTCTCATGCTGAAGAAAACGAACATGGAGAATGTCATTGATTATTTCATCCCCCGACTTACGTATCTGAAACAAGTCTGTTATGATGATTCGTTGCTCCATTTATTAATTTGTCCATAACCGCCGTTGCGATACAGTTACACTTGACTCTTGCATCGTTGATCATCTAGCAGGCTCTGCTGACTGCTTCAATACGAAACACTTCCATTATAAAGTAAAGCTATGTCCAGACCGTAGCAATATATTTCATTCGGGAGAATAAGAAGAAGGCAATAAGAGGTGACAAAAGGTTGCTTCAGCGTGGACAGTGTGTGCACTGTTATCGTCGCTTTATTCGTTGATCGCAGCTTCAAGATGAGCATGCCCTGATTAGTACCATCGCCATCGCAGTGATCATTCTTGTCTATACCGTGTACAAAGTTGGCAATAATCTTAAGAGATCCAACATGGTAATGTCGAAACGAGAGGAGAACGAGAATAGATAGTGAAAGAAGAGGAAGAAGACGAAGAGCAAACGAGTCGAGGAAGAAGACGACGACGACGATCGTCGCGACGATAGGAAGCAGAACGCGCGATCGATCGAACGCGTCTAGTCGTCGTGGAACTATGCACAAACGTTCCCCAGATAGCCAAGCGATCCTCGCGCACAGATCGAGCCCGGCGTGTCGGGGTCAGGTAGACGGGCCGAACGTCGCTTGAATGGGCAAAAGGCACACGATGGCTATAATCTGAGGAGGGCATTTATGACCTTGAGGGCTCGTAACGTTCCCTCGGCGCAAACCCGGCACAAGCTTCCTCTCGGCCCGTCGGTCCTGATTTCTGCCAAATTTTAAGTAGGTCCGAGTGGCGAATGTCGTAAAATTTGGCAGAAATCAGGACCGACGGGCCGAGAGCAGCTTGTGCCGAGGGAACGTTACGAGCCCACACGGTCATAACTGCCCTGGCCAGAATCGAGCATTTTGGCTATCTGGGTCGTTCCTCCGTGAGTATGGTCGCGAAACGCGCATCGATAGGTTGTCGGCGAGCAAACACCGTGGTAGTTTCAGCTCGACGGAGAAGGATGACGATGAAAGGGACGAGGAAAATAGAGGACAGGTCGGAAGAACATGGGGAATCGATGGGGATCGGGTCGAGCGGGGTCGCGATCGACATATATCGGGATCATTGCGTCGCGTGAAATCGTCGAACAGGTTCCGGAAAACGAGAAACGCGACCCCACGGAGAATGGATTCGGTTTCCGACGCGCCCTGATCGGTTCAATCGAATCCGATCCATCCGCGGATCCATCGAAACGGAAGAAGAAGCCAAGCGTTTACTGTACAATTATATATATATATAATATATCATAATATATATGCATATATATATTCTTTTACGTTAACGACTTACCATCGAGTAGACGAGTAGACTATTTTACATTAATAAAACATGGTAGCGTTAATCGTCTTACCCTAATTTTATATATCGTCGAAGTATCCGCAGTAATAACGATATTAGCCCGCACTACAATGAAGTTACTTAATACTTGTCTGTAGATGACAATGAAGTCCGCAAAGAGAATTTAACAAACCGTCACGATGTTCAATGTATTTAACGATCTTCTCTCGACAAAGGAACAATATACGAGAATATGTAATGGGAGTAAAAACGACTGCGGTTCCCATTCATTCGTCTCCTTCTCGCCAACGTTCTACGAGGTACAGCGTTCTACGCGGGTCCCGGGGGGCGGATCGAATGAAACAACCAAGTGTCCTGGCTTTTTCGTACTTTCTTTATTTTTCTCAAGGCAAGGAGTGCACGCAAACGATACAGAGAGAAAGAGAAAGAGAGTATAGGGAACATACGGAAGTAGCTTTATATTACTCGCATAGGCTTGCAAAGTATCAGCATCAATTAAGGCAAATGTTCCAACGAGTATCCGTCTTATCCTACAGAATACTTGTCGTGGGAATGTGAGACATCAATGCCAATGCTTCGGTACGTATAACCATGTACACCCAAATGTATTAACCATCGGTTGTCGGAATGCTAGAGATCCGTCAGAGAAAAGTTTTCACATGTTCGCATTCCCGTTATACGATGCAGCGCCTGATAGACTACTACTCAGGTTCTGCAGTCAACTCTACTGTATGTCGGATAGACTGTCTTTAGGCGCGACAGCAGATCGTAGAAGAATATTTTTCTCTGATGGGTCAGCAGCAGAGTACAAGACAGAATGGTTAGTTGTGCAAATAAGCACACTTAAAGTGCTATGTACGATTTTGGACATGAAAGTTAATTCTAAAAAATATACATTATGTTCGATTGAAAAACATTCTTTGTTTACAAACGATTACTTACATTATTTTGATCTGTCTTATACTATTCGGCCACCCACCAGAGATTTGTCTGATCGGTGCTGACTGGATAAACCGTGTCTACGCGGATAATATAAGTCTACGTGGAAGCGGGTAAATTGGTAAACGAATAAATAAATCGATAGGTGAATAAATAAACGGAGACGCGAACGTCGAGTAAGGCTTAAGCAAAGGCGTTAACGGGACACAGGTTCGAGTCTTCAAGGTTGGACACGGTCTCGGCCAATCGGACGAGGCCTTCGTCGAAATCTCCGTCTCTCGGTATGTCTTCCGGCCCTCTGAGCGCGTGTTTCCGGATGAAGGTCGTTATCGCTTCGGAGTTCGTATACGCCATATTCAATCGACATCCCCAGGCGACTAGGGCCAACGGCTAGAATGTCATTAGCAAACGCATTTAGTAGTTTCGTTGCGGGGAATGTCGGTAGCGTTGGGAGCTCGAGAGGTGGCAGTTATGCGGTTCATTTCAAGCAGCAACAGGAAGTTAATTACCCCCACTATTGAGACATTGGTGGGACAATTCTTGGAATGTGACATCATGCATTCCTTGGAGGATAGATCTACCCTCAAATGTTTCTATCTTCTCTGTACCAACCCCCAAGCTCCCAACGATAGTAGTGGGTTTCACTCACGCGCTCGCTGGGTAACATGTTATAAGGGGTGATAATGTGACGGCGTAGACAACCAGCTACCAGGCTCTTCAGACGGTGCACCTCTAAGGGATTGGCACACGGATGGTAGAGCGCGACGATCGCGCCGTGCTGTGGACAGACGGAATCAAATGTAAGCCCTGTTAGCTCGATTCGATGCGACGCCACTGCGTACCTCTAGACTATGCAACCATCTTTGCTTCGGCAGGAACTTATACTCCCCGTAGACGGGCCAAAGGGGTCTATGCGGTCCACTGAAGGAAGACATAGCGCAATCGATATTAGATAAACAGGTAGCTTCTATCCTAACGAAACGAACTGCGCAGGGTGGTACTTACAACAACGGAACCTCGTCGTCGTATTCTATCGTCTCGCGCATGCACTTGTGTAGGGCCTGGAATCAACGAAATGAGAATGAAGGAGATGATGTAGCTGATTGGTTCAATTAGAGTACGCATACTTACCACGTAATTCCTGGGAATCCGTTCGCAGTATTCCGTGGGGTATACATCCCTGTTTGGTCTAAATTTTGGCTGGTAGCAGGTGTAGTCAGCTGGTGAGCCATTCCAGTCGACGGTCAGGTTTGTCTAATGGACGAGATGCTTTGAGAAAGGAGAACAGCTGCGATGATATTGGCCACAGACGAAAGGACAAAGCGAAATAAATTGTTCAAAATTTTCAATAAAAATTAGTTGGATACCGAGTCCCGTCCCACCTTACGAATATTATTGCGAAAGGCACCGGTGGCCGATTATCAACAAAGTGAAATTTTCGGAGTTTTTGAGATATTTACGGTAAACTGTAGCTACTACTACATTGAATGTTGCCTATACGTGCACGTCCGTGCTATGTGTATAGGCAAAATTGAATGTAGTAGTAGCTGCAGTTTTTCGCAAATATCTCAATAACTAAAAAATTCCCGAAGCTAAACTTTTATATTTGGGGCCCTTTCATTTTCTTCATGTTCCAAATTTCATATCGATCGCCCCCCGGTACTTTTCGGAAGTACAGTCCACCTTACCGACCATCATCGACGATCTACCCTCGTCTGTGACTCGGTTACGTACCTTGGCGTCATCGCAATTCGGCGATGGGTTTCCCATCGGCACCCCGTGAATAGGTTCAAGGCCGAATGAGGCCTGCTCGGTTTTGGGAAAGATTTTTGGTGGTGGAGCAGGTTGGCCCGGTTTATCGGGCATCCATCGTCCCTTCCAAATCTCGGTGGTATCTTCGTTTCCAGCAGCATTTCGCCGGTTCTTGTCGTCATCGTGGAACGCGTATCCTCGGAGCAACCCGAAATTGTCCAAATTCAAGTCGAAATTCCGCGAACTGTCTGCAACTCGTCTATCGGACAGCCTGCCGAGTCTTTCGATGAGCGCGCGTCTAGCTCCTAGGTTAGAAAACGTAGCATTGACAGCAGCTGAGGAAACAGTCGGTAACACAGCTGTTTCGCAGCGGTTTTAAACAAACCCAGCGAATATCCACAAAACCTACAGTCCAGAGGGGATCCGCTACGTACCTTGGTCATAGTCGTCGTCTAAAAATTGGCCATTCGCGACGCACTTGCAAATCAACAGTATCAGAACAGCTTTCGCGTTCATTTTTTTAAAGTGTTTTGACACGCACACGCGAGACGCCGCCAAGTGTCGAGGAGTGGTTATCGCCATAAACGAGATGCGAGTGTAGACCAGTATTGTATCACCGATTTGTATCGCGCGATCAGCAATACCGACGTTGTTCAACACGAATCGGCTAGAAGGAACTAGGGATGGCGTGACTGCTACATTTGAATCAGTCGTGATTCGATCACGTTCGTTTCCAATCACGGTGATTTGTGATTTTCATGATGACAGGTTCTCAAAATCAACCTGGATACCGAAAAGGTAAGATAAATTTCAAATCTACGTTATACAGTACGTAGATATTTTTCTGCATTCTAATTGATGTACATATTTGTATTTAACCCTTTGCACTCGAATGGAGACTTCGGAGAGGCGCCACTAATAATTCTTATACCATTACTCAAACTATTCATTGCATTATTAAATTTGTATTCAATAAATTACTATACGTATTTAATATTTTAATAAACTACAGTTTATTACTTTATAACAATATATTGAAAGTATTCTACGAGGTAGTATATCCGCTTTATATCGAGAAAATTAAGAAAATCATATCAAATGAAAAAATTTCAGACCGGAAGAAAGATTCGGTTTTCGGATTAGAATAGCTCCGAGTGCAAAGGGTTAAAAAAAGAGCTAATTCAATCGAGATGAAGAATTAGGATGACAGTGAATAGATTAACTCTAAATGAAAAAATAACGGCGTGAATAAAGTTCAAATTATGACCGTGATCCTGATTTTGCGATCACTGTAAATAAAATCATATTTTTGATGGAAACAATAAGATTCTATCGAATTTTATATTCTAACCTTTTTTGAACATTTTCATAAGTCATAAAAATGCATAAAGATCCGCAGTCTAGTGATAAATCACGGTTAATGATTTTGCACGCCATCACTAGATGGAACAGTCTATTCAAAATTCGATTAAAAAATAATCGAATTATACATGGAAATATTTCAATTTTTCATCGCAATTTCATTTGATTCGCAGTTTAGTTTTGAGGTCGAGAATGAGCGAATACATATATGTATAGAAACTTTTTATTACATAATTTCCATTGATACAGAAAAAGTGTGCAACGTGTACAATTATTAGATAGAACACAGATGGAATAGTCTGATGGAGAGACGCGGCCAGCGGATGCGTGCGCACACTGGCCTGCATGTCCGAATTACGTGTGAAAATAATCGAGTGTTTTTTTACGATTTTGTTTCGATTTCTCGATTTGTCTGCTCTTTTTATAAGTTAATAAAGGTGGGAAGAACGGAAAAACATAAATAACATAACAAATATGTGCACTCGTTGCAACGGGTGGGATAACTCTTTGAACTTGTTAAGTGTACTTCGGCTTCATCGAGTCAACGAGCTTGATATATTCTTCTTTCGCTTTGTCCTTGGACATGCCCTCCTTTGCCTTCCAATGATCCCATTTCGCTTTTCCCTTCAAGTCCATCATCCCGGGCCTGGCTGGAATTTTATGGAAACGGTTTTAGAAAAATAAATTAGTGAATATTAAATCATTAGCGAGATCTTCGAATGAGAATTACAGGTTTTTAAAAATTCTGAATGGTTGTACAAATTCGAAAAGATTAAAATAAAATATAGTACAATGAAAAAATTATTTAAATAAAAATTAATTTTTAAAAAATACGACGTTTTTAAAACGGACCAAAAAGTATAAAATAAATTTTGAAAAAACACCACGTTTAAAAAACGGACTAAAAAGTATAAAATAATTTTTTTTAGCCCCATACAGATTCCTAAGCCCGTACAGATAGTCCTGACAATTTGTAATTGTGAATTTTGAATAGCTATGAAAATACTTGTAAGATATAAAACGAAAAACGTGGGGCGCATGCAATAAATAATTGATGCATGAACACCTAAATCATTAACAATTTTATTGCACTACACATTATATGAACTGTTTTTTCAACGGCAGCTACTCTCTACACTCCTTATTATGTATTATCTTGCGCCCCACGTTTTTCGTTTTAAATCTTACAAGTATTTTCATAGCTATTCAAAATTCACAATCACAAATTTTCAGGACTATCTGTACGGGGTTAGGAATCTGTATGGGGCTAGAAAAAATTATTTTATACTTTTTAATCCGTTTCTTAAACGTGGTGTTTTTTAAAAATTTATTTTATACTTTTTGGTCCGTTTTAAAAACATGGTATTTTTTAAAAATTTATTTTTATTTAAATAATTATTTTCTGCTTTTTAGTCTTGTATGTTTGAAATTTTACAATTCATTTTAAATAATAGAATGTCAAAGATGAAAGGAAATGGTAAAAACGGCGGAGAGAAAATTCGACGGAGAATCTCGGTGTAACGGTTAAATTTATTAATAATTTATATCTCCTAAACGCATAGGCTTTTTTAAACAAATTTTTTTAAAATATTGCATTGTCATCCAGTTCTGAGCTACGTTTAAAATTTCAAGTCTCTAGCTCATCGGGAAGTTAGTTTAAAATCAATTGCAAAATTTGTACCGAACAAACAAACAAACAAATAGACAGACAGACAGACAAGAAAGCGAGCTAATAAAAACGTGGTAAAAAATAAAGAACACTCACAAGTGTTAACGTTGCCCGTTGTTGCCTGCTTGAACAAAGCGTAAACTTCCAAAAGTTCTTCATCTGTAGGTCGCTTGGAGAACTTCTTCATAGCCTCGGCCGCTTCATCAAATTTCTATAATAGAATTCAACAACAAAGTCAAGGCCCCGGTATAAAACAATGGACCTTGTCCCCCACGAACTTTCGACCCGACATTTCTTTCATGATGACCGCGCGGAAAAACTGCTACACGTTTAACGCGCTCTACCTCATTTTCCAATCAGAAGAAAATAATCAGACTTCTCGTTCGATCAATATTCTTTTTCCCTTGGTTGTTCCGCGCTCCGTATCTGTCGAACAACGCGAGTCCCGATAAATTACGTGCGGTATCTCGATAGCATGAGTTTTTATCGGGGCTCGCGCGTTCGACATTACTTTACACAATGTAACAGCAGATCGCGATAGAATTGTTCCGACAACCGTAGATCGGTGGTGATCATTGTTAACACTTTACTTAAAGCCGTTCACACAGTGGTCCTTGAACAATCGAAGGATTTCTTAATAGATCGTTCAACGTTTTCTTATAAATCCTTCCGATAGCTAAAGTGTGAAACATGTCCCATTGCGATCTCGCCATTTTATCTCCATTTTGATCGCAACAAAACCGCAATGGAAACCGGTTAGCGGTTAAAACGAATCCGAGAAAATCCGCGAGAGTGACCGGCGACCGCACCGCCGTGTTTTCCTCTTTTCCGCGAAAAATCCTGTCCCATTTTCCCGGAGAAACTCGCTGGCGAATGAAGAACAGAATGGAAAGATAGAATCACAGTTACCTGATCGAGAGACATTCTGCCGCGATGTTACTGGTTACGTGCGCTTAATGATCACTGTGCAATGGATCTACCTATGCATCGATTAAATATCCCTTCCGGCCTCGTCCCCACCTCCACGGCCAGTTGAATTCTCGCCGACAACAGAAAACATGCGCTCTCCAGAAATTAATTTACAGCGATCAACGTTCACTCTCGGATCGTGCGACTTGTTTATTCTACAGATCATGACATAATCGTGTTTTTTGATCGGCGACGATAATACTCGAAGAACAGAACGTCGCTGGCCGTTCGTATCGCCGGACCGAGGATCAATTGCACGTACTGAAAACCGTACTAATCATTTAGTATCGCGAGAGGAATCTACCGAAGAGCATAACCGCATAGTGAGCAGCGTAACCGTATCAATGACCTCAGGTTTCGCACGAGTCACTTTTGCGAAGACGCGTCTCTATTAAATTTGCGGGGATCGGCTTTTTGTCCTTATTTGAGCAGATTTTGAGCTGGGTGAGGGCTCATTCTTAACAGGAAGGTTAAATACAGCCCTCTCTGGTCGTGATTTCAACGAGATTCAACACACTTTAAATCAGAATATCTTTTTTATGAATGGATCAAACGACTTGAATTTCTCTGTAAGGTTAGAAGAATTAATTTAGTAAATGACTATATAAATGATTATATAAAATATATGCAGGGTGAGGCGCCAGAAACAGGCCACCTTAATGACTCGGCTGCTATTGGTGTTAGGAAGAAATGCATCAGATGGAACTTGCTTGGTTTCGAGGGGGCATTAATCAGATGTTAGTACCTTTTTTGTAGGTGCACGCGTAAAGGACATATGAAGGTCAACTTCATTTTTCCAAATGGAATGAGTTATTTTTTAATACATCAATCGATGCAGCTGCACATTCGTTATAAAAAAGTACCTATGTATGTCGAAAAATTAGTAGTTCAGGAGATATTTCAATTTAAATAACTCTAAAATACCATTACTGTTGTACTAAGACGTTAGCGTTTACTTACTAGTGTAACGTCTTAGTATGACAGTAATAGTATTTTAGAGTTATTTAAATTGAAATATCTCCTGAACTACTAATTTTTCGACATACATAGGTTAGTACTTTTTTATAACGAATATCCAGCTGCATCGATTGATGTATTAAAAAATACCTCATTCCATTAAAAAAAATGAAGTTGACCTTCATATGTCCTTTACGCATCCACCTACAGAAAAGCTACTACCATCAGATTAACGGTATGGATACTACCATCAGATGAATGGCTCGAAACCGAGCAAGTTCCATCTGATGCATTTTTTCCTAACACCAATAGCAGCCGAGTTATCCAGGTGGCCTGTTTCTGGTGCCTCACCCTGTATAATAATATTCACAACTTTTTTAGCTGGGCCAGTAACGAAAATTACAAAGATGTATTATTTTGTCAACTCGTATAAATGATATACGCTCTGAAAATATCATTGAAATTGGTTAATTGGTTTACGAGCTATTAATGATCAAAACTGGTAAAAATTGCAATTTTTCAAGATTTTCGCCCTTTTTACCACTTTTGACCGTTTATAGCTCGTAAACCTATTAACCAATTTCAATGAAATTTTTAGAGCGTATATCATTGATACGAGTTGACCTAACACATCTTTTAAATTTTCGTTATCGGCCCAGCTAAAAAAGTAGTAAAAATCAATTTTTACTATTTTTTTCGCAATTCCGATCAAATGCATTTTTTCAAAATATTTTTAGACGTCATTTACTAAACTAATTCTTCTAGCCCTACAGAAAAATTAGTTGTTTGGTCCATTCATACAAAAGTTATGTGTTAAATCAGTTATGCTCGTTAGTGTAAGGATAAAATGCCGATCCCCACAAACCCATGTTTCGACGCAAAATCTAGTAAAATCTAGTTAGATTCTAGTTATTTGCTAGTTTCGTCACGTGACTACCCATCTGCCTTATCTCGAGCGATGATTCCCCGATCCCCACATTCTCTCGACGGGGCTGCTACAGGCGAAAACTCGCGTTTCAATTGGAAGCCTTTCGTTTTCCGATCGGCTCATCGGAGTCGTTCATTTTACTGTTTTCGTTACTAAGTTACTCCGGTTTTCTGGCTTTCGTGCCACAACGATGCGTCGCCTCTTACTTCCTCTTTTTGGGTTCCAACGAGAGGAGAAGGGGGGCCGACTCGTTTCTGACTCATAGAACATCTTGCTCGAACGAGGTCCTTGGCACAGCATTCATAGAACTCGATCTTAACTCGATTCGAAGTAAATTGTACAGGAAAATAGCTTAACTTGAGTCACCATGTCTCGTACGGAAGAAGACATTTTCTTAAATTGCACAAGGTACAAAATGTGTGTTATATATATTTTTATAATATAATAAACGTGCTTGAATAAAGAAATTTCTTGAATAATTTCGAATGAAAACATCTGTATAATTTCAATAATGTCAATCTTTGATCATGATTACTCTAAAATATTAAACATAGTCAACCTGGAAACATTATCTGATCGAAGAATAGTATCCGACCAGAGCTTTATCTTTCATTTGATAAATAATATAATAACATAGATTGTCTCGTATACTCCTCAGGCAAATCAATTTCTACGTACCTGAACGTGTTTTGAGGACGAGAGCAGGATCACAAACAATGACATTCAAATCCACATATGGAGTAATAAATCCTTTGAATCGTATTATTGCCAGCTCAAACATACTGTATAATAATATTGATTTTTTAATGGCACGTTACAGGTATTCAGAAGAAAATTACGCAAGATTATTTGTTAATATCGTACCTGTATTTGTTTAGTTTCGAGCTTGTCCCTTCATATGTAAATTTCAGGTTAAGACTTTTCTTTTTCTTATGTTTCTTTTTGTTTTTATCAGTTCTACTGTAAACAGCTGTTAACATTTATATAAAAGGACCTCGGTCCGTATATAATAATAATAATTACAAAATAAACCGGTCGTGGTACGGTTAGTGTTAATTGCTATTTACCGGGCAACAATTTCTGGTTTTGTAGAGCATAGAAACATACAGTTCTACATGAAAATATCATTATCATTAAATGCTTCAATCCTCGATAATTCCTAACGATTGCGGCTCGTTGTTGGCATTTGGCGTGGAGAGCTCGCGACCGATTGCACTCGCTATTAACTCACAGTGCTCACGGCGATAATTGTCTAGAAATTATAGATTAAGTCTGAGCTAGACACTCGTTCAAATTCGAATGGTTCGTACGTTGTTATGATTCTCAAATCTTGGACAATCTCCGCATGGATCCCTTTACCTAGATCCGGCAGACAGACATTCCTGTTAACTATGAACAAATTTGAAATTCGCACGGGCAACATAACCAACTATGCGCCAAGATAACAGGTGTATAAATACCTCACGTGGAATTTCGATGACGAAAGTGCAGCCATCCAGGGAACACCGTCGCCGATTAACGAACGCGTCGGTGGAACACGTTTCGGTGATTTAGTCGCGACCCGATAAAGTAGACGGCCGGTAATTAAATTCATTGAAACGCTGGCGATGATGCAACGCCAAGCGGTGACGTTCTGCCGATGATAAGCGTGCAAAGTACGGTAACCGCGGCAATTTTGTCGATCATTCGCCGTGTTGCGCTTTGCATTGGAGCGTGGAAAATCGGGCACTGTGGTGAAAACCGCGGAAATCCTAGACAGTATGAACACTTGCAATTCTAAAGTAAAACGGCAAGGTACGTCGTCGTGATGAACTTACTCGAATGTATCGGGACAGGTGACCATCTCGAAAATCGCGGTTACAGGAGAAAAATTTTGAAGAATAATTTCTTTTCTAGAAATTCAATTGAGGAATTCTCTCTCGAAGATTGGCTGACTGTGAGAATCAACTAAAACTGTTATTAGAATGATATAAATGCTTCATTGCATTTCTGAAATTTTCCATCAGTGCATCAACATCTGCAGTCTGCTTGCACCTAGACAATCGATCTTCGCGCAAAATAAAAATGTTCTACCTGAATTGCAACAAGTTGGAGTAGAATAGAAATTTCTTTCTTAATATGTTTAACAGGTTGAAAATAATATAACAATATTTTGTAAATTCAGAAAACAATATTTTTGTGATAAATGCATAAAAATCTGCAGTCTACTTGTACTTGGACACACTGTACCACTACTTGTACCTCGTAATAGGTTGAAAATAATATAACAATATTTTGTAAATTCAAAAAACGATATTTTTGTGATAAATGCATCAAAATCTGCAGTGTACTTGCACCTGGACAGTCGATCTTCGCGCAAAATAATAATGTTCTACCTGAATTGCAACAAGTTGGAGTATAATAGAAATCCATTTTTCTTCTTAACATGTTTAACAGGTTGAACATAATATAACAATATTTTGTAAATTCAACAAAGAATATTTTTATGATAAATGCATCAAAATCTGCAGTCTGCTTGCACCTGGACAGTCGATTTTCGCTCAAAATAATAATGTTCTACCTGAATTGCAACAAGTTGGAGTAAAATAGAAATTCATTTTCCTTCTTAATATGTTTAACAGGTTGAAAATAATATAACAATATTTTGTAAATTCAAAAAACAATATTTTTGTGATAAATGCATAAAAATCTGCAGTCTACTTATAACTCTAGATCAAAATAGAACTCCTCCTTTGCAATGATTGAAACAGCACGTTAGTGGCAACTAATAATCTGAAGAGTAGATCATGTTATTAGTTGATTATCAGCGTGAGGGGTGGACGACGGTTGAAATCGCATTATTAAATGGAGCAACTGCAGCTAGAGGATTCGGATGATCGAGTCCGTTCGAATTGCGGCTTCTGGCTGAGATTTCGGTGTTGTTCGGAGTGCGTCGAGTTGAAACGCCGAACTGTTACGTGGGCAAGGGCAGCGGCCGAGAAAGCCTGGCCAGGTGAAATCCACGGAAGAATGCGGAATCGCGTGTCCGATGGATCCGAAGCTCGTGGACGCGTTGCGCGCGACTAACGCGGGCGAGCGCTCGCTGGTTTTTCCGGAGCGGTGTTCGGCTGCGAAAGCAAAGTGGAAAAGAGACACGAAAAGTGTGCTCGAGCGAGAGAGCTAAACAGAGAGAGAGAGAGGGATAGAGAGAAAAGAAAGGAAGGCCGAGGCGATTCGAGGAATACAAGAGTGGTGTCTCAAGCCTCTCAGCGACGAGAGCCAGCGAGAACCGGCGGAGAAGGCCGATCGCGAACGCGGGACCGTCGCGCCGGAGTAAAACCGCTCGAAAAATCCAGCGAGCGCGACCGATTTGTCACTCGATCGCCGATCCTCGATCGTCGATCCTCCGTCGATCCCGCGGCGCACCGAGCGCTCCGCGGACGCTGCAATTAGCTAAGTGTTGACACAGAGAAAACTGTTGAAAGAACGCGGCATAACAATAGAAAATGCGTGTGTACCAAACGTGTGCGACGACAACACGGTGGTGTCCCAGTGAAACGTGAACGAGTACCGGCCGCGGACAAATTCGCCTAAGCAGGAAAATATTTTGATCGACGCGTGGTTCCGTGTTGTTCTTAAACGACCGTGATTGTTCTGAGGGAACCACGGTCCTCGTTGCTGCAATTCGGCTCGACGAGGCACGATCATCCGCTTTCACAACTCGCGAGCGGAGGACGTCGCGTGCCCGAGCAAGCATCGCAACAACGTGGGACGGATCGAGAACCGATTCTGAAATTCCGCTGACCAAGAGCATCGGCGTTTGCCGATCGTTCTGCTGACGCGACGGAAGCAGAAACTTGCTTGAGTAACAATAAATAATCGCGTGATTCCCGGAGAACGCCGATAGAGAACCTTATCGCGTATTCGGTAAGCGAGTTTAACATTTTTCGCCGGTAGTTGACGTTTTCCTGGTGTTCGGAGCAGATCGGGAACGGACCGAGTCTGTCGACGGAGTGAGTGCACTGGAGAGCCGAATAGAAATTTCCTTTTTGCTTGAGCAATACTAATGAAATCGTTTCGATCTTTTTATCGTTCTTGATACGCTCATTTTTCATTCATAAGTACGTTTACAATTTTATTGCGCTTGAACTTGTCCGAGCTAATCGTGAGAAACCGAAGTCGAATAAAAATGTATTTTCAATCATCTTGAGAAGTCGCGAATAACGTCACATCTTTAAATTCCCTTATCCTATTCGGTTTTGGTATAAATGCATAATACGATCAAAATAAAGAACGCAATGCTTGTAATCTTTTGGAGTTTTAAATTACACCCAGCCATTGTCGTAAAAAATACACGTCACTCAGAAAGCGGATTAATCACTGTAATCGTGACGAATAGAACAATGTGTATCGGAGGGCTAATTCCGATAACGCTGCGGTCGATTACCATCGATGCAACGGGGACTTGCTAACACTCGCCATTAGCGCAGCGGAAAAACAAATAGACTCATTTCCGAAAGGCTCGAGCGTGCACGGTAGTCGGCCCCCGATAACGGAGCACGTTGCAGCTTGTTATCGGTGTTTCGCCGGAATTCCGTTCTCCATATATAGCTCGAATTCCTTTTTGTTGGCAGCGGCGAGCCGAGCCGAGGGAAATCGGTCGACGATGCGCTAAACCTTGCGGTTCGCCATGGAAACGTCGGTCTCGCGCAAACGGATCCTCGATCCCGCAACAATGATGATGGACTTCTCGTGAGATCTTGATCCCAGCTGCAGCAACGAGACGAGAATGAGCTTGCTGCCGATCGCCAACAGGAGCTTCCTCCACGGGGACCGGAAGTCCTTCCTCCCGACGGAGAAGATCGTCTACGCGACTCTGGACAGTTTGGCTCTGAAAAGGACCAGGCTGCCTCTGCAACTGCTTCCGGTCGATGCAAGCGATCCGTCGAGTGCCAACACCGACCTCGATGTCTCCGAGAAACCATCATGCGTTAACCTCGAGGGAAACTCCGCTCGAAAGGTTTGCACACGTTCTCTACACGCTTTTTACCGTCTACGCTCGAATTTATCTTTGCATCTCTAACTGCTTATTTCTCCGCGGGAACAGTTCCTCGCCACGCGTGACCAGCATTCGAATTCTCTCGAAGGTCGTCGCGGGTTTCGGGTCCTCTGACGTCTGACCTACGTGCTCGATGCTCGTCCTTCTCGCGGGAATTCTTTCGAAGCGGTACCGTTAGTCCGAAGATTCTAGAGCAATTGTTTGTTGGGAAAGTACTTTGCAGTTGGATGGAATGTTCTGGGATCGTCGACGACTCCGTCCTGTGGTTTCTAATCGTGCTTCACCGATGCTCATACAGTATAATAGAGTTCATCGTTGTGTACAGTAGAGTCAGATTCAGTACTTTGTTTGTCGAGGATGCACTTGGTCGTCGAGCCCCGAGTCTTTCAGAATTGATCCTGTGCAATGCAAAAATGTCTGATACTTTGCTTGTCAAGCAATCACCAAATGCATCGTCCTTGAATCGTTGTGGGGTCTTCTAGAATTGATCCTGTGCAATACAATTGTTGTTCCCCAACCTTGAAATATAGAAGATTGTTTGATATCCTGCTTGTCAAGCAATCACCTAATGCATCGTCGACAGGTCTTGTATCATTGATCCTGTGCCTCCGAGTTTCATTCGCTTACATTGAAAGATACTAGTGTCTCACGCCTTTTTAGTTAAAAAAGCACTTAATGGTCGAATACTAGACCCAGGATCATTAAGGAATTTTCTTGTAGAATCAAGCAATCATCTAATCTAATGCATCGTCCTTGGATCGTCGAGGAGCCTTCTAGAATTGATCCTGTGCAATACAATTTTTGTTCCTCAACCTTGAAAGATAGAGAAATGTTTGATGCCTTGCTTGCCAAGCAATAACCTAATACATAATCCTTGTTTTTCTTGTAGAATCAAGCAATCATCTAATCTAATGCATCGTCCTTGGATCGTCAAGGAGCCTTCTAGAATTGATCCTGTGCAATACAATTTTTGTTCCTCAACCTTGAAAGATAGAGAAATGTTTGATGCCTTGCTTGTCAAGCAATCACCTAATGCATAGTCCTTGTTTTTCTTGTAGAATTCCAATTTTCTTGTAGAATCAAGCAATCATTTAATCTAATGCATCGTCCTTGAATCGTCGACAGGTCTTCTAGAATTGATCCTGTGCCTCCAAGTTTCATTCACTAACATTGAAGATACAAGTGTCTCTCACTTTCTTCGTTAAAAAAGCACTTACTGTTCGAATACAAGACCCAGGATCATCAAGGAATCTTTTTGTAGAATTGATCGACTCCAACTAGATCTGGCGAAGGTTGGGCAAACGTTCGTCGTTCTGCTCGTTAAAAATTGGATATTACTGCAGCATTTGCAAAAACAGCAGGAATGCCGAAGAACGTCAGCGTGTTTCCTTTCTCTTTATGAAACCGCTACTGGAGTGGTGCCCGCTTAAATGGTCTCTTTCTCCATCTCGCTAGGCTCTGAATGGGCTGGGAGATGGAATGACGATCATTGATCGCGTGCTTCTACCAGCTGAACAAGAATCGCACACACCTAGACCCGCCTATGACGTCTCCGTGTCTCTGTGCGATTGCCAAAGGCATTTCTTCTGGAGCATTGTAATCCTTTACACTTGAAGCTACTTGGACGCTAGAATTCGAACATTGTATCTGGCCTAGAATCTTTTCATGTTGTCCATACGAAATCGGATTTACTCGTAACACACTTGAACGTTCAGCAATTTATTAAACACACAGGTATTTGGCAATGTAGAAATTGTTTTGTGTTATAATATAGCTCTTTTTAGTAGTGTCTCAGAGAAGACAGTCGAGTGCGAAGGGTTAGAATGAAGGGGGTAGACCATGCGCCTCCTCGTTTCTCGATAATGCAAAGGTGGGGTTTGTCAGTAGCAGAACTGGGGAAAATAGTATTTTAAATAGTAAATAGTAAATAATCCTATATATTTTAAAGTATGTGTACAACTTTGAAAATAAAATATTTTATTTGATGCAGTAATTTTTGAAAATAAAATATTTTATTTGATGCAGTAATTTTTTAAAATAAAATAATTTATTTGGGACAGTAATTTTTTTGAAAATAGTATTTTATTTACAGAATATTGAAAATATTTATATTTTGTCTTTATTTTCAATTTTAATTCCAAATATTATTGCTGAACATCATGGTTCGAATTCAGTACATTTATGAGTGTAAATCGTTTTTTAACGATAAGATTGTTTATGCGGTTTCTCAGAGTATTATAAGAATGCAAAAAGTAAGATATTTTATTTCGTGTTCCAGATTGTTAAAATAGAGATATTTTATTTTGTGGATAAAATTGTTGAAATAGAAATATTTTGTTTTGAGGTTTAGATTATTAAAATAGAAATATTTAATTTTCGAAGTTGTATATCTTATTTAAAATACTATTTTCTTTTAGCAAAATAAAATCTAAAATATTAAATAATATTCGAAATATTTGTTTCGCCAAATAATGCCCACCTCTGGTCATTAGTCAAAAGTGCTTGATAAAAGATCAATCTATGCCGCAATCGCCCTCAAAAGTCCTATTTTCACGTTCACGTAGCTATTTTCATACAGCTACGACAGCTACATGTTGCCGAATAATGCAAATTACCTTTGAGAGTGATTGCGGCCTAGATTGATCTTTTATCTAGCGCTTTTGACTACTGAAAACCCCCATCTTTGCATTATAGAGAAATGAGAAGGCGCACCCCACACCCTTGCAATCGTAGAAACCAGTCTACCCCTACTTGCCGAAGATGGTACGTCACCGTTCCGCTTACGGATTTCATAATAACTTTAATCGAGGGATCGGCGACAGTCAACAACGCCCACCCATCTGTTGACAGATTTCGCCAATCCATAATTACACATAAACGATCCTTACGATCGCGTTATTAGACTCGTGCTTTCGTGCCTTGTTGGTCTCGTACACTTTTCCACGACACAAATCAACTGGAATCGTGATAGATTGTTTCGTAATTAGTCGCTTTGATAGATCGGCGCTTCTAAACCGTTTGACAGCTTAAGCCGTAAAATAAAGACAATATTGGTCTTCTTTGAATAATTTGTTATCATCATAAGCTCAAGAGTGACATTTCGTATAAATTTCTAGGAACGATAGTAGACATATTCCTGATAACATTTGTTGTTGCTATCGAACATTATATACGTGAATGTGTGCAATGATGTAAGGAACACGTACCCGAGACGCCTTTCTACATCAAAGGGTTAACGGCTTTGCTGGTTCGACCCAGCGAAAGGGGCGAGGTAGAGAGTTTTCGTCTTCGATGCGTTAACAAATCGAACACCAAACGATTGCGACGTACCTTCCAGGCAGAGGAGAAGAATACTCCAGGTTCAAGGGCGACGCTATCGTCCGAGCCGGACTTGTCGACAGGAACGCAATCAAGAATCAACCAAGCGATGCCAGGCTTTATCGTCGAACGGGTGACGGAACAGAAGATTGGCTGTCATCGACGGTTAAATATCGATAACAATGATAAGACTTGGACAAACCTCGCGGAAACCGAGCAGAGTGGCCAGTCGAACGACACGGGGTTCTCGGGCGAGGAGACTCGAACGAGGTCGAACTCGAGCGATTACGAGAGGATCGAGCTGCCATCGTGTCCCGTCGAGGAAACGGTTCGGGATTTGGAGAACAAGAGTGATGGGAGCACTCTGTACACGAGCGTGTTCGTGAAATCGGCTTGTTCGAGCAACCTCGAGGAGAAGACGAGCTCTTTGGAGGCGTCGAGAGACCGCGAGAGCGGAGTCGAAGACGATACGGACTTCAAGAAGAAGAAGAAGAAGAAGAAGCGGTTCACGCGGAATGTGCTGCACTTGGTGCCGGACTACCTGGCCAAGGGATCCAAGAGGGCCAAGAGGAAGAAGATCACAGGCCTCAGCCTGTCGCTGAGCTCCCTGAAGCAGCCTAACATGGACGCGAGGACCGGCAACAGTCTACCACTGAATTCCAGGCTCAGGTCCAGGAGCCTCTCCAGGGAGGAGCTCAGTTTCCTCAAGATCTCCTCGCCGACGAACTTTGTGCATGTAGCGTCCGCGACGAGTGCCAGTCTAGTCCGCAACGAGAACGACAAGAACGAGTTCGGCGCGGAACCGGTGACGGTGATCACGCACGAGGAAAAGTGTGCCACGGTGCCACTGCTCGTTCCCTCCTCGAGGAACCAGCACGAAAATCGCGTCGACAGGATGAACTCCGCTCCTGACGCAACGAAGCAGGGTAAGGATGAATAGTGTTGCTTCTAGTACAGATACTGTTCTTTGGGCGGGTTACCCTAATTTGGTCGATAACTCATTTGACCGACACTGTTTTCATTGACGATTTGACTGTGTTAGTGTCGGCCAAACCGTGTCGATGAAGACATTTGTCGACGATTTGACCGTGTAGATGATAACATAGTGTCGACGAAAGTTACTGTCGGTCCAATCGTTGATGAAAACAGTGTCGGTCAAATGAGTTGTTGACCAACCCAGGGTAGCCCCTTTGGGCTCTTGCCGCTGGCGAAACTTTTTCTTTTTAATCATATTGTTATGGTACTTTTATCGATGCAGACATTTTCCTAATTGCGATCACCCCGAATACGATGCCATTATGGATCGTGTGTACTTGTTCAGTTCAGAATTAAATCTTTGCACTCGATTGTCCCCTCTCAAGGAACATCGTACATCTAGTTAACAATTCCAATGGATGTTTCAATGATTCGAATGGATGTATCTGTCCTTTCACGATGCTATTCCTGATCGAAAAAAAGTCTCTTAGTGCGAATAAGAGTTCAAAGAATAGAATGAATGGGCTATTCGGTCTTATCGGTCGCTCAGTTTATCAGAGTTTGAATGTAAACGCACTTAGGGTTGCCATCCGTCCGGTTTTCCTCGGATTTGTCGTACTTTTTATTATAGTGCATCCGGGGACGTCTGGGGAGATTTTCTTTACTGGTCCGGGTTTTTCGATGTTACATACTTGCTCACATTTGCTTTACTATCACTGTCTTGGATTTTGTTCAAATTTGAATATGTTGTTGTGGTCTTTAGTGACCTTTGAACGAATCTCAAAGGATTATTCGATGTCTTAAAAATTGTTGATTTTACAGACGTGTAACAAAAGAGTGTCACCCTTTTTTCATTCACTTACACTAACGAGCATAACTGATTCAACATACTTTGAATCAAACGACTTCAATTTCTCTGTCAGGCTAGAAAAATATTTTGAAAAAATGCATTTTGTCGGAATTGCGAAAAATGATAGTAAAAATTGATTTTTACTACTGTTTTAGCTGGGCCAATAACGAAGATTTAAAAGATGTGTTTGGTCAACTCGTATAAATGATATACGTTCTGAAAAATTTCATTGAAATTGGTTAATTGGTTTACGAGTTATCAACGATCAAAAGTAGTACAAAATTGCAGTTTTCCAAAATCTCGGCCTTTTTACCAATTTTGATCGTGTATAACTAGTAAACCAATTAACCAATTTTAATGAAATTTTCAGAGCGTATATAATTTATACGAGTTGACCAAACACATCTTTTAAATTTTCGTTATTGGCCCAGCTAAAAAAGTAGTAAGAATCAATGTTTACTATTGTTTTTCGCAAGTCCGACCAAATGTATTTTATCAAAACATTTTTTAGACGTCATTTACTAAACTAATTCTTCTAGCCTTACAGAGAAATTGAAGTCGTTTGGTCCATTCATAAAAAAGTTATTCTGATTTAAAGTGTGCTGAATCAGTTATGCTCCTTACTGTATAAAACTAGAACTTTCGAACCGATGAAAATGAGTTTTTAGGAGCTTCTAGTGAAAACGTAAGAGTGTCTATTAAAAATGTTGTCGTTAGAAAAAAATCTTTTATCATCATTTATTCTGCAATTATTTGAAACAAATGCAATGTTTTCGTAGCAGAGATCTTCCTAAAAATTTGAACAAAATGAGGATATAGCCCCAAGCGTCCCCTTGCAAATATCGCCCTCAAAACTCCTAATTTTTCGTTTTAGCAGTATTCGGAAGCATACAGCTGCACATGTAGCTATTTTTATAAAGCTGCGGCAGCTCCATGCTGCCGAATAATGCAAATTACGTCTCGTAAATTGCGGCTTAGATTGATTTTTTATCTAGCGGCTTTGACTGCTGAAAAACGCACCCTTGAAATCCTGGAAACGAGTCTACCCCTTACAAAGTAGTTAAAATCTCCCGGTTTCGGACCGGGGTTTTTATGCTGTACGTTCTTGGCAACCCTAAACGCACATTAACTCGGGAAAGTCTCGCGAACAACGCTTGTTGAATGTACAATCGGATGTCGCGAGGCAACAGGTTGTAACACGTCGCGGCGATTTTCTCCAACGCGAAACAGCAGGTGGTGA
The DNA here is from genome assembly GCA_933228785.1 of Lasioglossum pauxillum. Classification (NCBI taxonomy): domain Eukaryota; kingdom Metazoa; phylum Arthropoda; class Insecta; order Hymenoptera; family Halictidae; genus Lasioglossum; species Lasioglossum pauxillum. The sequence goes on along the minus strand of OW121706.1, from coordinate 26,903,289 downwards.
GGCGGACGAAGGCGTGGACTTGTGGCATGAGATATTGCTGGAGCTGCGAGGACGATCATCGGAGATATTGGAGCGCAGCCAGCTGGTGAAAACCGGAGGGAATCAACTGGTCGAAGGGAAAACGCATGATACGACATCGGCGGAGGCACACGTCAACAACAGTTTTCTCTGGAGCACTCGCGCGAAGAGCCTTTCGAAGCAGCGGGACTATGAGCACGAGGACGAGGCCGAGGATCGACCGTACGACGACGTAGGACCGCTCGATCCGATCGATCAGGTGTGACGCATGTTCTTTGTCCGTTTTCGACGCGTGCTCGATCGCCCCGTCCCTCGATCCGCGATTCTAGCCGAGCTAAATTCTGTGACTGTAAGGGAAAACGCCGCGTGTCACAATTTCAATGAGCTTATGCATTCATTGAGCTATAGAGTATAGTATTTACGTATTTATCAGAAAGAAGTCATGAAAACAAATTCGAAAGGCTCAAAAAGCCGATGTCCGGTGGAAAGAATTAGCGATGAAAACTTTAAACGGCAATACCTCGAAAGTGAAAGTACAGTGGATGTACAAAGTATTCGTACACCTTTTAAAAACTAATAACTTTTTTATAATTGTACCAAACGACCTGATTTTTTATAATCAATTAGAAGCATTAGTTTACAAACTGATATGCAAAAAAGATTTTCCAAAAATTACAATTTACAAGGTTGCAGGTAAAAATAAAAAAGGCATTTTTTAAAACTTTTTTATTTGGGCCCTCAATGAAAATTTAAAACACGTTTTCTAGATCCATGTTCTTTATACACATGTTGGAAATTTCATCGAAATCGATTGACGCAGGAAAAAACAACAGGCGTTGAAAGATGTACGATTCTGTGGATTTTAAGCAGAAACTGATCAAAAGTCGTGGAAAACTACGATTTTCACCATTTTTAACCGCTTGTAGCTCGTGTGTATGTTATTCGATTTCAATGAAATTTTCAACATGTGTATGACTAACATAGATCTACAAAACATACATTTTAAATTTTCATTAAGGACCCAAATAAAAAAGTTTTAAGAAATGCCTTTTTTATTTTTGCATTCAACCTTGTAAATTATAATTTTTGGAAAATCTTTTTTGTATATCATTTCGTAAACCAATGCTTCTAATTGATTATAAAAAATCCGGTTTTTTGGTACAATTATAAAAATGTTATTAGTTTTTAAAAAGTGTACGAATACTTTGTACACCCACTGTATATGACGTGCGGCGTTCTTCCTTCCAACCACAGAATTGTTTTTTACTTCTATTCGTTTATAATCACTGCGGATTTTTATAAAAATTGTCTGTATTAGTTGCCACATACAGAAACTATACAGACATTCATTTCTGCTCTTAATTAATTAATGAAACTGGATACAATGCAAAGGTGTTTTCAAATTGTCTCAACGTCTTTGTTGCTCTACAATTGACCCACTCATTTTTGTGGTGAATACATCAAATCGGCAGATCCCGTTTACTTGCTTTTGTGAAGAGGCGAGAAGAAAATCAAAATATTTTGCACGCATCATTGTTTACCATTATAACTAGAGATGGGATCAAGTTCAATATATACTCACAAATCCGTGTCAATTTCAATGATCAAGTTCGATTTCATGGGTTTCGATTGCTACTTAAAAGCAATGATGTTTCCATGATTATATTCGCAAAATATTCATTTTACATACAAACTGATATCGAACCTCCGAATGAGTACTTACAAGTTTCGAAAGGATACTTAAGTGAGGAGCATAACTGATTCAATACACTTTAAATCAGAATAACTTTTTTATGAGTGGACCAAATGACTTCAATTTCTCTGTAAGGCTAGAAGAATTAGTTTAGTAAATGACGTCTAAAAAATGTTTTGATAAAATGCATTTGGTCGGAATTGCGAAAAAAAATAGTAAAAATTGATTCTTACTACTTTTTTAGCTGGGCCAATAACGAAAATTTAAAAGATGTGTTTGGTCAACTCGTATAAATTATATACGTTCTGAAAAATTTAATTGAAATTGGTTAATTGGTTTACGAGTTATCAACGGACCAAAAGTGGTAAAAATTGCAGTTTTTCAAAATCTCGGCCTTTTGTGTTGAAACAATTATGCTCGTTAGTGTATATACAGAGTTCGAATTCAATCAATCAAATTCAATCAAAGTTCGAACCTGTTTCCGAGGTACTTGATCACATTCCTAATTACAATAGACTGCGGATCTTATTGCAAAATAAAAATGTTTTGCATTGATTGTGGGAAGCAGGAATAATATAAAAATTGATATCATCCCTTAACGACCTTGTTACATTAAAAGCAACATTACAACATTCTTGAATTTTTAAAATATTTTACTGTTTTATATTTCATCCAACCAATGTCTTCATAAATGCATAAAGATCCGCAGTCTATTTATTACTTAAAGATGTATCTGTTAATACCTGTAACACGTGCAAAATAAATTCAGACAGTTCAATCGATCGATATACTTTCTATCCGATGCTACGTGAGCATCTCTGAGTGGTTCAGCGTTGCGTCAGCTTATCTATCGATTTGCCCGATGGAAACGTTGACATATCGAACTCCGCCGTTCTCTCTTCAATTCCAAGGAAGTGCAAATATTTTTCGATCAGCCTGCACCGAACGTGATCTCCTCTCCGTAAGGTAGCAGGCACGATCATCGCGATTTAGGCCACGCATACGAATGCGAATGTCGTGCGCGAGTCGAGGGACGAGTGAATCATTCCGTACTCTGTCCCAATTCTAATTCACTGATTCTTTCTGTTGCAATCGACGGATCAGGGAAATGAGGAAGAAGAGGAGGAGCAATACGACGACGTGGTTTCGGCTTGGGAGACCTTGAAGAAAGAAGAGGACCCACCGATTTCGACGGACGTTGACGACGGCATCTACGACGACGTTGTCTGTCCAAGAAATGTTACCAGTCCTGAGAAAGAATCGGAGAAGAACGAGGTGACGGGTCGAGAAGACGACGATCATTACCTGTCGATCGCGAATGAGTATTCCAGCGTGGAAGAGGAGGACGCCGACGAGATGCTGGATTACGAGCAGGGTGTATACGATGACGTCGGCCTGCCAACGGAGGAGCGGGTCAACAGCTTGTATGCTGGGTCCACATCGGGCTCGATCCTCGGCAAGGAATCCGAGTGGGAGGACCTGGAAGAGCCGACGACCTCGCCTCTTCGCCACGCGAATAGAGACAATGGCTGGCGGTAAGTACGTGTAGCACACTTGGCTCGATCGTGCACGTCAAGTTTCCTAGATCAGTGGAGCATTTTTTGATAAAAATGTGAAGATCTCTCCCAGTCTAATGGCTAGGGTATAAGATGTGGAAATATGGAAGAAGGGAACAAATGTTGGAGACAGGAGGAAGAGGAAATGCGCATGATGTACGAGAGATACATGGGGGAGCTAAAACGTCTGGCAGAGGACTGCGAAGCTGTAGAGAGAACCCAACAAAAACATCCTGTAAACAGGAATACGCAAACAAAATACGACCAAGTTCGTTAGCTTAGAAATACCTCTTGCAATACTGAAAAAAGCGTTTGTAAAAATTAGTTTAAAAGAACGCTATTTAATTTTTAAAGAGTTACATGGAGGGCTAAATTATTCAAACTTGGCTGCTACCTAACACCTTTTATGGCCGTTGGTTTAAAAAGTAACGGCCAAGTTTGAATAATTTAGCCCTCCATGTAACTCTTTAAAAATTAAATAGCGTTCTTCTAAACTAATTTTAACAAACGCTTTTTTCAGTATTGCAACAGGTATTTCTAAGCTAACGAACTTGGCCGTATTTTGTTTGATCTCACAACTTTTTACGGCCACAGGAACTCGGCTCCTGTTTACATGATGTTTTTGTTGGGATTCCATCGATTTTTGTTGAAATTTCATGAATTCTCAAGTGGGTATCAAAGAAAAAAATCTTTTTCTAATTTGCAAGACAAAATCCAAATTCAATGTATCGAAGATTAACACTCTGCCGGCAACGCTCGGATCCGTTTGCCCCCCGCCGCTATAGACGATGCTCGGTGCAGTTTCTTTTGTTTACGTTAGAGCGATTGTTTTTTTCATCAGTATTTGTTGCGACTTCGAAGCTAATAAAACGTATGCTTATGTATGTTATGCTGCTATGTTCATAGAACCTATTTCGTAATGTTTTTTTTTCAATACAACCCCTTTCAGGTGTAAAATTTCAAACTTTTGATAATTATTCCTTTGAGTGTTTGTTATGGTGGACCTATGTACCAAATTTCAAGCTTGTAGGTCAATGGGAAGTACCCAAAAGGTTTTGATGATCTGTCAGTCAGTCGGTGACGATTTTTGAGGTAAAATATCTCGGAACCTACTAATGTTGGAAGATTAATGTTTTGTCAATATTGAGACATGATAGCATTTAACAAGTGTACGAAATTACATCTCTCCATCTGCCTCCAGTGCCGAGTTATAAGCCTATAAAAAGCGGCTAAGTTGTTTCGTGGAAAAGGAGGTAGTGCGAGAACTTGGGTGGTGAACTAACGTGCACCTAGATAGATAGAAGTATTGAAACGATAGTACAAGATAAAGGAGTGGGAGAGGCAATATTTGATGCAAGATATTAGGATAGATTAGCATCGATTATCGAGGGTTTGGGATATGGATAGATGGGTGGATGAATGGATGGATGGATGAAGGGAGAGTGATATAAGGCAAACATTGTAAACCTAGTCCAATTTAAATAAATACTATAATATAATCATTCCCGGTAACTTAAATAAATCTGGATTTTTGCAGAAGAAACTCGGAGACCACGCAGATACTCTCGACCAAGAAGAAGGCCGGGCACAAGTGGTCGAGGAAGATCAGGCGCTCCAAAGTATCCAGGAAGAGCAAGATGCTTCCGGTCCATGACACCATGGCATACGGTCAGTAGCAAACACTCTACTAAACTTCCATTCGCAACGATAAGGTAGCTAAAAATGGCCCAGAAAACGGATGTTCGTCAACTATCGTTGGGACCTCCGGAATTGGCACGTGATCGGTCGCAAATATGAACCCTTAGCACTCGAATGATGACTCGGAAACGCCATTAAAAATAACTGAACGGTATCTAATCAATGACTAAACATTGCGATATTGTATGAGATATTATATCAATTTCATATCCATAAAATTTCAAAAATCATAGCGAATGGAAATATCCTACGTCGGAAGAAACGTCTAATTTTCGAGTTAAAATAGTTCTGGGTGCAAAGGGTTAAGTATTCGTTTGCCTTGTTTCCCTCGTTGGCCAAACGTATTGCCACAGCAAGTGCCAAAAAAAGCGTAGGAATGCTTTCTGTCTTTGCAACTCCCTAATAGGTTCTCGACACTCGGAATCTATAAAGGGCTTTCCATTAAAAGGGGTCGTTTTCGCTCTGTTTTTTATTTGTGAAGATTAGAGATGTCACTCTTCGACACGTGGTTCGTAAACTTGTTAAAAAGCAGCGTTCTTTTATAATTTAAAATAACTTCTTAATGGAAGACCCTGTGGCTTCATAAATTTATATAAATAAAAATGAAATGCTGTTCATTTGTAAGCACATCTCTTGAGAATGGCTGGGCCGATTTGGCTAATTTTTTTTAATGTTCTTAACAGTCCGAATAAGGTTTTTAGGGAAACAAAAATTCGAAAAATTGTCTAGAAAAATGGAAAATTCGGGAAAAAATTAAAGTGCTTTTTTCTATGAGATTTTTGTATGAACTCAAGACCATAACTCACGATTCGAACGATAGATATGCGTAATTCTTTTTTTGTTTTGTTCGTTATGGTCCTGGAAAAGTTTTCAGGAAAAAAAATTCGAGACACTTACAAAGGAAAGTCGGAAAATTCGGACAAACTGCAAAAATCATAATTTTTGGAACGGTACAAGTAGCAGATTGACATGTTTCACTGCGCATTATTGATACCCAATGAGTTCGTCGTCGAACACAGCGTCAAATTTTTATTAGAGAATCACACGGCAGCCTAAATTAAAATAAAATTACATTTGTTTTTACTTTTGTGTTGTTTCGCGATCTGTACAACAAATGTAGTTATCTTATTTACCCGTCCGGAGGGCTCGGTTGCGAGGGCGTGACGTAGCCAACCAATAATAAATACAAGAGACAGCTGTTGCTAGAAAATTGATCAGCAGAAACCAAATAATTGAAACCAAGGATTAAATCTTGATGGAACATTGCGAGCGGAATTGCAATCTCGATGAAACACAAGTCGAATCGTTTTCTTTCCGGGGAACGGAGCTTCGATCCGGGTTCCAGCCGAGTTTCTCGGCTCTTCCTCGAGAAAGAAGTATATATTTCCATCGCGGCATTCTTTTTCCGACGTGAGAGAATCCGCGAACAAAAACCGAGCTCACGTTTTCTCATCGTTGCGGAACAATCCGTCTCGGTGCGGTCGATTCGACGCTTTCGAAGACCGTACGACAAACGGTGTAATACCTTTAGCTCTGACGTACAATAGCCTGCGATTCATAGAAACTCACTGGTGATCGGATTCGATCATTCTTAACGGTTGAGATCTCCGTATGCGTAATCTTCCGACAGTTCTAACATTACAATCATTCTTCCGACGCGAGGAGAGCGTAATCGGATTACGTCGAGTCGTAGCTCACCGAAAAGGCTGGAAAGAAGGACGGGCGCGCAGGGGAATTCCAGCGGATGCCGTTTACCTTTAAGAATTCGCGGATCGTAAGGAGGTCGCGCGCATGATGACGTGCATGCGTCTCCTAACCGAATATGCTTCGACATCCGCGCGAGACAAGATTGCGAAACAAAACGCACTCGAGACTTTGGAGAAGGCGGAAAATCGATCATTTCCACGTGGATATAGTCCAGTCAATGAATGCTCATAACGGGGGTATAGAGGGAAATGGAAGGAACACAATTTTTAACATTGGGGCTTTGTTTGGACTAGTTAGGGGGTAAACATACTAAAAGTCCCCACTCCTAGGAGGTGAGCAGGGTGCAGGGCGGCACACAGTGGTCCGGATCGAAAAATTCAGTGACATTTTGTCGAAAAATGAACTTTCTCATATTGACATGTACAAAGTTTGTATTGCTTCATAAATATCCATCTACCTCGAAAATAAAGAAATTAATAAAATATAATTAAAATTATAATCGCGACGAACACTTAAAATTGGGCATTTTGAAAATAGCCTGTTTCGCAGAAAAAAGATACTTATTTTTATCTGGATGCCCTGACACACCTGTTTAATATTTTTCCTCTGTTCTTCTTTTAAAATGAAGAGAATTCCATTACGATAAATATTTACACTGACAATTTAAAATTAATTTAAATAATGTATTAAAAAAATAATGTACAGTGAAGGCTCGGAAATTGTCAAAATTCTTCATCTTTGATACGGAATATCTTTTGAGTTCCAATTAGTACCGCATGTTTACAAATTGTACAATGTTCAGTACACTTTTCCCTATATAGTTATGCACGATTTACTATCAACATCGTCCATCGACACAAGTTATTAGTGATTCAAGTGTATCCATCGCTGCGTCGAGCGCCAGGATTGTGCGAGACGCGAAGAACCTCGCGCGCGTGCGAGCAGACTGTTTTGATTGTAGCCTACAGTCAATTGTTTATTATATGCTGCTATAAGAGTAAAATCACAAAATAAAAAGAAAAGGCCGCTAGATCAAGAAGCTGCTATACAAAATTAAAGCTGACAAAATGTGCCACAAAATTGATTCGATTCAGTTTTTCGCTATCTCGCATAGTTTCCGAGATATCCGCGCTCAAAGTTCACTAATTGTGAAAAAGAAATTTTTGCCTCATGTTCTTTGCTTTATTTAACTAGCTAACTCTTCAGCACAATTAGTGAACTTTAAGCGCGGATATCTCGGAAACTATGCGAGATAGCGAAAAACTGAATCGAATAAATCTTGTGGCACATTTTGTCAGTATTAATTTCGTATAGAATGGTCTTATTCCGAGATATAAGCGGAAAACCGAAAAAGGGGCCTTCTACATGCCCCCCCTGCACCCTGCTCACCTCCTAGGAGTGGGTACTTTTAGTATGTTTACCTCCTAACTAGTCCAAACAAAGACCCAAAGTTGAAAATTGTGTTCCTTCTATTTCCCTCTACAACTTTTCGTACTTTCTCACGATCATCTTCGTTCGACTGCATCTTCTTTCGAAATGATGACAACGAGTCAGATTGAATTGGAACAGATTATTATTTTATTCGAACTTAATTCTTGTAGAACTTCTTTGTGAACAAAAGATAAAATATCTACTAAGAGGATCTACAGTGGAGTATTTGCCCCAAAAAGTTGGCCAAAGCTATTTTAGCATTCATAGTGTCGTGAGTTATTGGATTCGTCTTTACGTCAGCTACAACAATATGTAAGAAAAAATACATAGTGACATTTAAAAAACTAAGTTGACCATAATATTTTATTTTAAAAAACAGTGTTTTATAATTTGTTGTATGGAGATTTATAGAAACATTTATTTGCCAGATTATCGGCTATGCACGAAAAATCGTGGTAACTATTGGTTATTTTCAATTTGACCCTGACGCGATGCACCCTGCTTATGATCCATACATCGCAGTACAATTCGTTTTGCATTGTCAACAGAAGCCTAAAAATTTCTTTCTTGAAAATTCTACAAATGCGAAGTATCGCAGTAAGTAATAGTTCAATCTTCAAACTTGAACAATTTTTAACAGGCAAACTATAAGGTAGTGAAAATTGCTGAAAACTATTAGGTTCGAGGGAAAGTTCTGTCGTATTTTAAATAAGCAGATAATTTTGCTTGCAAATCAAAAACACATGTTGCTAGCGAGTCATTGGGAAACAGGAATTGACAGGTGATTTGGAAGACGACAACAAGTTGTTACAACTAATGGAAATTATATTATTAAATAATATTAAACATGTATTTTAATAAATTGATTCAAATGTTTTCTTTAAAATACAACAGTACTTTCTTCAGAAACATACGAATACTACAAAAATCTTTACTTTCAACACAAAACGATGATACATGTATTCCAATAACTAAGACAACCAAAGTTTTTGAGGCAAATATTCCATTGTGCGGCGGAGATTTAAGGATTATATGTATCACGAAATCGAGTGGGTGAGCTGTAAACAGCAGGAAGATTAAAAGAATTTAAGAGCGTCGATATCCTCCATCTATTACCGAGTCAGACTGATGCATCGAACACATTCTATTCAATATGTAAGTGTGTCGGAAGTTCTTTCAACCGGAAATAAAATGCTACTTTTCTGTCATCGATATTTAGCCATCAGTGACGATACAAACACACAGTAGATATCAATTCTCTTTTTCTCATAGGAAATTATCAGCAACACGGAAGTTCTAATAAGCTGTAGAAATCGAAAAACAATGGCTTAAAATTAATAGAGAAAGCAAGACTATTTAGTCTTTACTTCCTGCAATTGACACAGAAATGTTTAATTTCTGAAAATTCGCTGTCCAATTACCGCGCATGAGGAAGATCCTTTAGATCGCGCATACACTACCGGCCAAAAGTTTTGAATCACTTGCTGATTTTTGTAAAAATCGAATATGTCGATAAATTTTGAAATGATCCATCGTTGTACTATCAAATATTAACTAGTTGAATGATATTTCTAAACAGATTTCAGCAGTTTCGATAATGCTCTTGTATAATTTATAGACCCAGAGTAAGACAATGTTTGCAATGCACTTTTCTAAGGACATCTTTGGCAACTTCTACAAGAAGCATGGAAAAATATCAAATTAGAAACATTCTGTTATTAAAAATAAAGGCAGTTTTTAAATGAAAGAGCAATTTGAAGAAAAGTACGCATTCCTTGATAAAAAAAAAATAATACAAAATGTAAAACATACTGCTCGTAAGTTTTTTGACAAGTTAATCTTCCTTGGTTGTTCTAAAGGCATTCAGTTCTTCCTATAAACTTTCTGTTCCTCTGAATTCAGGCTGTGATTCCAAACTTTTGACCGTTTTAGTGTAGATCCTCCAAAGTTCAATATCAAATACAGTGGTTGTAGAAAGTATTCGAACACTGATTTTCAAACAAAACTGTGAAATTGTTGTTTATTAACTATTTTTTCTGGAAACTATGAATATGTACATATTCTGAGAAGCCTATAGAATAAATAAAATGCAAAAAACAATTAATTTCTTGATTAACTTGCGAATGTAATAAGGAAAAACAAAAAATCGGCTGAAATACACCAGCAAACAGTATTCGTACAGTTTCTAGCTTTTTACAAATTGAGAAGAAAAACGTAATGTAAATTAATGTGACATTAAAAAATTATTAATTAATATTTGGTTGGATAGCCTCTGGATTTTATAACTGCTGCAATTCTTCTCGGCATTGAATTTACTAAATTTGAGGTCAGGTGTTGTAGGATCTTGTCCCACTCTTCCGTCAGTGCATTTTTTAAGCTCTCTTTTGAAGAAATTTCATGTTTTCTGATCTGTTGTTCTAAATAATCCCACAGGTGTTCTATAACATTGATATCGGGAAATTGTGGCGGAGTTTTCAGATACGCCGGTGTGTTATGTAGTATCACACTCTGGTATTATACGCAGTATGCTTCGGATCATTATCGTGCATGAAAACGAAATCATCTTTAATATTCATTTTCTCTGCATTGGGATCAAGATTGCGTTTCAAAATGTCAATATAGACCCTGTGGTTCATTATTCCATCAATAAATTCTAATGAGCCAACACCAGCTGCTCTCATGCAGCTCCAAACAAGTACTGAACCTCCACCCTGTTTGACTGTAGGTTTTAAGTTTTGTGGTTTCAATTCTGTATTTTTTTTTCTCCAAACGGTCCATTAGACCCAAAAACGTTGAATTTACTTTCATCTGTGAAGATCACTTTATTCCAGTACTCCACTGGTGTAGTTATATTATTATTTTCGAATTCCAATCTTTTCTTTCTATTCGTTTCACTTACGAACATTTTTTACGGGCCATCCGTCCGTGATATCCTGAATTTCGTATAAAACTGCGCACAGTACTAGCAGATACATCAGTGTTTAAATTATTTTTAATGTGTTCAACTATTTTTATTGCACTTATTCTTGGATTTGTCTTTACCATTCTAATAGTATAACTGTTATAAATAGTATACACTGTTAGCAGTGTATTGATTGATTTTTAGTGCACGTCCACTTCTTGATTTATTTTGTAGTCTTTTTCGTAGCCCATACCTGTCAATTAAACTTTGTATAGTAGATCGCGGTCTACTTACAATACACGAAATTTCTGCTAAACTGTTACACTGATTGTGGAAGTTAATAATAATTTTTCTTTCTTCTATCGTTGTTTCCGCACGTTTCCGTCCCATTTTTCAATGACAACTTTGAATATTTCGGAATTTTTATATGCTATTGATGCCAACAACGTTTCTAAATATATTGAGGAAATCAATCGTACTTACACCGCAATTTGTTTACGTTTAATGGTATCTTCGCGTTAAGAACTGTTCCCTACGCAGTTCGAATTAAGTAGTGTACAAATACTATTTGCTGGTGTATTTCAGTCTATTTTCTGTTTTTCCTTATAACATTCGCAAGTTAATCAAGAAATTAATTGTTTTTTGCATTGTATCTATTCTATAGACTTCTCAGAATATGTACATATTCATTGTTTCCAGAAAAAATAGTTAATAAACAACAACTTCACAGTTTTGTTTGAAATTTATCAGTGTATGAATACTTTCTACACCCACTGTATTTCACAAGCTGATCGAAAAATATTTGTACTTCCTTGGAATTGAAGAGAGAACGACTAAGTTGGTTCTGTCGACGTTTCCACCTGGCAAATCGATAGATAAGTTGACGCAACGCTGAAGCATATCGATCGATTAAACTGCCTGAATTTATACGATGTTACAAGTTTTAGAAGACACATCGTTAAGTAATAAAAGTTATAATGTTAAACAATGACGCGTGCAAAATTAATTTCAATTTTCTTCGCGTAAAATACAAAAAAATGGTAACAGCAAGTAAAAGTGATCTGCCGATTTGATGTATTCGTGACAAAAATGAATAGATCAATTGCAAAGCAGTAAGGACAATGAAAGAATTTGAAAATACTCTTGCATTGTTTCCAGTTTCATAAATTAATTAAGAGAAGAAACAAGTGTTTATATAGTTTCTGTATGTTGCAATTAATACAGACATTTTTTATAAAAATACGCAGCGATCATAAACAAGTAGAAGTAAGAACAATTTTGTGGATGTAAGGAAGAACGCTGCACGTCACATACTTTTACTTTCGAAGTATGCCGTTTAAAATTTTCATCACTAATGCTTCGACATACGACATCGGTGAAATTGAATTATTTTTTTTAGCCTACCGAATTTGTTTTCATGACTTCTTTCTGGTAAATACATGAATACTATACTCTACAGCTCAATTAATGCATAAACTTAAATTTTTGAACAAAATTAATTATGATTTGCTTCACGTAAAATATAAAATCATGGTCCTCGCGCATTACATGAGGTAATTGATCTGCCGTTTTGATGTATTCACGACAAAAATGAGTGGATCAATTGCAAAGCAGTAAAAACGTTAAAAAAATTTGAAGATACTTTTACATAGTTTTCAGTTTCATAAATCAATTAAGAGAAGAAACAAGTGTTTATGTTGCAATACATTCGAATAAAATTATCTGCTCTACGTGATTCCAAGCGTTTCGTAAAGAGATACAATAATCGAATTTAGGCGATCCGGGAGAAATTTCCGAACTGAAAGGTTTCAGGAAGAAGATTGGAGGTTCGGGCCGCTCTCTCTTTCTTAAAATCGTTAATCGTTTCGCAACGACGTTCGACGCGGCGCGTGTAGCGAGCGATCAACCGCGAAAAGTAGGCGGATCGAATCCGAACGAAACCGATCGAGTGTCAAGGTTGCGCGCCTACTCTCGCAAGATCGCGAGCTTGCGTCAGGCGAAAAAGAAACGCGCGCTTTGTTCTTTTCGAGATCGTCGCAGCGGAACAGCTATACAGAGCGATTCGTCGCGCCGTGCATCGCATACTCGCGTCGAGTAAAAGTGTGCTCACGCCGCGTGTTTCTCTTTCTCTTTCGCGACGTGCGCGCGAGTTCTTCCTGGAATTTCCCAGTCTGTCGCAACGGTCAGCTGAGCATCGCGAATTTCCTGAATTTCGAAGGACGACGCAGAGACTATCGTTGCATCTGCGCCGAAACTCGACAATCTTCAATTGCAACGACCTCATTAATCGAGCCGTTATCAATTAACTCCTTGCCTTGTAATAACGAGGCTGATTCGTCATGACGATCTCCAACCGAATTTACTGTATTTCATTTATACGTGTATCGTTCGAAGAATGCGGACACATATTGTTACTAGACTGTGAATTTTACGAGAAAAACTATTTATTAATTACAGTAAAAAGCATGACAGATTCAACACACTTTAAATCAAAATAACTTTTTTATGAGTGGACCAAACGACTTTAATTTCTCTGTAAAGCTAGAAGAATTAGTTTAGTAAATGCGTCTAAAAAATATTTGGAAAATGCATTTGGTCGGAATTGCGGAAAATGATAGTAAAAATTGATTTTTACTATTTTTTTAGCTGGGTTAATAACGAAAATTTAAGAAATGTGTTTGGTCAACTCGTATAAATTATATATGTTCTGAAAAATTTAATTGAAATTGGTTAATTGGTTTACGAGTTATAAACGATCAAAAGTGATAAAAAGGCCGAGATTTTGAAAAACTGCAATTTTTATCACTTTTGATCGTTTATAACTCGTAAACCAATTAACCAACTTCAATGAAATTTTCAGAGCGTATAAAAATCAATTTTTACTATGGTTTTTCGCAATTCCGACCAAATGCATTTTTTCAAAATATTTTTTAGGTCATTTACTAAACTAATTCTTCTAGCCTTACAGAGAAATTGAAGTCGTTTGGTCCATTCATAAAAAAGTTATTCTGATTTAAAGTATGTTGAATCAGTTATGCTCGTTAGTGTACACTGCTCAACAAACTTCAGTTTCTTTTAAATAGAGTTTTCTGCGCTGATTCCGAATCTGCCTTTAAATTTTCCCCTAGACGCACTGTTTTTGAGAAATTTGATTTTAAAAAGAAGACATACTTTTCAACTTTAAAGAAATATTGTGATGGTACTATAAAAGACATTGAATTGTTCTTTACAGGAAAAGATTCTGTAGACTTGACTGCACACAGTGATATCCAATATTAATACACTATGAATGAATTTGAGACAATTAAAGAATTAAGAGTATTTAAGAACTCTGATGTACTAATGTTGGGATTATTAAAAAAGGAAAGCACCTTCTAAATGACTGCTGTGTCGTGCAACTGATGCAGACAATTTCCTAATATTTACGTCATCGGCTTCTTTTAAATGGAAATACAATTATATGTTTATTGTTAGTGCTCATTGTCAGCAATATAAAATAAAAAAGGCTAATAAAATATTACTGAAATTGAAGTAATTATAATTGTGATGGTTGTGGAGGAAATTACAAGAGAAAAGTTAAGGGTTGAACGTATTTAGTCGAACACATGTTGTTACAAGACTGTGAAAAACGATTTATTAATTATATAATCCTTTAATACAATTGAAGGATTCAAAGAATTTAAGAATGCTGACGTACTAATGTTGGGATTATTAAAAAAGTGTCGTGCAACTGATGCAGACGATTTCCTAATATTTATGTAATCGGCTTCTTTTAAATGGAAATACAATTATATGTTTGTTGTTAGTGGTCATTGTCAGGTGTACGATAGATATTTCATTTACATACGAAATATTACTGAAATCGAAGTAATTACAATTGTGATGGTTGTGGAGGAAATTACAAGGCAACGAGTTAAGGGTTGCACGCACTTAGTCGATCGAGAACCCATTAAATCAGAATAGTCATCATCACGAAGAAAATGGTCCCTGAGGGTCACGCAATACAATTTCCGTCGACACCGGGAGACGTCTTGTGTACTTCTTGCATGGAAACAAAAGTTTAAGCTAGTTAAAAAAAAACAGTGGGCCACCGTGCGTGTACTGCAACATTTAGACATCTGCAACAGCTGCTCGTGTTTCCGAGGAGTATTTTTCCGTGAGAAAATTGGCCGGCAGGATCGGTTGGGCTGCTCCAAAGAGCCAGCAGATTTCCGGCTGACCATCGGAGCCGAGGCTGAAAAACGTCGGATCGACTATCGGCTGGCGGAGAACCGTCTCGGCGTCTCGGGAACCGGACTGGAAGAGTTCTCGTCGAGGTGAAAGCGCGTGTTGCGCTTTGCGCTCCCTCGGTGTGTCAGTCACGGCCGAGCCGTTGCTCGCGTTGTACGGGCGTGCAGGATCGCGAGGACGAGAACAGGATCGAGAGATCGGTGGGACGGGAGGAAGAGAGGAGAGAAACGGGAGTGTATCGTGTCCGCGTTTCGGCGTTTTATAATCGGATCGCGACGGGAAGACGCCGAAGTCGCGTCGAGACTCGCTCGCGACGAGTCGAAATGTCGTGGAAATGAGACAGACCTTGAAAACATTCCGACGACCGAATACGCAAGGTAAGTGGAGAGAAAACCAGTATCTATCATCGTCAACAGTTCTCCCAGCTCATTCCTCGAGCCCGCGGGCGCCAGAGCGAACGGGGAACGCGAAACTTTCCGTCTCGGGATCGCTGGAACGATCGCGGAAACCGTCGACGTAATCGAACGACGCGATTTCACGAGCCGAAACGAAACGAAACGAGACGGCTCGGGACGATTTCGCTTTCTTCGTTCGCTGACCGCCATGGATGGGCCTCCTCCTCCGCTTCGACCTCCCACCTCCTGAAAAAGATTCAGCCTTCGTCGGCTCTTCGAGCGACGCCCACGCTTCTCTCCTCTCTGACACAACGCTCTGACCGTGAACGATCGTTTCAAGTGTCCGTGAGCCTCGGCGGCGGATCGGTGTTGCTCGTTGGTCGCACGAAGATCGAGGAATGGACCGGCGAAGGATCGAACGATCGGACCCGGACGCAGCCGCAGCCGCAGCCGGCCTCCGCCAGGACCCAAGGCCTCGTACAGATGAGAGTGATCGACCTGGACGAGGACGTCGACACGCAGGAGGCGTCCTGCTACGTTTACGAAGGTCCCTGCCACGGAAAAATGCGAATCGCTTTGCCCGGACTCCGTTCTGTCGAGTCCAGTACACCCTTTAGTCGCGCAAAGAAGTCCATTCGTTGAAATATACACAGATGACCTTGAAATCTTGAGGAACGTGACCCCGACAGGAATTGTTTGTTCGCCACAATAATTACCTCGTCGGAGGAAACGATTTCCTTCTTTGAATTCTTTTCTGTCGTCAAAGATAAAACCGGTACTACGTTGTTCACCTTGTGTGTATCCACAGTTCTGAATAAAATAAAAAAGAACGGTTGCGTGATCATTTCCCACTGCTCCAACATCGTCGTCCGCTCGTTTACTGACGATCAAACAATTTGTAGACAACGCGTCCGACGACAGCACCTACGAGAGCCTGCGCTCCTTCCAGCAGGATGACTTCAGCTCGGATTCGGACCCGGAACCAGAAACGATCGAGGCGAGACCGGTGGACAGAGGAACGACGGAGGTTAGAGTCCAAGAAGAAGCAGTGCTGAGGCCGCCGACCAAGCCGAATCCTCCTCCGCCTCGCGAGGCCAGCTTGACGCAGACCCTCGGCAGAAGGATCAAGATGCTGCGGAGGACCTGGAGCATTACCAAGGGCAGCCTCGGTCGGATGCGCAGGAGGACCTCGGCCGGCGACGAGAACGTAGCACCTGCTCCGAGCCCGAATCCCGCCGATGAGTCCTGCAACGATCAGCAATCCGGCTCGGACCCCGCGAGATACTTCGGTCTGGCGAGGCACTTCAAGAAGAGCGTCTCCGGATTTTCCACGTTCTACTTGAATGGCGCCGTCACGCCTCCAAACGGCAGCAATGGGCCCACGATCGGGCCCGGAGACGACCGCCTGGGACAAGAGCCGGTGTACAGTAACACCGTCGGTCAAACAGGTGAGTCTCTTTTCGGACGAGAATCTTTCCTCAGATCAACCCTCTTTCTTAGAGAACTACATCGTATTGGAGAAGAACATTTGTGAACCACAGTCTCATTTCCAGATCCCTACAGCATCCTCGCCGAGCAGGAACCTCTCTATCAATTCTACGCGGCGGCGGCAGCCAGGGCAGCGTTCGATTCCAACTCCGATTACTACGACGAGGTAATATTTGGATGGTCTTCCTCTGTTTGAGAGGTTCGAACCAAGGGTGCCAGCGCGCCCGTCCAATTACAATTACAAGGTTTACAAGAATACAAAATGACGCTCCAACATTGCAATGAGGACTTCAGAAGCTTTCAATTGTGATTCCTGGAAGTCAAATCTATGTCTGTGCATATCAATAATTTGTAGTATTCGGCAGATACCGCCTGTCACGAGGCATCCGAAGCAAGCACGATATCACAAGATGGCCGCCAATGACAGATTTTCGTAAATATTGAGAGATTTATCGTTCGAACAAAAAAAATTGCTCTGCATCGACATAGCCAGGACATGTACAAAGGCGGTGGTGTGTAGTTTTAGCTGATTAATTAATTATTCAAACACGAAAACTGTTTCGGAAAATAATACAGCACGTCGAGGTTCCGAAATTTTGCACTAGTAGCACCACTGTCTCTTTCCTAAACTGCACGTTACAAATGTTATAATAGAATACGGCTGATAATGCAGGTCGATATTATATTGTCCATTGATAATACAGTATCCATCGTCCATACAAACACTAAATTTATTGAACAAAAACACTGGTACGCGAAACGGCTATCTTCTGACGTCTTGCTTACTTCGGTTACCTCGTGACAGGCCAATATCAGTGGTGCTGGACAGGCAATATCTGCCGAATATTATAAATTACTCTAATAACGGTATAATGTCGTATAACGTACGACCTGCATTATCAGCCGTATTCTATTGGAACATTTGTAACGTGCAGTTTAGGAAAGAGACAGTGGCGCTATTAGTACAAAACTTTGAAACCTCGAGGTGCTGTATTATTTTTCGAAACAGTTTTCGTGTTTAAATAATTAATTAATCAGCTAAAATTACACGCCACCGCCTTTGTACATGTCCTGGCTATGTCGATGCAGAGCGATTTTTTCGATTCGAACGATGAATCTCTCAATATTTACGAAAATCTGTCAGTGGCGGCCATCTTGTGATATCATGCTTGTTTGAAGGTTGAGAAAGAACATTTGTGGGTCGTAGGTCGTGGGCACGGTCCCGCAGTCAGCTACGGACCTGGTGAGGCCAGGACACAGGACATTATGGCACCAGACGCCGCAGGTTATCGGCAGCGATCTTCTACGTGAGTGGTTCAATTCATTTGGTGGTATACGAAACTGCGTAGCATCACAGACGAGGTATAAGGACTTTCATTTCGCCTGTTTGCGTGCAAATGAAGCGATCCAGCACGCGAAGCAACGATTCAGAACAGAAGTAGACCTTCGGCATGAAGATTGGTAGCATAGACTCGTCTAAATCGGTATTTCAGAACATGAGACACGAAGTCCCGTAAGATGATAGGTCTATCTTATACCTCGTCTGTGGTAGCACGTTCTGAAACGAGAGAGACGAAGGATGACCGGTCTCAACACAAAATTCACGCTGCGTTTTCAGAACGCTTGTCCGCGGAGGAGAAGAAAATCCAGGAGGCGAAGTTCGAGATTCTGACCTCGGAAGCCTCGTACCTGAACTCGCTTCGCGTTCTAGAGAACGAGTTCATGAACGAAGCGTCGATCAACGAATCGCTGACGCCCGACGAAAAAGAGAAGCTGTTTGGCAGTATTCCAGGCGTGCAGCTCGGGTCCGAACGATTCCTGGCCGAGCTGGAGGCCGTGTGGAGACAGGATCCGATGCTGCACGAGCTGCCGGACGTGTTGCTCAAGTACGCCGACAGGTGTTTGGATAGCTACGTGGCTTACTGCTCGAACCAAGTCAGCATAGACCACACTCTCAAGCAGTTGAGGTAAAACAAGTGAGAGATCTCCTCGTTTCCAGAATTGCAAGGGTGCGGGATGCGCCTTCTCATTTCTCGATAATGCAAAGATGGAGGTTTTCAGTCGTCAAAAGCGTTAGATAAAAGATCAATCTAGGCCGGGATCGCCCTCAAAAGTCCTATTTTCACGTTTACGCCTCGTAAACCTAGATTGATCTTTTATCTAGAACTTTTGACTACTGAAAAGCCCCATCTTTGCATTATGGAGAAATGAAAAGGCGCATCCCGCAACCTTACAATCCTGGAAAAACGAGTTTACCCCTTAACACGTTCACTACCAGCGTTTGTCTGACGTCAAGTCTTGTTTGCAGGACACGGAAGGGTCAGCGATTCTCCGAAATCGTCTCACAAATAGAAACGCGGCCCGCTTGCCATAGCCTATCGCTGCACTCCTTCCTGATGCTGCCGATGCAACGGATTACCAGGTGAGACTGATCGAAATCGATGCAGCTCGTTAATCACGCTAAATGAATCTGCGTCTTCCTGGTTGTTGCAAGTTTGTTTACCATCGATACTTTCCCCAGGCTTCCCTTGCTGGCAGACGCTGTCCTATCGAAGCTGTCGATCGAACACCCTGACAGATCTCGCTGGGAGACAGTGCTTTCGAGCCTCAGCTACGTCGTTGCCGAGTGCAACGAAGGTGCACGTGCCGCGGCGAAGGAGGTAGAAATGGAGAGCTTGGCCAGGTAATATTGAGGACAGTCGCTTGAGGCAAGATGTTACAATGAGCGATAACAGTTTGCAATAAGTGCGGTGGTTGAAAAGCCTCGATAATGTAAACGTAAGGAAGATGCACAAAAGGTTTCCTCGTCGACAGGAGACTGGAATACTCATCGAAAGTGAAGCCGATTCCCTTGAACGGGAAGCACTTGGTGAAGAGCGGGGCGGTGGTGCAGTTGCTGACGAAGGCCGACGCGGAGTACAAGCTCACGTTTGGGAGGAAGTTTAACAAGACGCCGCTGTACCTCCTGCTGATCACCGATTACCTTCTAGTCGCAAAATATAAACCCAGGTGCGTGATTAAATTACAGCTTCGACCGTTTCTGTGTACCTCGACGAGTGTTGAACATCTTCGGGTGTTTTCGTTGCAGTACTACTCAAGAGGAGACGTACACCGTGATAGACATCTGCAAGAGGAGCCTGATCGCTTTGGAATCAGCTCCGGAGGATTCTCCGTTCGGAGGACGCAACGCGATGTTGCTCACCCTTCTGGAGAACCATTCCGGTCGCCAGGCAGAATACATTTTAACCTGCGATAGCGACACGGAAAGGCAGAGGTGGCTGGAAGCCGTGTCGCCTTCGAAACGAGGTCTGGTCGGCGAAACCTTGTACGAGGTCTGGGACTGTCCCCAGGTTGTCGCCTTGTACAGCTACTCCCCGAATCAACCGGACGAACTATCGTTGCACCCAGGTGATTTAGAAATTCGTATGTTCACGGTGTACGTGGGAACGTGAACGGTAGTTCTCGAGCCGGTGATTTCTCTTTGCAGGGGATGTGATAAACGTACTCAGAAAAATGCCGGACGGCTGGTTCCACGGTGAGAAATTGTTGGACGGCGAACAGGGCTGGTTTCCTGGTAATTACACGAAGGAAGTCGCCTCGGAGCATGTTCGAGCGAGGAATCTGAAGCAACGGCACCGCCTCCTCGTGCTGAACGGCAGCGCGTTGCAACGGAAAGCTAAACAACAGTCTACCTTCTACTGACCCCATGAAATGTAATTAAATTATGAACGATAATAGAGTATACTTTTAATAAAGTCAACTGTACGTTAATAACATCGATCATTGCAAAATCTGCACGGGATACGCGCAGACAAATTATTTCTTCGCTGTCCTAGACCGTAGCTCGAAGTACGAGCCCTGTGATTTTCAGTCGGTGATCGTGATCATTTATTAATTGCATTCGGTCCATCGTAAAGTACGTTCATCTAGCTTTAATTTGAGCCCTCGGAAGGTAAAAAATATCCACGGAAAAGCATTGAAATCATTTGTTTAACAAAGATCATATGATTCTTGCCGCTATTCCCGTAAGATACAATACAAATTCCGACAAGAATCATTGTTCGTATAGCGCCACACCGTGCAGCGGCAAAACGCTCAAACTAGTTGCCAAATTAGTTCCAATATCTACCTCTAGATGACACAGGGCAACGTTTAACAACAGGGTAACGTTTGGCTGGAAGTTTCAGCGTTTCGCCGCTACGTCAAATGGCGCTGTACGGACGTTTGAACGGAGCAGATGATTCTTGCCGGAATTTGTATTGTGTCTTATGGGAACAGCGGCATGAATCATTTAATCTTTGTTAAACAAACAATTTGAATGTCTTCCCGTGGACATTTTTCAAATTTCGAGGGCACAAATTAAAGCTGGAGGAATGCTCTGTATGATAGCTGCATTAAGATTTCAAAATAATCACGAGATCATGTCGAAAATCAACTCGATTTTGAGACGATTCTTGCAGTCAATTTCTAAATATATTCCCGTACGAATTATTTAACATTTGACGGCTTAGAATAAAGTAGACTAGTAAGAATAGCTTCGACAGAGGATCAGAAGAACATAAAGTATGCAATATCATATAAGATTTTATGGAAAAATTTCCTTATATATTTTTTCTTCCTGATGTATCGAAGTAAATCGAGCAAAACAATTTCAGTTTCTTTCATTTACAGGTCGAATCGTCATTTCTTCTTACGGAAATGTCAGAAAATATTAATGGCAACGCGGATCGGTGTTTTTCCCTTTGGAAAACTGAAAGAAAACAGTTGATTATCGCAGCCCGCATTAATGCACTATGTAAATCGAATTTCTGCGTCTGCGCTCGCGATTTGCAATATGTTCCTTTTCAGTTAAACCCCGGGTATCGTCCAAGTCGATCATCCGTCGAGAGAGACGAGGACCAGTCCTCGATTTTCTCATTAGCATCGCCAGCTATCAGTTGACACTTGTGCAACGCGGGATTATGACGCCTCTCTTCCTGCTGGACCGACCGTGGACGGACAATTAAAAAATCGATGGCAAATTCGCGCAGCTTCTGACTTCTAAATTAAGTTCAACTGGTCTATTGAGTTTTCAATCGGTCAAGAGATCGTTGCGTAGAGATCCGACAAAATGTGGACGTTGTTCCGTCTCGTTTTACTGTAAGTAATGATCATTAGCCATTCTAAACCGCAGTTCTTAAATCGTATTCGTTAAATTACAAAAATTTTAAAAGAAGTCATACGTTCCACCCGCATTTAAAGCCATAACTCGTCCTCTACGAAGATGAAGACGTTTGCGCGAAATTCAGAATCAGTCGAGTCAACAATAGTTAGAGCCAGTGGTCATTTCGCACCTTTTCGCGATTGTTTTTCCCGACGAGCACGAGATCTTCGGGGAAACAACAGAAACGATGAAAAAAATTGAGCGACGACGATTAGATAAGCAATAGAATTAGTTACTATTTGCTTAGGCTGCGAGACTATGCCGCGCAAGGAACTGCAAATGCTTCCGTGTTTGCGGAGGAATTAACTTCCGAAAGATTAGATAGTATCCCGGTAATATTTCGATGTGACTATTCGAGGCCGAAGATGCCGACTATGAGAATAGAAATGACCGAAATGGCCAAGTTATCCGCGTACCGAAAGAAACGGGTACTCGTTAACGCGGTCTATCGAACAGGACGACAACTTGGCTGGCAAACTCGAGCGTTTCTGCGAAAGAAGAAGAATGCAGCTTGGGGCACCTGCCGCTGAACGCAACCAGCGAGAAGTGCGAGTTCAAGGAACACGATAGCCTGCTCGTTTGCTTCCACAGTCTCGACGACAGATGGAAATCCGGGTGATTGTCGCGAGTTCACGTCGACAAATATAATACGGAACAACAAGTCCGTTCTAAACTGAAATATCGATCCCTAGGAGCGAGAACGTGAAGACTTTGATCCTGTGCCACTGGTCCCTGGAGACATTCGACCCAGCGGTTGCATTGCACGGATTCTCTTCCTTGAGGAACTTGATAATCACAAATGGCAGCTTGGTTACTCTGTCTTCGGCGTTTCCGGCTGAGATTCGACTGGTAGAGGTACGTTGATCCTCGTCGTTGCGTCGATACCTTTTATCCTCGTTGCTTCGCAGACCATCAAAGTGACTGGGACCAGGTTGGAAAAGCTGCCGGATCACGCGTTCTCCGATCTAGAGAACCTGAAGCGGCTGGACCTGAGGAACAACAGCATCCAAGACGCCAACGTGACAGGACTCGAGCTTCCGTTGTTGCGCGAAGTTTATCTCTCAGGTAACGCAAGAAGAGTTTGTTGCCAGAGTAGATCGAAAGACCATTAAAATGTGAAATCATCCGATGAAGGGAACCCTCTAAAATGTGCCGAGAGCACCAAGTGGATACTGGACGAGAGAGAGGACTCCCCCGGCTGGAAAATCGTCGACAAGAAGAACCTTCGATGCGCCGCGCCCTTCGAGGGCAGACCGCTTTTCCAGGTCGTCGAAATAATCAATGTCAGCACCGTCTGTCAAGTTGTTACTCGTTTATTCTTCCGGCTTGGCTTGCGAACGATGCGTATTTAGGGGATTTACCATTTCAGACGCTTACAGAGGAGTGCATGAAGACGGTGTGCGAGTGCGAGCTGGCGTACGTCGTCAGCGAAGGCAAGAAGCACATTCAGACGCAGCTAATGGCTTTCGTTTCGGTGAACTGCAGCGACCGCGGCTTGACAGAGATTCCCGACTTCTTGCCGGCGAACACCACCACCCTTCGTTTGACTGGAAACAAGGTTCGACACTTTGTACTATCGGAAACTTTATAAATAGTCTCTTAACCATTTGCCGTAACATTTGCTTTACAGTCAAAGCGATTAAAACGTGTTTATCCGCAAAAATGTTGCAGAAGAGAAAAGGAAATTTATATCTTTTGTTTGGCTACATTTGAATGATTAAATATTGACTACAAACGAATCAAATTTGATTTCGTCTAAAAAGAAACGCGTAACATTCGTATTTGTTAGACTTTGTTTAAAACCTTCGCCACGAGTCTGACTCGTCAAAATACGGCAAGTGGTTAATAGAAATGAAAGTTCGGTGAAATAACTGGAAGATGTGGTGGCGATTTTCACGCAGATACACAATCTGAGGCCGCTCACGAGCAATCCTGCGTACAGAGGAGTGATAGATCTCTACCTGGACGACAATCAGATTGAGAGCATCGTTCAGTTGGAGGGATCGAGCTGGCTGGATCGTTTCCGGTTGCTCAGTCTTCGCGGGAACGGACTAACCGATGTTAGCGATTTTCTTTCTCTCGTTTTACTGAAACAGTCGATTAGAAGAATTTTCTCGAGAAGTATCGTTGCCTCCAACGCAGCCTAAGAGCAACCCAGATCTAACCTAGATCTCTGTTTATGTCTGTTTGCCACGGCAAAATCTCCGACAAACATTATATCTGCTGAACCAGAGGATTTACAATGAGAGTACTTAACATGGTAATTAAAGCTTAACCGCCTAAGAGGTGATCAGTCGTTGTTGCTACTGTTTCAGCTGCCTGCGTACGCTCTGGCAAACGTGTTGCAACAGAGTAGAAACGCCGTGGGCCTGTATCTCGGGAACAATCCGTGGCGTTGCGATTGTCTTTTCACGCCCGGTTTTCAGGTAACATTCGAAATGATTTACTAACTACTCCACTCGATGGACGAAGTGAATAGCAAGATTGGTTTCAGGATCTTTTGATCAAGTACACGAACCTCGTAAAGGATATCAACGACGTGAAGTGTTCGTCGGCGGACGAAGACGACAATCGTGGTAAAATTGTAAGCAACTCGGTTGCTGTTAACGTGTGCGAGTTAAATAATACTTGAAAATTTTGCTTTGTCGAAGATACGGGACTTAACGCGCACGGAGATATGTATGCCACCGGATGAAGACCCTCTCTTACATCCCCTGGATGTTTTAAATATTATACTGGCGTTCCTGATACTCCTCATCATTGGCAAGGTGCTTTACGACTACTGGTCCTTCAGGAGGACTGGAAAACTACCTTGGATCGTCACGAAGATACCGTAGAAAATAGAGATCCCTATTTCATGAACGCCGGAGAATGGTGTTGCTTGAATAATTCTAACAATTCTAATTTCTATCTGGAATTATTTGAGCAATCCTCTACATTCCACAGATTGTTACCTTCAACGATCTCTGGTCCTGACAATAGCGACGGTATAAATCGTTGGCTGCTTCCCTTTTCGCAGCGCAATCCCTCACGCCTCGACCTGCGGTGAGAGACGAGAATAAGAACTTTGATAATTTTCGTATAACATAATCGAAAGATACCTTCGCCGGTGTAACCCAACGCGGAGCAGGTCGCGATACAAGTAAGACCGTCGACAGAGTTTTCCACTTTTATCACGGAGTATGTCGGTACTGGGTATCCCTTCTCAAGGCAGAGACGGTAAAGTCTTGTGTGCGCCGGCGAACTTGGGTTCTCCTCAAGATCAATTATCTCCAGCATTCTAAGCGATCGATAGTTCCATTAACAAAGAGACCATTGTTTCACGAGTTGCGAAACATACTCGGAATCGGAGAAGATTGCGGGCAGCCTCGGTTTCTCGGCGTCCATCTGCCAGTTCGCAATCAATTGCAGCATTTTCACGGCTAAACTGTTTTTAGCAGACTCCTCGCTGTCACCTTGGGCAGATGCTGTTACGATAAAGCGTGGCTTAACGAAAGGCAGGTTCGAAGACTAACAAATTTCAAATTGCAAGTCATTTCAAAATGCGGAAGCTTGAAAGTCCGAGAATTTGCAAGATTAATTCGAATGCTCAAATTTTCAATCTTCGATTTCCTAAATTGTCGGACTTTCAAGCTATCTGAACATTTAAAGATTTTTAAAACCACCGTTGAATCCACAGAGTCTACCGCGTATGACAATGACTTTGGAATTGCGACGATTGGGTCCACTGTCATACACGACCGTTTTGTTACAGCGTTTCGCGAAATCCTCTAGGATAGTTAACGGAGTCCTTTTACCCGCTTTTTTCGGCGAACTTTCGTCGCCACTGCCCTAGAATCAATTTAAAGTAATTGAAGGTGTGGATGAATAAAGGTTGTCAAGTTTGTTTTCTGTAAAAGAGTTTTTAACAAAATATGTTGTCCTTTTTTGATAAATGAAGATAATTATTATCTTTTTTTGTATTAGAGATTAACCATAACAATATATATATTTGTAATTGATTTGTGTTATTATCTTCATTCATCAAAAAAGGACAACATACATCGCTAAAAACTCTTTTACAGAAAACAAACAATTTGTTACTTGACACCTTTATCCATCCACCCCTTCAATTGTCAAGAACATATGTACGGAATTCGGTCGTTGAGGGCAACTTACCTTGAACGAGTTAATCGCATTATCATCGTTAATTTCGATCTGCTCTTGGTTTCGAATAGCCTGTTCCGAATCAGCGTTTGTCGTCGAATCGTGAACGTGCATGCGCTTTTCTTTTTGATGAAGGATAACGCAAGCCTTCTCATGTTCTAAACATATTTCGAACCAGTTGACAATAAAACAATACGATTTCAATACAAAGTGATGTACCATTTGAATCTATACTGTGTTCCCTATGCTCCTTGCTCTCGGAACGCGTTCTGCTCTCGCCAACGCCATCTTTACGCACGCGATCCTCCGCTGAAGATTTCAATCACATAAGCGAAACGAATCTTAATCTCGAGAAGCTCAACGGTGACTCTAAAGTTTAAACAATAACATACTTAACGCATTATTATTACCCCCGAACGATTTCCTCATGGCGTTATCCACTACTCTCTCCCATTCCTCTAAACTGCGCGCCTCTTTCGCCCTCTGCTCAGCGTCTACGAGATCGCAGTTTTAAAATCGTTATAAAGAGTATACACTTCGATTAGTAAATAGGAGTGCACGAACGTGTGTTGCCCTTAGAGATAGCAGACTTTTCTGCAACCGAACGTTTCTCCTCCGAAGGACGTCGCACCGTGAACGAATCGTTCGACTGTACCTCAACGTCCCTACTTCTCGAATCAGAGATCCCACTTTGATGATTCGAATCAATGTCTGCGTCGTAGTTGTTGGCTTCCGAGTACTGTACACCTACGACCATTTTGCTACCGCTCTCTGCATTCTTTAATCAACAGTCTGCTTTTCATTACACTGTACAGCAAACTTTCATTTTCCTCCTCTTTAACTCTCGGACAACAGACGATTTTTATATGTAGCTATTTATAATTGGCAATGGTTAGGACCGTTCACAGCTCTAACCTCTAATTAATAATTTTTAAAAATTTATTTTTGATGATATCTCGTGTAGACACATTAGTCTTTCCGATATCCTCAATAAAACATTTTTGAAGAATTAAATTTGTTGAACAATTTCTCATGGATGCATCTTTACAATCTCAGTGATCGTAAATTAAAAAGATTAGAACTCGTCACGTAAACCAAAAAAATTGATAGGCAAGGGTCTAAGACTCGAAGAGGATCTCTAGGTGTAGACATTGTTGGATTTGATAATACTTACGTCGTTGTCAATGGACAATGAATTTTCCGGCGACAATAACTCGCTCGAATCCTCAGAGTTAAGAGTATGAAAGGACGCTGAAGTCTCTAATACAAAAGGGTTAACGTGGTGAACAGGTTTACTAAGGACTGTAACGAGGATTCGATGCAACAGAGGTTCTTCTTTACCTCGTTGTTCGATTACTAGAAAAACCTACCAGTCTCGTGTTGGCACGGTGCTCGCAGTTGTTGAAGAAGGTCCTCGGCACGATCGACCAACGCTTCCATGTCGCACAAGAGAGGCGCAGCGTTTGGAAACCTCTCGAGGATCATGCTCCAGATCAACTCGGCGTCCTCGGTACCTTGCAACGACTTCGGAAGAGCATGCTTCTGACACGCGGAATCCCGATGTCGCGACATTCATCAAACACGTGGCAATACGAAGGCTGTTTCAAAAAAATTGTAAAAAGCAAGCTAAAACGCTTAGAAATGGAACAAGAGACGAGGCTGTTCGAAGCTGTTTCTTGTTGGCTTGTAAAATTCTTGCATTTCAACTATTTTTAATCACGTCGATGGTTTCAGACACCAAACTATTCAAATGCAATAGCAAACTATTTTGCATTGGATTCGAAAACGCAAATTCTTAGAATTCGGAGCCTTAGAATTAAACTGTGGGTCAAAGGGTTCGAAGTTTTCTACAATAACTATTGCAATCAAGAGGAACTACCTAATTTAGAATTAAATATATGGACTATGAAGAACAGTAGACGTAGGCTTGGCATGAAATTTTATTTGATAATAAGATACCTCTTACCACTAAATTTATTACACATCACGTATCTCCTCATCGTATGTGATTGTTAGGAATATATACAAAAAGCCATTACAGGGAATTCCTCGATATACGGCGATACATCGAAAACGTGTAGAGTCCGTTTAAGGTACGTATGAAGACATCTTACTTCTCTAAATGCGAGATGTGTGGTGTTTCGAATGAAGATGTGTACAATTAAAATTAAGTGAAACCATCTATATAGCCAGATTGGTTCGGTTAAGTAAACACGATGTACAATTCATTATTATTAAGCCGATCATTAAATAATGTACGTATTATATTTCTTCCAGTTACGTCTTATTTCAATTACTGTTACGTGTATTTTGTTTTTCGATCCACGAGTGAGAAATTTTGTTTATCGGTACAACGACGTTGTTTGAGTTTCATGTATGACACTACATGCACGACACACGTCACACGTAATAACGTTTTATTACTGTCAACCGTGTTACAAGAAAAATGGACGTCGTAAAACAAGGCATGAAATTGGCTTCTTGGATGTATTTGTAATGTAGAAAAAATAAAAGGAAACTGAAAAGATGAAACTGTTTCGAGTTCCTCTTCCGTAAATTCTCCTCCCTCCTCCTCGCTCCGTTCACTCTTCCATCCTAGTCCTTTTGTGTTTTTGTCGCTCCCGTTCTTTCTTTCCCTCTCTCTCTCTCTCTCTCTGGTCGTTTGTTGTTTCCACTAATCAACTTTCTGCTTGTTGCTTTCTGGCGATTTGTCTCCGTTCATCGGTGAACGTGAACGGCTGCGGCTTTTGCTATGTTTGCTGCCAGATCGGGATCTTGATCTGTCGCCTCTGGATCGTTCGCGACTAGACCTGTCTCTGGAAAACGGAACACGATTTTAGAACCGACAGCCTTATCGATTTGCTTGCACTTGCGCTAATTATATCGATTTCAACTCACTTCGAGGGAGACTTGGCTTTGGATTTGGACTGCGACCTGGACTTTGACCTCTCGGCCTTGGACCTAGAACGAGATCTGGATTTGGACTTTGACTTAGATTTCGACTTTGAGCGGTCTCTTGATCTGTAAAATTATAGTTCAAATGAAGAAGGAGACAGAAAAATTATACGACGTAAGCATAACAATGAGAATTCGTTCACAACTTTTTCTCCGGGTCGTGAGATGCGGTGTGATTGTATTTGAACGAACAAAAAAAGGAACAAAATAAAACAAACAATACGATGATCGTATATAGAAGAGAAAAAAATGAAAAATAAACAACGTGAGAGAGCAGAGAGACGTTTTGTTCTTTCTCGGAAACGAGCCCAAACACAAGGCCAAACGGTATAACATGGGACGTGAGACAACGTGTGACATGTGAATACGGTCGAATCATTGATAAAATTGCGCAAGAAACAAAGCAAATAAATAAAATGCCAAAACAACACAGTCATAATGAAACAATAAATCAATAATGA
The DNA here is from genome assembly GCA_933228785.1 of Lasioglossum pauxillum. Classification (NCBI taxonomy): domain Eukaryota; kingdom Metazoa; phylum Arthropoda; class Insecta; order Hymenoptera; family Halictidae; genus Lasioglossum; species Lasioglossum pauxillum. Next base: position 26,873,406 of record OW121706.1, on the reverse strand, counting down.
ACTCAATTCTGAAATAGTATAACGGAATAGGATACTCACTTGGATTTGGAACGAGAGCGGCTACGCTCGGGGGATTTGGATTTGGACTTTGATTTGGATTTCGAGTGTGCCCTGGATTTCGAGCGACTGCTGCGACGGCTACGGCTACGAGAGCTGCGGCGACTCCTAATACAAAGAAAAACATCCTTTAATGAAGCCGTTAATCAATTGTAATCGCGATTATAAATAGATCGCGGATCTTTATGCAACGTGAACAATTATTTCTTTCGTTAAGCGTTTTATTTAATTATTAAAGAGTGCACCCGCGTGCTGAATTATTCTTAACACGGATGGAGAAATATCTTTTGGAAGGGATAACAATACTATAAGCTTCTCTGGAGCTTTGAGCTGCATTAAAACGACCTTCCACAATTTGTTGCCTTAGCATTGAATTTGCTATTGCTAATTGGAAACTTTCAATTCTTCCGACGATTCTCATTTTAAGAATGCATAAAATCCGCAGTCTAGTTAGAAGCGTGATATAGGTTCATTGAATCGAATGCTTTTTGCCAGAGGCAGTAAATAGCAACTACGAAATCTAATTTGCCTTTATGCGAATCTCAATGTATGCTATGCATGAGAAATCAAACTTGAAGTGTATACGATTATAAAAAATTAAAGGAAAAGTAAAATTATAAAAATGCAGATTTAGAGTCTGTCTGTGAGTATTTTGAAATCATATATTCCCGACAGTTCCTTGATCGGTATCGAGAACGACGATTATACCTTGAGCGAGAGCGGGATCGGCGACGTGATCGTGATCGTGATCGAGATCTTGATCTCGAGCTTGAGGATCTTGAGCGACGACCGCGTCTTTTGTCTTCGATTAATCTGATTCTGCGTCCGTTCAGTTCTGTGTCGTCCAATTTGTCGATGGCGTTCTTCAAGTCTGAGTATGTTGCGAATTCTACAACTCTGTAACAACACGAAACGATTCATAGATAAGCAATTTTGATCTTGTCGACCCACAGTGACTCCCATTAATATTCGGACGCTCTCAGAAAACCTACTTAATAACTCTTTAAATATTGGACTCTTTTGGAAAGCTAGAGCAATCAGGTTACTTAAGGATGCGAAAAGAAATTTTTTCGAAAATTGCAGTTGGTCGGAACTGTAGAGAAAATACTAAAAGTTGCATTTTACAACTTTTTTTATATGGGCCTATATTGGAAATTTACGGAAAAAACGTACGTTTTGTAGGTCTGTGTTAATTATATGCATTATGAAAGTTTTATCGAAATCGGCCGATGCAAAAGAAACGACAGACATTGAAAGATGTAAGAATCCTTGGATTTATTGCAGTTAGGGACCGAAAATCGTGAAAAATTGCAATTTTTACCATCTGTAAACGTTTGTAGCTCATTGCAACGTCGACCGATTTTGATGAAATTTTCAGAATATGTTTAATTGATACATGTCTACGAAACGTGTTTTCTAAATTTTCGAGGTAAGCCCACATAAAAAAGTTGCAATATACAACTTTCAGTATATTCTCTGCAATTCCGACAACTTGAAATTTATTTCAAAAATTTGTTATCATATTGTGTAACAAACCAATTGTTCTGACTTCTCGAAAAAGTTAAAATCATATGGTCCAATATTAAAAAAGTTATCGTCCTTTTAAGTGTCCGAATATTAGTGGGAGTCATTGTATGTTGAAACGATTTAAATCGATCAGGAAACTCACCCTTCATTTCTGCGCTGCTTGTGTGCATCTGCGTATGTCACTTCTCCAGCCTGTCTCATATAATCCTTCAAATCCTGAGCACCACACAAAAAAACGAATTAATATATCGTAATGACATCCGAAAGATTGCTTAACGATTAAAACATTATGATATACGATTAATATTCACGTTATGAATTAATACTAAGTTGTGTTCCTATTACTACTAAGATTAACGCATAGGTTAAAAGGCAATTTATATGTATTTTTCCTGTGCACTCTTTTTTATATCCACTGTACTTGTCCTACGTAATAGCTCCTTTCCTACTTGCAGACACGTGTGCTCGAGAGAGTGACTCTATTATCCTTACTGAAAAAAAGGAAAGCAATGTCCTGTCCCTGTTCCGAATCTTCAGTGTTGATTATTAAGTTGGAAATATGTGCTCGAATTTAGTATCTGTGATTGACGCAACCTTTCTTTTTATGCAATTCAATCATTGAAACAAGTTTTGTGGTTCAGTCAATAGTTACACCTCCGCCCTGCAGAATTTTCTACGAATTTTCCGTTCCCGAACAGAAAATAAAATCGGTATGCGTCGAGGCAGCAGCAATCATTTCTACGCGTACAATAATTCAAGAAATATTTCTGCAGAGTGGCTCACAATTACATCATTGCAGCATAGAGAGAGAGAGAGAGAGAGATCGCAAAACGTTGACGATCAACGTACCAAACATTGGTGAAAAGAAAAAATAAATAGTTTTCTGAATGAATCTCCTTCTATTTAAGCATATACAAATAAACAAAGCTTGCGGTTCGATCGGAAAACTACAAAGAAGACCGTTCAAAAGATGGAACTTGCATAGGGCAGAGAGAAAAGACAAGTTGCTCGTTTCAAGTCGACAATGAAGAATGAAGTAACGTGATGCGAGATTGGAAAAAATGCTGCCCGTCTGGAAACTCTTGCTATGCGAAGAATTTGTAGTTTCGAGGCAGACAGAAAACACACCGAGCAGATGCTGCCGCTCTAGCCAAGAAAAATAAGAATTCTCAATGGCCGACAAACAAAAACAATGTTACAGAATTTCGTAATCGTTGTCCTTGATTCTCGCGACAAATTAAACAAGGTTGGAAGAATGATTTTCTCCCCGATGTTTTCGCACACTGCAGAGCAGGAGATCCGATAGGTTCAGAGTGGCTCCTCTTGATGTTGTCCTTCTCGTTTCCTCTAAGAACGTGGTGGTCGTACGAATCTTTAGTATCCATCTCTGTCTCTCTGTGTGTGCGTGCGTGGTGTTGGGTGTATCCTTTCCGTTCATCGGCGGAACTTGTACTTGTGGGAACCAGGTACGGCTTTATGTTGTGGACTCTTGTGAGGTGCGCGCGCGTCTTGTTATTCTCTCTCTTTCTGTGTTTCTTTCTCTTTCTTTCTCCGTGTCGTTGTTCGATCTTGACGTTTCTTCGAGGTCTCTCTCATCCGTGACATCCGGATGATATCGTTCGGTGTCACACAAATCGTATCCAGAACATGAACACAGTTGCTTCAGAGCACACCGCTTGATCGATCCAACTGGAAAAACGCGTTACCGGGAGGGGTCTACCGAAAACTTCTCCCTTCTTGGTACTCTCTCACTGGACACCAAAAAAGAATAGAAACAGAACATGACACGATGAAATTGCCTTGCATAAAGAAAAGTTGTTCTCTTCGACTTGTTCCTTCGGTTCTCCTGTTTTGAAAACATGCTACGCGCCCGTGCTACTGCGGTTATTCGAAATTCCCGCGTGTAATCAATTCTTTAAGTATAGTAGAACTCCATTTATCTGAACTAAAATTCTGGAAGGATTGAAAAGTAGCGAGACAGCAATTTGTTCGTCTAAAGTGTCCAATATTATAAAATCAACGAAAAATATTGTAAAATACTGTTATTACATGGTTGAAAGCACAGCCGGATGCAAATTAAATTAGTTTACAATGTTCGAGAACTTTATAAAATCTGGCATTTGTAAAGTACTGAAATAAAAATAATACTCTTTGTAATTAGCTAAAGATATTATGTATATATCTGCTAATTAATATATATATATATATATATATATATATATATATATAATGTTTTGCGGCTTCTGATCTTTATAAATTACTGTTTTTAGAAGTATGTAATTCTCAAATTCATAGACTCTGAGCTATTGCTATAATGACTGAGCAAAGATGATTGAATCCACTTATCTGAACGTGGACTCCTACTATAGCAACTACCCAACTATATGAACTGCATGTCCCCGACGAGTTCATATAAATGGAGTTTGACTGCACGAGAACACACTATGAAGCAAATGAACGTGGATGCCTAATTTCGAGCACAATTATTATAACACTATTGTATTACTATACTGTGAAACTGGTCCCCTCTGGTACTGGATTTACTCGTGTGTGCACGGTCTCCTCAAGCTCGTCGAATGATCTCAATAAATCTACATATATGAAAAACACCTGACCACTATGGTGCACAGATATGTAACATATGTATATATAAATATATATTTGAAGGAATGTAGAGAATACAGAGTGGGTCGTCGGAAGAACTCAACACTCGAACGTTCCCGTTGGAATTCTAAACAAGAAAACGTCCCAAGACAAAAGTTGCACTGCCCCGCGAGGCGAACATGATAATACAAATGAATTTCTCATTTGACTATATCTCGAAGGTTATTCGAAGATCATCGATATTTCGTCGAAAATCCTTGGAAATAACGTCGCACAAAAAATTGGTTTACATCAACGCATGCGCTGCCATCGAGCAACGCAGCTTCTGCTTCGGACGTTTTCTTTCGTGTTCCATGGAAACAGAGACACGGTATTCGTTCCGAGAGTGAACAAATTTTCTCATGAAGGGGTTCGATATCTTCGGAACAATAAATTCGAGAGATTTTTCAGGTTGCAACGAGGTCAAACTCCATAGAACTTCAATCATTAGACTGCGGATTTTATGCATTTCTGAGAAAAATAAACAGATCAAATGTAAAACAGTAAAGATTCTACAATTTTGTATATTACACAAAGAAAATGAAATGAACTTTGTGCACGTAGTTATTTGTAATTCTAACCTCTAACATAATATTCGGACAACTCATAACTTTACTGTGACAATATCCTTTTTCGTATTTTACAAGAGAATGAATTGAATATAAACAAACTGTCCTACTTTTTTCTACTGAACATAGTCCCTACATGATAATCGCCTCGAGATTTGTTGATTCTCCTCGCGAATACCGTGGTCGAGTGTCCCGTTTCTCCACGACTCTGCCTGTATAGCAACGATAAATGAGAAGGTTATCACAAATGTGTAAGTGTGTGTATGTATATATATATAATATATATGAAGATATACATAAATATATATATATACGTATATATGTATAGAATAGATATAATGTATATATCTAAAGAGTACACTCGGTTAAGGTGACGCATTTACCTTGGGCCCAGGCACCACCTTGCTTACGGACAGAGAGAAAGGCCAGACACAACGGCGCTTGGTCGGGTCGAACGGATCTGTGTGGCGTAGTCGCGGATGGTTCGGGTTTCGGCCCGTGTATGCCCTCATGGGTGGCCGCTGCCTGACTTACTAGATGGCTAAGTTGGTGGCGGTACCAGTAGCAGTAACAGTCGGTAGTGTAGTAGTAACAAATGTGATAGTACAGAGTTAGATGGGATAAGAGAAGGGTGTACTTTTTTTTTCTTTTGGGACAGAAGGACAGTTGATGGGTGTGGCGATGATGATGACCGTATGGTAGGAGAAAGGTTGCGTGATATGCTCTGCTGGATGGTCATGAATCGTCGTGATATCGGCCATGACAGAAATTTTGCGTGAGGAGCTAGATTCGGCAGAACGAGGATGAGGGGAAGAGGTTTTAGCATGTGTACGTTGAAGTTCAGAGGATATACCAAGGTTTGGCAGGGGGTCAGAAGCGAAGAGTTGATGACGGTGGTGAATATAGAGTATAATCCATAGACAGGTCATAGTCATTGATGATTCGTAGAAGGCAGACGATTTTCTCTCCAAGACCGATCACCGATGAAAGGATCGCAGATACGTAAGAACCCTATCGGTGTCACTGGGATTGTCTCACTGGGACTGTTTCGCCACGTATCACTGCGCAAGTAGTAGTAGGCGGTAGGTGGTAGGTGTACCCAGTGTGCCACGCGGCTATCTCTCTCACCCGGGACACCTCAGAAACCAACCTGGTGCCACTTGACCTCAAGGCGGGCCCATCGCGTGCATCGTCATCTTTATCATCGCACATCATCAGTCTATTGGCCCTACCGGTCGCCCCTCCTCGGCGAAGAGGACATGGCTCTTCGGAAAGAACATCAATTTTATTGTTTTTCCTCACACTGTTGGCCGAACGTAAATGAAATAATAAAATTGAGAAAAGGAACACACGTCGAGGAATCGAGATTATAATCGACCGAGCGAGAATATATATTTCATATATATATATTTATAATTCCGTATATACTTTTTTCAGTTTAAAAGAGACAACCAATATTGTATATATGTATAGAGAGAGAGAAAGAGAGATAGAGGGAGAGAGAGCATCCGAAAATTACGATTATAGACGATTTATAGTAGAATTACTTAGACGATTAATGTATATTGATCAAGTAAGACTTGGTTCACAGTTTTTTTGTGTTGCAGAGCTAGTTTCTGCCTGCTTTAATTTGTCCTTGGCATTCGTGTTACGTGTTTATATATATATATATATACATGTGTACACATATATAGTTATATAAGGGACATATACATATATTGGATAGATTGATATATTTATAATCTGTTATGTTCTGATCAAGGATTTCGAAAGATGCAGTGCGTCCTGGTATTTCCCACATAATTTTCCCATGCATTCCCGCGGATCGACCTATCGTCAATATCTTTCTCAACTGTTTGCGTGTACGTTGTCTGTCTTCATCTCCTTCGTTGCTTCATGTCTCTTCCGTCCTCGCACCTCTTCTTCGAAATCAGCTGCGCGCTCTTTCTAATCCAAGTATCATCGGGAGAGTTCTCTTCGAGGCTAAGAGTCACACTTTTTTTTCTAAATTCTCACGACCTGGTGTTGCTCTTGTGATTTTCATCGTTTCCTCGATTTGTCCCTGTGCTCTCTTTCTATCTCCTATGCACCTTTCTCATCTCATTTTTTCTCTACTCTTTCTGCCCGCCGTTTTTCTCAGATTCTCATCGGATTTGTCACGTATACACATACTTTTTTTGGAGGGTCTTTTTCGGCCGGGCGTGTTCAAGATTTAAAAAATTTCGAATATGCCACAGACTTACTTGATCAAAATGTACATCTTTCATTTCTATTTTTTTTGTCATTAGCATTCGGAATAGAAGATAGAGTTTGGATGAGTGAACGAACTTAAAATGACGAAAGAAAAATCGAATAAAAAATAGTACGATACTAAAATGCCGCGGTGGTAAGTTTGGTTCGACTCGGGGATACGAAAAAGTGGCAGAAGAATAAAAAAAAATCACCAGCGAGAGGAAGCATCGATATCTATACACATGTATACATATATGCACGTATATGTATATACGTGTATGTGGATTCTTTTTCGTTTATTCGCAACAACAACGTTTTGGTTTCTTTTCTTTTTTGCATTGGAACCTCGAGTAGCAATCAAACTCACGAAAAATAGTTATCGTCAGTCGGTAATGGTAAAACGACGAAAGCAAGGGTACAGATATTGCTTACCTGCCAGCTGACACGACTGGATAGATTTTCCACGGTAAGGCGGTACTCGGTGCGTGTGGGTGGTCCGTATCTACAAAAGGAAAACATGGGTATTATATTGTTTGAACGTTTCAGTTAGCGCAGGTTTGTCTTGGACCTGACTTTATATATGAAATATTTTATGAAAAACTCTACTGTAAAAAATTGCAAGAACGTAAGTTAAATTAAAATCTCAGAAAAAATTGAATGATATTATGTTTATATGTAAAATTGAATTCAAGTAAATTATATTATATATATAAATTTATAAAATTGATTAAAAAATGAAGTAGACGTATCGTTAGAGCGTAACATTGGATGTATGTACCTGGGCAATGATTGCTTGTAGCTAGATGCAGTCCTCGTGTTTCTGTTCACACTATCTCTGCAAAAAGGGATGTCATGTGAACAGAAATAACGGTTCGTTGGTTAAACCTTCAGCAAATAACTACAGATCTGCACTCATTGCTCAGGCACACAATCAATCACCTGTTCCAATCGAATCAAATCTACTCAAAATGCAGCAATAGCGTACCTGTCGTGCCGCATATCGTCTCGGCTGTAACAAACACAATACCACACATCTATTAGTCGCCAATTACATTCGTTCGTCACCTCTCTCAACTACCAGTAACTTTATTGACAACATAATGTCTGCGGGAGGGTTATATCGTTATCTTTTCTGTTTCACTAGACATTAAGCTAATCTCCGTACGAAAAAAGAAAATAATACCACGGCCAGAGAGATAGATATACACGAATGCATAGATTCTCATCGGCTGCGTTTTCATCTCGCAGCGAGCGATGCTCCGGATCGTGTATGTTTCCATCGTGAAAAAAACAAACATACTCGACGTACTCGGGAGAGCAGTCAAATCCAAGACAACCAATTCGAGAGAACTAATTAGAGAAATAAAAAACAAATCATTGGCGTGCGCGTGACCGGACGGACTTCTTCATTTCGTTGCCGAAAAAGCGAAAGCTTCGTAATCACGCGTTATCTAATCTAGAGCTAATCATTTATCCAAGGTAACGTTCTTCCCTGCAGGGGCGATATGCAAAATTATTTCACTACACTATCACAACATATAATTAAAATAAAACTGTAAACAAGGAACGGAACAGAAGATTGATGTGTGTGCCAGAGTTATGTTATTCTTTTCATTAGTAAAGAAAAGAACATAAACAGTTGATGATTGCTTTTCTTCCTTCAAGTTGATAAATATTTTGCATATCTCAAGTTGATTGCCATCAGGGGAGGAGGGGATAATGATCGCTCTGATAAAATAAAAAAAAGGATAGCGTGTCTTACGCAGATCGCCTCGAGTCCCCATAACCACCACGGGAGTCACCATAGCGCCACTGGTCACTACCCCTAGGTGTCCCCCGGGCCCTCTCTACAGTAATTCTGTAACAAGACACATTGGATATGCTTACTTGTCTCTCCAGGAGCGTGAGCGTCCGTAGCCACGGTCGCCTCGCCTCCCTGAAACACCCCGTGCTATCTCCACCGCCACTCTGAAACACACCCAACAAAACCCCGCCTAAGTCCTCGACTAATTCTTACTCTAAAGGTGCTTCCTTCCTTCCTTCCATCCTTTTTTTCTTTTCCATTCCTCTCAGCTTCCTCTCGAAATCCGTTATTCTATCATCATGATCATCATCATCGTCAGCATGATCATCATCATATATATAATATATATTTCATCATCTTATCATCAGTCCAGCAACTGAGGCGCTGTCCCCTCTCTCTCGCTCGCTCGCTCGCTCTCTTTCTTTCACGCTCGTCTTCGTTATACATCCCCATTTTATAATTTTGCTAGAGCAGTTGCTGTCTTCGGTTTTTAACGCGTGTAATTCACCAATGTAAGTGTAGAACCTTTTTCATTGCGCACGTGTTTCCTTGTAATCAGGGCTTAAAAACTGTTATAATAGTAGTCTTGGTTCTTGAAACGGTCCCGAAGAACCCTCGTTCCGAGTAACTGTTATAAAGAACCAAACTTTCGAACTGTTATCTGTTTTTTGATTATGGTTTTGATTTCCTGTGTTGGTCCCGTAATGTAGTGGTCCTTTCGGTTCTATATCGGTTCCAGAATGAATTCTTAATCCACTAATTAACGCAACTGCAGATTACTGTGTACGTGTAAAATCATTAAGATGAACAAACATATATATATATATATATACACACACATGTTATCGATTTCTATTCAAGCATTGAAATAAATAAAGCAGCTACATATTTGTCACATTCACACGCACTATATTATTCAGGTCAAAACATTAATAGGTGGAAGTATCGATTTCTTGTTTTCGCATTTATGATGTCTGACTTTCATTGACGAGTAGAACAGTTTTGGAACCGATATACGAACCAAAATAGGAGCCGTAACTGAAACAGATAGTGGTTTGAAATTTTGGTACTACGTGTAACAGTTATTCAGAATGAATGTTCCTTGTAACTGTATGAATCAGAACCTTTATATAACAGTTTTATACAGTAATTTTCGAAACTGTTTCAAGCCCTGCTCATAATTGACTGGAGATCCCCTCTAACATGATTAACGGATAAATAACGATCGCCAGAGAATTATGGGAAACATTGGTCTTTCTTTTTTTTAAATTTGCATATAACGTATTTTTTCTTTTTTTTTAAGAAGCAATATACATTACTTTTAAAATGTTGAGGCATTCTTGTTTTTTTTTGTATTAGTATCGATATATTTATATATGTGTAGTAATATATAGTCATGTTTACGATCGGGGAATTGATGGAAGTAGTTCAAAATGGCGGCAAGTCACATCGGCTATTTAAGTAAGATGCACTTTTATTCCAAAACAAATCCAATCGATAATTTGGAGGACAGACGCCGTTCATTGAATGCGTTAACAAACTTAAAGGCAATAGAAACGAAAAGAAAGTGTTTGTACATATTTGGCAATTCAAAATTATACAGAAGCAACAGCAGATAATATTACTGGTACAAGATAAAATGTTCGAACGGAATTAGAATTAAATATCTTTGAACGTGTTCTGGCTTTATTTATAATACTAAAAGAAAAAAATAGCGAAAATAAAAATCTGAATCGACAGATATCGTTCACTATGTTATACCAGTGACTTTTATTCATACAATTTACCATCTGTAAAATTATGCATAGGCAAATATAAAGTTTTTTTTGCACGTTGGTTTCATCTGCTTTCTTTGTACTCTATAAAATTCTATGCCTTTAATTACGAATATACAAACATATCTGTGTGGAACTGTTTAGAACGAAAGCACTTCACTTAAAATTTTAGGGAATTGAAAAAATATATTGTCAATGCTATTGCTTCTCATGAACAATCTACTTATTTGTGCAACATTAACACATACAAGCAACTTCCAGATTTGTAAAAAAACACTCTAAATTTACTATGCGATCGTACTTCATTCCTATCAATTGCGAATGCTAATGTTGCACTTTCAATATTCGAAAATTTGTTTGTCTTAAATATCCTAGAAGAAGGCACAATTATGAACTTCAAGCTTTAAATGGTACTTCTTCGTCTGGTACCAATAATATTATTAAACGAATTTAAAAGTGGATTAATGATCCACAAATCAGATATGTATTGTGAAAAGATATACTAATCATGCAAAACATGCTACCTACACCATTCTCCTAACATATGCTTCTCTTTATCTGTATATAGATATGTGAAACGTACGTATCAATAAAATAGTACGCATTACCTTTCTCCTAACAGCTCCTTTCCATTGAGCTCATAGACAGCGTCATCTGCATCCCTATAGTCATCGAACTCCTGCGAACAGAACAATTATATTATAAATCAAATTACAACAGTAGGACAATTTTCAGATTTTACATGCAGCAGAATCTTATATCAACCGTATGATGCAATTTCTTACTAACAGTTACAGAACATACCTAGCTTAACATGTTACACGACAGAGTATTGAAAATAAGTAATTCGATTAACAATTTCAACAATTCTGACTCTATACAATGAAAGACGATATTAGTCAGATAAAATTCCATTGCATTAGTTTCATTTTGAATAAACATTGAAAATATATTTGTACATGATACTTGTTTTTTACCCCAGAAGTACTAAATAATCGAGTGTCGGTTACTCGTAACACAATCTTCTTTTGATTAAGTATAACTTACAAACATTTCGTAGATTATTCGATGAAAACCAGCACACATCTCCGTTATGCAGCCATAGTACCAATGTGTTCAGGGCTCAAGGTAGGTCAGATCAACTCCCGAGTTCGAGTTATTTTCAAAGTAAAACACTTTACACTCTACACGCTTTGGTCCACAATTAAGTTTTAGACAAAGATTCTTTTATCTTTTCTTTTAATAACTTAATTTTCTTTTTAGAAATTCAACATTAAAAACATGAGAGAATACTACAAGCAATAGATTCTAAACAACATGGGACCAAACAGAGTGTAGCAAAGTGTTAGGGACGTATGTAGAATTTTGTACAGTACTTACAACAAAGCCGTAACCATTCTTGATGAGGACATCACGGAATCGACCGTAGCCTCTGAAAAATCTCTCAAGGTCTCTTTCCCTGGTGCCGTATGGAAGCCCACCGACATAGACCCTTGTCCCTACCATACTGTAAAAAAAACAATTGAACCACATTAGACTTACCACAAAGGCAAATCCATTCTTCATAGCGACCTCCTTGATTCTACCATATTTCCGGAAGAACTTCTCAAGGTCGCGCTCTCTCACCCGGTATGTTAATCCACCAACGAATACTCGGGTGCTCATTCTTAAAGGAAAATATAAAAACACCATACATAACAGGCTTCCTTAAGAACCTGCCATTTTTTTTAGTCACATGACAACATAAGAACTGTTACGTTAAATTTTTTTCTGGTCATTCTGGCTGAGAATTGCAATGCAGCTTGTGAGACTGACATTAGCGATATCGTTTCATTTTCTTTTTGTTTTTCTCTCTGGAAGAGTTTTTGATTAAAAAAACAAACATCAATGACTCTAGGTTCTGATATTAAAAGATAGCTCTTTTTCTTTAAATTATAGTTGATACTATATATAAATCAATCGAAAGAAAGTCACAAGTGCAATAAAGAGGTGCCCTTAAGAAAAGAAACTACAAGGCTGTCGCTAAACCGAGTGATATAAGTTTCTTTGTCATACAACCTTTGTTAATCATCGCATACAACACATTTAAATAGCAGGACCTTAACAAACAATACAGGAATGATACCACAAGCGTGAATTTAACTTTATTGCAATGATTTTTAATGACAAGGAAAGGACTAGTGACATGCTGCTTATTGTAACGAAAATAATGTAGAACATGTAAATTAGATTATGCATTTTAGAACTATTAAGTGTTAATAAATGCATATACATAAAAAGAGTGGAAGCATTATAGAATTTGATGTAGCAATATTCTCTAAATATTATATTTAAGAAACGATAAACTCGCTTTTGTAAAGACAAATGAAAATTCGATCGATTTGCAGAAGAAAAATTTTGTTACACTTCGTTCTTTTTTTTCTCTTTAGAAGCGTAACAAAAACCATACTTTTATGCAAAATATTTCGATATAATATTAAGCACGTCTCATGCACTTGTAACAAAAAGAATGTTGTCTATATACATTTTCAAATAAAAAAATGTGTATCAATATTCAGTGCATAACCAGGCATGAATCGCTATAGTATATACTTTCAAGTGTTTACATGTTCATGCTTACTCAGCCAAAAACGTGTTCAGTCAAAGAACGTTAAACATCAGCCGTATTCGGTACTTCAATAAAAATTTAACAAAAATACAATTCAAATGTAAGTGGGAAATTTAAACTTTCCCGCCTTTTCGTATTGCCCGTACTCCATTAACTGCGCATCAAAATGTATCCTCCATTTTATTCGAATTGTACCGAATTCGTTTGATGCAACCAGCAAAAATAATAAAGTAAGCAAACTCAAAAAAACAATTCTCGGTGAATGAAGTTCTAAATTTCGATATTTTATTATTAAATATGTAATCGCAACATCGATCTTAAAGTGTATACAATTCGTTACCCATTCATGGTTGTTTAACCTGTTAGCCCTTGCTCGCAGATGTACACTTAAAAATGAATAAAAGTTATTTACACTACTGCATTGTTGTTGAAAATAAATACGAATGACGAATCACAAAGCTTTCGTCGGTTAACAGGTTAAAGTCCACGTCAAACAATGTACCGTTAAAGATCGATTACTTTCGTCTTATTTATATGCTGTTTCAACGGTTAAATACTAACGGTACTTTGTTTTCCAACAAACTCTTATGAATCGTAATCGACGAACACTATTTACATTTGGGGAATGAAAAAAATACTATCTAAATATATAAGAAGTACAGTATGTTCCGCGCGATCGAGAACGCGTAGACTTTTATCGGGCACTCGTTTCATAAAATGGCGGTCGTCTGATCGCTCGAAGCAATCTTCCACCAGTTTTGCGAGGAGACACGTAAACAATAAAATGGAAGATAAGAACGCGACATCCGAGAAATAGCAAAGTTACTTCAATCTATTTAGCAATAAATCAACCGTATTTATTCTATATACAGTTTAAAGGGAACGCTATAAATGATTAACGGCACGCGATGTTGCGTAAATAGTAGCGAATAATATCCAAACGAAATATTTCGAGTCATTCATTAATCGCGAAAGGTTTTGAAAAAACTATCTATTGCGTCGTACTTCTTCTGTTTGGTTACAAGAGGTTTTATAAACGAGCAGCCATGTGACACAGAATATCGAAAGTTACTGCCACGTCATTACGATACGCTATAGAACTTTCGCGGTAACTAAATTTTATTGAAACTATAAGGAAAAAACCGAATAGAAAACTAGATTAACGAACAACGCCGTTAACGCGTTACAACAAGGGAAGCTAACAGTCGTCGCGGACCATCGTAGACGTTTTTTATTCGTAAAACTAGATATTTGCAAACAATTCACTATTCTGCGAGTGGACGCGGTATTTGGGACTGAAGAACATGTTTATAAACTCACCTGAATACACGTAAAGCAACGTTGTCTCGTCCACTAAAACTTTATACTGTTGTACGACACGATACCACTGAAATTACTAGAAGAAGTAATGATCGGCGTCTGGAGCAAGATGGCTCGCCGCAGTAACGGAAACAAAACGGGGTTCACACCACTGAAATTAAAGCGGTCGCCGCTTGGAGTCTCGACAACAGACGCCCAAAGCTGAACATTTTTAATAAGTTAACAAGAAATAAAGCGGTTTTACTAAAATAAATAAAACCAAAAATTATGGAACACATATTGCTTCTATTAAACAAGTAATCTGTTTAATAAGAAACTATAATCGGTCTTTTAGTCGCCGTTATCCCTTCCTTTCGAATAGTAATATTGCGATTAAATTATTTATTAAGAATGTTTCAAGTGGTAGACTTTACGAATGTTTATTCCCTAATTAATTCAATGTTCTTGTAATTTTCTGGCAATTGTTAAAAATGTTTATCGTACCAACAGGCAGTTTCAAAATGCTTGCAGAATACAATTTGGATTCGAGAGAAATTTACGCAGTAGCATTTAGCGGGAAATTTGATTAGGACGAAATAGCGTTCGATGTTATTGCTATTTTCCGTATTATTGTTATAATCGATTTCATTATGTAGAAGCTTAACAGTATTTTCGTTGTGATTATGATCTAAATAAATAAATCTCGAAGTGAATATTGATTTCATATTGTATGTAACCTATTTCGAAATAAATTGTTGGAACGAAGATTCGTAATCTACAATACTGAATGCCAATGCCGGAATGACGCTGTAACATACACAACAGCCAAGTCTCAAAACGATTGGATAAAGAAAATTAAAAAAATTTTCTATATCGTTTTGAGAAATGTTGTTTTGTGAAAAACGCTTTTAAAGTTAATATACAATACAGGTGTACGCATATGCTTCCGGTTTTATCTTTCGAAAACTGGCTTGTATATTAAAAGCTTGGTCCTTTTGCGTTTCATTTTTAAGATTTCAAATCATCGATTCCGCCGAGGGAAAAATTGTCGAATTTTTGGAAAATTTATTGTATTCTAACCCCTTGACAATAAAATTTGTTGGTCGGCAATAAACGTTGATAAAGACATCGTTGGCTGTAGGTTGGCTAGGCTGGCGCCACCTATTGAAAACAAAAATGGTGGCCAACAATATGCCCTATCCCTGCCCTGGTTTTATGGCACGCCAAATGTCTGCGTTCTCTAGGCTTCTTTCTACTATGTATTTCCCTTCGTCCGATACACCCAATTTCGATGTGAGCAAAGGGAATTGTTTTCTCGCAATCGACCCTATCTTACGTGCTAAATAAGTGGGGCTGCTTCTAACCAAACCGAAGGTGATCCAAAACTATCGAATATTTCGCGAAAAATTATAACCGCACAAGCTCGATTCGCCGTGTCATTCACCTTATATAATGTAATTGGTTACGCACGATTCTATTTGGCGGTTACACGCCTCTAACATGTATCGCCCGTTACAGGAAACACGAAAAAACAATCTATCACCGTGGCAATGCAGTAAGGAGGAAAATCCTGTATGTTTTACTAATTCCGAACGCAAGATAGACGTTTTCGTTTCGCCGACACGCTATGTACCAATTATGTAAAAAATTTCCTGTCGTCCGTGTCACACGCATCATCGGAGTCATTTAACATATTTAATGAAATGTCAAAATAATCACAGAATCGAATTAGGTTTGTACGTATACATATATATACATATATGTGTATATATTGTAGACAAAGTATTTGTTACCTTGACAACTGGCCTGTCATTGCTATTTTATTTTTTCAATGCTCTCTTTTGCTTTCTTCGGTTGACCGAGCTTGTATTTTTCAGTAGATTTTACTTATGCGTTAGAAATCACTTAATGCGATGTAGTTTAAGGAGTATGACAAAGGTTGCGTTCGATATTAATGAATCTTACCAGCGACCATCCTATATAGCACTTTTTCTTATTGTCGTAGGTTGTGAAATTTTTTAGAGATTGGTAATGACAGATAGAGCACGCACAATGAGGTTGGAAGCAGAAATGGCTGCTCCTTTGCATTTGCAAAGATTGGAGCGCAGCCTCAATGTACAGCCCTTCTTGAGACAAATTAATGAGTTGTTTCAAGACCCAGCTAGGTAGCTCTTTTATCAGTAATAAAATTGAACTCTATAGATTCAAACATACAGGGATGCTTATCGTTTTTATGAATGTTTCTAGCGAGGATGAGAAGTCTGTTTCGTCAGAGTCCTCTGAAGGATCGGACAATTACCTTGATAACGTGTTGATCCGAAAAGAAGGTGTGCAAATCTTATCAGTATTTTGAAATCAAGTATCTCGGTTTGCGCAAGGAACTAACGATCATTCATTTTACAGAGGAGAGAATTAATAAATTAAGGCTGTATAATATGTCAAGTGTGGGAGAAGAACGCAGGTGGTTGCAAGATATTCTTTTGAGCGATTCATCGGATAGTTCGGCATCAGGATCTGACACAGATACTCCCATCACGGAAGAAGATTTTCAAGAAATGCTAAAGTTTCACATACTTAGAAAAAAGTATCAAGGTCGATTCTATCAGAAACCAGAGGTAAAATTGAGTCTTTATAAGACCATTGAAATACATAGAACCGGCAATAACGTGAAACGTTTGTTTCCAGAATATACAGTACCAGTACTACAGTGCCGGCTTATTGTCAAACTATGATCGATTTTTAGAACACCAAAAGTTGATAGTCGGTAATAAAAAGAAAAAAGAAAAGAAGCCCGAGAAGAAGGTCATGAAAATCAAGAAGGAGAAAGTCCCCCGACACAGACCATCCAATGATTATCCTGTAAGCGTATAAATGAGATGTTTCAGTACTGTTCGCGGTTCAATTAATTAGTCGTATTTGATTTCCAGGATGGGGAATATCCAGAGGACGAATGGGATCGTACGATGCCCAGAGAAGAAGAATTGGATGAAGCCGAGTTAGAAGCAATAATGCGCCACCAGCCGCGGCAACGCGGCAGGAAAAAGCATAATAACAAAAGCCCGGAGGTAATGGCGATGAGGAGGAGGAAGATTTGGGTGATGATGTCTAAGAAAGAATTGGGAAAAGTACAAAGAGCGAAAACCAATAATCATAAGGAAATGTTAATTAGTTGTAAGAAAGTAGCGCAACACTGTATGAAATACTGGCGACAAAAGGCTATGCAAGTAAGTACAAATACTTTTGGATTTTTGAGTCGGTGAGATTAGCCGCGTGTATTTGAAGAATCGGAGAAATCTAACATGATATTTTCACTTTCCAGTCGCAGAAGAACATGAAGGAGACTATATGGAGAGCGAAGCGTCTCACGAGGGAGATGCAGTCGTATTGGAAACGTTACGATCGCGTCGAACGGGAGACCAGGAGACGATTAGAAAAAGAGGCTGAGGAACAGAGAAAGATGGATGTTGAGCTGATCGAGGCGAAACGACAGCAAAGGAAACTAAATTTTCTTATTACACAGACCGAATTGTATGCTCACTTCATGTCCCGCAAATTGGGGAAAGCCTCGCCAGAGGAACAGTTGAGAATTTTAAACCAATTGGACGAAGAGAAAAATCCGAGACTTGTTGGAATCGACGATTATGATAGGTAACATTTCTGTACAAAGTCGATTGTACCCTCGTATTATTTCGTTCGTATTTTAGTGAAATCATGAAACAGAAAGCAAAGAGGAATGCCACTGAAGCATTTGACAATGAGAAAGCTAGAGCGAAACAGTTCGATACCGCGACAGCGTCCCAAGAATTACGACTTAGCGATACTCCTGAAACATTGGAGCATCCACAGCCTTCGATTTTCAAGGGAAATCTGAAGGGTTATCAATTGAAAGGGATGAATTGGTTAGCGAATTTATATGATCAGGTCGGTTCATATAGTTTATTGTATATGACGAATTATTAATAAATCAAATGAACTTATGTCCAAATATTTTTGGTATCTCCTCAGGGAATCAGCGGAATATTGGCTGACGAGATGGGATTGGGAAAAACCGTACAATCCATAGCGTTTTTATGCCATGTCGCTGAAAGATACTGTAAGTTATTTAGAGGGAGCATTTTTGTAGAAATCGTATCGCGAGCTTATTGACTTTTTGGCGTTTTCGTATTGATTCGCAGCTGTGTGGGGACCGTTTCTGATCATATCCCCTGCGTCAACGTTGCACAATTGGCAGCAAGAAATGGCGCGATTCGTGCCAATGTTTAAAGTGGTTCCGTATTGGGGCAATCCTCAGGAACGCAAGATACTGAGACAGTTCTGGGACACTAAAGATCTGCATACGAAAGAGGCTTCGTTTCACGTAGTGATCACTAGCTACCAATTAGTTATAACCGACTACAAATACTTCAACAGAATAAAATGGCAGTACATGATCCTGGACGAAGCACAGGCTATAAAAAGCACCAGCAGCATGAGATGGAAATTGTTGCTCGGGTTCAGTTGTCGCAATAGATTGTTGCTCAGTGGCACACCGATTCAAAACAGCATGGCGGAGTTGTGGGCGTTGCTGCATTTTATAATGCCGACATTGTTCGATTCCCACGATGAATTCAACGAATGGTTTTCGAAAGATATAGAGAGTCATGCTGAAAATAAAACCGGGATCGACGAGAAGCATTTGTCGAGGTTGCACATGATTTTGAAACCGTTCATGCTGCGGAGGATAAAGAAGGACGTGGAGAACGAGTTGTCCGACAAGATAGAAGTGATGGTATACTGCCCCCTTACAACGAGACAAAAATTACTATACTCAGCATTGAAAAAGAAGATTAGGATAGAGGATTTATTACACTACACGGTGGGCGGCGGCGACACCGCGACCAACGACAAAAATTTCACATCAAATCTTATGAATCTAGTCATGCAATTCCGAAAGGTAGGTCGCATCCAGCAGGATATTTAACACTGAGTTTAGGACTATTTTCAATTACTTTATAGAAATAACGAGAATGCGTATATCCAAATTTTTAGCCATTTCTTTAATTGGCGCGTCCCGTAAGCCTATTTACCTTCTACAAATCTGTTTCAGGTTTGCAATCATCCAGAACTGTTTGAGCGCAGAGATGCTAGATCTCCATTCTTTATGCACACCGAGTTCTTCGAAATGCCAGCGTTATTGTATATAGAGGGACTGCTGCATCTCTCGTTGCCATCCAAAGATCACTTGTTGTATAATAAGCTGTTTATATTTGCTACCGAACATTTGCATCGAACCCTTCACGATGGCAGCGAAAGTTCTCAAAATCCCTTCTCGTTTAGTAGATTCATTAATTTGACCCCAATGGAAATGAACAAAGTGTTTATCATTGGTATTTTATTCAGGTATGCGACACTTGTGTTGTCTATTGAACGGTATATTACACCGAATGTACATCCATCTTGATCTCCGATTTACCGTGATCCTGTAGATTATGTCTTGCGACATTGACGGAGAAGCGGATCAAAATTGCGCGTTACTGGGAGGACTGGAACGTCGACGAGAGGATAGATGTACCTAGGAACCAGATGTTCCTCTTGCCAAGGAAGACCGACGCCTCGTCGCAAGCATTGCAGGACTTGATTTTCACAGGGAGGATCATCGAGGGAGAGCCTGTATATACGCATAGTACACACGTTATTCATTCAATGCCTGAAACCGTTGCTCATCGTATCCTGCGTAGCAGCAAGAAGTCTGCCAATCAATCCATGAAGGTTCATAATTTTCTATCGATACTTTTCGCTATAAAGTAAGTCACAAGCGTGTCAGATGTACACGAGCGTTTCGTTTTCTTCCACAGAGAATACTTCCGTCTACCAAAGTAGAACTAGAAGACTCGAAGGTGACTCTGCTCCCGGAGCATCTTCACCTCCCAAGACCACCGATAATGAGACTTTGCCAACAGACTACCATTCCATCCTTTATCTGCGATACGTATCCTAAGGTTGGTCGACTATTATGTATACACCGATGGCGACCATATAGTTATATTGACGCGTGACCGATTGATTCCAGGTTCAAGCTAGTCCTCGAAAATTGTATGTTAGTAATAGTGGCGCAGCGTGCGCGTGGAGGAGGCACGAGGAATGCGGTGGGAAATTTGGTCAGCAGCTTCTGTGGCTCGGTTGCGAGCGAGCTCTCTCCATTTCGCAAGGAGCCACCAGTTTTCGCATAATGCAGACAACGCCGACCTTCTCCGTTGAACCTCAAGGCGGGCTGTCCGCGTGCACTCCGATCAATGGCTGGTCGACCATCATAGTACCAGGCTAGTGTTTTCTTAAGGGAGTATTATAGTTTCTCACCTCCACAAAACTACTTCTCTAGTTCTGCATTTTTTAAAAGTATAAGCGCTATAAAATATACGTCTAGAAGATTTACTTGAAATGTTGAGAGAATCTTCTGACACAAAACAAAAATTTTCAAATTAGTTTTGTATTGTTACAGATAAGCAAACGTTGGTGACGGATGCCGGCAAACTTTCAGTATTGGACAGTCTTTTGCGACGTCTCAAGGAACAAGGTCACCGGGTTCTCATTTACTCGCAGATGACCAAGATGATAGACTTGCTAGAGGTATACGAAATCGACTAATCAGAAACCAAACGATCCCTCGACTGATTTAAACGATCGTGCTCTTGTTACAGGAGTATATGTATCACAGGAAACATACTTTCATGAGATTGGACGGTTCCTCGAAGATCTCTGATCGACGAGACATGGTAGCAGATTTCCAGAAACGGTAATGCCTCTGTTTGCTGTTCTAGACGAAAGTCTTGGAGGAATTTCACGGTGCGGTCGTCTACCATCTGAACAATTTAATATATCGGTCGATCTAAACGAGCGGTCTCTATCCGTTTAATGAGAATAGATCATTAATAACCCGAATAAATTTGATTCTCGGTGCTGTTCAGAGTGTGCACCGGCTTCGCCTCGAGACGCACGAGTATAGCGCTCTCAGCTTCTTAGCATGTCGTTCGTCGGCTCACTCGCGCATAAATAACACGCGAATTAATTGGGGAAGCGTCCCCGTCTCGTAGACAGCTGCGTCTTTGGCTACCCTACTCGAATACATGATTCTAATCACGATAAAATAATCTCAAAGGCAACCCTTATTCTCCTAATAATACGAGCCACTCTTTCCTTATCGTCACCGAACTTCGCCGACAATATTTGCTCACAAACACGAGTTTACTTGAATTTTATTCTATCATCATAGCAAAGTGTTACGACTGGGATATGATAATAAATAATTATTTAAGAAGGTAATTGGTACCGATCGATACCAAGCGAATTTAGACCGATGCATTTTTCGTTTTTCTCATTCTGCGAACGGACGAAGGAAATGTAAATTTAAAGGCCTATCGAGCCCAGAACGAAAAAAAGAACTGGACGGAGTAAAAACCATTGAAATGCTACGGGAATTAACCAAATGGCGAAATTCGTGCTCGGTTCGCAGTGGGCGTTGGAAATCCTCCAAGTGCGGCCACGGAGCATTTCGAATTAATTTCCATAGGAAACACACCAGGCTGTTCAATCTGCAGGGATTGTTTCATGTTTCAGGGCGGACATATTCGTCTTTTTGCTAAGCACACGAGCCGGGGGCCTGGGAATAAACCTCACCGCCGCAGACACGGTCAGTAATCTTATCCTTACTTTATCAACCGTACCTTGTACGTATTCGCCCAGGACTTCACGAGCCAGGTTGTCAGGCTTGTCCGCCTCTGATATTCAGGGCAATCGTAATTCGCCGGTGGGTGGGGGCAACGGGGGAGGCGATATCGGGGAGCAAAAGGATAGCGTGTGGAGAGATCACGATCCTGTCTGGCCAGGAGACAACGTTTAATCACGAAAATGTCGTTCGACATTCGGTCCCGGTGTCATCGATTTAACAAGTCTGGAACTCTGCCTGTAATCGAACCCTATACATTTTTTTCGCCGAAGTATTCGTGCCTAACATGTTTCTTTATGTCAACCCTTGGATTTCAGTCTGTTGGCGATTCGTTCAATGCTAGAACCACCAGGGGCGTCGGAACGATGACAAACTTTGGAAAATTATGGAATAAATCCATTCACACGTGTTTATGTTATAAATAGACTGCGGATTTAAAAAGAATGAGTTTATGCAATTTAAAATAGTAGTAAGAGTAAAAGAATTTAAGACTTTTAATTATCAAATTGAACTTATTATGACCTTTAAAGAAAGAAAGAAATTTACGATTATAAAAAGCATTCGCTATCCAAGGGTTGAATAGGCTATCGATTGGCAAAGGGTTCGGCTATCGAAACCCGTTGGTAGCGGCGAGGGTGCGGGTGAACCAGGTGGAGGAATTAATGGCGGAATCGATATACGATTTTTTGGCCAGGGTCGTTCGCCCTGCATTGCCGAAACTGCATTCTGTTGTGCATTAGACTGCACCGGGGTGGGCTGCAGGTATGCGTCGCCGAATGCATTTGCATATGCCCTGGTTCGAATATCGAGTGGACCTGTCCCTATTTAGGACGTCACGCAATAGACGTCCGAATTCGGGTCTTCCGCTGCACAGATCCGTGGAGGCCGATATCGTTATAAAGACGCTTTACAGTTATCTGAGAATTAATTAGTCGATGATTTTTTTTTGCAGGTGATTTTTTACGACAGCGATTGGAACCCCACCGTGGATCAGCAGGCGATGGATCGCGCCCACAGGTTGGGTCAAACAAAACAGGTTACGGTGTATCGATTGATCTGCAAGGGAACCATCGAGGAGAGAATACTACAACGTGCTCGGGAGAAGAGCGAGGTTCGCGGCGAAATAATAACATTGTCCGATTTTGCGTATCGATAATCAGTGAACGACCTCATACATATCGACGCGCTGAACACGAATCCGAGAGTCGCTCCATCAGTCCCGATTTTTGAGAAATTGAACTTCGAAAGAAGTTCTTGTTCTCTCAGATATATCTTTCAAAATTAAATTTCTGAGAAACTAAAGGTAAAACATGGGAGAAGGACTTCCTATAAGAATCGTGTACTGGTTATCCGAAAGCAAAAGAATCTACTGTAATTATAGCAAAGCGATTACCTCGGCGCTAGCTAATATCGATTTCTTTTCAGATCCAACGCATGGTGATAAGCGGCGGAAATTTCAAGCCGGACACTCTGAAGCCGAAAGAGGTCGTTTCTCTGCTGCTGGACGATGAGGAGATCGAAGCGAAATGTGAGAGATTTTCCGGGGCGAGAGTTTGGATGGAATTCGGAATGATAGTGTGTAGAGACGGGAACGATTTCAAAGAAACTAGGAACTGCAATAATTCGGAGATTTTTACGCCGTCTGAAAACAATTCCCGCCGCCCGTGGCCGCGGTGCACTGTTCCGCAATCTCGTTGAAAGAAAGTTTGAAATGCAAATACGTCGTAGAGCGCCGGGTCTCGCATTTTTGTTCGCTGAAGCGCGATTTGGGTTACACTCCTGTGTGCTGAAACGCGTTCGGTGAAAGAGCGGGAGGGAGCGGGGGCACAAGAGGGTAGCAGCGCGTTGTCTGTCGGTGTGTGAATGCAATTACATTATGCTCGTTAGGTTATGCTAATGCCCTAATAACGAATAATAATAAGAAGAGAAGCAACGAACGTCCCCGTGTACAGGCCCGCGTTCGTGTATTTCAGACAGCCAACGGAGCGAGGAAAGAAAGCAACACGCGGAGGATGCTCGGCTCGAGTCGAGCCTACACCACAAGGAGAGGGACCGGAAAAGGAAGTTAACCGCGCTTCCGGTCAAGGTGAGCATGGCGCCCTTAAAGCCGCTATCGGTCCCGATTCTTTCCTTCTCTGTCTTCCTCTTTTTCTCGCTTTCCCTCTCCTCTAGTACACGTCGAGGCACCTTGCCCTTCCCCTCCTCTACTTTCGGACTTGATTTATGCAGGTCAGTTCACGGTACACCTTCCAATGAAAGTTCGATAGATCCTATAGATGTTCGATAGATGATATAATAAAATATCATATAAATATATCGTTGATTGTCTTATGTCGAAGTCCATTATTGCTGTAGAATACTGATTAGTAGTTAAAGTTAAAGCGAGTCCGGATAAGAAGGAATTTACTGTAAAAGTGACGAATTTTTGGTTCCAGGCCGACTCAAAGAAGCCTTGTCTATCCGACGCTAACGGCGACAGGCTCGGAGACACCGTACAATCGAATGTGAACGACGGTAACCAAACGAGTGGCGCTCAAGCGCACTTCGTCAACAATAATCAACAGATGCTGGAAACGGCGGATGACTATAGCGTGCCCACCAGCCCGGTCAAGTCCGAGGTGCGTAGCTTGCTGTTCGATCGTTGGAATTGGTTTTGGAATCAAGTAATTTACGGAATCTTTCGAATTATGTTCAGGACGAGACAAGCAACGACGGCCTGGTCGTCGACGTGGACGGACCTGTCGTAGGAAGTTCCAGCGATTCGAGGCAACTGCGGGTTAGCCAGTTCGGAGAGCCGGTCAAGGTGAATCGTTTGGACCACCATGTCTCGTTCAGCAGCGGATCTGGTGTCCGGATGAGGCCCACGATTCGGGGAACTAGTAAACGAGGTAGGCCCCGAGGTTCTCGCAGAGGAGGACCCGTCGGGGGCAAAGGCAGG
This sequence comes from Lasioglossum pauxillum, assembly GCA_933228785.1. NCBI lineage: Eukaryota > Metazoa > Arthropoda > Insecta > Hymenoptera > Halictidae > Lasioglossum > Lasioglossum pauxillum. The sequence continues at coordinate 26,848,252 of OW121706.1, read as the reverse complement.
GGTCTTCTTTTGCTTCATCCACCGTCGAAGACCGTCGGGAATGATCCTCAGTCGCCGGCGTCCATGTCACCCACCGGTGGCAACGCGACGACCGACCAGATTCTTCAGCATGGTGAGTACGGGAGCCCAGGTCCTTGTAGACACGCTCTGACCAGAGTTCGCTTTGCGCAGATATGCATATATTTGGTAAAATTGCATCTGTCCGCGAATGGAACTTTTCCACGTTAACCATAACTGCCCGAGTCACGACAGACTTTCTCCGCAAGGACGTTCAGGCGTGTCCCCGCGCGGTAGAAGCTGTCGTGCGCGAACAGACCGCGTCTATCGATGAATATTTCAATTCCGTTGTCACGACAGTTGTCGAACAGATTCGATCTGGTCACGGCAGAGTCGGATAAATACATAACAGTCTCGATTTCTATCGTCCCGTGGTATATCGACGGCGACATAAATATTTGACAAGTTTTGCTACCTTATCGAGCGCGCGGAATATCGGCGACCAATTAATCAGGCTTCATCGGACGGGGTCGAAAGAGAGGAATTCGTTTTGCACGAAGCCTGCATCTGCTCGGGATTCGAAAATTCTCATTTGCGAGACGGTTCCACGGAAGTTAGGGGGGCTAAGAGGGGATTAGTCGGAGATTTTCGCGGGGGTAGGGCTCGAGGTTCGAAAGCGACGGTGAAAATGACTTTTCGTGACGCACCCTCGGAATCGATACACCGTTAATCCCCACTGACTCTTTCATAGAGCTCCGGGAGCCCCCGTCCGACGTTCTGCCCCCGTTGCAACGTTTGGCCCCGTTCTCAGGGGATCCCCCAGCGCAAAGAGAAAGTACCCCTGGTCCGTGGATCCGGGTTTCGAAATTCCCTCGCGGGTACACGCGAGAGCAAGTGCATCTGCGGGGAACAGTTGGCGACGCTCCTAAGGAGCCTAAGCGGCAAGGGTGCGCGAGCGAGATTTACCCCCCTCCCCCCTCCCCCAAGTGACTCACTATAACCGACTCGCTCGCGGTTTTCGTACTCTGGAACGACCACGAGTGCGCGTCTTCAGGGACGACGGGGGCATTCGTTACATTCTCTTTTTATGATCGATGGGAATTAATTAGGGAACGATGTAACCCCCGGGCTCGGGCCACTTGAATTCCTGCTTACCGACGGCCCTAGGCTCCAGTAAACCGATCAGGATAACGCAATTTTTTTAGCTGTGACTGGATGGAGGCTTCCCTTTCTCGTTCAAGTATATTTCAGTCGAAAGTAAAGCGATTTAGAAATAGCAGTTTTATTAATCTGGTAACTGCAGTATGCTACTGTTGTGGCTTCCCCCTGACGTCATCTTTTTGAGCGGGACGCATGCCACTGGCTCACTTGTTTATCCCGTATTTTCACTCTGAGACCACGGATCATTCTTACAATTATATCATTGCATTATTCATCTATTTTTGTAGACACGCTAGGCTTTCTGTTGTTTCCAATGTTGCAGCTGTTCGTTTATATTTAATCGTCAGATGCTGAGTAATTAAATGACAATTTTGATCCTCAACCATACTTTCAACCCTCGAAAACGATCCACCTTTTGCGTAAGTGACACATGGAGGAATCGTTGAATAGAGAAATCTTCGTGCCCAGCGAGTTTTTAACCGACTTCGAAAAAGGAGAGGTTACTCAATTCGATCTGTATGTGCCTTTTTTTTCGCTTTTTTTCTATGTATGTTCATCGATTACGCCGAGATGGATGGACCAATCGGAACGAAACCTTTTGCATCTCGTAGAGTATGTCCCCGGGGTGATCCCGGGAAAACAAAATTTGCATTTTTTCATTCTTTGCGGTCTTTAGTGCAAATAACCAATAAGACCGAAAAATCATCCTATGGTGTTCTACAAATTCTGCTCGTTCCACTGAAAAGTGTGACATAAAAAAATGTTATAAAAAAGAATTAAACCGACTTCGAAAAAACGCACTAAAAAATGCACTAAAAAGTATGAAATAATTTTCATTTAATTTATATGAATACACATGAACTTAAATACAATACATTCTTTTCGGAGGCGGCGGAAAATTGAAAATTTTCGACACTGGAAATTACGAAAATCCTTCAATTCTTCTACATGCTTTCACATATTAATGTATCTTCTCTTCCCATCTACTGACTTCCAAGTTCACCAAATTCCAATGAAATCATAATCAGCAACATCTGTCATTTGGAAAATTTTTAGTTTTATATTTAAGTTCGTGTGCATTCACATAAATTAAATGGAAATTATTTCACACTTTTCAGAGCACTTCCTTAGTGCGTTTTTTTTGTAGACACGCTAAGCTTTCTGTTGTTTTCAATGTAGCCGTTGTTCGTTTAATTTACTCGTCAGACGCTGAATAATTAAATGACAATTTTGATACTCTCAATCCTCGACCATACTTTCAACCCTCGAAAGCGATCCACCTTTTGCGTAAGTAACACGTGGAGGAATCGTGGAATAGAGAAATCTTCGTGCCCAGCGAGTTTTATCGAATCTGAGGAATAGAAGAGCGGAATAAAAAGGAGTATCGATTTGTTCGATTCGTTCTTGTCCGTTAACGCAATCCTGCAGGGGTGTCGTTCTTGCATAGGCGTTCCAACGCGTTGCATAACGCATTGTGTCGCGCCGCGCGGTAAACGGCGCGGCGTGTGATCGCGCGTACGTGCGACGAGGGTACGAGGGTACGAAAGGCGAAGAGGAGGGGATGTTGCATTAAAACGAGGAGAAGAAGAAGGACCGACGAAAGCGAGTAGGTGGCCCTCACGCAACGACACGTGGACCGGGAGTTTACGCGGGCAACGTGAGGCTCGCGCGTACGATCTTCGTGCTACATATACGGAAAGGAGAGAAAAGGGGGTCGTCTCCTTCCCTATCCCCTCCTCTCCTCCCCTTTCTCTCGTTCTCTCTCTCTCTCTCTTTCTCTTCCTCTTTCTCCCGGTTGTCGTCGACTGGAAGGCGAGCGGACAATAGCAGGTGCGGAGCGAAGGCGACAGCTGCGATCGATGATGCTCTTCTTAGGTTTTTGGAACTCGCTCGCCCCCTTACCCTCCCTCTTCCCCTTCTCTGCTCTTGGCCACGCACTCGCCTTCCGATTCGGCTATCGCTTTCTTACCTGGTTTGCTAGGCGTTTGCTATCACCGTGTTTTCGCCAGTCCTTCGTTTTCTTCCTTGATTAGTCCATGTGTAACTTCCTCATCTCCCGAATTGACGATCCTGATTTTGCAAATTCGCTTCCACCTTAATCGCTCAAGGCATCCACTCCTCGTCTCTCGGGTCGACGATATCCTGATTTTCCACACCGCTGATTCAGATTCCAGGAATTCACTTTTTACCGTCGAATTCTCCCGACCCACGGAAACGCTGCCGGAATGTATAGAAGCATAATTTCCAGATCCTCGAGCGCGCCTCTGTCTCTCTGGTCTCGCGCGTTTCCATTGGGAATTCATTAATTCGCGTTTCTTGCATCGAGAGGCGCAGGAGTCACGCTGCGCACGAACGGCGCGATGCATTTCGCAAACAGGAGCGGGACATGTGGCGGATGCACTCGTGAAAGGCAGTAATATGACGCCTCTCTTCTCTCGCGTTCGCATTTTTCGAGCGCGACTCCGCACGCCAGATTCCCTTCTGCTCCGATAGAGACGAAGTTCAGAAACGTGATCGAGCACACCCGACATATGTACAGGGAACGATTGTTCTACCGGATGTTGACCTTTGGAAAGCGCGGAGACATCCCGGAGCCTGGTAATTAACACGTTGAACGCCGCAGGGTCATCGGAGATCCCCTGAAATTACAGTAAATCGTCGTATAACGTGGTTTCCATATAAAGCGAGGCAATAATTGCGATTTGTATCCTACATTCTGAGTTTCCGAGGGTTGAATTTAAAATGATTGTCATCAAATTAATGTCAGTCAATATTATTAACGCCTGAAGATGATTAATATTGTTATTATTAAAGCTGATCGCTCTCGTAAATGAAATAGGTGCTCGTTTGAAAATAACGGATAGCGGATATTTGCATAATTCGCGGCAGATAACCCTGGCCATGGGTACCAGCGGGAGGTCTGGGTTCGACGGGGTTGGTTTCCGTGCCGTGCCTTATCGTACCGCACCGTGTCACCCCCGCGATATTTTCGTGTTGCGAAACGGAAAGTAATTCCGCGGGGTTCAAGTGCTGCGAGACAAGTTTCTTGTTCCGCCGATTCTTTTCTCCGAAGAAACTCGATCGAATCGTGAGATTGGATCGCCCTTTCCCCTCGTAAATCGCGAAGCGGAGACTCGGAGCATCGCGCGGGGGGGGGGGGGCATTACGATTTTCCGGCGCATTACGTCAGACCTTGCCAACCACCGCACAGTGTTCTCAAATCGTGGCCGAAACCTTGAAAATGAATTTTTGGAAACACTGTGGACCGTTGCGAATAAGTTATAAACGGGCTGCGGATGTTTGTGCGAATAGACCTGCTTCGGGGGTGGTTTTACCGAGAATAGAAACAAAGATTTGTTTACTCCGTTGACACGTTCGCCGTCGCTGTTCAAAGCATAATAGTCTCCGTCGACGGACCGTTTCCCGTATTTTGTCTAACGCGACCCTTAACCCTTTTAGTGTCGACCGGTCCCACATCGGTTTGACATATTCGACAATATATCGTTGCTCGGCACTAAAAGGGTTCATTTCGGGGCGAGTATGGTCACGTCGATGCCCCTAACTAGTCTCCGAAACGCTGAACGCCGCAGTTTTCTTCTACGAATTGTTAATAAGTGATCATGTCCCAACGTTTCTACCAAATTTATTTCGATGCGGCGACATCGTTGAAATCCAGCTGTCGACTTAATCGATGCCTAATTGGATCGTTTAATATTCAAATGGCACGCGCGTGAATCTCGTTTCACTCCAGCCTCCCTCGTTTATCGTTGAATTAAATCGAATTAGTTCCAGCACTTGAACGAACGGTCCTTTCATCCAACCGTTTTCGCGGACAAGTAGACTTGGTGTCCTTCCGAGATCGTTCGAATTAATCGAGATGGCTAAATTTAGGGCTGCCAGCTGTAAAATCGCTAACTAAGGACAGAGGGCACTAAAACCCGGACATTTCTGTCTGGAATCTTGACGGCCCTACTCAAACCGTAATTATAGGTGGCGCGAGGAGTTTATCTGTTTTCGTTTCTCTTCCCCCGCCTTCCGCCATTTGTTCTTAATTCTTCGTCCCATATTTTGTTTAACATACTATATCTACCAAAGGTACCTTTTAAATCAAAGTGTGATGATATCAGCACACAGGTTCGATCAATGATAAACTACAAGCAATTTTGCAAATATTTAAACACTCAACGTTTCGATCCTGATATGGACCTTTTTCAAGAGTAGAATTTTGCGTCTGAAAAATAATGTGAATATAGTAAATGTTAACTATAAAATACTATGGATATACTAACTTGCTTCATAGTTAACATTTACTATATTCATATTATTTTTCAGACACAAAATTCTACTCTTGAAAAAGGTCCATATCAGTATCGAAACGTTGAGTGTTTAATTATTTGCAAAATTGCTTGTAGTTTATCATTAACCGAATCTGTGCGCCGATATCATCACACTTTGATTATTATCAAAAATACGATCGATAAACATTCAATTTTGTACCTTTTAAAGTTTTAAGTAAAAATTGGTTGAGACTGCAAACGTGCATTGAGAGTAACTAGTGGTACAACAGAAACAGGGGGTGGTTCTACATAAAAGAATAAATCGGGATAGGTATACAAAATAGTGTTAATTCCTCATTATCCAATGCAATCAACCGATTGCAGCATTTTTGAACGAGTCGCGTATGACTCGAAGCAGAGTTTGGCAAAAATCAACTAATAATTAAAAATTACTAATAATTTGATTGATTGTTAGTCAAAACTTAAAAAAAGTTAGTTAAAACTTCTTGGTTAGTTAGTCATAACTACATGGCACTAGTTAGTCACAACTATAAGTAATCGTTAATTATTGCTTGTTAGTTATGATTAATCATTAGTTAGTTTAAATGATCAGTCATCAGTCTTTATTCATTAGTTACTATTGTGCGATTAACATACATCAATATGTATACTTAAATACAGGGTGTCCCAAAATTCGTGAACTTCCCGAAAGGGGGTGGTTCCTGAGACCATTTCAAGCGACATTTTCCTTTGCAAAAATGTTATCCGCGACTTTGTTTAGAAGTTATTAACGAAAAACACGGACCAATCAGAGCGCGACTTTGACGCGAGTTTCCACTGTCTGCCCGGCGCGCCAACTGTCTATTGGCCGACTGTGGCAACTCGCGTCTAGGTCGCGCTCTGATTGGTCCGTGTTTTTCGTTAATAACTCGTAAACAAAGCCGCGGCTAACATTGGTGCAAAGGAAAAGGTCGCTTGAAATGGTCTCAGGAACCACCCCCTTTCGGGAAGTTCACGAATTTTGGGACACCCTGTATATCAAAATTTGCAGTGACCAAACGTGTCATAATCTGTATTTTATATGTTTATTAACTAATAGGATATTTTATTGTTATTATAATGTCTCATTTTAACTTGTAACCATTTTTAGTCATTAGTCATAATGAAATACTGATTGTATTTAGTCATTAGTTATGCCATTATAGTCAGTATTCAATATTCACCCTTAATAAAAATTTAGTCATTATTCATTAGTCATTACGCTCAAGTATTTGCTTAGACATTCATTATTAGTCACTTTTGTAGAGCTTAAAAGTTATTAGTCAATAATCATAATTGTGACTAGCGTTTGCCCAACTCTGACTCGAAGAAACTGACGGAGTCGTTTTTCTGATCGCGCCTCGTCCATCGCGAGGTTATGGGAACTCGGAGGAGCTGAAACCGGGCAGGGACCGTTCGAAAATATTTTCGCAGATGGTGCGTGGTTCGCGGGTTCCCGCGGGAATCGGTCGGGAATCACGCGTGGGCGAGATCATCTCCGGGAGATAGAGACGCTCGCGCTGGGTCCGCACAAAGAGACGAGGGTCCGCAGAAAGTTTCGAGGTAGAGCTGGAAGGGGCGAATGGAACGCGAGGATCCGCGGAATGCCGACCGTCCGGCTGGCAATATCCTTGCCCCGTCCTATCTTCCCGCATTATCCTGCCGTATCTCAGCCGAGGGAACAGCCGAACTCTCTTCCCGAGCCCGTCCTTCGCCCCCCGGCGTCTCGTCCTTCGACGTGTTTCACGACGCTCCACCGCCGCCGCCTGAGAGAAAATTATTGCATTCTAAAGCGGGGACAATGAAATAGTTTTGGACCCCGGTCCTTCTTGGCTGCCGACAAATCCTTCCTCCCCCTCCTCGCCGCGCCGATGCGAACAACGAATCGCCTTGATTTGTCGCCGTAATAACCGGAGACGGAAGATCGAGGGCCTACTCGCATCCTCCGGACACCTAACGCTTTATTGGCCGATCGCGTTCGAGCTGGAGCGGCCGACGATTTACGATGCTTAATTAACTCCGAACCGTGGCGTCAAGGATTCTTATGGGCTCCGACCAGCGCTGCTCGTAACATTACCGCATATCGCAAATCCCTGTTCTCACATTGTTTAATTCGAACAGTGCCTAACTATTGTTTAAAGTTCATTTTACTCGTCCTTCGGAGAGGCACAAGTTCTTGCCCAGGATCCTTGCTGCGGGCTGCGCGCAGGGAAGGTGGGAGACAGTGAGAGGAATCGTTATCGAAACAAATGAGAGATCGAGGGAGGGGTACGGAGGACGGTTGGTTGTTCCTGTTCGGCGAGAGAGAAAGAGAGAGAGAGGGAGGCCGAGAGCGGGTTAACGATCTCCGAAATCGCTGATCGCGGTCTCGGCGTTCCAGCCACCCTTCCATGGTACAAGTGGGGTCCGTAGTTCACCGGATTGTTGGCGACGGTGGCAAAGGCGAAGGCAGAGGCCAGAGGCAGCGGCGTGGCGTTCAGTTCCTTATCTGTAATTGCTCCCCAGTCTCCGACTAGTCTCGAGAAATGTCGGCGAACGGGACAACGACGAGCAATCTCGCGGAGGGTCCTTTTTATTCCCCGCAGTCTCTCATCCGCGCCTCGAGAATCTCCGCGGCGGAATCCTCCGACGACCGTCCTCTTTCCTCTCTTCGCTCGCGGTCTCTCCTTCCGTGTCTCCCTTATAAATCTGCCGGGCCGGCGATCGCGCGTAGAATTTCGAAAGCGCATAACGACGTGCTTGCCAGAGGAGCGAAGCTTTTCCCACCCTTTGTTCCGCGAGTGGGGCGCTGCTCCTGAGAGGTTCCTTCGCGAGAGCGTGGTTGAAGAGTGGCTCCTGAAAGGTTCGAGAACGTGCCAAGGAATGTCGACGACTCGGAACGACGAGCACGAGAGGGGGAGTGAAAGAAAGAGAAAAAAAATGAACGAGAGAGGAAGGAAGGAAGGAAGGAAGGAAGGAAGCGAGCGAACGAGCGAGCGAGAAAAGTGTCTGGTTGGAAGGAGACGGGTAATGTCCTCTCGTACATCCTTGCTCGGCTACTGACCTTCGACCCTCTGTCATTCCCTCTCCACCCTCTTCGGCCGCGATTTTTCTCCCTCGCTATCTCATTAAATTCTTCTTTCCTCCCCCTCTCGCTCGTCCTCCAGCTTCGGCCGGCTCCTGCGCTTACGATCAGTCGAATAGATGCCTTGGCACGATCCTCGGGAGTTTGTCTTGTTCGTTCCCCGCCGCGTCGCGGTGTACCGGTGAATAACCGATTAACTGGTCAGACCACTCCACGTGAAACGGAGGGCCCTCCACCGTACCCTGCATCTGCCATTATAATCGTGAAAAGCTGCCTGCCCGGAGCACGTACTTACTTACGCCCTGCGGGCCCCGTTTCCCGCCAAATTTTGTTGCTCGAGGTGTTCCGCTCTTTCGCGTGCCCTCGATAAAAACCAGATCGCGCGGTTCGGCCCGCTGGTTTTACCGTTGAGGCTTGATTTTGTGATATCGGGATGTCGGGGTTGGGCAACTTCATTGCTGTCATAATTCCGTATCGTCGTAACGGTATCGAAGCGTTGAAATGCTTTCGGTAACCTCGCCTCTCTAACTGCTCGCCGTTGGCCCCGGCGACCAGCGAGCAATTAGAGGGGCGTCGATACTCTTGCGAGGAGAATAAAAGAAACTCGTGTTACACTGCAGGAGGTCAAGGGTCGTCCTGTCCAGCGGAGGGCGACGGACCCAGCACGGTGGGTCCGCTGGGCCCGGTTGGGTCTCTGGGTTCTGTTTCGGGCAGAGGAGGCCCGCCGGCTATTCGTCGAGGACCCGGCCGACCTCGGCTCAGACCCACAGGCCCGGGACACCAAGGATACCGTACTCCGGGTCATCATCACGGCAGGAAGGTCCAGCGGCCGCTCCCGGTGCCCCTCAGGTCCCAGCAGACGATCGCCACCGTGAACCAGCAGAAGTCACCGGGTCAGCGTTCCTCGGGGTCCGGGTCCTCGATGCCCACCGCGACCATGAACGCCGGCTCCTCGTTCCATTCGTCGGCCAACGAGTCCAGACCGTTTGGCTTCTACACGCAACAGCAGCCGCGAGGCTCCTCCTAGCTTCCGGAGGAGGAATTCCTCCGGGTGATCCTCGAGGGTGACTCTTGAACCTGGTCGCGACACTGGATGATCGCTCGGGACTTGTCGTTCTACTCATCGAGTCCTGGACAGCCTGCCGATCATCGTTCGCGAACAACAGCCGTACTACCGAAGACACCCTCTTCGTGGACAGTTTCCGCGGAGGAACGACGTTTAGGATTCTCGTGACCGAGTTACGAATTTTGCGTGTTCGAGTCTCCACGAGGTGACCATCTGGGCCAAAACCTTTCGCGGATTCTGTGCTCGGTGATGAGGGCGACGGAATAACTTTGGAGAAACAATCGTTCGAGGACATCGAGGTCCGCAGCCGGAATCCTGATGAGGATCTCTTGTCCGAGAGTATTTTCGAGTGGGCGTTGTCGAACATGGGACGTCGAATCGATGATTTTAATCGCTTGAAACGATTTGGGGAACGCGTCAGACACTGTAAACTATTGTATAAAAGCGGATCTTGTCGATATTTATGGCCCGGTCCCGAGGGATTCCGATCGTTTAGGCAATTTGTACAGAGACACGTGAAATGTCGCCTCGTTAGGTACTTAAATCGCTGCTCGAGCAGAAATCATGGATTTCGGGGGAGGATCGCGAGAACGGCGACGGACTCGAGCCAGCAGAGTGTCGAACACCGTGGAGAACGGCTGTTAGTTTGAATTTCGCCGGTAAAACGTTCAGTCCGGACGACGTATCGACGATGACAGGCGATCTACGATCGAGCGACGAAGAGACAACATCGGCGACGTAGAGTTTTCTCGTTCACTTTCGTCTTCTTCATGTGTTTCTCTCTTTATCTTGTTCTCTCTCTTCCTCTCTGTTTCTACCGCACGCTCGACGTATCGCGACACGTCAACGATCCGTAGCATTGTTTCGCAGCCAGGCTCGGTTAGGCGATATTTTTTATGCGAGTTACGAAGAAAACATCAAGCCGACTCGATTTGTAAGAGAATGGTATTTATATTAGCAATAAACGATTCGAATGTCCACCGAGAACCTGTGGTTCCTCATTGATCGACCCTGATCTCGTTCCTTCTTGTGCATTGTATAATTACTAGAGAGAGAAGCCGGATTGACATTTAATTTTTTTTTCGATCATTTGAATAACAAAATACCTTAACTTGTTAATGAGTTTAACAAATAAAAATAGAACTGTTTTAGTTCCTCCAAGTAGTCTTTCAAAATTAAAAAAAAATGTCGACGATCTCCTATAATTTAACCAGAGTAATAAACACCTGCGCAGATTAATTTAAACAGCATTCAAAGAAATATACTAACTCTTCCAATGTTTTTGTGGTTTCGTATTTGGCCACGCATTTTTTTGCCATAAATGCATAAAATCCGCAGGTTTAATTACGATAATTAGTCCCCGCATGCGTGATTTACGACCGTCCCTCTGCACCTGCTGTGCGAATTTATGATCGCACGAAGGGCGATGCTAACACGACGTATCTTTTTACGATTCATTGCCGACGAGGTAGCTTTTTCCAGGAATATTTCGACGAGTTCCTATGGACAAATGTAGCAGAGGCGCCACTAAGGCGCTGGTAGGTTTTCAATTGTTATACGATGATCAGCGAGGAGTATCTACAACGTTTTCACAAGGGAAGCGTATACACGATCAATTCGAATTTGAATTTTTCACGGTTCGTTCGAATCGTCGCGTCACCTGACCAGGAAGTCGACATGGCCGCAAGTGCTAGGGAGGCTGATTTTCGAGTTCCTCGAACGTGTCAAAAATGCAGGATATCCTGAGAGGAAGTAAGTTTTGAATTCCCCGTGAAGAATCGCACGAAAAATTTTCAACTATTGACAATTTGTGCAAAAATAAAATTGCCAGAATACAGTGTGAACCTGATGAACAAGTGGAGCGTGTCATCGATGCAGCCCGAAGAATTATACCACCGTAAAATGTCGTGAAGGAAAGGTAAATAAACTAATATCTGTAATTTGTTGCAATATTTCCTCAAAACTGCACCTGCAAGTTATTGTACGTCTCAATATCTTTGTCAACGAGAGATGATCTTTGGAAACAGGTTATCTGTCTATTTACTATTTTCTCATAACCTATATAGTAACCTTTCAACGAAAATATCTTAGCAGGTCATACTTACAATTAGTATAGTATAATATATCAGTAGCAAGTCGGGTGGACTAAGATTCTACAGTTGTTGAATGCATTGAAAGCGAATTTGAATCGGTGTCTTTCGAAACTCGTTTCCCGCGGCGCGTCACGTGATCGGCAAATCGGCAAGGGTGCGCGCGCAGTGACCACTGCGTTTTAAATTCAGTAAACAGAGTCGCGTTACTGTTCCGTGTCAATGTTTTGAGAATTTGCCGAAGAGATTTTAAACAATTAGGTGTTTGCGTAGTTTAAAGTTCCGGAAAACATTGAGCAGTCGTGGAACAAGTGGAATCAGTTAGCGTGGGATCCGTCGAGCTGTTTATCGAGAAAATTGTTGCGGTATTCAGCGGGAGCATCATGGAGTCATCGATTATCTGTAAATCGTTAGATCATCGTCGGCATTCTTCTAATCTAGGTCAAGGTAAGTCTCAACGTTAATAATTGTCTTTTATAAAACATTGAGACAACTGCTCATTTTTCTAATGTACCTAACCTGTACTCTGTCACGTACAGCGTTTTTCAGCAATGTTGTTGAACATACTTTTTTACTGAACAATATGCTTTTTACTGATATGCTTTATTACTATTTTTTAGTACCTGTTCGACGTAGGAGTTCACATTAAAAGTTCTGTACTTATCAAATATAGGAAGAATTGTTTATCAGTATTGTTATGGGTTGCTAACCTAGCAAGTATCGTCACGTGATTTTCCCACAGTGCTCAGGCACGTTGACGAACCCTCAACAAATTCTCAAGGACTATTAACCCTTAGCAGACTCGGAGTCACCACTGAAAATTGCTGTACCATTATTTACAATAGTGTTTACATTAGGAAATGTGTCGGTACCTAATCAATTACTACATATTTCAGTATCGTATGAGGTATTATATCAAATTCATATCCATAAAATGGAAAAAAATCCTATACAATGAAATTATTTTAGGTCGGAAGAAATATTTAATATTCAAGTTAAAATAGCTCCGACTGAAAAGCATCAAAAAATTGATTACTGCAACAATTACCCCGCGATAATTCTGACAATGAATCTGCTCGTTTTGGATGTGCTTTGTGTCATTCATTTTGAATGTGCGAACACTTTCGAAAAAGATTGGGTTCGACGACCGAAGAAAAGAAACTTTGATACGAACCCGGCAATTTCGGTTGAGAAGAACTGACATTTTCGTGTCTCGCCGGCGCGGACCGTTTAACGACCGATCAGCTTACATACGGCAATTTAATTAGGCCCCAGGGTAAAGAACGAAGCGGCGCGGAGCTGAGAGAAGCGTAACAGAGCGGATCGGCGACGAGAAGAAACATTTTTCCCGGCGACAACGTTCCTGCGTGGTTATTTTCTGCCTCGCATTCCCGGCATCGCTGCGCGCGGGCATTACAAGTGTCCGGTTGCAGGTTTTTGCGGCGATACGCCGAAGTGAACGGGCTAAATGAAGTAAATGGATGAACGGTGAATAATGGATGAAGTGGAGTTAGCGGGGACACGGCGATGCCCGCTTCTTGCCACCGCGTCGACGCGTCTTATTATCGGGAACGACAACGATCGACCGTGTACCAGACATCCCGTGGCTAATTGTTAACTAGACCGAGGATGTTCATGCAAATTCGAACGGCGCTCCGAAAGATAGCTGGACAAATCCATTATGTTACTTCTTGCCGCGGCAAATTCAACTCAGTAGTTACTGCTCTTTCCGACGTAGCAGACATTTATTAACACTTTGACTGCCGCCCAGAAATGGGAATCGAATTTATGATTTGTCTAGCGTTGTCTATGATTTGTATCCAGCGTAACAACATATGAATGTTTCAGTTTTTAATTCATTTAATACATTACTTTGATTTTATAGAAGGCAATTATTCGAGGCTCCTAAGTTGGCACACAAAGTGTTAGAACGATCAATGCTTCACGTTCGCGTACATGGTTTCTAAAGAGCACGTCGCGTGCTACAGCCTAGACACTGGCGTCTTCAGTAGAAGATGTCGAGAGAAGGCCAGACGGTCCACTATTTCGCTAGCGATGTCACCCACGCGGGACAAACGGGACAATTAACCCGAGAATAATTAAGAGAGAAACACTGTCGATGTTGATGATTTATCGAGACTCGGGCTCGGTCCATCAAAATTATTCTACAATGTCCGCTCGGTGTTGAGCTGCTTTCTACGGTCTGTCCGCGAGCGCCCATCGTGAAAACGGGCACGCGACGGTAGTAAAGCCTGTAATTCATTTGGAACAGTTATTACTGAATTATCAGTTCCGTCTGCGGTTGCCGTGGCCCCCTTAAATCATGCTCTTAACTCACGAACGCCGATAATAAAGTGAAACGACGCACAACAATAAGACTGATTCTCCCGGGCTCCGTGAATCAGAGTGTAATTCCACGACGTGGGGGAGAGTAGGCGAACTTTTACGTGGAGATCTAGCGTGTATTTGTTCAAAGTCAAAGTCACATCAAGGTAGCAGGTATTTGGCCACTTTAAATTTCTTTTTATAACTTGTTCAATATTTTTGTTGACAAATAGCAAAAGTATTTTTATATTCTTGAATGATTTCAGGTTAATCTACATTTGAAGCACAAAGATGTCAATTGCAACTCTAAAGTGCAACGGCATTGAATATGGTAGAAAAGTTTGATTATTGGGATAAGGATTATGGAAGCCATTGGAGCCAAGTAGCGAAACAAATGGTAATCCCAAACGTTGATTGTCTAAAAACTAATAGTTTCCACAACACAGGATGCTGGCAAGATCGTTCCCATCATAAATCAATTTCGCAATCATCCACCTGTTTACCTAATTCCCGGGCGACGTCACCGCGAAGGAATCCCTTCACCCACGTCGTCACTCGGAAAAACGCCGGCCCAGAATGCCCCGAAGAGCATCGAGTTTCCATCGCGATCAGAGGAGAAGGAATTCCTCGGAATCAAGATTCCAGTGCAACGCGACGAAGGACAACACGCAGCACGCCTGAAACTTTGAAACCCTGAAACCCGAGGGCGATGATCATCGACGGGAACAAGCAGCTGCTGGCGTTCTGGCGGTAGCCGCGTCATCATCCGCGTGATTGCCTTCGACAAAAGCCGATCATTCTACCGCTCGATCAAAGACGGAGTCACCAATTCGTTACCCGATCTCCACGCCCACGCATTTGCTCCGGGATACGGCTATTAGCTGTAATCTTACAAATAACAGTCCGGACGAAAAACTTTACACGCGATGCTGTATTCGGTATAAATTGCAGCAAGGAGAAATGCTTGTTTTCGATCCTTAACCCCGTTAATGTGGACGATGATCGGTACGTTTGTTCAAAGTTGTGTAACTTGTTCCTTCGATTGATATCAGAAGATATCCGGCATCTTTCGAGAACATGTTCAAGCCCGGAGTAGGAACAAGAGTAAGAGTGAGAATACGAAGAAGAGTAAGCTAAAAACGAGAGCTAGTAGAAACAGAAGTAGCCGTCTGCGCGGAGCGTCGTCCACGCCCTTCCGAGCCTTTCGCGAGAAACTAAAAGCTGCCGAGTGGAACTAATCGTAGCAGCTGGAGAAATAAATTGTTCCGTCGATGCGAGGCGAGGGAACAACCACGGTAGGCGAGTTTAGAGACTCTCTCCACTCGAATTCGCTCGCCTTTCTTTGTCCACCGGTGTGTTCGGAATATCTGACACGGCTCCCGATAAACAAAGACGGGAGCTGCTTGATTTTGAAACGGGGCGACGACGTTCCCAGAGAGCAAGAGAGAAAGAGGGAAAGGAAGAGAGAGAAGAGAGACGGACACCGACCGAAAACGGACTAATTAGAATATCGAGCAGATGTCGGTGTCGAGTGCTCGACGCGGACCGATATGCAAATCGGCTCGGTATTCCGAGAATTTTTCAAATTCCGCGACCGTCCGCACCAGCATCTTCGACCAGCGACTCTGTTCGCGTGCGCCGGCTAATGGCGAATTAAGTGCCCGCATGTTGTTCCGTTTCGCGAAGGTCGAACGCGACAATCAATCGCGGATTCTTTTCACGGTCGCCAGACGTGTCGAAAACGGCAGAACGACTTACTCAAGCGACCCCGCTATGGAGCTCGCGCTATCGCTTTCGGAAAACAAGATTGTAGATGCGACAACGCACACGATTGCCTCCACTCGCTCGAAACTTGTTTTTCTTTTTATCAAGCAGTTTTAAATGTCAAATCAGATTCGTCACTGTTGTACTAGCAATAAGTACAACATACATCTACACATATATATATTCGACATCGACCGAAGATCATCGAAGCCTTTAAAAGTACAAAAGAAAGCCTTTAAGGTACATTGAGGAAAACGTTTTCGATCGAGATCCATGGAGCTCCCGGTCCGGGACAGTCATGATCCGAGGATGATCGATGAAAATTGTGAGAAAAGGATGGAAATCGGGTGAATAGGCAAGGAGAGGGTTTACGATGGAAGAGGAGGGCTCGACGAAAAGCTAACCTGATCAATTTTATGTCCCTCGGATCAACCGATTGTCCGCCGGTGGCACAGGAAAGAGAGAACCGGAGAGGACCGAGACCTTGCGATGCACCTGCTCTCAGGTGTACGTCCGCACCTTCCATCCGCGCGTGCAATGCATCTCGTCGTCTTTCTCTCTCTGTCCCGCTCCTCTCCGGCTTTGGCAGTCTCTTTTTTTCTCTCTCCTTTGTCCCCCCCTTTCATTCTCGCTCTCTCTGTCTCTGCCCCTCTCACCTTTTTCCTCTTTCAGCGAGAGAGTCAATCTTACTCGGTACATCGCGGATAAACGCGCGGGCAGGTAATCCTTCGCTGGAGGATGTCACGATCGCGACGTCTCAGGGCCAACAGGAGGATCCCGTCTTTAACACCTTAGCCCTCGGACCACCAACGGGACGCGTTTGTCCCATCAACTTGTAAATAATGACTCGTCGGTCCTCGTGTGGCCTACAGAGTACACCCGTTTGCATCTTTACTCGTGGAATCATTCGTCAAACTTCATTGTTCTGTCCTGGGCTGTCCAGATGCACGCAACTGGAAATTCAATTGAATGACGTAAATCTTCTTCGCTGCATGGAAATATTAAGTAGAGATTAGTTCAGTCGAGAGGATAAAAGCGTTCCGATTCTAAGCGATTCTAAGCTAACTGATGTAAACGTGCATAACTGTGATCGAAAAGAAGCCACTCCAGGATTTGTATAATTGATCGGATATAATGCTGTACTTTATTAAGAACTCTAAAGATGTCGAACAGATCTAAAAGTATTTATGTTACGACCGGATTGCGGATTTTATGCATCTATGACAGAAGTGAGGAAATGAAACACGAACCAGTAAAAATATTAAAAGAATCTTAAAATATTGTTGACCCATTAAACCTATTAAAAAAGGAAACAAATTCTATTCCGGTTCGTTGCAATTGAGATAAAAGAAACATTTTCGATCAGCAATCTGTGTTTAATTAGAGTGCAACTGGTTTGAAAGGGTGCGGGAAGTTTGTTGTCTGTGGTTGTTAAAATGGAGTTGTAGGAAGGTAAATAAATTGTGGTCGCGGGATTGGCTGGCGTGGACACACGCGACCGAATCGAGTTTATCAGCAGTGTTATTTTCGGAGTCGCGCTAGCTTTTAGAGGCTGCCAGGTGCGCGTTGCACCGTCCCGGTAATTTCGCGCGTTTATCGGCGTCTCGTTTCCCTAGCAGGCTTTTGTTTATCTTTCGTCTGGCTACGGCCCGCTCCATTTACTCGCTCGAACGTTTCCCTTTACACTCGTTATTATCGGCACCCTTATTCAAGCATTTGCTTCGCAATTGCCTCGAACCGACCGTCCACTCATTCTACGAAACACGAAACACCGAGGACTTCTTCTTTATTTGATTTCATCGTTAATTCTCTCTTTACGAACACGCTTCGAATATCAACCTCAAAAATTCCTACGGAATCGCAGAAGTTATTCAAATTGAAACTAGCAGTTAAACTTGGTCAAAGTGGACCGTTTGTATTCTGAAAATCTTAGTGTTCTTTTCTCTGTCAACAGAGAAAAGAATTATTAATAATTATTATCATTACTCTTAGAATTACTCATTTTCGTCGTAGGTGCATAAGCAATGACAACATTCCAACATCTATTAGGCTTCTAAACACTAAAATATCGATGAACATTTGAAATTCTGTGTGATTTTACATTTGGTCTCCACAACGATCTCGGAATCTCGGAAACGACAAACACGAACAGAGAATTCTCGAATCGAATGAAAGGCTGCGTCGCGTCGAATAAAAATTGAACCAGAGGATCGATTTCCAAGGCGGTCGTCTTGGAATCGTATCGAATCGGTTCCGGAAATTCCGGTGTTATTTCGGGCGATGCGTTCTTGGTAAAAAGGAGGAACGATACCTCGGGCGTGTACGACACACCTGTCAGTCGAGGTTGTCGCAGCGTCGTCCCCGACGATCGTGCATCGATTACGCCTCCGAGAGTTAATTAACCAATCAAAAGTCATGCCGGAATTTCAAAGAATACCGTCACGTGCTGTACGAGTAATTGCGAGTCCGTTTTCGACGGGCGATCCATCATCTCGATGGACGATCGATATGTTTCCCGCGATCCGGGAACAGATTCTTTCCCGAGAACGAGGATAACGATTCACCGAGAAAATCGATTTTCCCTCGAACAACTCTCGAAGCTGATGAAATTGGACATCGTTTCCAATTTCGCCGTAGACTTCGTCATTAATATTTCGTTATAAGAACGCGGACGGTTTCGCGGTTTTCGAGTGCAAAGTTCGTGGGAAGTAGACACGGTCTCGAAAATGGAACCGCTTAATCGTCTCGGTTTGAATACCGTCCGAGTTATTAAAAGCCGAGTAACATTCATACATATTAATGAACCGGTTTCTATTCGTCACGGTGTTAATTTACAAGATCGTTACATTGTCCCGAGTGCTTTCTACCGTTTGACACAGATTTTTCTCACGCGCCGTCTTTCTTGGACTTCTAACGCGATTATTAACCCCGGTCGCAACGTTCCTCCGAACGTAAATCCTTCTCGTGCCGGGTCGCGCCGCGCCGCGCCAATACGAAAAACAGGAGAAACAACTTGTTCGCGCGGAATTTCATTCTCGAATATTCTCTTCGACAATTCTTCGAATGCATCAAAATGCATTCTAAATAATCTCCATCGGTTCTTCCGCTCGTTTATTTCAAATCAAGTTACAAGAATTGTAACAGAATCTTAACGTGGCTTACGCAATAAGACAAACGCAACTTCGTTCGATAATATCGCGTCTTAGAGAACTTTTACTTCATTCCTAATTGTTCAATGATCAACTGTTTCAGCTTGCATGTCACTTTCGTCGTCGAACGGTTCAATTATAATTGATTGCTAGGGCTAGGAATGAATTTGTGCACCTACCAAGTTCATCTTGCTTCGCAGAGTGGACTATTTCCACGATCTAGCTGGAAAAATAGACGTCCATTTAGCCAGGAAATATGTATCTAAAGATTATTATTTTATATTATTTGATATTATGGCTTTTAAATTCTCTTTAATCGCGTTGTAGCGTATCTAACAATGCTATTTAAAAAATATGTATTGTTATCTTCCGCTATTGAAGATTCATTTGCAAATTACTTTTGTCCACATTATCTCTATTCCGAACTTCAACTAGATTTTTAACACATTATACCACTTTAAACACTGTTCATTTTTATCTTCATTAAAAGCTGGAATAATCATAAGTGTACGAAACGCTAAAGTGCATTTTTAACGAATTACGAGATCTATTGTTTTTCCTTTGCTTTATCACGGCTGTCGCGGGCGTCCGCCGCAGAGTGGTTTAATTAAAAAATACGGACAGCTAAATTTTTACAATGCTACAGCCATTGTTGTAGCTAACGTGAGGACAAGACTGCGGATCTTCATGCATTTATGAAGAAATTGGTTGAGCGACATAAAAACAGTAAAAGATTCAAAAGTATCAAGAATGTTGTATTGTTGCTTTTAATATAACAAAGTCATTAAGGGATGAAATCAATTTTTATGTTGTTCCTGCTTCCTGCAATCAGTGCAAAACATTTTTATTTTGCATAAAGATCCGCAGTCTAGTCAAGACGAATCCCATGACCTACTTCGCTATGGTTTTAAATCTTAAAATAATGCTGACACAGTTTTGACCTGCTCGATTGGCATTTTCGCCTACTGTGCCTCGCAGCAAAACGAGAAACGGAAAAAGAGTCAGCTTGTTCTCAATTTTTGAAACGATCGTGCTACCGTCTGCCGTTGATTCTTTTCGTTCGCACGATCGTCTAAGCCTGGATACGTTAACCGAATGTTGTTGTCTGTCGAAAAAACGATCCCCAGAGATCTGTGATTGCACAAACATCCGCAGCGCATTAGCGATGCGTCCTGTAGATTGTAGCCCTGTAGATAAGGGGATCTTGGGCTCCCCAAAAAATAAGGATAATAATATAGTAGAGCTGGGCGTCGGGTCGCGCGTCGTTTCAACGAATGCCCGATCCGAGCGTTGGAACCTGGCGCGTGACGAGCCTGCGGAATAGGAGTCGCGTTCGGTTGGTCGACGTTAATTAAACCCGACGAAACTTGGCGTAATTTTCATATCATTACGGCTAGCCGGGCCAGTGAGTAAGGGATTCAGCGATCTAGCCGAACGTTCTGGTTAAAAAAAAGCCCGTGTTTCCGTGGACAGGGCAGGAAGCGATCCACTAGAATCAACAGGTGAGCCTGGGCCGTCGAGCAGCCAGGAATAACCGACTGAAATTCAGCCAATTAACGAGCCAACGATCGAGGCGGCCGATTAACTTTTGGGCCAGTGGAACTTTGGCGGACTAGTCGCGTTCGATTGCCCTGGATAATCGAGGAATTAGGCCAGACGTCCGCGTCGACCAACGACAACCGAAAACCTGCTCGAAATACACGAGGCGTGATCAAAAAGGAATTAAACCAGATCGAATTTGATGTGTTTGTCGCTTCTCTGTTCCCATCAATCTGCCAATTTTCATTGAGCGGTGTGCTACATGCAATTTAGTAAAAGTGTGATCGCGTGGCTCTGCGATTCGACTATGTACCCACTCAATAGCAAGAAACCGAACTAATTGTAAGTTCAAAAAGGGTCTGTTAATCAACGACTTCCATGTCCTTCGTAGCAGTTCCCTTTTGCGTCGACACAGCGATTCCAATAGTTCTGCAAACCCTCAAGTAGTTGCTAAAAATCATTTTGTTCGCATGAAGCGTCTACAGAACTTCGAACGTCTCGTTTGAAATACGTTTAGATCGTATTTTCAACCGTTTTTACCCGACAAACATCGTAAATATCGTCAACAATTGAAACATCCCTTTCACGAGGCAGTGAAAAGGCTACTGGCAATTACGGTGCATAAAATCCAACAGTTTCGTTCCATAAAACCAATGTCGCTAAAATTTCACGCCGAATCTCATTTTGATTCAATAATTATTTCCATGATTCGAGAAACGTCTCCGATGCGAAGAAGAGCCGACAGGTGGAGCCAATTTGATCGAACAATCTCTGTGTGCAAACTCGGGCTCCGATTTATAGCTATATCCGGTCGAAATAAAAAATTGATTACGATCGCTACGACCCGGGTCGCCAACACCCTCTACTTCGACGCCCGTTTCGTTTAATTACGCGCTCGTTAAATATTTATAGCACCGCGGATGACGAGCAAGGTCAATTACGGCAGCCAATTAATTAGATGGCGCGCGATGGCTGTTTAATGAAACGAGGCTAGCTAACGTCGTCGCCAATGAACGTTGTTAGCCCATGCGGACGACTCGTGTTTCAGAATCAGATTCTACGAGCTTTCGAAACCTGTAAAACTACCTCGACACTTAACAATGTCTAGGATACGAGTTTTGCTGTAGTTTCGGCGATTCCGTCCGACTGTGTACGCCGTATGGAAATATCAGCGAAGGCTTCTAAACGCGCGCGATAAGACTTCCTTCCTCGAATCGGCGATCGTCATTGCCGCCGTCGTCGGTCGAGGAGGTGTACCGTTTCGCTCGGCTAATGTCGTGGTCGGTTGGCCACAGCTCGTCTCGTTTCGCACGCCGAAATACGCAAAATTGAGGGGTACAACCATTCTGAAGCACGAGTAACAAGTCTGATTTTGAGGACTTTTCACGGGAATGCGATGGAAGAAATGAAAAATATATTTACAGGTCTCTATTGTACGGAACTGTGAGGACAAATTTTTGTAATAAAATAACAACGGTACTCGCTAATTTATTGTTCTTTTGAATGAAAGGTGGGCCGTCAGTAATAAGTAGACTGCGGATTTTTATGCATTTATAAGAAAGTTGAGTAGATGAAATTCAAAATTGTTGAAAAATCTTCAAAATTGAAGCTGTCGGTATATGATTCCTTTCCTATTAAAATCATTATGGAAGAAATAACATTAAATTTATTAGTAACATAATATGCATTCAGTTTCTATTTCTTGCAATCGATGCAGCCAATTTTTATTTTGCATAAAGATCCGCAGTTTAGTAATAAGACTAATTTCGAAATACATTCGACACATGCGTGCAATCCGCACATAAACATATGTACTGGGCACGCGCACGTGGTACAAGTTCGACCTTGAGGTCATCGTAAAAGGGAGACCTCCTGCGGAAGGTCAAGTAAGCAAAATTGTTCGAAAAGATTGAAAGCAGGTTCGGTTTGTCGCTCCGTTTTAAAACGGAGACCCTGTGGAAAAATGAATTCAAGGTTCGATAATGGAGAGTTCACTCTTCAAAGTGAGCACAGGATGTTGTAAGATCTTTTGGCCCGTTGTTAAGGGAGTTGGAAGATTTGTCGGTTGGAATCGAATGTTTATTCCGTGGAGTACATAGTACGAAAGCCGAGGAGTTCGATTCCGTACGCAGCGTGCTATAATTGCCGGCGACAACGCTCTGGAACCGACCCCGGCACCTGACGCAATACGCCGAGCAACCCCCATCCCCGTATCCTCCCCTAATTATAATTAGATCCGCCGACCAGTGTGCGCCTTGAATCCTAATGCGCCGGCCGCGTCGCCCGCGGCGCACCACAATTTCCAAAAATTCTGTTGCAACTTGCAACTGACTTCGACGGTTGGCTGTCCATGGTAGCACCTTATGCTCCCTCGTGGGATTCGATCCCGCGGGACTATCACTGTTTATCCTATCAATTCCATCAAGCTCGAACTTCCGTCTGCAGGCCACCATGTTCTTAGTCTAACGAACTCGAACCTGAAACGCGTTCAACACGGCTACAGGAAGGTTCTGATTGGCTGAACAGTTCCGAAGAATCTCAATTGCTTTGAACAACCGCAACTTCCAACTACAGCAATGCCTTGACATTACATTTTTATTACTTTTTATTAGTAATGAATTTGGTGAAACTTTTTCCACCATATAGACGACGTTTTGCTGATCAAAATGAGACCGAACACGACACAATTGGGATGGTGTTTATTAGTTTAATAAATTAGGTGTAGAAATTAATTCGGTGCCTCTTGAACACTAGTATTTATTTATAATGTAATCATAGATCTGTTATTTTTCGAAATGGTCTCCATTATTTTCGATGACTTTGGTCCATCTTTCAGACAACTATCAATACATTTTTCAATACACTTTTTCGCATCTCTTTCAATGTTTGGAAGCTTGTATCCGCTAAATGATGCTGGAGTGATCGGAATAAATGAGAATTCAAGCAGAATTCAATTCATTCATCAAAATCAAAGCCGAACAAATGATTTCAGCGGCTTCGGAAGCATTTTTCTTTAATTGAAAGGGAAACAGTACACTGAGTCAGACGCTGCCATCTTGCTTACTAGTAGTTTTTGTTTTGACTAGATCTTAAGTGTTTCATAACTGTAAGCGTTGATACTTGAACGTTACAAAATGGCGGGCGATTATTTGCATTCAAAGCAGAGTTATAAATAATTTAATATCGAGGCACCGAATTAATTTCTACACCAAATACAATACAATTAACAGTTTAATCTAAAGCGATTCACTGTACACATCACTAAAGGTGCAATCCGATAATCTCGGTTCTACTACAGTCCTCGACAAAATAATAAGACACCGAGCATATTTTTAAATTTCTTGTATTTAAAGGTGGAAAGTGTACACTCCGTTATATCCTGAATACTACATACTACCTCCAAGTAAACAAGCAAAATCTTAGGATTGTATCGCATACCATAGCAAAATTATAGAAAGATATTTGAACACGGACTGACATTGCTTCGACTAAAGTATAAGACATTTGGCTTATTTTCCACTCATGTGACTTCTACCATTAAGTGTTCTACTGCGAACGTATTCAGACGTTGAATCTTGTGATTTTCTTACAGTACAAGTACCTTTATTACAACGAAAAATAAATAATGGGTCGAGGAAACCAGTTAGATAAAAGTGAGGTCGATCGAATCATTCTGTTGCGCTCGGAAAAGTACAGTATTAATAAAATTGCGAAATTATTAAACAGAAGTAGGTGCGCGATATATAATGTGTTAAAAAATCCAAGTGCTAATGGAGAAACGAAAGGAAGTGGAAGCGTTACTTCCGAACGTGATAAACTTGCAATTTTGCGTGTTGCGCCGAATTTTAAGGACACAACAAGGCAAATAGCCAATGAAGCAGGTGTGAAAACAAATTTAAGAAATGTACATCGCATTTTACAAGGAAGCAAACACATTAAACGGAAGAAATTAAAACAACGGCCACCCTTAATGGAGAATCACAAAGCAGCACGACTAAAGTTTGCTTGTGAACACGTCCACTGGATGAAAAACTGGAAAAAGTCTTTTTTAGTGTCGAGAAAAAATTCGATCTAGATGACCCCGATGGCTGGGCCTACTATTTTCATGATTGCAGAAAGGAAGATCTCCGTTTATGTCAAATGGGTGCTGGCAGTATTATGGTATGGACCGCTATTGATTACTGTGAAAAAACAGAAATACATTTTTTATCAAGTCGGATGAATAATAATAAATATATTGAACTAATAACAGATCAGTTAAACAAGTCTGCAGCTCGCATCACGCGCTGAGATTATATTTTTCAACAGGATAATGCAAAAATCCATACTGCAAAATTTGTGAAACAATCCTTTTCTTAAAAATATATTAATATTTTGGAATGGCCCATTCGTTCTCCCGATTTAAATATTATAGAAAATGTGTGGGAGATTTGTAAAGACGATTCTACGCGAATGGGAGACAATATAATCACGTAAATGAACTAAAAGAAAGTATAAATCACAATTGGACACATGTAGAACAAAAACGAATCAAAAAGTTATATAAAACTATCCGAAAGCGATTACTAGACGTAATTCAATTCAAGAGAGGTATCAGAAAGTATTAATTTTGTATTTTTATTTGCTTAATCAAACATTTTTCTGTTAGTGTCTTATACTTTTGTCGAATTAATGTCAGACCGTGTTTACATATCTATCTCTAATTTTGCTATGGTACGCGATACAATCCTAAGATTTTACGTGTTTACTTTGGAAATAGTGTGTAATATACAGGATACAACGGAGTGAACATTTTCTATCTTTAAATATAAGAAATTTAAAAATATGCTAGGTGTCTTATTATTTTGTCGAGGACTGTATATCGTGAATAAAACAAGTAAATATGTTCGAAACTGTGCCGTTTTCGGTGTAACTTCAATCAGAAAAGCGTCTCGAATGTCTCATAAAAGAATCATTTGCAGCACAAATGTGTAATCATTGGATTACTAGTGTTTGTAAAGTAGAATGAACGGTTATGAATCGTACGTGTACTGCAGTGCAAGGAGTATGGCAAAGCGGATCGACTTGGCACGCGAGATGTAACGAGGGACTGGAAGTGATTGTTTCGTCGGTTTCGAATGTGTCTATAAACGGCAGACCGCGGAATAATTGATCGGCTGTTGGGATTAGGGTGCTCGGCAGACCGTTAATTAATTATTCCGTCTGGCGCTGTGGTTCTGGTGTCGATTGGAACGCACGAGAAATGGAAACTTTGTTCCGAGAGCGTGTGGCGGGGATCGTTCGCATGTCCGCTGCGAGACAGGATAACAGAGGGCAACCGAAAAACGTCGCCGAGAGATCATCAAGATCGTGACATGAAACGAGGAAGGAGACCGTGCTAGAGAAAGGGAGGGGTCGGCGAAGAGGAAAGGGGACAGTCGATCGTCACCAATTATAATTAATCTTTCAGTAATTACTGCCCTCCGGTATCGCGTGAGATTACTGATACGACAGATGCGAGATTTTAACGCGGCCAATTAGTGTCGAAGCAGCGGAAAGCGTATCGTTCGATATACGCGCGTATATCCGTGGTCGGCGCGGCGATATGATCGAGCGATCGAAGTGAATCGGAAGTATATACCTACCAGGTCGCGAATAAGAAAGGTGGGCCAGGCCAAAAAGGGGGAAACGTCTCGTCGTCGCGAGGAACCCGGTAGAATAATAATTTAGTTATCGAGCTGTTACGAGCGCCCATCGCAGAAATTCTTGCGCGGTTGCGTGATCCGTGCGATCCGGACCGTGCAATTAGGGGACAATTCTTTGTTTCTTTTGTTCGATAATTACGGACAATAAAGATTACCGAGGATTACACGCCACGGTCGCGCGTCTGCGAATCTCCCCCATCCGAGCGACAACGATCCCCTATCACTCTATCTACATTAGAATTGCAAATCGCTTACAAATTCACGAAAATCGACCCCTTCGGCTATACTTTTCGGGGCCGGGTCTCGTTAGGATCGTTGCCGCTCTGCAGGCGCGCTAGCCTGGGACTGACGCGACATCGTTTCGCTATAATACAGCGAACGTTCGATACCATTTTCTTCCCATTTTACTTTTCCGACGGTACCCCTGGGTTAGCTTTTATTTAACACGTTGACTGCACTTGTATGTGGTTCACCGAATTATTCATACAGATCTAGATTTGATTAGGATCCGCGAAAGAACGTTGCAAGGTAACCTGGTCGAAGTGTTATCTCCTCGCCAATTTCAATGAGCTTTAAATATCGCTGCTCCGGAAGTATAATGACACAACTGCAATAATTGAAATTGTACAGGACAAGCAAAAGAAAAATAATTCCAATTTGTCTTAATAGAATGTCCTATAAATTCGGTTTAATTCTTCTATAAGAGTAGTTTATAGACATTGTGGGTTATTATTTATGCAACTTTTAAGTTATTTCAATTTATAAAATAATAAATACCAGCCTCACAGTAACCAGTACCATGTAAATACGTCATTGTACTTCTGAAAATGCATCACAAATTTGACACTTCTGTCGTTATAGGAGTAAGGAAAACAAGTAAAAATATGAAGAAAACGTTATGAAAAAGTTTATTTGAACAAAAATTATCAAAATAGTATGAAAAGTATAAATCGATTTAACAAAAAATTATAGAAAATTCTTTACAAAAATTATAGAAAAACCTGTACCAAAATTATATAAGACTGTCATAAAAGCGTTTGTAGAAGGGCGGAATCATATTATTGTTCATCAGACTAATTAAGTCTTCTAACTTATTTTCTGGAAAAGAAATCTTCCTGTTAGGAAACCTTCCAATGATGTCGATTTACAAACATCTGGTAAATGCATTTTTGAGCTCGTCAACACAATAAAGTCAATTTCACAAAATTTTACAGTTGCGTCATTATACTTCAGGAGCAGCGACATGTTGTCCAGGTCACCATTCTGAAGATATTCGTAAAAATAGTTTCTAAAAAGTTGCTATATGCGACATGAGTATCCCGCGGAGGCATGTAGTAACATTTGATCTTGTTTTTGAGGAAGACAGAACGCAAACAACTGTTGCACGCTGTCGCACAATGATTGTAGCTACAGTGTCATGTACATTTTCGCATACTTTCAATGATCCAACTTGTTCTTTACGGCAGGGGGACGGGCAGAGTCTCTCAAATTCACTTAAATTTAAATCGAAAATGATCGGAACTATCAACCTAACCATCCACGATGGCTTTACCGGTTGAAAGAGCAGTTAGGACATCGTAACATTTCTATTTTCATTAAATAAGTCGGTTTGATTTTATCGAATTTCTAAGATTCTTAGAATACGTGAAGTGTTAACACGTTCGCTACCAGCATTCACACAGTGTAGATTGTTGTTGAAGTAATAGTAGCTGAAATATCAGTAACTTTTAGCAATGATTCAAATGTCCGGATACTTACGGCCCGTAGCGTAGAGGAAGTTCGTTTCGAGTATAGTACGACGGCGTCATTTCGTCATTTGTCCCCCATAGCAAGACAACGGGCCCACCGCGAGTTTTGTCTCGGGCCCGTGCTCGCGTTAAACCTGTTCTTCAACGTTCTGCCTCGGGTAACTGTATTCCGCCGCGTGGAAAAAAGATTTACGTTGAACTCGCCCCGCTCTTGATAATATTCCCGACGTTCGGACATTGTCCTCCGACAATTCGGAGATTCTTCCGCTCAGGAAAGAACTCCTGGAGCAATCGAGCCCGATGCTCGGAATAGCCGCTCGCGACAAATTCACGTTTCGCCATTTTCATCCAACTGGGTCGAGGATTCGATTATACAAGAGAAACGAGTTCACGAAACTTTCGTCGCTTTCCTCTTTCAGCCCGGTGCTCGATAACGAGAATCAAATGTTAATTAATCGAGCACGCGGTGCGTTCGACTCCGCAGGGAATTTCGAGGCGGACATCCGCGCGATTAATCGCTCCACTGCAGGGTTCTCCAAGCGAATTTCCTCCTCCCGAGCTCTCCGGGCCCGGCGGATTCATTCTCTTTCCTCGAGAAACCCAAGTTTTCGCGTTCATTGACTCGTTAATTAACTCTCGTACTCGTACTCGTATTGAAACAGCACACGGGCGAATTTTAGCCCATTCATTGAAAAATTCATACAAAACATAGTACAATTGTAATCAATCTTCTCCTTTTAACCATTCAGGTTGGAATAACTTTCGTCTCTTGTACGTGATAACTAGACTGCGGATCTTTTTGCAAAATAAAGATTGTCTGCATCGATTGCGAGAAATAGAAATGAGAATGAATTGAATCTCTTCCCTTAATGATTTTAATAGAGGAGGAATCATATATTGACATCTTCAATTTTTAAAATTTTTCAACAATATTGAAATGCAGTCTAGCGATAACCATTTGGACCAGTTCCATGTGTCTCACTCGTGGCCTGACAATTTTATTTTGATAAAGGTTATGGTTCTTGTGTCAGCATAAGTGTTGAAGGATAATGATCGAGATTGTATTCTGTGTTTCACCTTATAAAAATATTAGACGAAATTCGGATTGTTTATGGGATGAAATTATATGTACTACTTTGGAGATTATAGGAGTATAGTTACCGAAAAGAGCGATCAAGTCTAACCAAGAAGAGGAGAAATGGAGTTTGATGAGATGATTCGGTCTACCCAAAACAATAAGAGACGGATCGAGATTGAAGAGAAGTTTAATACGTATGAATTCGAATATTTGGTGGCCGTAGACTAGTTCTAGATGGCAATATATTCGGCGGTTGTAGGCTAGGTCTAAGGACCTTTGAGGCTGGTAACCGGCATCGGCATCGGCTTCGGCATCGGCTTTGGCGTCGGTGGCAGCGAGGAAAGGCACCGAGCGTGCTTCCTGCCGCTTGACCGGAAGTCGCGAGTCAGAGGCTCGGCTCTACGTAGGCGTTACGCTTCCTTACGCGTATCTACACCGTCTCGCTACCCAGTTTTCTCCTGCGGAGTGGGCTCCGCGGGCCCTTCGACGCTCCTCCTCGCTCTGACTCGCTCCGAATGCCCCTCTAACTCGCTCCGGCTCGCTCCGACTCGCTACGACTCGCTCGAGGAACCTTCTTCCAAGGTCACCCTACGACGACTCTACCCGTCGCGTCGCATCCTTTCCTCCGACTATTTCGACTCTTCTCTTCGCTCCTATCCTACTTACTTTCTCGTTATTGCCGTCGCACGTTTATACCATCCACGCGGACAAGGTTCCGTTTCGGTATAATGATACGTTAATAATATTCATTTTGTTTAGTTACGTAAGTGTAAACGTAGAATTTAATTACGCACATGACAAAATGTGGGTATACTGCAGCTGTCTCAGCTGAAGGACGCCACCTAAATATCTCCTTTATTTTTAATGGCACAAAATATATTTATGGCATAATTTAAATGATATAGAAGGAGGAATATCATAGAAGAAGAATTTTTTCTGTCCGGTTATTTTTTCATAGTTTTTTCAAGGTCATCGTTATTTTTTATCGGGAAAACTTATTTCTTTTTTTATTCCATCTGAAAAAATACATTTGAATATGTTTAAGTCATTAACAAGATGGAATAAAAAATATAATGGAATGAAAAATAAGATTTCCCGATAAAAAATAACGACGACCTTGAAAAAACTATCAAAAACTAACCGGACAAAAAGAATTTGTTCTTCTATGATATTCCTCCTTCGATACCATTTAAATTATGACATAAATATTTTTTTTGTGCCATTAAAAATAAAGGAGATATTTAGGTGGCCTCCCATCCTGTATATTGTCCATTATTTAACACTGTTAAAGTTCTCTGAGGAAAATCTTTTTAGTACTTCGAAAAATCCTCGTGCACGAAGAGTTAAATGCATTAACAAGTTCACTGCCACCGTCACAAATATGTGACGAGCGCATTCTCGCAATGTACTCCAAGATAGTCAAATTAATTTTACACAGACAATTCATGACCCTCTTCTACTAAACTGTCCTAATCTGTTATAAAGTAGGTACGTTGTGTTTGATAAAACATTTTAAGAAAGAAGATACACAGCGGAACAAAAGCTGATAGTCAACGTGTTTGATCGGTGCGGAACAAATACATTCCGTGTCTGTGAGGATAGTATAAATCAGAGGCAATAAATCTATCGACAAATTTTTGATCGGCTCGGATGATTGATCGGCCGTCCGCTTGTCCGACTAAGCCACTTTTACGAGCTTAGGTGTTCGGTCAGACGACGCGACGTTCGGAAGAAGCGGCGCCGGATCAACCGGTGAGAAATAAAACGAAACCGACCATCTTCTCGCTTGGACCGTGCATCTTCCTCTTGATTTTCCCCGATCACGGAGCCGATGATAGCTCGTTAACGTTAACTCGTTATTTTACAACAGGCATGAATATAGAACGCAGGGGAATACAAACGGTGGTTTCAACCGTACATCCGGACGATATAAATGAGAACTTCAACTTCCTCGAGAGCCACCGTTCAAGTTCATTCAGCATCGATGCTGTACCTCCATCCGCCTGTCCCTGAAAAATTATCTCACCATCAATTCTGAGAGAGTCCATGGAAAGTTGAATTCAAATCCTGATGTTGATGAAAAGAATTGTTGCTGGAGTCAAACTTGAGCTCTTCTTATCTGTCATGTTTAGACAATTTCTGTAAAATTTATTTAAAATCCTGATGAAAAGAATTGTCGTTGTTCAAATCATACTTCAGCTCTTCTTAATCTGTCATTTTTAGACAGTTCCTGGGAAATTGATTTGGAATCCTGTTGCTGGTGTAAAGAATTGTTGTTGGTGTCAAACTGGAGCTCTTCTTATCTGTCATCTGTAGACAGTTTCTGTAAAATTGATTTGGAATCCTGTTGCTGGTGTAAAGAATTGT
Organism: Lasioglossum pauxillum; assembly: GCA_933228785.1. NCBI lineage: Eukaryota > Metazoa > Arthropoda > Insecta > Hymenoptera > Halictidae > Lasioglossum > Lasioglossum pauxillum. Next base: position 26,816,904 of record OW121706.1, on the reverse strand, counting down.
TGTTGGAGTCAAACTTGAGCTATGCTTGAGTGTGATCTTTAGACGGTCTCTGGGAAATTCATTTAGAATCTTGATGAAATGAATTGTTGTTGAAGTCACACTTCAGCTCTTCTTATCTGTCATATTTAAACAGTCTTTACAAAATTGATTTGGAATCCTGTTGCTGGTGAATAGAATTGTTGCTGGATTCAAAATTGAGCTTTTCTTATTTGTCATCTTTAGATAGTCTCTAGAAAATTGATTTGGAGTCCTGTTGCTGATGAAAAGGATTGCTGCTGGAGTCAAACTTTCGCTCTTCTTATCTGTAGATATCTAATCTACCTAATCTGTAAATAGTTTCTGGAAAATTTATTTGAAATCCTGGTGAAATGAAATGTTGCTTGCTGGCGTCATTTCTATTCTTAACTGTAATCTTTAGACGATCTCTGGAAAACTGATTTAGAATCCTGTTGAAAAGAATTGCTGCTGGAGTCAAACTTGATCTCTTCTTATATGTAATCTTTAGACAGTCTTACTTAGACTCTAGAAAATTTATTTAGAATCCTGTTGCAAAAGAATTGTTGGTGGTGTCAAACTAGAGCTCTTTTCATCTGTAACCGTTAGACAGTCTGTGGAGAATTGATATGGAATGCTGACGAATAGAATTGTTGCTGGATCGCAACGATTGTCGCTTAAATGTTCGTGACTCGAGAAAATAAATTCTTCTCCTACGATCAAAATGGCCTCAGTTTCAATTTAATTGTTTTACAAAGTACTCGTTCCGCCAGTTTCTGTGATCCCTACTTCTTGCCGAGTGGCTCGTCTTTTATAATTACAGTGTGGACCTTTCTGTAAATAGAACAGTGGAACGAGATCGTTGATTCCTCGGTGAATTGATAAGGATAAGATTATAAAGCGCAGACGAGAGAAGGAAGTTGCTCGTTAGACAAACGAAGGTATTCGACTGGATGATGAAACTCGAGTGGAAATCAATTGCGAATTAATTAGCTCATCGGTGGAATAATAGCCGGAATAACGGTTCGCGAGGTACGTTCTTGAAATTGAAGAACTTTCTCCGCTTTGCAACGCGGACAAAGGAGCCGCGAGCTGGCTCCGGTTGATGCGATTCTCAAGGGATCGATCATCTGGACGAAGTTCGAGCTCGACCGAGGGAAATGCGTTCTATCGAGTTATATCGATCGGGGATATCGATGGGCTGAAAGGAAACCGGCGGAAATGGGTCGCCTGGCCACCGAAGGGAAACTTTCTCTACGTCTTTTGATAACGGGGAAACTTGACCGAGAAAGGGAACAGACGGAAACGGATAATGTGATAAGGAAAAGAGTAATTCCTCGCCGGTGGGTGGGTACGACTTAGCAGCTCCGAATCGAATTATCTTTCGGTCCGTGCACACTCGGCAGGAAACCTAATTTCAGTCTTCCTGTCATGGGAACGTGCGCACCCTGTATCACGACTTTTACAAGAACGCGAATCGGCCGAACGGGCACCGGTTCCCTGTTCGATCGAGATCGTCCTCGTGAAATAAACTCTTTCGAGTTTTCATTTGCAGAGAGACAACTAATAATAAAAACGGTGATTTTCCATTTCGTTGACTGGAAGTAACGTTACAAGGCGATTCAGAAATTAACGTTGCCCAGGGACAATAAAATTAGATACAGAATGAATGGCTGAATATCTTCGAGTGGGAGACAAGTCTTAATCTGACGACTCTGAACTGGACTGTGGATCTTTAGGCAAAGTAAAAATGTTCTGCACTGATATTGGGAAGTGAAGAATAAATAGAAATGTCCACCCTTAACAGTCACGACACATGACACATAATAGAACGGTGGCTTTTATTTGCTCTGAGGACTGTACTGTTATAGATTACATCTACTAATATTTCTTGCGAATTCATAAAACCCATAGATAACGTATAGATTTAGCGCGTATATTGTAACAGAAGAGGTTAACGAGTCACCGCGACGGATTCCCGGCCGTGAATCGTTAATTTCCGTAACGAACTGCGCGCAACGATGACCGGCCGCTCTCGGAACGACCGGTGCACGCTCTACTCTCCTCTCCTCTTCTTTCCTCGCGCAGAGCACGGCACAGTGCAGCGCATACACCGCCAGGAAGCAAGAGCGCGAGCAACAAGAAGGAGAAGAGGAAGAAGGATGCGACGATAAAATCATTCGAGTCGTTGCCCGAAAACGGGCGGTCGAGCACACCGGGACGATTCGCCGAAGTGGATTTTGCGCGCATGCAGCCTGGCTCCCGGGGAAAGTCATTAAACCGGATCATTAAGCAGATCGTTATCTCGCTGATTCGCGGAATTAATTGCTCGAATTCGTGCGTCCTCTGCTCAGCCACAATAAACTTGATCGCTTTATTGTGCCGTCGCGCGTTCGATCCTTCCGGTGCGACGCGATCTAGATGCCCTCTCGTCGATCTTTGCCGTTCGTCTTCATCTATTAGATCTAGTTCACAATCTCACAGCTTACTTCAACAAATTAAAACTTGATTTACAAACGGGTGAATTTGCGAAGGGATGAGTTTGATTAGCAAAAAGCTGAATAGAATCTGCAAGAGGGTGATACGAATGGAAAACCTGCGTACCCACCACCAGTGGACAGGTAAAGCAGGATCGCAGTGGGTCGGTCGGTGTATAGTGTACCTGCTCTTGTGCTCCTGTGCTCTCGGGTCCGTGCTCTCTCGAAAAACCGCGAGGAAAAGCAACCAAAGGAGGACAGAGAGCAGCGGAGGTGCAGCAGCTGGCTTCACCGCAACATCTGGCGGCATCCGATACTTATTCGGCAGTGCCACGCGCCACTTCCACTTCTCCGCCTCTCGTCTTCTTTCTTCTTCTTGCTTCCTCTTCCTATTTCCGCGCTTTTCCGCCCCTTCGCCAATCGCCAGACCCCGGAGCCGATCGCTCTCGCCAAGACACACTACGCTCTCTCTCCCGCCTTTCTCTCCTTTTCTCTTCTTCCACATCCTCCTCGGACTCTTCGTTTCCGGTAAGATCGAACAATTCCTGCACAACATCCGCGTTCGACTCATTGTTCTTTTTTCGGCATTGTGCACAGCGGCGCCGGTGCATCGCACTCGTTTCCGTAAATTCGATTAACCTTTCACGTGCGCCAGTCTTCCGAGATCGGAGCAGAACTTTCGTCGTTTCTTCTTCCACGCCCTCTTGGATTCCTCGTTTCTTTCCGCCGGTCGCTTTATATAGACGAGTTTCCAGCAATAAACCGAGGAATCTCGAAGATCCGTCGCTCTTCTTCGGCCGAATATTAATCCTCCGAGGCACCTTAAAAAATGAGTACACAGCAAGTCTAATCACGCCATAGCTAAATTGTCCACGCATTTTGGTTCCGATCGAATAATCGCGACGAGCATAATTACGTCGCGTGCGGTATCGCCGAGACCCGTTACGAACGTTTCACGATCGTTGACATTGGTCGGCAGGAAATAAAAGAACGTTAAACGATGGAAACTATTTCGAAGCCAGCCGGAAGTTCTGGTGAGCCTTCTTCTCGGTCTCGAAGCGGAAAAGTCAAACAGAAACGAGCAATCCTGCGAGATGACGCATCGCTGCCGGTAAATCACCGCTGAAAACTTTTTAATGGGCTTCCAATTAGAGCTGGACAATTATTAATGGGAGCGTCTTACGAGGGAAACACCGACGAGTTCGCGGCACCATAGTTCTTCCGGCGCTGACGGCAAAAAAGATTTATTTCGAGCAGATGAACGTTTCTTTGATTAGAACGTTTTCTTAATAATTCTGCGAAAGAAACGAAAATTATTTGTCGTTCTTCTTTACGAAGCGAGAGGTATCTATTCAGCAACTATCCGAGCAGCGCTGCGGGGCTACAACGACGATTCTATACTACTCCAATACGTGGGTACGTTGGTCGAGAGTGCGTTTTGAAAACCGAGCGGGCCCGAAGGGGGCCCCATTCACTTGCAAGTGACGCGGCAGCGTGTCAAGAGGCCGGAAGCAAGGGGATGCACCGATTTCCGGTGGCAACATTGCTCCCGCACCACCTCGAACACCTGACCGATCTCCTTTCTGCTTGGGGAAACCAGAAATCAGAGTCGAGCAATGCTTTCTCTCTTTAAAACTTCGAAAACCCTTGAAAAACGCCTGCACCTCGAAATAAGAAATCCGAGACGCATCAACTACGTGCCTGGAATAGAGTGAACAATTATCCCTCTCTTCTTCTAGCCTCAAAAATTCCATGAAACCAAAGTAATTTATTTAACGAAATAAACATTGAAAGTACTCTCTCTCTCTCAACATCTTCTATTCTGCTGACCTTAATCACATGTGCTACACAAAAATTAATCGACTAATCTTGACAAATAACTGCATTAGTCTTTTCTGGAAGCCGTGGCACTCGAAATAAACAGACTATAGCGTGGAGGATCGAGGTATATTAATTCGGTTCGATTCTATCGACAGCGAGATCTTGCGACCGAAGCTAATTCACTGAGAAGACCGTCTCGCGGGACCTGTGATCAATTTCGAAGCGGTTTTTTCGAATGATGAGACGAAGAAAGTAGGGGAGCTGGGTATAGCTGGGAACCGAAACGGAGATGGGAAGGAAGTGGTAGCGGAGGGGGTCGAAAGCGAATATCCTTCCTGCCATACCGGAGCAGCAAACAGGCAGCAAACAGGCAGCTGCTCGGATTTGAGCACGTGCTACCACCGAGCCGCAGGATGAGCTGCGTCTTACAATTAGATAGAGCCGAGGTTCCTGTGTGCCTGAATACACTGCCGTTCGAAAACTATATCGGCACACTGTCCCATACTTGCGACCACCTGAACGTACAATACTTTACGAAACTCCAAGTTCTGCACAAATCAAACAATTCTTTTCATTTATTTTTTCATTCTGTGTTTAATAACGAAAATTCCGAATAGACAGGATAGAAACTGTCTTAAATATAAAAAGAATAGTTAAAAATAGTTGTAAGTAACAGAAGCCAAACAGAAATTTCTTTGATGAGTTTAGTGGACTACAATTAGCACATTGATATTCTTAAATTCTTTCGACGTAACCATTGCTTTAAATTTGCCTTTTCTTCGCAAATGAATAAAACCGGCAGAGTAGTAACAGTATTTCTTGATGGAAACGCTTCAGAACATCTGCATTCCGAAATCGAACGTTCCATATGCAACAAGCTAATAAATTCTGTCGGTAGGTGATCCGAGAAAAATGCAACGCGTTCAGGGGCGATTGGGTACACCGTCGACAAGCGAGCCACAGAAAATTTTTCTGCACGACGATAAGAGGGTTATCTCTTGATCCACCGGTCTTTTTCGAGAAAGAATCGTGTTCTGGGCGACTGTGGAACATTCGCGAGGACAGGGCCACGGCGTTATCTGTGCCGGGAGCATCGTGGACTCGTTATCGGCGTGGTTCCGCAGCTGCGACTCGGAATCTCGATAGCCGGCGATATCGGTGGCCAAACAAAACTTGGAGGTGGAGGTTGCGCTCGCTAAATAGTTCCATAAGCGCAGGCGAGTGCAGCTGTCATGGCAGCGGCCGTTTTCTCGAATATCTACGGTGCGGAGGTTTCTGTCGCGTCTCGTTGCGTCGCGCTCAAATATGCATTCGGGCCTCTAGACCAAGTTTTCACGAGGTTACCTCACCGGTTAACGACGCGTAAACAGGCCCGCCGCGCAGCGCGTATTACACCTGTCAACTGGCCCACCTTTGCCAGAAATTACTCGAATTCTGGGCCCTGCGACCGCGCGACGCTCAACGAGAGACATTCTGCAAGAGGACCAACGACCAGCTGGCTGATCCGATACTCGAGAACGTTTCGACATACTCCGGCGAGCAAATCGACCCTCCTCGATCCTCTTCGATCCTCCTCGATCCCCGATTTTCTGGAAATCTCTTTGCGCAGGCTCAAAAATTCCCTTAGACGCTGCAGCCTCCTGCTCGATGTAGCGACGACAACGCACAGTTGATGTTGATGTCCGTACCCCACTGGCGATATCTCTATAACGTCTATATAAACACCAGACTTTCTACATTTTTTTTATCAAAAACCATCTATATTCTACCGATCAGGGATTGGAAAGTTACTTACTAGGTGGCAGAAAGTCATTGATAAGGATGGTGACTATTTCACTGATTTACTACTTTAATTTTACGAAAAAAATACAACATTACTTTCCGGTACCTCTAATACTATAACTGAACAACAATCAACACTGTGTGAATACTGGTAGCGAACGTGTTAACGCTTTACGTATCCTAAGAATCTTAGAAATTCGATAGAATCAGACCGACTTATTTAATGAAAATAGAAATGTTAAGATGTACTAACTGCTCTTTCAACAGGTAAAACCATCGTGGATAGGGATGGGATCAAGGTCAATATGTACTCACGAATCCGAGTCAAGTTCAATTACCAAGTTTCATTTCATGGGTTTCGATTACTACTTAAAAGCAATAAAAGTTTCAATGATTATACTTGAAAAGTATTCATTGTATACAAGTAGTTATCGAACCTCGGAATGAGTACTTATAAGTTTCGAAAAGATACTTATAAGTACTTCGATGTTGAAAGTAATCGAAACTTTCACAAGTAATACTCGAATCTTGGAAATCAGAACTGCATAGTAGGTTTTAAGCACTTTCTTTATTAAATTCGTAACTATTTAAGAATAATATTTCATTTACAATACTTGGTTTTATCCTAAACCTTTTTCTATGTATGATATTTCCTGCTTTTGAAGAAACTCTTTCTGAAGGTACAGAAGTGGCCATTATACAAAGATAGTCACGCGCAATTTTTGATAAAATGAGGTACTTGATTGAATTTTCACGCCGAAATAATAACGGGTCTTCTTTGCGTTCTAAATATTGCGATTTTAGATAATTTTTCACTTCTAACACAGCAGACGATCAGATAGGTATCGTACTATTTGTAATTGCTATTTCATTGTCAAAGGATGACCAAATTGATAATTCGCTATTGTGCCGATTTTCGACATCTGCGTCTGTGAACTATCACATGTTGTAGATGAATTATCATGATTAATATAATTAGTGGCTATATCAGTCAAGGCATCCCGTGCTCGAGGGATAGATTCGTCTTTAGAAAAAGCTAATGTTTTGAACCGTGGATCCAATAATGCAGTTAACGTATACAGATGATTGTTCTCGACATAACCTAGATAATGTTCGATATAATATATGAGTTTTTGTCGCAAAGTACATTCCAAACTACAATCATCGGTAGAAGTATGTAAAATTATGAGACCCCGTTTTCTCTCTTATCTCCACAGCGTGTTTACAAAAAAGAAGTAATCAGTCACCGCGCCGGAACAGCCTTACGTTGTCACGGAGCGTGCAAGAATACGGAAATTCGTAACGATATTCATAAAAATTTCGAAATTTCGAAACTGTTCGACAAAGATTCAAGTATACTTGCAAGTATTATTTACGTTTGCCACAGTACTTGTAAAGGGTTCGAAACTGTCTGACAAAGGTTCGAGTATACTTGGGAGTACTATTTTTTTCGAAGTACTTAGAGAGAGTTCGAATTTCATCAATCAAGGTCCGAAACTGTTTGCGAGGTACTTGATCCCATCCCTAGTATTGTACTATTGGTGTAGTAAATATACTTTGCGTTCTGGTGGGACAGACTGTAATAGTATGTATTATGCAAATAGCTGGACAGCTAACCGGAGTCCCACTGCATATCAAAGAATATCTCTATCACAACGAATGCTAGAAAGTTCCTTTCTAGCGGGCCCTAGTGCAATAATTTTGTTTCTGGCAAACATATGATTTCCGAATGTGGGCCAGTTGGTTTGACGATAGAAATCGGCAATAGGGGCAGGGGAGAGGGTTGATCATGGGTTTTAGACGCTGCCTCGTGGTCGAAAGAAGCTCCCGAGGGATCGTCGAACGATCTCGATCGGCGAAGCACGAAGAAGCCATTAGCGTTTTTTGAAACGGATCGAATCGGTTTCGGGTGAAGTCGGTCCGAGTCGAGTCGACTAGAATATCGCTCGCGATATTTATTGGCCGGTCCTCCGGTACCTGATAATCACGCGACACCTGTTACGACACAACACTTACTTAATTGGAGGCTACGAACAGCTGCCCACACGACGAACCAATCACGGCGGTTCCCCTGAAATTCTTCTTTGCCCGCGACATCCCTGACGAGCACCTGTTCCCCAAGCCGGCCAAAGAGCCGAGCCGAGCCGAGCAGAGCAGAGCAGAAGATCCTTGACCAGGATTTCGCACGAAACGAAAGTCCACGCAACGCCGAGATTGCAGGACTCTGATTTGTTCGTACGGGCGCGTGGCCCGTGATTTCGCCTGGCCACAGTGACGCAACGAATTAATCGAACTGTGCCGATCGATATTCGATCGCTGCTCCTGCTTTCAATTCGGTTACGTGAATCGCCCCAGAAAACCCCTTCCTCGATCCTCGGTGACATTAAGCTGTCGTCGATGTTCATTTTACACGAATCAAATTGCAAATGCGATATTTACCCTGCACTGGTTGCAGATCTCGTTCTCGCCGAGAAAGATTGCGGTGAAAGTCGAAAATTTCCGACTGGACAACCATCTTTTCGTACAAGGTCCCCTAGGCCCTGCAGATCCCATCGAGTAGGAAATAAACGTTTTAGAATCAATTTTTATTGAACAAATTAGAAGTCAGAGAACAAATTAGAAAGAAAATCTCTTCTATACGGTGTTGGTGCAGCCACCCCTAACATATCTGTCGAATTTCGGTGACACTAGTTTCACTATTAATTCCATTCTTTACACTCGTCAGTGAGGTTTTTGATTTTACGTTGCTTAAAGCGAAGCCGAGATCCAAATTTTTATAATGTAATAACAAAAAGAAGTAGTTCAAGTGCAAACTAGTGAAGATTTAAAAATGCTGTTGCATCGTTTTAAATTTCATGAACTAATTAAAAGAAACCAATGTCCACGTTGCAACTGCTGTATCTGGCAATTAGTGCAGACAATGTTAAAAAACCCGCAGTCTAACAATGACGCTTGAAATTTTTGCTCCCGACTGTTGTCGCACACCCTGTATGTCTCGATCACTCTAATTATTTCTTCGTGACCGTCGTGCCTTCGGGAACGAGCATGTTTTGCTCGCTTTTTCGTGTTCCTTCTGCCGGCGTCTTGCACGACGAGGCTGCCGTTCGGGTTCGCAGCGGAATCAAAATCTATCGATCTCTCTTCCGGAGGACTAGCCAATTTAATAACGACTCGAGGGAGCGTTATTAGCCTCTGCACGAAAACAACGAGTGCACCCGGACGGACGAGCGATCTAATGGAATCAATTAATGAATTCCCGACGCGCCTAAATCGAGCCCAACGCAGCTTGGACGAGACCATGATCGTCCACGAGTCCATCGGCGCGGGCCGCCTCGCGTCGGGAGCACCTGCAGATTTCTGTTAAATTAATAAGCCTGCGAACGGTGCGGCTAAGGGATCAGATCGGGCACTTTGATTCGCTGAAGATTTAATTACGGACGGACAGATGAAAAATTAGCCGAGCCATTAGGGGAGACTTAATCGTTCTGCGGATCGGTCAGCCCACGCTCCATAGAGCCAGGGAAACTTGTAGACTTTTCTATTTAGTTCTGTTAGTCCGTTCGTACATTAATTGCTCCTCGCGTCGCGTAATAATAATTGCAAGTCGGCTGTCTTGCGGTGGAACGCTGACAGAACTTTAGGATACTTATTCTATCACCGACGTGGCGGTCACAGTGTTAAGAATCCTCAAATGAGTATCTTCAATTTTTGAGGGAGTATTAATCCCGTGCATTCGGCGATATTTTAATTGCAAATCCAAATTTTTCGGACCTAAAACATATTCATTTTATACAAACGAAATACATCAAATGGTGCCTGAAACTTGATAGAACAAAGCCAGATTACATGGTATTGGGAGAAACCATGAGAGAGAAGGTACGAATCAAAGCAGAAGAGATGCGTGTAAAGATTAAATTTATAAATAAATGTGAGTTTGAATAAGAAATTTAAAATAAATAATGGTAAATTTAACGCCAGCATCAGCGGTTAAACTATTATTATAAATTAATTTTGAAAAGCAGTAGAAATTTTATTTAAATTAAATATATATTTATTTTTTTGGTGAAATATAAAATTGTAATATATTTAATATTGAGTAATTTAATTTCTAATAGATTTTATTTATAAACTAGGATCAGATACCCTATTATTAATTTAATTAAATTAATAATTAAATATTAAATTTAAATCATTAAAATTGAATATTATGTCGGTTTTATATGCTTTTTAGAGGAACTTGTTTATTAAATTGATATTCCACGTTAAGAATTACTTCAAATTAATATTTATGTATTGTTGTTTGAAAATTTTACAAAAATTTTATTTTTTAAATATTTTGGGAAGAGTTCTAGTAAAAGAATGCCTGAGGGAAATAGAAAAGATGTGGGAGACAACAAGAAATAGCAAGGAGAGACAAGGGATACAGTCAAGCGGGAATAGAAAAAGAAAGAAGGGAAGGAAAATAAACTATGGAAATTATCGAGACTCTGAAGGAGAGGGTTAGGCAAACTCGGGGACAGTGTCAATATAGTAAAAGAATGGCATCTAGGTACTGTGATAGGTATAAATATATATGTATATGAAGCAAGGGTACCATGGTACCTAGAGGAGAAAGGAGAAGGAGACAGTCAGAGCCTGGTGGCGAGAGTAAGATGTGGAAATATGGAAGAAGGGAATAAATATTCGAGAAAAAAGGGAGAGAGTATGTGCATGATATGCGAGAGACGCCTGAGGAAACTAAAGCATCTGGCAGAAGACTGTGAAGGTGTATAAAGAATGAATATAAGTATAGAAAAGATAGTACAAGATAAAAGAGTGGGAAAAACAGTAGACTGGCTCAAGAGTATCGAGAAAAGAAGGAAAGAAATAATCAAAAGGAGAGAGAGAGAGAGAGAGAGAGAGAGAGAGAGAGAGAGAGAGAGAGAGAGAGAGAGAGAGAGAGAGAGAGAGAGAGAGAGAGAGGAGAGAGAGAGAGGGGGGAGAGGGAGAGGGAGAGGGTGAGAGAGGGGGGAGGGAGGGGGAGAGGGAGAGGGCGAGGGCGAGGGAGAGGGAGAGGGAGAGGGAGAGAGAGAATATTAGATGTAAGACAGGACAGATTAACATAGATTATAGACAATAAGGCATATAGTATAGCATGGGCTATGGATGGAGGGATGGGTGACATAGAAGAATTGTAAACCAAGGTCAATTTCTTGATCGCGAGGCCGAAATAAATAAATTGTACTACTACATATTTTTTTCAAAAGTGTGCATATGAAATGGATCGAATTTACACGTAGAATACTTAAATGTTTGGTAATTTATTGAAGACAAATTTAATACCAACACTATCGTGTCCCTAAAGCCAAGTCTGTCTGATTTATCGATCATGGTGCCAGTATTAACGGGACGGCGGTTGATCAACGGGGCCCGGTGATATAACGTCGCGTGCGCGAAAAAGGGTCGCGGGGGCCCGTGAAGCGCAGCCGGTGTAAAATTGCAAAATCAAGGATCACCTTGAGAGGGAATTAACAGCTCGAAAAGGAAAACTCAGCGTACGCGCAGTGCCCCACGAGGGGAGACACGCATGCATGCACGAACGTACCCCTTTCCTGGGGCCCCGTGCACGTAGTATGTGCCCCCATGTGTTGCCCCGTGCCCCGTGCTATTCAATCGTTGTCCGGTCGGTGCGTCACACCTTCAACCTTTCGCCCGACGGTTTTCCGTGAACTCTATAGCACGTGCTCTGCTCTGCCCCACAGTCTCTCCTCTGCTCGCATAAGCATCGCCGTACCCTAAACGGTTCCACTCTTTGAACCCCTTCTACTGGAATATTTTCTTTTCCCTCCGCACGCATCCGCAATTCTTCGCGGAAACGCAGTGCCGTGCGAATTAATGCGGACACGCGTTTTACTGGAAACCACTTTGTTGGGAATAACATCAACGTCAATCGAACGCACCAAAAACGAAACTATCGTGCGTCTGACTACGAGCGTCACCTTAAATCAACTGAAATAAATTAATTCGATAATGTTGTACGGTTTTGGTATAGATGAGCAGATCTCTCTTCGGAATAAACATTTTCTTGCAAATTTATTCTTCAGTAAAATTGTACTTGTTGAAGCTCTGCGAATTTTTATTGTATGTATATTGCTCACTGTTTAACACTGAACCTACCAAGCTCTAAAAGCAGCCGATACATGATGCCTTATAAAAATGACAAGATTAAATTTATTTGAACTTTGTGCGGTTCATATTATAATATCTCTGCTATTAATGTATTTATTTAATCATTTACTACGAAAGCGTCTTTATAATTTCAACAATTGTGAAATAAAAAGTTTAGTGTTAACGTAAGCACTAAACAATTTTAGAAATCAAGACGTACTCGGTGTTTCCACAATGATATAATGTACTAAAATATATATATATATATATGTATAATGAAATATACTAAAATACAGTATTGTATACTAGGATATAATATGAAATGATAAATGTGCTCTAAATATCCAATTCGACCGTATCTTTCCATTTCCGACGCGACGATCGATTGAAGTTCGATTCTCGGATTGCATCGAGACAGGAACTGGTAATCGATAGCGGATTTAAAAATAGTCGGAACGTTTAAGATCTCCAATTTCCCGGTGTAACGAGCACCGCGTAGCGTCGGTTCGATGTTTGACGGAAGATCGTTTTCACCATTGAGAGAGCCCCGGCCATTCAGCGTTTGCGTCGCGTGTAAATCGGCCGCGAAACGACCGAGACTGTAAAATTATACGCACACAGGAGACAGGATGGGATCGATCGATCGATCTTAATTCGAGGGACCCGCGGACGAGTCGAGTGACACCGGCGATAACGATCCTCCGCGCCGGTGTCGGAATTACCTCGAGTTTTCGATTACGCCGATCGATATATGCACACCGGCGGGCTGCGGTTTTCTGGCGCGTCGTCGCGCGTCGTCGAGATCCCTCGATCGGGGAACGCCTTCCTCGTCCGGCTTCTTCGTGCACATTAGCGATTTTAATCGCGGATTTTTATGGCACGACAACCATCTTTTTTCCGGTGCTAAACCTGAAACAATTTGTTCGAGACTTGACAACTCAGCTCTCTTTGAAGTATCCGTGAGGCCAGGTGAATGGCTTTTTGCAGGTCTTCCTGATATTATAACTTTGAATGAAGTGGATATTTCCACTTGCAAAAATTCCTGTACGTTCATGGAACGTGGGTTTCATACACGTGGTTCTTTACGATCCACTGCTGTCAATGAACGATCTCATCGAAGGCAATCTGTTTGCGACACTGTAAAGATCAGTACATATTATCGAAGTTGAAACGAATCAATCAAGAAGGTTTCAGAACGATACGCAGAACATATTCTTCTCCTGTAGTCCTCGAAGATTGTATTCACCGAGGAGTCTCACCTGGCTGTTCTCGAGTCTCAAGAATCGACGACAGCAATTCAGGCGATTCTCGTCCATTCAGAGATCGTCTAGTGTTGTTCCGCGGATGCTGTCGCTCGCAACAGAAGGTTCCCAGTTGGCTGATCCCGGGAACAGCCCGGGTCCCGTAATTACATTCGAATATGGATCCGACAGAAGGTGGAGCGAACGTGTAGCGGATGCAAACGCGGCGGAGCAGGTAGGAAGGACTTTTCCTTGCGTGGAACGTGCGTCGCCGTTCGAACAGTGCACAGATGGCGGCGAGCCTTTTTTCGATTCCGGGGCCCGACGGGAAAATCTTTTGAACCGGAGGAAAGCCGAGACGTGATCCGGCTTAAACTCGCCGTGGACCATGGTGGACGGAGGGGAAACGAGTATCGGTAGCCGATCGGCTGTGGCACGTGCCCCGGTCTCACAAAGAAAACCGCGGGACAACCAGCATCCGCAAGCGTGCAGCCATCTGTTGCTTCGCTCCGCTCTGATCTGCTCGGCCTCGAAATCGAACACTGGCCCACTTTGGACCGACTCTTTTCCGGTATTTTGCTCGGCGAGTTTCTTGGTCCACAGCTCGCGTGTCTCGCGTCTAGCTGACGCGGTCTTCAAGCCTTCGACAACGAGAAATCGCGACGAGTATCGGCCGCACGACTACTCGATTCTAGCAGCTTCTGTTTTCATACATGAAACAATCGTTCGATAGATTTTCCTACAGCTTATTTAACACTTGATGGCGGGACCCGCCCCTATGTAGACCCAGTGTTTTAAAGGCATCGCCTCACCATTCATTTCTTGGTAGCGAATTTCAATCAAAAGTTGTGCAATTGAGTGCGACAAGAAGTCTAATAGATCTAGATCAGTGGTGAGCAACTCGCGGCGTATTGTGGGTCAAAAGTGGAAACTTGGAAACATAAGACTACGCGCGGGCCGCAACCGGCAACGAACGCAATATTAAATACTTTGCGTCGGATTCCGGCCCGCAGACCTGCTGGTTGCTCATCACTGATCTAGATAAAATACGCAAGGATTGCCATCTGTACAATCATCAAAACTATTTTATTATTATTATTATTATTATTATTATTATTATATATTTTATATACGGACCTAGGTCCGTTTATACAAATGTATACAGTTTTTACAGTATAACTGATAAAAACAAAAAGAAAACATAACAAACAAAGGTCTTAAACTAAAATTACATAAGAATGGACCGTGCTAAACTAACCAAATACAGGTACGATTAACTAATAGCATTGCGCAAGTTTGTTTTGAATGCCCGTAACATGCCATTAAAAAAATTAATGTTGTTATAAAATATGTTAGAGCTAGCAATAATGCGATTTAATGGATTTATTACTCCATATGAGTATTTGGCTTTCATTGTTTGAAATCCTGCTCTTGTTCTCAAAACTGGTTCAGGCACATAAAAATGTATTGGCCTCAGGAGTGCTGGACAATCTATATTATTATTTATCAGATTAAAGATAAAGCTCTGGTCGGAAACCGTTCTTCGATCGGATAATGTTTCCAGGTTGACTGTGTTTAGTATTATAGAGTAGTTATGATCAAAGATTGACATTGGGTTGTTTGTCTTATATGCACAAAACCTGAGGAATTTCTGCTGCACTCTCTCTAGCATGATTTCATATTTAACGCTTTTCGGAGACCATATAGTTGAAGCATATTCTAACTGGGGACGGACAAGGGTAATATATAGCAACCTAAGTGTATGGATTGAATGAAAATCTGTGGAAAAACGAAGTATGAAACCGAGCATTCTTGATGCGGAATTGACAATGTGATAAAAATGGTTGGAAAAGTCTAAGATAGAGGAGAAGTGAATTCCTAAGTCTTTAAGGATGTTCTGGAGGTATATAAAAACGCTACAAAATTTTTGAAAATTTGACAAGATATAATTCTTACTAAATTAATGCAATTACCAAAGTTTGGGTTCGATTCACTGCACCGTTTAAGAATTATAGCAACTTAAAGTTTGCACATTTTAACACGTCTTCTTATGGAGAATTCATAAAATTCCACTTCAAACCCTATTAAAACCATGAAAAAACGCAACTAGAAACTCCAGTTTTTTCTTATATGTAGTAAAAATTATGTAATTAATTATGTTCAAAATTTATTAGGATTCACTAAATAGTTACAGAGCAGAACAATTATAAACTGTTACAGAACGTCAAATTTATCGTGTTGTCTCTCACTAGCATGGAAACGCGACAAGTGTAGACCACTGAATATAGCTACAGAGGGTATAGTATTCGCAAAAGTTTAATGCAAAATGTACTCATGAATGGCTTTCATTGCCAATATATTTATGGATTTCGAATTTCTTGTACTTTTCTCTCCCATTGTACCTCCAGAACATCCTTAACTTCTGTTATTGAGGAGAGAGTACAGTCATTAAGACGATAAGGATATATAAGAGGTAGAGAACGACGGGAGGACCGCATAATATGGCATTTTTTAATGTTGAGGTCCATACCGTTCCTGTGACACCAGTCGCAGAAACGATCATCCCGGGACGAGATGATGCTAAAGATTTTTAAATCATCAGCAAATAGGAGAAAATAACAGTGTTGACAAATGGTGGTTAAATCATTAATGAACATTATAAATTATTTCTTTACACTGAAACAACATCGAATAACTTTTTGTCGCCTCTTGTTGCTTTCTTCTGCCTTTAATCGGTAGAAAAACATGGCGACAAAGATTTGTTCGATATTGCTTCGGTACGTAGCTTAACGCGATGGCGTCTTCGACCAGATACAGAAATCGCTACACGATCGGAAAAGTTCGTGCCCCGATTTGAGAATAAAACACTGCTTATTGCCGTAGATGTCGAGAATGCCTCGAGCTGCATTCGACGACGACGATGGCCACGCCAGTGTCCGATACAACAGCTGTTGCGCGCCTGCGGTTTGACACTTCGAATCGCACGTGCCTCGTTCGTTTCTTCCTTCTTCTTCCTCATTGTCCTGTTCGCCGATTCATAAGCGCGCCCAGGGAAAACCGGAACTCGTCGCGTGACTTTCACACTCTCGCTTCCGATTTCTCGGATCGGCGCAGGATGCGAGAGCTTATTGTCCATCCAAGACAATGTCCAGCCTGACGACTTTTCCCTTTTCCTGCTTACTTTTGTCCTTTGCTTCCAATACACTGCGAGTATGTTCTGCTAATGTCCCATTCATCTGCTTCATTATGCGTGGATCACCTGTGCGTCAGAATGCGTGTGCGAGACCATCGCTTGGGTTGATACCAAACGACGCGCTGGAGGAAAAAGGAAAGTGAAGCAACAATGGACCGAAAATTATAGCAATTTGCAGTATCGTACCGTCAATATTTGTTGATGTCAAATATCGGTGAGAATTGTTTGAACACGCCAATCGACGTCTTCTGTCTTCCATCATTTTGATGGTCACCATCTACTATAGAGGTAACCTTTTGAAACACGTCTTGAAACATTACTAATATTATCTTCATACGTACCCGTACAATGAATCTTGTGTTGCAAAACCGAAAATGCATCGGCATTCGGTCTCTGACTGGAACAATGGTTAGACTGTAACACAGGAAGTGACACTGAGGTGTCCTTGACCTTGAACAGGCTCGCCTTTTACGGAGACAGGTGTTCGGCTGGTTGTTCCATTTGATAACAATTTCTTTTGTTTCGAGCACCGGCGAGATGCACCGGCTTCAGCATCCGTGAAGCCGATCGAGCCCATCTGCCGCCATTTTGTTCCGGTCCGGTTGCCTCGTTGACTTTTTGGTTGGCAAATGGTTTTTTCGAAAACAGAAAAGAGCACGCGTCTCCTACGATTCTGTACGCGAACACGATGTATTTGCTCTCGAGTTTCCGCGACAGGCGTTCGACCCGCCGCGTCAGGTTGCTACCAGGTTGTCACCTCTTCTCTTCTCTCCTCGCCTCACCAGTAAACGCCAAGAATCATTGCGGCCAGCGTTTACGCGCCACGAATCATCGGACCACGTGTTTACTACGCGCACACGCGCGGCAAACATTGCTCGCATGCCGGCAGCTTACCTCGAGCTGTCTCTTTCATCCCTTGATGCTATCAAATCCGAACGTTGTCACTCGATAGTCCAGATGTTCGGTTCCTTTGTGCCTGTTGCATTCCAGAAAAAAAACTCTGCCAACGGGCAACCGCTGCTTAATTACTGGAACGAAAATCTTCGTCTCTGTGCATCGGACTCGTTGAGGGCTTAGTAGTTCCAGTGTTGAGCTGTAAAGTTGACTCATACAAACACCGATATTATTTCTCTACCAAGCTAATGTCTTCGCAGGGTCATACCGCAGATGTATGCAACAGGAGATGTCAATCAGGCTCCTCGAAAGCAGATCGGTACACATCGCGTACTGGGACGTGGGTCTTTTGTCCGAGTTGTTTTCGAAGGTTCTTCGAGGTTCCCAAGACAACATTGAAACGGACTCGTGCCGGTGTACAAACTGTTTCGAGATTGCGTGGTGTGAGATTGTCAAGATGTTTGGTGTTCGAGCAAACACCGAGGGTCGCGCGCCCTTATCGCCGCCGGTTCGGCAGACTGCGAGTGCTATCTGAGCCCCGGGAGAGGGGGGAATCGGCGAGATATCTGGTCAGTCCCAGTCTCAGGCCCAGGCTGAGGCAGAGGCAGATACAGTCCGTATCAGTGCAGCCGCGTGGTGGCGCGTGCACGGGCCTGGGACGATGGCGGTGAGGTCGAAGGGGAAGACGAAGAAGGGGCAGATGGTAGCGTCTTCTTCGCTGCCAAGTGGCAGCGGGCACGCGCCAACCGGGTCCCGAACATCTGCCGCTACTTCCCGGGAGTACAAGAGAACCACCGACTCGGGCAGGCAACAGGCCATCTTCTAACAGGCAGTCGCTCGGTCCCGGGTTTCTTCGTTTTCGAACCTTTCTTCACGGCAACCACCTACTTCACAACCACGCGTCCCTGTCCCTCTCTCTCTCCTCTCTCCCACCGCTTTTTCTCTACACCAGATTTTTTCCGTCATTTCCCTAATCTTGGGGGCGACCACCCTCCTCCGTTTCCTTTTCCGATCGCCAACAGATGCTGCACGAGAATAGATCGATGCAGCCTCCTGTTTCGGCTCCTGCTGCAGCTCAACAGGCTGCAGGATCTTAGCGATGATCGATTCGGCCGCTGATTTTTCTCGATCTCCGGGGAACGCGGCCCCCGTCGAACGTTTCGCGCCATTTTCTACCACGTGCTGCAATGCCGCTCCCGGAATTTCGCTACTTGGCGCCATGCCGTGGTCCGCGGCCTGTTTCTGGGGAGAAAAAATTATTATTAGCTCTGGCCAGAGTAGGGCAATAATCAACTAATATTTAAAAATGACTAATAGTCTTTTTGAATGTTAGTCATCGCAAAATATGCATTAGTCAAAACTTTTTGATTAGTTAGTGAGAACTACTTAATAATATTAATGTATGTTAATCGCACAATAGTGACTGATAACTAAAGATTGATGACTGATCATCAACTACTAATTCACTAATAAGCAATAGCTAACGATTACTTAGAGCTGTGACTAACTATTTACCATTTAATTATCACTAGACTGCGGATCTTTATGCATTTATAATATGTCGAAATATGCAAAATATATGCAAGATGTATGCAAGGTATATGCTAAATATATGTATAGGGAATGCATGTACTGATCTGTAAAATAGTAATTATTTTATTGTTTTATTTATTATAATTTAAATTACAATATACAACAATAGTCTTTTCTATAGTGTCGATTGTAAATTGATGCCTCTTGTCTGTTAAAATTAATTTATACGCTGAAAAAGAGCGTTCTACATCACATGATGTGATAGGGGCATATTTTACCCCAATGATGTGCCAGAACCTCTCGTGGTCCTTCACCGTGTTCATCCTTCAAAATCTTGCTTATGTTTAATAATACATTAAAGTGTTCATTTCGTTTTAATACAGATTCCATTTTATGTGTAACTTTTTCTCCATAATCGCCGGTATAATTTTTAAATTTTCTACAACTGTAGTTACCAAATCTATAGCTTATAGAGGTAATTCTATTGTTTCCAATTTCTTCATGGCCTCAGGTAACATTTGTAAATGGCTCCGAATAATATTTATACAAAATTTATGCATTTTTGCAAAATTTATGCAAGAAATATGCACTTGGCACTTATGCAAAACATATGCAATATGAAAAATATGCAAAATAAAAATTATATTTTTAAAATCGTCTAATGATAAAACAAATTTCTGTTTAGGTCCCAGATTTTTTATCTATTTTCGATAAAAATATGCATTTGCATAAACATCCGCAGTCTAGTTATCACTAACTAATCAAAAAGTTTTGACTAATGACTATTTTGCTATGAATAACATTTAAAAAGACTATTAATCATGTTTAAATATTAGTTGATTATTGCCCTACTCTGACTCTGGGGCAATCTTATTGGTTCAGTAATGTGTCTTCTTATACTTAGATGCCTTTTTCCAGTGTTCTTAGCCATGTTCATTTGTTATCTTCTGTGTTTGCATTGGTATCCTTTCTTTTTATAATCTTCATCAGTCGAAAATAATGTAAGAGCATGCTTCAACGCGTTTATTGTCTTCGCAGTTTTGTATTTTTCCTTCTCCTATCCCTCTCAGGAGCCACTCTTCTCTATTTTACTAATTACAGCTGATCTTTTGTGCCATAAATTGCACAAAGTCTACACGCTGGTTACAATGTATTGCCTGGTTTAATTCATCCACATGTAGAGATCTAATTTAACAACATGCTAGTGCATAGATGTGTGTACACCTTTCTTTACATTTTTCGTGAATATGTACGTGACCATCACACTTTTGTTGGATCACCATCGTCCTGTAATGTTATACATTCATTTTCCTTTCTAATAAAGTCAACGACAAGTGAATTTCATAGTACCATTCATCGTAGTAACGGCACGAAAAAACTTACCTCGATTACAGAATTCTTCCTTACACTTTGTAAATCGGCCCGTCTCGCGGGCTCACATTTGAATTGTTGTTGTTGCAGTTGGGTCACGTGACTGGTCAACCAAAATGGCCGCGGTTGCGGAGGAGCAGGCGTATAGTGTCCAACTGCAATTAAGCGAAACGATGTCGATTAGTGTCGCGCGACGAAATTCGAGCTCGTATCGCGAAAATAAAGATAGCCAGGCATCGCTGGCATTGAGGGCAGTCGAAATAAACGTACGTTCGTGTGAGGATAAATGATTCGGTGGATACGCGTGTAACATGTTCGTTCGTGTTCAACAAGTGCCCGATTGACGTTTGCTGCGAGAAAAACGGCGAGCATAATGAACACCCGTGAGCTGCCGAAACTTCTTGTCCCTGCAAGCCAGTTCACTGTACGTGCCATCGATGCTTATTTGCTTTCTGATCAAATGTTATTTATTATATGTTGTGGTTATATATTACCTCTTTGCGTTAACCCCTTCGCGATCACGTGACATTTCTACCGGTGATTAGAGGCCTATTCGATCGCCAACAATTAATCTATTCTTTTACCTTACTGAATAGAACAGTCGATAGTATAAACTCTATTTTTTCTTTTAGTTTTATTTCGACAGACTAGAATAAACTATTGTCACGACCGCCTGTCGCTCTGGCACGGCAAAACGTCACGCGGTGACATGTTACGTGTTTGAACAGAAAAGTGGCCATCCTCGGACCCGATTGTTTGCAACAGTTGTTGCAACAGTGGTTGCCGTTTGTGGAATGTAAATGTTGGTTATAAGTTAACTACACCGTCGCAACAACTAGCGATAATAAGTAGCATTGTCGACAATATTTTTGGTTATATTTCTACACGCACGCCCGGACGATTGCGCCACCCGATCTGCGCATGCGTAAGTCCGCTCAGTCCGCTGTCGCGCGTAAAACGACCATGTTGTCTGTTTACTGTTTACCTCGCGTTTAGTTTCGAAAAGTGGCAACCCTTAGCTCTAATTACCCGCGGTTTTAGTTGCTGTCAGTTGCAATGAATGTTAATTGTTCTTCGAACGGAGACCACAACAATTGGCGGTAATAATAAATCATAGTAAGGACGAGATTTGGTTGTATTTTCTCGCGCACGCCAAAACGAACGTGTCGTCTAATCTGCGCAGGACCAGACCGGCACAACTCGCGGTCGTCATCGTGCGGTAAATTTGAAAATGAGCGATGGATTCGGACGATAAACAAATAACAATGAATAATTATCTAACGATAAGGAAGACGCCGTCAGAGACACAATTGTGCTTCTATAGAAAGCGCGACAACAATAATACTCTTATTATGCGAATATTTACATTCAGAAGTACGCGTTCGTGTTCAATCGACTTCCTCCGCCTTTCATTCTCGAAACTAGGGAATTACCTATCGGACAATCGAGAGAACAGCGGCGGTGGTTTCGCAACTTCCATTTCGCACAAAAGAGACGATTGAAAGGACCGCTGAACGCGGCGCGACACGGATAAAAGTGTCGCAAAATAATGGCGACGCTCGGACATTAAAGTTCCGGTGTCCCGGCAAAATAAATAAATACACCGGCGATTGAAACGACTCGATTTCGAGGACGCCGCGTCGGCTCGACACGGCAGCAGATGCTCGACGTTCTTCGTTTCGCGTGTGATCCTTCTTAAAGGCAGCCACGCACATATTTCTTTTCTCCGGTCGATTTTCCTTTCTTCCCGTTTTCCTCCTTCGCAGATGCATCTTTCCCATTATTCGATGGTCTCGTGCCGGCCGTCACCTCTCCTCTTCGCCCTCCCCTTCGGCCCCCCGGGCCACTGTTCCGGCAACTTTCAATTTTTCGATCGTCGCAGATGCCACGTGCTCGTGCCACCTCCTCTCCCATTTTCTCTCTCTCTCTCTCTCTCTCTCTCTCTCTCTCTCTCTCTCTCGCTCTCTGCTCCCTTCACCCCCCACCACTCGGGCCACTGTTCCCGGGTTTCTCTTCCTCCACGATGCTCCTTTGTATATCTGGCAAGAAGGAAATCCGTCGCGATCTTAAGCTCGTCATGCGCGACGTGACCCCATTGTGCCTGTTGGCCCCGGGCTGATCACAATGATCCACGCCGGAGACTCGAATGGCAACCCGGGGCCATCTTGAATCCCCCTTGCGAGCTCTTCGAACCGTGAACTCCGCGAAACTACACATTCTAGCTTTTTCCGGGTCTCGTTATGTCATACATAAGGTGAGGAGCACGCGCCGAGTCTTCACGGGCGCGGCACGTGCTCCGGTTCACCAGATTACCCCCTGAAATGGCCCCCGAGGAAGGGGCCTACGAATTACCGTCAAGAAATCACATTCGAGAAAGTAATTACAGTTTTTATGAAGAAGGGGGGCATCGATTTTGCAAATATAATACCAGCTTGCTTTTAAAGGATCGAGAGCAGTCCATGTGGCAAATAAAGTTGTAGAGACGGCTGGAACACTATTTATTCTGGTCTCTCTACGCAGAGTGGGCGTGGCCGGCCCAAATGGGCGTAGCCTCGTCGCTCCCGAGTTCAAAGGAGCCACGGCAGTACCTCGTAGCTTAATCTGTATCTACAACAGCATGCTCTTTCTATTAAATAAAATTAAGTCAGCCAATAAATTAACGAAGATCCGACACCAATAAAGGAATAACATTAGGATGTGCCACGTTACGCGGAATATCCACAGTCGGCTCCGGATTCGAGTAGGTTGCCTGAAGGTTTTCGTTCGCGTCCGGAACCCTTACGAGAGGGACGCCTCGAAGTGAATAGGGTCTTCTTCACGATCGTGCCAGATGCAACGTGGAAGGTAACCAAGGTGGAACACGGATTTCCGATCGAGGTTCCTCCCTTAATGTGGCCTCCCTATCCTGCCTCGATTGCTTCGGAAGATTTGATTACCGTTATAAAATCGGGCTACCACAAATCGCGCCGATACGGCGAATCTGCCCTCGAAGGGACTCGGTGCCTTTGTGTGCGTGTGCGAAATTCTACCTCTACCCTAAAACGCGGACAATCATCTTTCACAAGTGGTTCCATTATTGCGCTACATCCTCGATCTTTCGTATCGAAACTCTCGATAGCGAATTGTTTCAATTATCGTTCGCCCTCGGAACTCTCTTCGTATCCTTTTTCTCGAGAGGGGAAAACCGAGGGCGATTTTTACAATGTTTATTTATGCTAAAAATTTATGTAATCTGAAACGAGAAGATGTCCACTTGGAAAAAAAATATAAAATATTTTTGTTTTCATGAAACATTATGGTCATCTGAATGTTTAAAATGCTACTATGGTATTACGTATTATTGTAGCTAACGTAAAGACGAATCCAACGACCCACTTTACTACGGCTTTAAATCTTCAAATAATGCTGACATAGTTTTGACTCGCTGAATTGGCATTTTCAATTGATTCAATTAAGAAATATTATTATATTATTATATTATTATATACGGACCAAGGTCCTTTTATACAAATGTATACAGTTTTTTACAGTAGAACTGATAAAAACAAAAAGAAACCTTAACAAAGAAAAGATCTTAACCTAAAATTTACATAATAATGGACCGCGCAAAATTAAACATACAGGTACGATTAACAAATAGTATTGCGCAATTTTGTTTTGAATACCTGTAACGAGCCATTAAAAAAATCAATATTGTTATAAAATATGTTAGAGCTAGCAATAATGCGATTTATTGGATTTATTACTCCATATGAGGATTTGGATTTCATTGTTTGAAATCCTGCTCTTGTTCTCAAAACTCGTTCAGGTACATAGAAATTTATTTGCCCCAGGAGTGCTGGACAATCTATATTATTATTTAACAGATTAAAGATACAACTCTGGTCGAAAACCTTCCTCCGATCGGATAATGTTTCCAGGTTGACTGTGTTTAGTATTATAGAGTAGTTATGAACAAAGATTGACATTGGGTTGTTTGTTTTATATGCACAAAACCTGAGGAATTTATGCTGGAATATTGTTGCGTTCCTCTTCCTGAAGATACAAGATTCCCAGCAACGGAGCTCTCGCGAGCCTTGTTCGCTATCTGTAATAATTAAATTCAGCACCTTGTGTTATCTCTATCATTCAATCGTTAAATTGATGTTCCTGAATATCGAAGTTGCCATGGTGGTCATAATCGATGAAGGGACTGAAAGCAATCAATGGAGTTCAGTATCCCGAGAAGCAATGGGGTAAGATCCGACTCATCGAGAAAACGGTAGCAAAAGGGTTCGAGAGATCGAAGGGCCGCTAATCTAGAGACGGTGAAAGCTGCGCGAAGCCATCGACGAATCTCTCCTCGTTCCGCGCCTTTCTCCGATGCACAGGCTGCAGTCTGCGATGTCTGCATCTGGCGCACCGGCAGTCCAAACACGCTTTTGTCATGTGTATACCTATCTCGCTGAGCCTATCCCGGTGAACATTCTCTGTACCTGCCGTTTCAACTAGAGCCGGCTGCCGTCCCGGGATCTATAGGTTACTGGATCTCGTCTTTGCGATCCGTGTCCTTTGAATCCGAAACTGCGACCCGAGTCCCCGCAAAGGCCGAGAATAACCGTGACTTGGGCGATTGTGTCTCAAAACAGAACGAGAACCGACTCTCCGCTAACTTTTGTCGTCCTCCGGTCGGCATTCTCGAAGGTTCATTTATGTTATTTTATATAGAGAGCCTCGCGTTCTGCAGCCTTTCTTCCCGAAGTCGACTACAGATGTTATTTAACAGCATTCGTTAGGTTTCGTTGACTAAAATGAAGCCGGGAGACTGTGCCAGGGACTCCCTTTACTTAACTTTCCACAGGTTGTGCCCATTAAGAGGTAGAATACATTTTTATTAAACTTTCTTACAATTTTGCACGAAGATTCGCAGTCTGTTATCGCCTTCCGATCCGTGTTATCGACCAAAATAAGCTTGCCGGAAGCCTTATATTTGTGCATTAAATTTTATCGAATGCTTGAGTTGTTCAATTTTTATTTTCTCCGTCCTTTTAACCAACTTTGAGGTTCTGATTCGCACACGATAAAAGCCATCCGATCTCGTGCTTAATTAAACAACTTAGCAAGAGAAGTTGAAGTTGCATGTTCTGGAGACCGGTTGCAACGTTATCCGGAAATCGAGGTGGCATCATAATTATGAGTTCGGTTTCGGGAAAGTGAGGCTCGGAAGCGGATGCAAAGTAGCAGCAGCAGCAAGACGATCGTGTTGCGATAAAGTTGCTGATCCTCGTAAGGAAACGACGTCGAGACATCGTGACATCGTGACATCGAGGGAAGCTGAGGTGGCGGGCGGTGTTCTGCCGGTTGTGGGAAATGTTCTCGATTCGTTAGATGGGAACCTGTCGCGTTAACGAGGCCAATAACGGTGCAGGCAGGTGGCACGTGCCCAGCACCACTGTCCCTGCCCATCATACTTGTTTTCTTGGTCTCGGCGGCGCGTACATCTTGAATGAAACCAATCGCCGATCGCCGGATCATCCGCGCTGGACCCCACGAGAAAGCGGACCGCGACCGGCCCGATAAACGAGCCTAATTAACAGGCGTTCCGTGAGCGGATTCGTCCGATTCTCGAGTGTAAGTCCGAAAATTTCAACAGCAAATGTTTATGCAAAATCAAAATTCTAGGAAACGGCAGTTAAGTAGAATTGCATTTTCTCATCTAGCTACACCCCCAAAGAAAAAGATACCACACGCGTGCTATTTTTAGTTTCTCGTGTTAAGATTATGCTAGCGTGGAAACTCTGTGTAGTGTGTAAAACATACCTTCTGCAAATATGTAAACAGAACATAGATCGACTTTAGTTCAATGAGTTTTCTTAATTGGAAGGGAAACACATAATCCGACATAAACAAAATGATAGCACACTTGAAAAATAAATATACAGGGTGGCCCACATAACTCTGAACAGCTCAATATCTCCGTTACTTTTCGTTGTACAAAAAATCTTCGTAGGACAAAGTTACACTGTTTGAAGGGCCACATATAACGGTGTAAGGGAAAAAAAATTTCAAGGTCATTTTTATGAGATTTCAAGGTTATCGATGTTTTTTTAAATGGAATGAGGTATTTTTTAATACATCAATCGATGCAGCTGGACATTCTTTATAAAAAAATACTAACCTATGTATGTCGGAAAGTTAGTAGTTCAGGAGATATTTCAATTTAAATAACTCCAAAATACCATTACTGTCGTACTAAGGCGTTAGTGTCTACTTACTTGTGTAACGCCTTAGTACGACAGTAATGCTATTTTGGAGTTATTTAAATTGAAATATCTCCTGAACTACTAACTTTCCGACATACATAGGTTAGTATTTTTTATAAAGAATGTCCAGCTGCATCGATTGATGTATTAAAAAATACCTCATTCCATTTAAAAAAACATCGATAACCTTGAAATCTCATAAAAATGACCTTGAAATTTTTTTTCCCTTACACCGTTATATGTGGCCCATCAAACAGTGTAACTTTGTCCTACGAAGTTTTTTTGTACAACGAAAAGTAACGGAGATATTGAGCTGTTCAGAGTTATGTGGGCCACCCTGTATATATTTTATACAACACAACTATATGTTTCATGAAACAAAGGTATACATATTTCTTATAACAATATATACACCAAACTATATTTTTCTAATAATGTGTGGAACCTCGTTGGTTTTCTATGATTTCCACCATCCTGTTAGGTAAAGAATTATATAGTTCTTTAATTTTTGCCTAAATTAAATTTTCATTTATATTTGAAAATTATCGGCCTTCAGCATACACTGCTTGCGGAAGCATTGCCCAGCAATTTTCAATGATATTAAGGACGGGTGAGCACGCCGGCCATTGAAGAGTGGAGACATTTTCATTTAAAAAATATTCCTTAACAATTTTAGCAGTATGTACTGTAGCATTATCTTGTTGGAATATATATGGTATTTCAGCAATGCGTCCTGCATACGTATAAATTTGATTTTTTATTAATTGAAGATAACGAACGCTATTCATTGTCCCGTGAATAAACTTTATTTCTGTCTTTCCTTTATATCCGATCCCAGCCCAGACCATTACTCCACCTCCATGCATTTGATGTCGAATTTTTGTTAGTGGTTGCTTACAAATATCGCGACAATAATGTGTACATCCGTCTGGTCTATGAAGGTTAAACCTCTTCTCATCCGTCAAAATTACTTTTCTCCAAGTCTTCTTCCAACGTACATGTTCTTTTGCAACTAATAAACGTGCCTCCTTATGTCTTGCGTTTGATGATGGTTTTGCTGTTATTCTAGACCGATTTATAATATTACTAGTCTCTCTCTGAAATACACGACGAAGATTTTGAGTATGTGTTACGACTCCAGCTTTCTTAGCGATCTCCCTTGCAGTAGCACACGAATTGTAAGCAGCACGTATTATTGCTCGTGTATCGCGTTCAGATAATGCTGCTGGCCTTCCTGTACTTTTCTTCTTTCCATATGCACTTGTATCGTTCAGCAAATTATATATAACTTTTCGACTGCGACTAACTTCTTTTACAATTTGAGTAATAGACAACTTTTTTTTTCTCAGAGCTAAAATTGTGCTAATTTAGCTTTCACTAAGCTTTTTGCCACGACCCATTATGCGAATAGCAATACGACAAAGGTCTAAACACAAATTGAATACTGTAACTCCGTGGAAGCTCACGAAATACTGAAGAATATGTAAACATAGTTCCAGTGTGCCCTCATTTTGTTTGTGCCGAATTATGTCTTTCCCTTCCAATTAAGAGAACTCATGGAACTAAAGTCAATCTATGTTCTGTTTACATATTCGCAGAAGGTATGTTTTTATTAAAGGTATTATTTTATTAAAGATAGCACGCGTGTGCTATCTTTTTCTTTGGAAGTGTATTTTCACAAGTCGAAGATAATATACCAGCACCATTCGATTCTTCTAATATCTCTACAGAAAACTGCACAAAATCTGCAGTCGACTTGTGACGTATCTTTAGAGAGGACAGCTATCTAGAAAATTGTTAATCGAATGTAGTCCATCGAAATTGAAATGCACCGAGTATTTTCGAGAGCGTTCGCTGTTTCTTTCTCGGATCTCACCGGATTACAAGCGTTTGTTCTCTAATGATCCGATTTTCGGAGCTCACGTGTCATTTTTTTGAGCGATCGCATCGCTCCTTCTGCGAAGTATTCACTGCCACGTATTTTCCTCGCCGGCGCGCGCGCGACGCGGCGTTTCCTCTTCCAGGCGAAGGAAACCCTCGTCAGAGACACCCGGCAGCTGTTCACCCTCGGCCCGCGGAAGTGATCCTCGGCTATCGGCTTCTCTCTGCTCGAGGAAAAAACGGAAGGGAGACACCGGTGAACACCGAGAGAAAAAAAAGAAATCGATTCACACACGGTACACAGGAGTGCACGCCAAGCGGAGAAAATCAGAGCGACACACGCTTCCTCGTCCCTTTAAACCGATTAACGAATCGCTAAATCAATCCTCGTGATCCGTTCTTCGTGGTCGACTTTTTCCCCTCTTAGAATTATTTCTGGTAACCGGAAGGAGTCTGCGAGCTGACGTTTTTGTCCGTTCGTAATAACGTTTATGGTCGTTGCAGAGGGCACGGAGGAATTTGGACGACTGAAAGGAGCGATACAAAATCTGAATATTGCCTTAGAGCAAGGGTATCATTTCTTCATTCTTTAATTAATCCTTTTCGGACGTCCGTGCGATCTATTGGCGCTCATGCGCAGCTAGCGCTCGCGAACGTGTAATGGTCACAGGATGAAATCGGCAGTCTTTCCCGAGCCGTCAGGCGCGATGGAGATCTGCGGGAGCTCCGAGGGATCGAGAACTTGAGGAGAGCCTCGGGGATCTTCGGGAGATCCTTCAGGACTCTTCGGAATCCAAGGAATCCATACGATCCGTGGGGTCCTCGGAGACCTTCGGGATCTTCTTGAAGGCTCCTCGGAATCCTAGAAGTCCTTGGGGATTAATGGGAAATCCTTCAGGATTCTTAGAGATCCGTTGCGTCCGTGGAAATCTTTGGGAGATCCGTCGGAACTCCTGAAAGTCGCGAGGACGTGGGGAACTTCGCCTCCATTCAAGGACCTTGAAGGATCCCTATAAATATTTAATGATTTTTTGGAATCCCAGAGCATTCGCAGATACATGCAAAATAAATAAGGGTGTGCTCCAATCTGATAGGATAATTTTCACCTGTTCCTATGTCCTCCCGCCAGCAAATGCTAAAATTCGGAGGGAATCTAGTCTCTGGGAGAAATTGAGTCGGTTACCTTGATCGAGCCGATACCAGAAAGACAGGCAAGAAAACGACTTTGCGAGCGGCGCCAGTCGACAAGAAAGAGGAGACGTGACACCACGGCTGCGAGATCATTCGACTCGACTCGTAATTATTTGTCAGAGAGTACACCGTTGAATTGGGGGTAGCAGCTGTCCACGGTTGACGTTATATCGGTTTGGTTCTCCGTCCACCAGAGTACAAGAAGTGACCGCACGTCGCCGCGCGTTGCCGATCATTAAGCCGACACCGTCGATTTATGCGCTAATAGCGGCGACCTTTCCCAAGTTTCACCCGTCGATTATTATTTAAATTTACAATGTTGCCGGCGCGCCGGCAGATGACTCGGTGTAATTGTCCGGGTACCTTTCGAAAGCTGATTGATTGTGACGCGTGTCCGCGTTTAACGATCGCAACGTAACGATTCAATACATTAGAGGTAATGAGTGACGTCGCCCGAAAGATGATTGGTCTTAATGCTGCTCGCATTAAACCGTCTCCCGGGCAATTTCCCCTCGTCAGCCCGAGAGCACCGAGTACGTATACCATGATACACTTCGGACTCGGCCGACGGGTCTGGGAACTGTGTCGAATTTTTTTATCCACGTAAACGCGGCAAGGTAAACATTTACGTGATCATCAAATAATTTGCGATATCCGTCCCCAAAATACACCGTCCAGTTTCAGATCAGTATCTCCTTTTTCTTACCTTCGAGCATCTCTCGATGTACCATATTGTTTTTTGTTCTTGCGAAAATATTTCGTATCTTCCTGCTAACGAATAGGAAAATTCTCATAGATTTTCTGGAGAGTCATAGATTAATTTATGTTATTCGCGTAGTTTTTGGCAATTTTGCGGATCGATGGAAGGAAGGTTGCTTCTTTGTTGGACAGGCCGATCTAATTGGCTCTCTCGAGAGACATGAACGCGCGGGTAAGAGGTGTCGTTGATTGGCACAATTAGCGCCTCGTCGAGCAACTCCGGCAACAATCCTCGAATACCAACGACGCGGTGCTCGTTTACAAGAAACGGTGTTTAAAAAGAAAAAGATGCTATCAGTCTTTCTTGGAATATTTTCCACGCTTTTGTACGATACCCGACGGAAATTGCCCTGATAATTTTTGATGATCTGCGCCATCTTGACAACCTTTTTCCAGCGTGCCTAGCTACCTTCAGAATTGAAGCTTTTTTATTTCGTGCAGAGCTTCATCAGACTCTAAAGCAAATTTCGTTTAATTTGAATTTCTCCGTGTGGCTCGATAGGAATCTCCGTATAGATTTCAAGAATGATCTAAAGGCTGCAATAGCGACGTAGAGAAATCGATCGAGGCAGAAGATAGAGGATCCGACGAAAATCTACGAGCGGACGATCAACTTTCCTCGGCGAAGTGAAAGGCCGGCGTTATTCGGTAATAAACGGGGCGCCATAAAAATCGTGTTCCATGCAGTCGGGCCCGTTTTTTTGAAACAACAAGTACCCATAACTATTTCCGTAATTGTAATTAACGGCACGATAAAATTCATTCGAAGACCGTTCGTCAAATCGGCTCGATTCTTCTTTTATCCGCATCGGGAGTGTTTGGCATACCTTCACAATTTTTTAGACAAGTACATTCGAGCATCAACTTTCTCTGGTAGAATCGAAACCATTTCCTTAATTTTTCAGTCTAAATACAAGTCATTCTCTTACGTTTTCCCTTGGATGTAGTTAGGGGGTGCTTTCCCAATATCCTGGAAAGTCAATCGATTCTACTTTTACATGCATCAGAAGTTTTTGGCCTACCTTAACAATTTTTTGGATGAGTGTTCGAACCTCAACTTTTTCTGGTTGAACTAAAATCGTTTTCTTAATTTTTCACCTTAAAATTCAAGTCATTCTCTTACGTTTTCCCTTGGATTTAGTTAGGCGATGCTTCTCCAACATCCTGGAGAGTCAATCGATTCTTCTTTTATACAACTTTTTGGATGAGTGTTCGAACCTCAACTTTTTCTAATTGCATCAAAACTATTTTCTTAATTTTTCAGCTTCAAATTCACGTCATTTCCTTATGTTTTCCCTTGGATATAGTTAGCGAAGCTTCTCCATCATCCCGGAGAGTCACTCGATCCTTCTGGTATCCAAATCAGACAGGTTTGGCTAGCTTTGAAGATTTTTAAGACAAATATATTTGAGCATCAACTTTCTCTGGTCGCATCAAAACCATTTCCTTAATTTTTCAGTCTAAAATTCAAGTCATTTCCTTAGGTTTTCCCTTGGATGTAGTTATGGGATGCTTCTCCAAAATCCCGAAGAGTCACTCGATCCTTCTAGCATCGGAATCAGAAATGTTTGGCTAGCTTTGAAGATTTTTTAGACGAATATATTTCAGCATCAATTTTCTCTGGTTGCATCGAAACCATTTCCTTAATTTTTCAGCCCAAATTCACGTCATTCCCTTACGTTTTCCCTTAGATGTAGTTAGGGGTGCTTCTCCAATATCACGGATAGTCAATCGATTCTTCTTTTACACGCATCAGAAGTGTTTGACTTACCTTCACAATTTTTTGGGTGAGCTTTCGAACTTCAACTTTTCTGGTTGCATTAAAACCATTTTCTTAACTTTTCAGCTTCAAATTCATGTCATTCCCTTACGTTTTCCCTTGGATTTAGTTAGCGAAGCTTCACCATCATCCCGGAGAGTCACTCGATCCTTCTGGTATCCAAATCAGACAGGTTTGGCTAGCTTTGAAGATTTTTAAGACGAATATATTTGAGCATCAACTTTCTCTGGTCGCATCAAAACCATTTCCTTAATTTTTCAGCCTAAATTCATTTCCTTACGTTTTCCCTTGGATGTAGTTAGGGGATGCTTCTCCAAAATCCCGAAGAGTCACTCGATCCTTCGGCATCGGAATCAGAAATGTTTGGTTAGCTTTGAAGATTTTTTAGACGAATATAATCGAGCCCCAACCTTTTCGGATTCAGTCGAAACGACTTTCTCAGTAAACTGTTCAATCTAAACTCGCACGATTCTCTTGTGTCTCGGATCTCCTTAGGGGATGTTTCTCGACGTTCGGAAGAGTCGAGGAAGATCGATAGTCCCCGGCAGGCGATTAATTACGCGAAAGAAGGGCCCAACGCGGTCCGTTGACGAATCCCAGCCATTGTGTCGCGGACGCTCATTGTTCGCGCGCATAAACACCCCTAACAGGCAAAGCAGAGTCCTTTTGAGTCGCGATCCAGGCTCCCTTTTGCGCAAACGATCCGAAGGAATCTCGCAAAGCGTTGCAACGGTCCGAACGACAGAAAACCGACTGGGTCAAGGGAGCCCGGGAAAAGTCCAGGTATGAGCAGGTGTCGATGACTTGTACGACTTTCAAAAGGAAATATATACGCGACCACGGAAAAATCTCGATAGCACCGGCACGGGATCTCCGGAAAATGGCGTGGAATAATTTCGTATCCAGACGATCGTTACAGTTGCCAGGGGTTTTAGGGCGAAGTTAGATTGCGGAGGACTTTTTCGTGGCGGAAATTACAGAGATTATAGAAGCGGTGGAAATTGGGCAGGAATAATAGGAAAGGCTGTTTTGCCTCGGCAGATGGCCAACGCGGAGATAGGCGAACTTGCTTTTGCCCGTGGCACTCGATAATTACATCGATAGTTGTCTTATTTACTCGATATTAGCTCTTTATTGTCTGGTACTATCCCATTAGCTCCGCAAATTTTTTATGGAAATGCTCCGAGGAATTTTAGGAGCTTGCCCAACTGTAGTTCCCCTTCAGAAACGCAAAAACAAAAGTACACATTCATTTTTAACCGACTTCGGAAAAGGGGGAGATTACTCGATTCGAT
Organism: Lasioglossum pauxillum; assembly: GCA_933228785.1. Taxonomy (NCBI): domain Eukaryota; kingdom Metazoa; phylum Arthropoda; class Insecta; order Hymenoptera; family Halictidae; genus Lasioglossum; species Lasioglossum pauxillum. The sequence continues at coordinate 26,783,303 of OW121706.1, read as the reverse complement.
TTGTATGTGCCTTTTTTTCGCTTTTTTTATGTATGTTCACCGATTACGCCGAGATGGATGGACCAATCGGAACGAAATCTTTTGCATCTTGTAGAGTATGTCCCTGGGGTGATCCCGTGCAAAAAATTTTGCATTTTTTATTCCTTACGATTTTATTTTGGAAAAATGATTTATTTCACCGATTACTCCGAAATGGATGGACCAATCAGCACGAAACCTTCTGCATTTTGTAGGGTATGTCTCCCAACTGGTCCCTTGAAAACAAATTTTGCATTTTTTCATTCTTTGTGGTTTTTATTGCAAATAACCAATAAGACCGAAAAACCATCCCACGGTGTTCTACAAATTCTGCTCGTTCCACTAAAAAGTGTGAAATAAAAAAATTGTATAAAAAAAAATTATACCGACCTCGAAAAAACGCACTAAAAAGTATGAAATAATTTCCATTTAATTTATGTGAATACACACGAACTTAAATACAATACAATCTTTTCGCAGGCGGTGCAAAATCGACAATTGTCGACGCTGGAAATTACGAAAATCCTTAACTTCTTCTATACATGCTTTCACATATTAATGTATCTTCTCTTCCCACCTACTGATTTCCAAGTTCATCAAATTCCAATGAAATCATAATCAACATCTGTCATTTGGAAAATTTTCAATTTTCCGCCGCTTCCGGAAAGATTGTATTGTATTTGAGAATGTTCTGCAGGTATATCAAAATGCATCAAAATTTTTGAAAATTTGATAAGATATATTATTATTATTATTATTATTATTATTATAAACGGACCGAAGCCCTTTTACATAAATGTTTACAATAGAAAACAATAAAGGATTACTCGTATAGTAACATAGAAGGGACATGCACAAAAACTAATGGTACTAACTATATGGTATTACCCTATAATTCTGCGTAATTGTTTTTTAAACATGTGCAAAGACTCAGTGAAAAAATCCATACGATTATACAGAGTGTTAGAGTCTGCAATAATGCGATTTATTGGATTAATTAATCCATAGGTAGATTTGGCTTTAAGGGTTTGAAAGCCTGCTCGAGATCTCAAAGCACGTTCAGGTGCGTAAAAATTGATTTGCATAAGGAGAGAGGAACAATCTATATGGTTATTAATTAAATTAAAAATAAAGTTCTGGTCGGATACTCTTCTGCGAGCTGACAATGTTTCCAGTTTGACTATGTTTAATATTGTGGAGTAATCATGATCAAAGAATGACATAGGATGATTAATCTTATAAGAACAAAACCTAAGAAATTTATGCTGCACTCTCTCTCTAGCATGATTTCGTAATTTAAGCTATTCGGAGACCATATAACTGAAGCAAATTCCAATTGGGGACGGACAAGGGTAATATATAGCAATCTAATTGTGTGTATTGAGTATTGCGTATATTCTTACTAAATTAATGCAATTACCAAAGTTTGTGTTGGATTCACTGCACCGTTTAAGAATTATAGCAACTTAAAGTTTGCACATTTTAACACGTCTTCTTGTGGAGAATTCATAATATTCCACTTCAAACCCTATTTAAACCTTGAAAAAACGCAACTAGAAACTCCAAAAAGAAGAAATACACTCAAAAACAAAAATATACTCATGAATGGCTTTCATTGCCAATATATTGATGGATTTCGAATTTCTTGTACTTTTGTCTCCCATTGTACTTCCAGAACATCCTTAAGTTCGTGTGTATCCACATAAATGAAATGGAAATTATTTCATACTTTTTAGTGTGTTTTTTAAGTAAATAAAAATTTTTAAGTTTTAAAGGTGTACGTTAGCCGGAGTACTCTTTCAATCTTCTTGCGTTTTGCCTAACCTTTGGTACACCGAATATTGCATACACAGTGACCTATTGAATCACTCGAAAACGATTTCATAAAATTAATTATTATCACCGCAGCGGAACATATACCCAGTAATGCAATAGTTACTAACAACGGATATCGAAATAGCTACATGCTACACTCACCGCGTTAAATCCGAGCAAATAATTCCATGTGTCTGTTCTGTGCAGCGCTTAAGGCGTTAAATAAATTCGCAAAGAGAGGGAGAGAGCTCCCCGGGGAAAAGAGGATTTTCCGTATTTGGTTAGCGACTTTGAACGTCGGGGGCTGTAGACTCCTAGGGCGAATCGATTCGAAGCAGCGTCGTTGCTTTCCTTTCGGTTGGTCTGTTTAGGGAACGACCGTTGCGTTCGCTGTCAGCGGCGATGACGAAGAAGAAGATCAGGGGAAGACAAGAGGTACGGGGCCCTGGGCCCGTGATTCAAAAGATCCTCGGTGCTTTTTGGGGTGTCTCGCAGCTGTTCCTCGCCCTCTACCTCCCAAACCGTCGCGTCGCGACGCAACGCTGCACCTTCTTCGCGTCTTCTTTCTTATCCGCGAACGCTGCGCGCAACCACTGCACGATCACTCTCGTTTAGCACGTTCCCTTCCACGTGGAAGACACACTCATCGGAACTTACACTGTGAGAACGTGTTTTCGAAAAAGTTCCACGGTCCATGTTTGGAATAGAACCTATTAAAAAGGTTCCATAACTCGTTCGATCCCTGATTTTATCGTCATAGTCTTAAATTAGGAAGCTCGGAGCCTCACGTCCAGGGCACAACACGCAGAACTGGCGTGGCTGTCGATGCGGTATATTGTTCTATCGTGTCTAAAAGTTATCTATTGTTCATCGAAAGTATATACCAAATACAGTAAAAACATTAAACAAGTTTATGAATATCAATATACCGTCTCCAATTGTTTAACCCTTTGCTCAAAACTTCGTGACTCCTTTTTTCTAACCCCTTGCCGTACTTTCACGAGTCACACTCGTGATGAAGATTTTAAGCAAAGTCAACAAATATGAATATCACGCCTTTCTTTTCAAATGAAATAAGATTGAAATAGAATTGATGAAGTGACGAAGATTTTGAACGAAGTCAACAAATATGAATATCACGTCTTTCTTTTTAGATGGAATAAGATTGAAATAGAATTAATGAAGTGACGAAGATTTTGAACGAAGTCTAACAAATATGATTGTCACACCTTTCTTTTTAAATAAAATAAAATTTGATTAATTCGTAATAAATATTTAAGCATTAAAATAAATGTAGCCATACAAAAAGTATATCTCTTCTACGACTTTTTTGAAAGAAAAAGACGTCTTAATCACTTTAGCTGTAAGGAAAGTGATACGGCAAGGGGTTAATTCGAAACATATAGCCGAAAAACCTAAGATGTAAATGTTAACTCATCAATTTGAACAAAAATCATGGAAAAATTAACTTTTGTTTGCCTTGGTATTTCATCGATCTTTTACCACTGTATCGGATGAGGGTTAAGATTGTTAAAGAAAGAAAAGATCTACATAGTTTTACCGTTTCCTGCAGTTGATGCCAACAATTATTATTTTGCATGAAGATCCGCAGCCTAGCGATAACAATGTCAAGGTTGTAGTCGTGGATATAGTCCGCCATTCGAGCGTTTTGACGAATCCGTAGAAAATTCTGCGGAGTATCGTGATCGAAGGAAGAAACGATACGTAGGAACCCGCAGGTCATGCGAGCCTGGCGCCGTGGTTCGATACGATACATTGTACGTAAAAGGCGTAATTGTGATAATAACTCGGCCGGATAATTACAAGGAGGTTCGTGTATGTAGAATGTTCGTGTGTGTATGCACTGTAGCGCGAGCGCGAGTATCGACAGAAGGATTTATTCAAAGCAGCCAAGGGGTGGATACGCGGAAGATAAAGGGACTGGGAGGAGCGAGGAGGAGTTGAAGGCCTTCTGTCGGGCCCAGAAGGTCCTGCGGCCCGATGCGGAGAAATCCTCGCAGCCAGAAAAGGAGTCAGTCGTGTAGCGGCGTGAAACGAAAGGCCAGAGCGAAAGAAACGAGCCGACCCGACCGGACCGGCTGGCAAACCCTTCGGCTCGATCGAAGCCAGCAATCTGTCGTCTTTTACGCCCTCCTCGATCCTTCGGGAGTCCTTCCTGAATCCTTTGCCAAATCCTCGACGTTCCAGCCATTTCTTCCTTTATTGCTCTCTCAGCCCCGCCGCCCCTCTTTTTATTCCCAGACCCCTCTCGAGCTCTCTTGCGTAATCTCGCGCGAGGGAAGATCGCAGATAGGGCAGAAATCCTCGCGTTCGCCGAAATCCTCCCGAAAAAGGGTGAACAAAAAAATCGGGAAAAACGTGTCTCGGTGCTGGGAGATGCTGCGTCGAACGTCCTTCACTTCCGTTCGTTGGTTAAGCGAGTTTCTTCAGGAACGTTCGAAAATTTATTGGAATGTTTCGAATTGCTTTGTGAACTGTAGCCCCGCTTGATCGTAGATGCGCATGTTGAACTTCCGCTGTGTGAAACTTATCGAACTTTTAAGTTTTAAAAAGAAAGTTCAATTAAATTAGAAAGGAGTACAACGAGGGAACAGAAAAGTTTTAGTCTATATACTTTGCAAGTCCCCTTAATTTTTATTTTATTCGAAAAAGTTGCTTGACGAGTTTAGTTTCGATCTGGTTAGAAAGGAGATACATTGTGGACTCCGTCGAGAAATCGTTGGACATCGACGGTTTTCGGGGTCGGGAAGAATATACGTTGATCAGGTGTGCGCATTCCTTACGGCTGGGGAATCTGCATAGTTCGGTGGACGCAATCACAATGGGCCACATACCTGTACCCGACTGCGAATAATGGCTAGGTGGCGGCTCACCCTGTTCCCCTCTCCTCCCTCGCCCCCTTTCATTCGGCGCCTTTTCTTCCTCTCGCAACCGTCAATGTCCCATTAACGCCGGAAGAAAACTGCGGACGATGAACGACGAACGGGAGAACAAACTGAACCGAAGCGAACCGGTCGCCGGCATCCGTTGTAAACAGGAAAACGGCAACTTTTCACCCTCCCGGGGCGGGGGTCGACCTTCTTCGTAACGATCCTGCGACCGGAGTCTCCGGACGACGAGGAGGGCGAATGTCTCTTTCATTTCGTTTGCACGCATGCGAATGCGAAACGCCGCGCCGCGTGGTCTCAACCCTCCATGGACACACATACTTTTCGCACCTTCCGCAGGCACACTGAGTCGTTTATGGCCGGGGCTATATTTTCGTACTGTTTCCGTCTTTCGAAAAATTTTGATATACTTGTCCAAGTCTCTACTTTAAAATAGTTTCCAGTAAAAATATGTGAAAACCGAGTTTACAAATGATCTATGAACTATCTCCAGCGAAGCCCTTCACCGCGGACGCATCGGTCGATTGAGTTGAACTTTCGCCCAACTCCCTAGAATCTGTAAGGATCAACTACCGCAGTTGTAATGCAAAAAAATGTTAGAATTCATTGGTTAACGCACGTTTCGGGCACCTTGCCGCCACGAAGGTGGAACAGGTAGGGTTCCTCCCCTGGAAGGAGCCCGCTAGCAGGAAGCGCGACGATTATCCGCCGAGATTATTTCCGGGGGGAGGTTACGGCTAAAACGAGGAGAGACCTGTGCTTGGTCCACATATGGGGGCTCCGTAGCATCCGCGAGCGATGGCACATGCATCGAAAGAGAGGGCCTCTCTCTCCTCGGAGCATCTGTTGCATCGTGCATCGACACCACCACCACCACCATCACCGGTCGCAACCACCAGAAGGCACCATCACTACCACCGACCCTGACGACCACCAGGTGCTACCCACCTTCCGTGTCTCCCCATGGTCGTCTTCGAAAAAACCTTCTTCGTGTCTCTCCCCCCACTCTGCCCTCCTTCCCTGCTCTCCTCTCCCCCCTCCTGGTCGCCTTTATTCCCCGAGATTTCCACCATCTGCGCGTCTCCTCGGTGCGCGCTGCACCCCTCGCGCGCTGTCTCCCTTCGGCACGAAAGCCGACAGGGTTCCCAGTTCCCTATTCCCTGTTCCCTATACACTGTTCCCTGTTCCCCCGGCATGGACATCTTCGAAGACTTCTGGCGACCACCTTCTGCCGAGCACGAGGCTAATTGTAAGCCGTCGCTTTTTGTCGAGGACCCTAGCACGCGGAGCTCGATCTTCGCGCAATTACTCTCGAAATCCGAACCCGCTGCAATCTCCTACGGAAAAAATGATTTTCGATCGGACGGGGGAACGGTAGTCCACCTGGCTCCGAATCTTCTTCACCCACGAACCGCGTGAGAGCTTGTTCCGAACGAATCTGAACCTGTTGCGGCAGGTCTTAGGTGCCTTCTTCTTGCTAACGAGCTGCAGAAACTTTCCGATTGGTCCAGCTCGCTCAGTGAAACAATCCGGGAACATTTCCGTGAAAAGTTATCTGTTCAAAGTGAGACGAACCCACGTCGGACATGATCGATTAAGTGACTGAAGGAAGGGCATATGTTGCATCTTATGAAGACGTAAAAATAATTCGTTACTCGTAAGACGAGGGTTAATTGATAATCACGTTCGCAAGAACTCGAGATCGAACGAGATTGTGTGCTGCAACCCGATGACCCAGCTTCGCCGGGATTACCGTTCATTCGACGAAGGCCGAGCAGGGAGCAATGGTCGTTGATTAGGTTCGTCACTCTGATCCGGGTCCAGCTTCCAATCGGTGGGACGTGTTCCGTTTGGAAGAACCCGCCCCTCATGACTTTCATGAGGACCCACCCCAGCAATTTGTACTCGCGGCTCGTCCGTCGCTGAATCAATGGACGAATTAAGTAGATCACGGCTTCTATTGCAAATTTGCCTCGGTTTGGTCTCGGAGATGTGTAATTTGTTCGCGGCAATGTCCGATGTCCGAGCTTTCCATTACTGTTCTACCTCCATCGTTTTAACCCTCACTTAAAAATTATTTTCTCTATCTAGAAATGTACTTTCGAACGTATGTTAAGTACCACAGATTTTCATCGATCCATTTCTTCAAGAAAAATTCCGAAAGTCCATCTCGCGTTCAGCGCCTTTCGCGATCTTTCGTTTAAAATCCGAAGGCAAGGGAGCGTGTTTCTCAACAATAGTGTCTTACACTTGATCGAACTCTTTAACATATAGGTAAAGTTTCACGGAGCTGCACTGAGTGCTTCCTCCGGAAAAAATATCGAAACTCCGCCTCGTTCTCATCGCTCGCGACTCGAGAAGCAATCTCGAGGAATTGGTCCCCGAGTAGCCCCGTCGATTCCTCGAACGAGCGACTGGGCTAAAAAATAGAATGAGGGTTCCTCTCTCACCCCTTTCCGGTGAGTATCGACCAACTGAAAGGCGAGGCGGAGGAAGAACGGCAGACGATGAACTCGAGAAAGCGTTCGAGCGAGAAAGAAAGAAAAAGAATCGAGAAGAAAAGAGAAGGAGAGGGAAAAGAAAGGATGAAGATGAAGGTAATACGGGGATCTCGCGCGCGACGCCAGGAGCTGGTAGGGTTGAACAACCCTCTTGTATCTTCTTTATTAAGCTCCGGAGACTTATTCTCGGTGCCAGACGGCGTGCTGCAGCAGGGGAGGAGGTCCTGGCAACCCTTTCCCCGGAAGACGGTCGTTCCCGCGTGGTTTACGACCTTTCCACTTTCGTTTTCCTGCCGTGCACCGGCTCCCGGCGACGCGGGAACCATTCCAAGGAATCGCGGGCTGATCCAAGCCCCGGAATTTCCTGCTAAATGGATTGGAATCGATGCTGGTCCTAGCTGAAATCCACCGAGAGCCAACGCCTAAAAGCTTTCCAACCAAAGTGCAATCCTGTGCACTTATGTTCATACCAGCATTTTAAAACAATTCTAAATATGAAGTTTCTTTATCTTCTTCCAAACACATTTCATTTTTCTATCCACATTTAATTGAATATTTTTAAACTATCTATCTAAACGTGTTCCAGTAAATTTTAACGGGATTTTTAGGAAGATCCCAGTGTGATACTTTTCGGTTTAAGGAAGCAGACGCTTTAGGGTTAAACACGTTCGATCCTCTACTTTTCTCTGACGGCACAGCGACTGATTGGAATTAATTGCCAGGAACGCTAGCCGTAGTTGAAAGGGTGAAAGCAGTCAGGTTTCCCTGCCGGAAGTCATTCGGAATGTTAAATTAGCCTATTTGCAGCTTGATTTCTTCTCATGGTAGATTTTTCTCAGACTTTCCCGGGCTCGGAAGATACCGTGCCACCATCACCTGCGCACCAACCATCCGGTCAGGGATCGAACACCGGAAGGACAGCCCTAACAGATCTATTTACAGAGGAAATTCCCACCGGGAATCGTTCTGTCAACGAGATCTCGAATTTTCTCCACTGGCATCGACTTTTCTTCTCATTATTGTTAACCCGGTGCCAAAGGGTTCTTTGCTGTGGCCGATCCTCGAATGACTGAACGTATAGCCACCACAGCTTTCCATCCTCTTTACAATATTTCCTCGAGCAGTTCGTTCTTTAATGATCGTTCATTTCATACTTGCAGGATGAACAAATATTTTATTTCTGTGAAGTCAGTTTCGATCGTCATTTTTATCTTCCACTATCTAAGATACATTTGCAAATTTCTTTTGTCCACATTATGTTTCATTGACATTTTAAACCTCCGTAATAGTTAACATGTAATTTTATCTCTATTCCGAACGTTAACTAGACTTTTAACATATTATATCACTTTATACACTGTTCATTTTTATCTCAATTAAAAGCTGGAATCATAGCCGAATAGAAAGACCTACTTTACTATGGCTTTAAATCTTCAAATAATGCTGAAACTGTTTTGACCCGCTAGATTGGCATCATCACCCACTGTGCGTAGGTTCAATTAAGAAATATTGTTGCGTTCTAATTCCTGAAGATACCAAATTGTTAGCAATTAACAAGATCCTCTGCAACGGGTTAAGTTACACGTAGTCCTTGTTGCGAGCCTTGTTCCCCATCTGCAATCATTAAATCCAGCATCTCGAGCTGTCTGTATCATTCAATGGTCGACATTTTTGTCCACTGTGCATCTCCTGGAATGGAAATTCGAGTTCTCGCGCGAAGGGATATGGGATTCGAGAGCTCGAATCGCCGCGAACGATAACGCGATCGGCGTCTATGCGGGCAAGGCGTTTAATATACACACTGCGACCTAACGAAACGATATAAACGCCGCTAAGTGGCACGTGTGCGAAGCACCGGCGTAATTACAGTCGTAGAATCGTCCGAGACGGTCCATCGGTAATTACGATCATCATTAAAATCGTGCGCGCCGGGTTCTGGCGTTTTTTTACCGAACGATAACATAATCACCTCGCAGTTAAGTAGATGTGTAATTACACCGGTTGCTTGCGCGAACGCCAGCTCCGTCTCGGAGCAATCACGTTGCGTGATATCTGTGGGCTGTGGAAACAGGTTGCCGGCTACTCGGGAATCCGATGCCATTCGGCTTTTTGCCGGCCGATGCTCCGAACCGATGCATCGAGATGCGTTTCGATTTTTAGGGGGCAGACTCTGCTGCTCCGTGAAAATCCAAGAAATTTGTCTTCTCTCCCTTTCTGAATACCGCGGCAGAAATTAGATCTCTTTCCTTTAGGTATGCGAGCCTAATAATTAACTACATCGTACATCGTTTTATCTGTTAGTCGATACTACCCTGAGACAATCGTGTTGTAAAATGCTCGAGCATTTTCGGAAATGCTCGGGAAAAATAGTCGCGAATAAAATTCGAACCCTGGAACCAGCGTTGCTTCGACGAGAAGATAATCGACCCGGGTGGATACGATCCGGCGAATCTGCGGCGCACACATGAACCGTGAACCTCCCTTGTTACGTCTGCGTAGAGTCGAGTTGAAAAGCTTCTGCTTTCACAGCTGCCGCCGCTCCTCTCTCGTTCCATTCGAAAGTTGTTTATACTTTCGCACAGAACGCGCCGGCATTATCGAGAGGAGTCACGAGAGGATGAGAACGCGAGCTCGCCTCGCCCGATGCGAATACGAATGCGAGGAAACTCGGCTGCTTTCGTAATAGTAGCTGTGTATCGGTTCGCGCAGGTGATGCAACCCGCAAACATGTCGCCGGTGAGCTTTGCAGAAAATGATGAGATTGTGCGCTGTCGAGAAGGGATGGCACAACCCCATTTTTATTCACGGCTTTAAATGATCTTGCGAAACGACAGTGCTCCGAACATTCCACTTGGAACGTATTTTATTTGTGTAAATTTGTTTGATGGGACTACGAGCTGTTCTGGGTGACGCTGGTTCCGTCGGGAACGAAGGAGCCTCGCCTACTCGCAACAAACCACGCCTATTCTGCACAGAATACCTCAAAGTCTGGAGCCACACCCACTCGGATTAGACCACGCCCATTCTAGTGTAGAGAGAGCGCAACATAGAATATCTTATTAATTTGTCTAACGTTATACATTCCCTTGCAGGGTACTGTGATGCCTTTGACATCGAGAGCAACGAAGCCACGCCCACTCGGATCAGACCACGCCTATTCTGGTGTAGAGAAAGCGCGACATAGAATATCTTATTATATCTTATTACTGTGATGCCTTTGACATCGAGAGCAACGAAGCCCGTTTTTATTCACGGTTTTAAATGCTCTTGCGAAACGACAGTGCTCCGAAAATTCCGCTTAGAACGTATTTTATTTGTGTAAATTTGTTTGATGGGACTACGAGCTGTTCTGGGAGACGCTGGTTCCGTCAGGAGCGAAGTAGCCACGCCTACTCGCAACAAACCACACCTATTCTGCACAGAATACCTCAAAGTTTGGAGCAACGAAACCACACCCATTCGGATCAGACCACACCCATTCTGGTGCAGAGAGATAGAGCAGTCCACATTTCGTAAGACGAAGAACGCTTATTGCCAATGCCTGTCAGAAAAATCGAATACTTCAGCCTATCTGCAGCATCGGAATACACTGGTGTTTACTGTTCCCATTATCGTGGACGTTCGCATACCCCCAGTTTACCCTTTATCGTCGCTATTTCCACTGAATGTCGGACTTCACGACCGGTGTTAACATCTGCGCGATTGCTATGCACGTGGAACTTTGTGCAATCGTAGCTACATTCTTTTAGATAAGTTTCCAAATCAAAATTGAGGGCTAGAATGTGCGCTTTCAGTGAAATTTTTGCGAATTTATTTCACGAGTACCGTAAACGTCGCATTCGTGGAATTTTTCTAAACAGTTTCATTGACAGTTGAGGGCAGCAACCGTAAAATAGAACGATGCTGTACCAGACTCGTTCAATTTTTCGTCGTCAAATGAAAATTATATTGCTCCCTAGGTGGAAAGAGAAGCTGGAAGTTGAAGGCTAAGCGTGTTGGGCGAAAAATGTTTGTAAACGCATTTTGGTGAGTCTCCGAAGGACTCGCCACGTCTAATCGGCATCGTGGAAACGAAAGTTCGTGTTCTAACGGCAAGCGCTTGATGTAGAAAGCACCGGCATTCCGCCGCGCCGCCTTCCCGGAGCAATCGATTTCTCGATGCTCGCAACGGAGGCATTTCGCGATTAATTAGCCACGAGGAGTTTCGCCCGAGCAGCTTTTCGACACCCGTTTCACCCACCTCAGTCTTCGCGTTCGAGTCTCGCCTGCAATTCGGCAAATCGCGAGACTCTCGAGTCCGTTGATTTCGTCTCGCGGTTGTCCGCTTCCGGTATCAGGCTTCGAAACCTCCCAAGTGATGGGATCTGAATCACTTCGAATCGCTTCAATTCAATATTTACGACAAAAAATTCGAATCACTTGCAATATAATTCGAAGCTTAGAACTCTTGAAATTCTTGGACGTCTTGAAAGTCTTCATTGTCGTGAAAATCTTGGAAGCCTTAAAACTTTGGAAGGTTTGTAAGAATTGAAACTCTTGAAATGTTACATCTATCACGAAATGATGATTACGTTATGTCGGCATTGGGATGGATAACAGTATGAACGTACCAATATTATGAAAAGTATACTTATTTAGATTATCAAGACTCTTAAAATTTTCAAGACTTCAAGACTTTCAAGAGTTTCAAGAATTTCTGATTTCGAATAAATATCGAATTGATTCGAAACTCTGTGGTGATTGATTTGTTCGAAAACTTGCAAGACTGTATGCCCATCACTAGTCTCAACACCTTGGTCTCCGTTTAGTCGACAGCTTCTCGCTCTTCAGCTAAAACAGTTACACCAAATTGATTGTTTGTGCGCTCTAGATCGTTTGAAACGTCGTCCACTTCCAATATGGGGCTCGATATTTATCATTATTTTTTCCTTTCTTTAATAAAATCATTAGACCAATTTTGTTATAGTTTTGCACTCTGACAATGAGTGAACGGTGCTAGAAGAGAGTTACCAAAATCTGGACATAGCCGATTTTCGCAACGAGGTGTCCTCCGATCGTACACTTCCGGTAGGAGGCCACGAGCCCTCTGCTCGTCCGCCGATGAATTACGTTCGCCGTGCGAGCGCGATTAATTCCGTTCGAGATTTCTCTGTGGAAACGGAGACAAGTATTTCTCTCGCAACCGTTGAAAAACGCGGCCGGGAATGAATCGATTGCAAATTGAACAATAGTATAGCAGCTCGGCGGTTCTACCTAGGAGTCGTTCGGCGTCATATGCTTCACTTCTCTCTCTTCATGCTCCAATTCGTCGATGCGTTCGTTCGTTCCGCGAACAACGGAGCCCGCTGGAATTTAATAGTCCGCTGGCTCCGACGAAACGCGGCGTTATTAGATACCCGCAGCCGCCGTGGAAAATATTCGAACGTGAAATTTGGCCGAGTAAGACGGGGGAAGGGAGCGCGGGGAGGGCGAAAGAAACGCGACGCCGCAACGAAAGGGAAACAATGTTGCGAGACGCCTCCGGCATTTACATAATCCTCCCGCCGCGATCGGTTTAATTGGATCAGGCTTAATAACGTTGAACCTCCCCCTTGTTACACGCTTTCGCGTCGCGCCGTTTCGTTTTTACTTGATTTCTACTCTCCGCCTTGGCCCGTGATTACTTCGAGCGAGCGCCTCCTCTCGTATTCTCCTTCGAACGTATTCCTGAGCTATCGTTTTCATCGGAATTTCTCGAACTATGCCGTGTCCAAGCTTTATTCGCGCATTATTCGATGCATCGGTGATCGATGCAAGTGCATTGGGTCACGTAACACCCGGCATATTGCATTTCACCGTCGATTAGTCCGTTCGAGCGGCTCGAGGGGACGGACGGAAGGCGGTTACGAATTTCCAAGGAAATGGAACGTTCACACTCGATTTATCCTAATCTAATTACGATAACCTAGTAGCACTGTTTCTAATTAGCGCCGCTTTCGCGATAGGGATCGCGCGTTACACTTTCGCTCGTTCTGGAACCGTCGAACCGTCGAAGAGCCGATTCCCCTAGCCAAGTTAAACCTGTAAATACCGAACTGTATGTCTCTTGCGACAGAGACGGAAAAATTCGTGTTACTGGATTTCCAGCACCGTGCAACTTTTTTGAACTTGCTATGTTGCGAAACAATCAGTCGAGCGAGGTATCTTCTAACTTTAATATTTTTCCGTATCTTCTACTGACATCTTTGAATCACACGATTGCCCCGTGGGGCAGTATCCTCAGGAGCAACGAAACCACGCCTATCCGCACAAAGAGGGAGACAGTCTTGAGAAATCATCTAGAGCAAAAACGAACAAGTATGGTCCTCTGGACCTATTAAACCCGGTACAGACGAAGCCACGCCTAGCCTGCGCAGCGAAAGATCACAATACGAATAGCAAATTTTGCTCGAATGGCAAAGAGCGCCTCTGGAGCAGTTCCGTGGCTCTATTAAATCGGGGAGCGACGAAGCCACGCCCACTCGAGCAATCCACGCCTACTCCGTCCAGCGAGAGATCGAAATATGAACAGCAAGGGATAAGTTTAGGTGCGCGTGTTTCTCCGAGGTCAATTGCCCCGGTGCTCCCAGGGGCGCTCCAGAGGGCAAAGAGCGTCGATTGGTCACGCCCATTTCGGAGGAGGGCGGCCATCGAAGATTGGCCCTCTCGCAGGCCTCGATACGAATGCGAATTGAACGTGCGTCAGCTGTACGCGGCGCGCGGTGCACAGCTTCTAATAGAGACCGCGCGAAGGGGATCGCAGAGAGAAAGGGAGAGAAAAAAGGGAGAAAAAGTCGAAAGAAAGGAAAGGTGCAGGCTGCGAATCGCGGGTCCAGGCTGCACCGGCTCGGCTCTGCTCGGCTCGGTTCGGTTCAGGCTGTCCGAGGCGCCCAGAAACGTCCCACGGTTTTCGAGGTTCACCGGGGTTAAAAGGAATTACATTATCGTGAAGCGTTTGGGCGTGGGAGCACCGGGGCTCGAGGATCCGGCTGATGCACCCGTTGCACCCGCTTCTCGCTCTCGCTGCACCGGTTGCACCCGCGACCTACCTTCTGCGCTTCCTCCTCCACCCACGCCGCTCTTTAACGCCGGTGCCTCCTTTATCTTTCCATCCACCCCCGTGGACCCGGACGACTACTCGGAGCTACCTCGAGGAACCCCTTTTGTGCGACACCGGTGCATCGTCGATCACAGGTGGGGAGGACTCCTTTTGTACCCGCGCCCCGGCGAAATAAAAGACAAGACAAAACTGTAAGTCGCGAGAGGGCTGCGCTCTTTTTTGTTCGCACGGGGATTCAACCCCCTTGCGGAAGGGTTGGCCATTTCATTTTCAACGAAACCGATCTCCTCCTCGCTTTCTCGCATCCCCTCACTTCATCTTTCGTAATAATCAAGCCTAAGGGTAGTCCATGAGTAGCTTTAATCCTTTTACAAACAAACAAAATGTTTGTTTACGAGCAGGATAGTTTGGCGTTGTTCATCCAAATTCGAAATGAATTTTTCTGTCGAGTCCACCCTTACATCTGTGACTAACAAGATCACGAAATCACTTGTGGACATTCCGATGAAAAAAGTCGCTTTCAACATGAAAAAAGCGACTGATTAATAACAAGGAACATCGAACACAATTGTGTTGAAAGAAATTGGTCTCTCTGGTACAAAAATCTCGTTGAGCACGTATCGGAAGCAGCCGGAAGTCGGTGTTTTCACGGGGAGAAAAATCGAGCCAGTGGTCTCACCTGCCCTCACCTTCGTGGAAGCTAAAAATCGGCGGGCATATCGAGGGACCCTCTCGTTTCCAGGTTCCACTGTTCCTCGGTCAGCTTCCAGAGGGAGACAGACAACGAGCTGGACCACTGGCAGTCGCTGGCAGGTAGCCGGCGCGCGTGTGTGTCCGTGCACGGTCATGTGCGTGCCTGCATGCGTGCGTGTGCAGCAGGTGAACAGTAGGTCAAGTCGGCTCGCGTGTACATTTATATGCGTGCGTACGTGATCCCTGAAACGGCACAGTTCTTTGTTTCGATCGAGGGACCATCCGATCCTGCTGCCCTCTCTCTCTACCCCCGTTCAATTAGCGACAGCTAATTCGAAAAAGTTCGATGCTAGCCGTAACCTTTCTGGAGGACGAGGTGGACCAAGGTCGCGACGTTTCCTTCGCAACCCTTCAGCAATCGATCAAGATTCTTCAGCAGTTCAATAGTCAATGGTGAATTCTTTAACTTTAAACGATGCATTACTTTAACTTTAAACGGTTCTGACTTGTTAGAAATGGTTCCCATCATGGTGCACACACAGTTGTGCTGGTCTTATTAAGTTCTTGCAAATACTAAGCAACGTTTGTCGTATTCAAGTCAAAAATAGTCTTCTCTTTTTTATGGTCAATGCTCGCGACCTTCACCTTCGCAAACAATTGTTCTGATTAACACTTCGACGGTGGAGCCTGGCTTCATTTTTAAATTAATTGAAGGATTAAATTCACCGAACGAAACTTTACATTGGGAATAAAACAGTGAATGCTCTTAATTTTACTTTTTAAAATGTCCGCTGTTCAAGGGCTAAATAAATATCGAAAGGTTTGAAACGAGGAGATCTCGATGACCGTTGCGTAAACCGAACGCGATAGAGTTAATTTTCGAAATGTCTCGTCGGCCGAAAGAATATTATTCTTTTTTCCCGACTTGCTTTTCCCGATCGTCCGGTTGCGAACCACCCTGTATAAGTTTCGATCGAAAGCTGCATCGCGGTATGGGTTGTTCGGACGCATAAGGATCGTCGCGCGAATGATTCCCGTTCCCGTAGCCGTGCAGCCGCTAGCCGGTGGAGGCGCGCGGTATGAACGATCACTCACACAGAGCCGGGAGTCAGGTAGTAAGGTGGGTAGGTGGTTGGTAGGTAGGTAGGTTGGTAGGTAGGTAGGTAGGTGCATACGCGTAGCGTGGGAAGGTCCGGCAGCTGAGAGCAGAAGGGGCCCCAAAAAGCGGCTGCAGCTTCTTCTTCTTGCCGGTTGCTGCCGCTGCCCTCTGCCTCTGCCTGTGCCTCTGCTTTCGTTGCCCGTGGGACCTGCCACTGCTTCTTCTGGGATATACGACCCCTCTGCCACGCATGTCTATTCAGACCGGCCCCTGGATCCGCGACTTTTCCGCTTTCCCTCTGTTCACCACCACCACCTACTCGACCCTGGGGCCAAACTTGATCGAGTACGCCGCTGAAAAGACTGCACAGTCTTATATGTACTATCACGCGATACGGATAGCAGTAATTCTAACCCACTGAACCATTTAGCTTCGAACAATCAGAAACGCGTTTTGTAAATGTAGCAGCGCCAATTTATTCGAATTAAGAAATGAAAGTATTCGTAAACTTTTTCTGATGAATCCAGGGCAAAAATAAGCAGACCCATGTCCGAGCGGTTTGGACAATACTGATTATTTATAAAGATAATTCACATTTCGTTTTATGATATACAGAAAATATCTTGATATACTTCGCTGTGACTTCTTGTTGCATCGTCCACCGAGCAACGAGGACTTCTGTCTTTCGTACTTCGATCCGAATCTTTTTGCGGCGTCTTCGGAATATCGCAGGGGCAGGCAACTTCACAGCTGCCGTAATTTCATATCGTCGTAACAATGTGAACGTATACAGGGTGTCTTCCCGACACTGCAAACGATTTAGACTTGTCGAGTTAACGGAAAAACGAGACTTGTTCTTGTGACTTTATTGCTCGATCAGAAAGAACTAGAGTTTCTTTCGAAACCTTCTCCCGTTTGATAGCTTGTCAGTGCTTAGCACGTTCTTTGCCGGATAAATCTTCGATTCAAAAGACACATTCAAAGACGATTCCAAAGACAAGTTCAAGATACATTTTGATACGGACTCAGTTAGACTCGTTTCTTATGCAAAATTTCACGAGGATTACGCTAGTTCAAATAAAAATTAGCTTCCGCTACCAGGAGAAGAGTCACCCGCGATTATTAGGTCCAGTGGGTCAGCATCTACGTAGCCGTGGTGTGCTAATTGTGTTCCTATCTCTTAGTAGCACTTCGATACCGACGAAGTTGCACTCGTTTCGTATTCAATTATGCTGGTTTAAATAAAAGTTGGATGCATCTAACAGGAGACGAGCTACACGCGATTATTAGAGGTTTAACTATGTTGCTATGTGCATAACAATATTTGTAGGACGGCAGTATCCGACATAATTGGAACTACGGAATTTGAACGCACAACACCCTGTATAACAGCACTCGTCGCGTCTTTATTTCTTCCGAAAGGTGAAAGTTGCGCAGGGTGGCCCGTTTATGGGGTCGTCGACTGCAACGATCATTTAGGGGCGTCGGCTATAGAAATATCGAGCCTAATGGATACTTGATAGAGAGATTTATATTTCTCCGACAACGGATCGTTCTCAGACGCATCCAATGCTGGTGTCAAAATGGGACCAACGCCATTCGACTGGGCAGAATCTCTACGTGCTCCACAGTGGTTCGGGCAACCGATCTAGCAGTTCATTTGGTAAAAAATGAATTGTCTGATATCGGTATTTAATGCATCTATATTCCTTTCTAAATTTTTAGCAATGCTGAAAATGTCGATATTAACCCCTTGCCATACCTTTTTCTTTACAGTTACAGTGATTGAAACATCTTTATGCACAAAAATGTCGTAGAAGGGAAAAGAAGATATATGTTTTTTGTATGGCTACATTTGTTTTAATGCTTAAATATTGATTACTAGACTGCGGATCATTATGCATATAAAAAATATTCGCATTGATAGCAGGACACGGGTCAAATAAAAATTGTATTCTTCTTTCAATTATCCTATTAATACATTGATGTCCTTAAATATTGTTATCATGTCCTTTGTTATAAATTGTACGTACGAATCAAATTTTATTTCATCTAAAATGGAACCAGTATTTCATTCATATTTGTTAGACTTTGTTGAAAACCTTCATCGCGAGTCTGGCTCGTCAAAATGCGGCAAGGGGTTAATGGCCGAACTTATTTTACATTTATAAAAAAATGTTCTTTTTTTAATGCACGGTATTCTTTTACCTTGAAAATGCATACCTCAAATTTAGAATTACAGTTCGTCATTTATTAAATAAGCAACACTTAATGGACTAATGAAAGCTGTCGAAGTTTCCCTTTGACATGGAATATCTGTTGACTTCCAAATGAGTTCCGCATTTTGTCAAATCGGAATATTTTCAGTATACTTTTCCTTGTATAATGCCGCAAGAATCATTTCCATCTTCGTCCTTCTTCAGGAATTACTATTGTTTAAATTGCTCAGTGGATATTGATGTTTATCGAACGTATATTGCTTTCTAAATGTAAAAATTTGTACAAGCATTTAAAAATCATCATTTTATGAATACCATCATGGATTATTGTTTATTTCAAAACTATTTTCAGACAATTCTTTAATAATTCAAGACTATAAAAGATCAATATTGTAGCTGACGTCAAAACGAATCCAACAACCACTGTGTACTTCGAGCAAAGATCTAATCTTCCTCGCGCAATTAATAATTGCGTGTTTCAATTTCCGAGGGAATCGACGAGGAATTTAGCGCAGCGAATAAGAAAGAAATTGGTGGAGGTCGTGCAGGTACGCGAACGGCGAGGGTTGAAGTTTCATGAATGAAATTGATGGGCGGGAAGGGGGGGATTGCGCCGCGTGTATTTACCCTCGTAGCGAGCACGCGGGACCGAGAACACACGATTACACGATTATGCGATTATAGAGCAGCGCACTCGCGCGAGCACCAAGAGAATGTTTGCGATTCACGCGGCTCCCCGTTCGACCGGTATAGAAATCGTCTAACGGTGTGCGTCCGTGTGATCTCCTGTTTGCCAGTGTGTGCGTATACGTGTATGTGTACGTTTGCTCTCCCCACGTGGGACAGAGGCGGAATAAAGAGGCACTACGTGCCGGATTAGTTCCTCCCGGATTTAATCTGAGCGTTTCAGAGCAGGAACTCGAACAATTAATAATGAGACCTTCACCGAATGCCCCGTCCTTTCAATTCTTCGGGACAGGATGTCGTCGCGGTCGTCGTTGTTCTTGTCAGGCAGCGACGTCTCGCATCCGCGATCGGGAATCACCGTGGAAACTTTCATTCCCATGTTTGCGCCGCGGCCGTACCCTGCGACACGTTCCCTCGAAAATAAAACAGGGAAAAGAGACACGATGCCCTTCGGATTTTGTACAATGGACCCCGAACAGAGATTTCTCTCTTCAAGCCTCTGCGGACGTGGAGATCTTCGGCTCTCGGGCTACAATCAAAACATACACTGATGTTTTGTTACTGCGAGAATTAAATCATTTTATCATATCCAATAATTAAGACTGACTACAAAGTTTCCACAAAATCGATTCGGGAAGCAGAAATTGATTATTTCTGATCTATGGATTATTCTTCCGCTCCTCTCGTGTAAGCAGACTTGGTAGTCTAGAATCTAGAGTCCAGATTTACACTACTAAATCTGTTATTCGAACAGTATTCGTTTCTTTGAAATCGAAATGAAATTGTTTCATCGACATCCAAACTGTATAAATGGGGGTACACAATAAATATAATAAATTCTTAAGAATAGTAATACAACAGGTTTCCACTTTCCATGGAGGATCTACAGAAAGGGACGTCTTGAGCGAAACGTGTAAATTCGAGCGGAGATTGTCGAAAAACGAGAGAGTCGACTGTTTATTTCGATTCCTGGTTCATAGAACCGTGAAGAAAGGTAGAGAAAGGGAGAGGAGAATGGCAAACACGGCAGGGGAAGGAAGATTTGTAGAATACAGGAGGAAGAGTGCGGTGGGAATGGTCTCGTGAACCAAACGAGAGGAAGAAGGAGGGATGTAGTGGGCGGAAGTGACCCGTACAGGGAGGCTGCAACCACCTTGGCTTCCGCTATATTGAGGGTCCGATACACACAACCACCTTGTGTTTTTCATCCGTCTCCCCCGTCACTCCTCGCCCTCTTTCTCTCGTAACACGTGTTACGTATAGGGAGCGAGAGAGGGAGAGAGAATGTATTCCACTTACTTCTGCGAAGAGAGGCCTAAAATAAGTGGTCCTCTCGTCCTCCGTGTTCCCGTTCCCGTTTCCTTCCTTGTTTTCTTTCCCGCACACGCCCGGACCCCCTTGGTCCCTCTTACTCCCTCTTTAGCCCCCGGGGGCACACTCCTCTCGCCCACCAATCCCTTCGTTCCTTCCGCCTTCCGTCGCTAATATTCCCTTTTACTTCTGTCTCTCTTTCTTATTCGCTCTTCGTCCGTCTTTCTCCCCTGGTTGGCTGCCCCGTCAACCATAACAGACCCAGAGCACAGGTCGAGAATTGCTCGTTTCGATTCCGAATCTCCCTCTTTCGATTACCCTTTTCGGAAATCGTAAATTGAACCTTTGCGAAGCTAGCAGTCGAAACAGTATGAACTGCAATGTAGGATGCAAGGATAGAAGAGGACATGGGAAGAGGCAGCAGAATGAGGATCCCTTTGTGGTGCCATCGAAAATTACTTCTCCGAGGCAGCGAGTAGGAGACTTCTATCGCCACTCAATTTTATGCATTTATGAAGTAAAGACAAAACAGTCGAGAAAGACAATTTTCAATTTATTAAAATTACTAGCTATCCCCCGCCATGCGTTGCTGTGGCTTAGTATTTTTTAAAAGCATATTTTTACCTGTCACAGATGTGGCATTTATGTGTTTTATTTTATCGTGCATCCTCGAGTCTGGCACGTATTTGAATCATTATCTGTGTTGCCCGTTTTCCCTCAATTTGATTCGATCATAATCGTCGCACTGCTTCCGTTCCGCGAGTACGACGACCTAAGATTGTTTTTCTGCGAGTCATTCTTTTTATGTACTAAAGTAGAAAGAAAGTTATATCAATAACATCTAAAATTGCTATACATTAAATAAGGAAAAAACACGAACTAAAAAACAACGAAAAAACTTAATAATTTGACAGCTGAAACAGCTGAATTCCAATGCAATGAGAAAAACTGAAGGTAAAACTTTAATTTTCGAAGATCAAGGTCATTTCGAGGTCATGTTATTATACATATCCGAATGTATTTTTCGATCAGTTACTCGATGCAATAAAATAAAAATGTAGTTATGTATAAAAAAACATCGAAAAACATATTCGTGCCAGATATTTGGTCCATTGACACCATGCACAATTACGTAACAAATATTTTTTACATCCAATAACCTGAAGAGATATTTAGGTATCCTTATTCAAACGGACCGCCCTGTATACTAACCTATAATACTAACCAAATATTTCAATTCAAACGCAGATCAATCTACCCAGCTGAATTCCAATGCAGTGAGAAGCTTACAGAACACATCATTCCGAATAGGTCAATCTTTCTATTATATACATATTTTTTCTATTTATATAGATATTTCACGATATAATTTGAAGCAGAGTACCACTGAGAAGATTCTCGTCGTGACGCATTGGTTATAACGCGAATCGACACGAAACCATATGGATTATTCTACATCAATGTTTTCGCAAACGCGCCACATTCACATAACTTGAAGTAAGCAGTTAGCGTTGTAGCCAGTGGAAAAAGTCGTAAAAACTCTTGAACGAATGGACTTTTTCGAATGCAGATTGTCCTAAAACCTTCCCGAGGAAACGCTGCGTCTAATGGCTCAAACCCCAGCTTTCTTCGTTCAGCCGTTACGGAGATGTTCGATTACAAAACAAACGGACAAACGGACATTTACATTTTTATTTATAAAGAAGATTAAAAGAGAAAAAGCACTTTCATCGACTTCAGCGTTTTACAATTAACTTGAGCAGCTTTTCCTTCGCATAAAGAAGATCTACAGTCTAGTTATCATCAACTCTCCCTCGTACTACAAAAATTGGGCTATCCTGTGGTATGAGGAGCTAGAACACAACACCGACCATTAAAAATAACTTTCCGAAAGAGGAGCAAGCACAGCGCGGCTCTTATTGCAACCTGAAATAGAAAATCCACCTAGACGCCATCCGTCCCATGCTACGAAGAAGCAAAGCGAAGCACGAACTATCAAAAAAGTGGCTTTCTCGAAAGGAAACAAGCGGAACGAATTGCACAGCCACCCGAAACAGAAGGTGTCTGTCCAAAAGCCACCCCCACGCGATCCCCATTAAAACAGTGATGGCGTCGGGAGATGCGCAGACCCGTAGCATCGGGCCCGACCCCCGAGAGCAGCAATCTCGAAGGAGTTCAAGCCAGTAGATCTCGGTCCTGAAGATCGCAGCAGATTGTGCCATAAGGATGCTGCGGCTGGTTCCGTCGAGATAAAGATTGGAAGAGGATGCGGGAGGGTGGAGCAGGGGCAGAGGCAGGGGGCAGGTCCGTCGACAGCCGGCGTTTTCGCGCGCCAGAAGGCCAGAAGGCGCTTGCTGGCCCTTGGCTTCGGCCACGGTGGGAAAAAGGGACTATGGGATCACGAGAGACCCGGCCAGGGAAGAGAGGAACCGTTCGCGTCCACGGGAACCGAGGAGACGAAGACGAACACGAGGAACGAGAAGCAAAACGAAGACGAACGAAGAGAGAGAGAGGAAGGAGGCGGCAGTCTATCGAGAGGCGATGAGAGAGTGGCCGGTCAATCGGCAGCTTCGGCCTGGCCAGATGCAGGATTCGCAGACGGAACCGAACGGAAGGAAGCGCTTTTTATTCTGTTTGTTGCGCGCGGCTTTTTGCGGACCATCGGAACCAGCCCTGACGGAAAGGAGAAACGGAGAAGGAGAGAACGATCGAAGCGCGCGCGGTGGGGGAAGGTCGTTCCTGTGGGTACGAGCGGGCTGAGAATGCTGAGAACGAGGGAGGACGCGCTTCCTGTCCCGCATTCGAATTCAGAGGCCCGCGTGTAAACACCGCTCTCTGTGTTTTTAAAACTGGATCTCGCTGGTTCCGACCGGGCCTGTTTGTATTTTTCTCCTCGGGTCCACCTTCCTCCGCACCCTTTCCCCGGATCACGGGGTTGCCTCCACGGACCAAGTCTCTCGTGGACCTTGGACCCGTTCTTCTTCGTCTCTTTCATCGCCTTCTGCGTCGCCATCGTCTAATTAACACGTTCACATCAACAGGTCACATCTTGTAATCTATACTTGAAATTACAATAACTTCCCCATAAAATCGGGAAGTTAAATAGTCGAATTAATCTTATAAACTTTGCTATCGGTAAATGTTGACAAAAGGGAACCAATGACCTTGGCCTTGAAATATGTTCTCAAGGTTAACATTCTGAACAAATCTTTGTTTTCAAGATGTTCGCAAAAAACTTTAAACAAATCGAAATTACCAGCACAGTTTATTCTGCAAGTTTTAATACAGGATAGTCGAATTTAAAATATTAATATCCTCAGTCAATTCTTTATTGGATAGACTCTGTTCATTATTTCAAAAAAGACGTCGATACGTTTGTCGAAAGTATAGAGCGACTATCTTTGATGTTATACAGTAAGGAGCATAACTAATTCCACACACTTTAAATCAGAACAACTTTTTTATGAATGGACCAAACGACTTCAATTTCTCTGTAAGGCTAGAAGAATTCGTTTAGTAAATGATGTGTAAAATATGTTGAAAAAATGCATTTGGACGGAATTGTGAAAAACAATAGTAAAAATTGATTTTTACAACTCTTTTAGCTGGGCCAATAACGAAAATTCAAAAGAGGTTTCTGGTCAACTGATATAAATTATATAAGCTCTGAAAATTTCATTAAAATTAGTTAATTGGTTTGCGAATTATAAACGATCAAAAGTGGTAATTTGTAGTGTACCATAAAGTGGCGAGTTTTCCATTTTTTATCGTTTATAACTCGTAAACCAATTAACCAATTTCAATGAAATTTTCAGAGCGTATATAATTTATACCAGTTGACAAAACACATTTTTTGAATTTTCGTTATTGGGCCAGCTAAAAAAGTTGTAAAAATCAATTTTTAGTATTGTCTTTTACAATTCCGACCAAATGCATTTTTTCAACTTATTTATTAGACGTCATTTACTAAACTAATTCTTCTAACCTTACAGAGAAATTGAAGTAGTTTGGTCCATTTATATAAAAGTTATTCTGATTTAAAGTGTGTGGAATCAGTTATGCTTCTTACTGTACACTTTGTTCTGGGACAAGCTGTCATTGAACAGTGATTAAAAAGTAGGTAGAATAAGAAGGTTTAAGTTTAGTTTAGTTTATTTTAATTCCAAAATTAAACATTTCTTTCGACGCTGAATATTTCCATTCTAATTTCATTCTTTCATCTTACAAATACGAAATTGATATAATACCTCATAGAATACTGAAATATTTAGTAATCGACTAAATACAAACAAATTTGATAATACATTTTCGTTTCTTAAAATGTCTTCACTGTTTTGCATTCGGTCTACTCATTTTTGTCCCGAATGCATAAAATCCGCAGTCCAATGATTTTCCTTTTCGTATAGAAATTGTAGCGAAAATTACTAAACGATATGGCTTAAAATAACTGTTTACTTCAAGCGAAAGCGAAAAGTGCCGTGACCAATGAACAAATTTCATAGAACAGGTAGATCATTTACCTGTGATTTTTGAAAGTTGATCCGCAAAAAGGTTGACTCGAGATCTGCAGTTCTCTGGAAGAAAATTCGAGACCGAATCCAGAGAGCGACACAGAAATTCGTTCGATGTTATTCGATTGTTCACGCAACAGATGTCGCAGGTCCACGTCCCCCGAACTTTCGAAATTAAGCAGAAACACAGCACCGGGGCGATTAATTTATCATGGTTGTCGCTCCGGCATTTCTCGGTTACGCCTGTTACGTAACGCCGATGGGCTTTCACCCGATGATCAGGTAATAACGGTAATAATAATTAACAATTTATACCCTCCGAATCCCCGTGCCGTGCGAACACCGAGTGCGCCAACGTGCGATGCACTTTCGAGTTAATTTCGCCGAGAAGCCATAAATCAGGAAAATCAACCGAACGAAACAATAGGACACGATAGAAGTATACTTCGTTATCCTAATCGCAGGGATAACTGTTCGGATGATCAAACGGTTACCTATTGGTTGCGGTACTAAATTAAATCCTTACGTATGTATGTATTTTTCTGAATTATTTATTCACAGAGAAATCCTAAGATTAAATGTTTAATATCTTCGTAAAAAATTAGCACTGGCAAAAAAGCTCGGCCAAGTGTCTGCTCTCTTTATCTTTAGAATCGCCACAAAAAGTTTCATTTACGCTAAACCTACCGAGCTCTGAAAACGATTAAAATGTTTTAGCTTACAAAAATGACTCTATTTACTACATATAAAATTCCATAATAATTTAATGTTATTACCAAATTTTCTGTAAAATTAATTCTCATACTAGTATTTAGATTTTCTTCAATTTTTATTACAATAAGTGCTTGGAGTTTCCATGTAAGCAACTTCATAATTCCATTAATTGTAAGATGAAAGATATAAAACCGATCATTTGACCGGCAGTGGTAGATTTAGTGTTAAAATGTGCGACCCCACAGGTGTGACCTCTCCTTGCACGAATAGCAGAGAGTTCATACAGCAGAGACTGGGGATAGAATCTCTTATACAGTACTTTCAATTTTCTATGATCGTTGAACTTCACCGCAAAGGAAGCGCGACCACCTCATCGAAGACGAAGACTGCTCGTTTTTTTCCATAATTTTTGTCGCTCCTTTCACACTCGACCCTTTCTTTTCTATTGATCCTCTTCATTCGCTTGATCGCCGACCACAACGGTTTCATCGTGACTCGGTTTCCCTTCTTTTCTTCAAGGTATATCCACCGAGTCTTCCTTCCCGAAGCGTTCTCAGATGCTTTTTCGCTTCTTTTTCCTGCAGGAACCGCCGAGATAAAAGGGGCCATTGTTGCGCTCGCGCTTTCTTCCTCGGGATTCATCACCCGCAAAAAATCCGCGCCGAAAAAGTTTCGCGCCTTAGGGAACAGAGGCTCGAGTAATTCGATTTTCCACGTTTCCGGTCGGTCGCATCTATCGCGCGATCGCGATCCGGTTTCACCTGCGCGCAGTGGGCTATTTCCACGATCTAGCTGGACAAAATTCAATTTTGATAATGATCCAGAAGCCAAGAAATATAAAAATTATTGCAGAATATAATCTATAATGATATATTAATCTAATCTAAAGATGTGGTTTACTTCGTTTACTCTTGTGGTCGTGTATTGTGGCTTTCCAATTTTCTTTAATTACATTGCACCGTATCTAACAATGCTATTTAAAATATATGTATTGTTATCTTCCACTATTGAAGATACATTTGCAAATTTATTTTACCCACATTATGTCTCGTTAACCTTTAACACCTCCATAACAGTTAACATGTAATTTTATCTCTATTCCAAACGTCAACTAGACTTTTAACACATTACACCACTTTATACACTGTTCATTTTCATCGGGCATATCCGATAATCTGGCAAAACAATGTCTCTAACAAAAGTCAATCGATATTTAGTCGTCTATAAATCTCAATAGCCTAATGCTATCTTAAAGCACTTTATTGAGTCGGTCCCTCCGCAAAGATTGAGATTTACACAGATGGCAGTAAAATAGAAAATGCACAGTCAGTGGGGGCAGCTTACTGCTGCTCACAATTAAATATGAGCCAAAAAGTTAGCCTACTAGACAAGCGTCCATATTTACAGCAGAATGTTTTGCAATTAATCAAGCTTTAGATGTGGTTAGCTCCCACACTGATTCAAACTTTCTCATTCTTACAGATTCACTAAGTGTAATCAAAGCCTTACAAAAACCTCTGTTCAATTCGCGATGTAACAAACTGCTTTTAGAAATTAAGAACAAATATTGCAATTTTATATCCTGCACTAGTAATACTAAATTTGTAAAATTTATCTGGATCCCAGCGCACATTGGCTTAGTAGGTAATGAAAAGGCTGACTTGTTAGCCAAAGAAGCTACAGAATCGGGAACCGTATCGAACGTCAAAATACCGTTTACCGATTTCGTTAGCGATTTTAAATATCAAATGAGAATGTCATCGAATCATAAAATTAAGACTGAAGCCTTACACAAAGGTATATATTTTTTTCAACATTTTTTTAGCGACTCAAGAATACTTTGGTATTCGAGTCTCAATTTACCGAGAGATTTTGTTACGTTTGTCAACAGAAGCCGTTCAAATCACTATAATTGAAATGCCTCCCTGGCGAGAGTACGCTTCATTTCGGATGGTTCTTGCGACTGCGGAGCGGAGGCTCAAGATTTCAATCATATCATTTGGCAATGGCCAGAATATGATTCAGAACGAGAACAACTGTTTGAACTGCTCCTCAATCGTAAACACTATCCTCCCTACACTATTAATTTTTTTCTAAGCGTACGAGGTATTACAGCCCTAATGTTTATTTTTAACTTTATCAAAAAATGTAAGATTAGGATTTAGCGCCTAACGTTTATACTACGTAATTCCACTTTATACATATTATGTTATATACTTCTCTATTTTTTTGTAAAGTGTTATAATAATGTATGCTATATAAACCAAACTAGGTTTACGGCATCAATAAATAAATAATTAATTAATTAAATCTCAATAGAAACAAATCACAAAACATTTTTATTTTCATAAAACATTATGGTCACCTTAATTCTTTAAATGCCACTATCCCATCCAATCACCTACTTTACTATGACTTCAAATCTGAAAATAACGCTGAAACGGTTTTGACCCGCTAGATTGGCATTTTCGCCCACTGTGCTGCGATCGCGAAGCTGTCGCGTTTTTAAAATCGTACGAAGATCATCCAATTTCGTTACGAACGAAGGGTCGTCCATTACGAGGTGTCATTTTAAATTTCGCGCTATTTCCATTTGTTAGTGAAATTGTGAAAAAACAGTTCGTTGTATTATTTAAAATAACACTTCTTAATGGAAGATCAAACATTAACCAAATAATAAAAATCACGTGATTTGTTTCAAAGAGAAACGGGATGTAAGAAACGGATATAAGGAGAAACGGGATATAAGGTCGAACTGTATTTTATCGGACGTAATTACGCTATAAAGTCGTATCCGTTTAATAAACGAGGAGCAAATGTCCGCCGTGGAGTTCCTCTACACCTCCCCCGTGCCCACAAATCACCATTCCGACGAGTTTCCCTCGGAACGATTCCCCGGCGACGCCCACGCAGTTCGCGACGTGTAATTGATTAACCGGCGAACGGAGTTAATTAAAACTCGACCTGGCCAGGGAGGTGGACGAAGCCCGGAGGTCATTCCGCAGCTGACAAGATAATTCTGCCGAGCCACGTCAGTTGGTGCATTTCGGCGAATCTGTGAATGACGACTAATGAGGCAGGAAGACGGATCGGTCAGATATCTTCGTTTCTCTATTTCAACGATTCTGATCGATTCGCTGAGAGTCCCTATACGTCGCTCTAAATGACTAACTACGTCGTTCACGAGATAATACTGTTGTGTATTATACAAAAGCCAGAAATTTTATAAGTCTGCTGCGGCAGACAATGGATCACTCCATCAGTCCTTCGTGGGCTAAAACTGATCAATTTCTATTATGCATGAGCCAGGGATTTGATAAGCACCGACAACGTTGTGGTAGGAAATGGATCACTGATCCAACGGTTCTTCTTGGGATAAAATTGTTCCATTTTTGCTATCCGAGAGCAGGATAAGTTTGGTCCAGCGGCCCCACGACAATTTTTATTGATATTGTGTGTACATAATAATTATTTATTTTTATTTTTACTGTGTTTCATATACGAGAATACAATATACCTTCAAACCAGTCGGTTATCAAATTATTTCAAGAAAAAAATATATAACAAAATCAGATTTGCAATCAGCGTGACAAAACGTACAGGAAATGATGTATAGCATGTCAAGAAAAACATCTATCCGTACATAGTATTAGATAAATCACAATTTTCTTATAATTCTGCAAGTTTAACACGGATTTTTTATGTTAAAAAACGTTCGAACCATAATCTCTCTATTTTGTCCATATTCTGCAATATTTCAATTTTAGTTTTTAAAAAAATCGTCGCTCTATCTCATTTCTATCGAAAGTTCTCTGATTTTGACACAAAATTCATCTGTTTATCGCACTGTGCGATAGTGAGTCTTCTTAGATCTCTGCAATCAATGGATTTTACGTGCGTGATAAAAACTTGTTCGTTATAATTCCGCCAGTTTATTTTATATTATGCAGAGTGTCTCAAAAATGTTGTACTTCCTTGGAAGGACCAATCACAGCGCGCCTACAGCGGATGGATTCCTGCTCGGCCAATGCCCAACGCTACGTAAGCTGTAGTCGCGTTGTGATTGGTGCGCGTTTTTCGGTAATAACGCCTTCATAAATCCGCGGAGAACATTTCCGTAAAGAAAAAAGTTACTTCAAATGACGTCAAGGATAATCCCTTCTGCGGTCAGATTCTGCGAGCTGCGGATTTTATGCATTCATGGCAAAAATGAACAGTTGCAATCTAAAACAGTAGCTTTAAGAATGCCAATCTATTTTTCTCGGCTTATTAAAATTATTCAAGTAAGAGTGACCTGTCTTCGAAATAAATATTTTGCTTTCTTGACCTTTGATTTTCAAGGTCAAGCTCAATTTTGTGTGGAAGTTTTTATGCCAATTTCCAATTGAACAGAGATCTTGGATCCGATTTCTTTCTTCAATCGGCTCAAAACTAATTATTTTCGTATCCCACGTTCGTTGCACCGCTATTACAGCAACGAACCTCTCTCTAGACATTTGTAATCTGTTTATCTGCTTAGACGGATGCATGTTACCACCGTGAAGGCATTTCCTCGGTTAGCCTTATCATCTGTGAACGGTTAATAAGCAACGAAAACAACCGTAGCTTTACTTTCGTTGCGAGCCAGCCGTCCCGTAAAATTCCGGGACAGATTAATTAAACGTTTAACGCCGGCGGCTTCCGCCATCCGATCACGATCCATCGTTAATTAGTGGACTAAGGATGTTTAGTGTGCGCGGAGCGCGCGTAGGCGTACACGAAACATGCAATACTCTCGTCTGATTTTCCGTAGCACGAACGAATATCCTCATTTCAAATTCAACTCCACTTTGTATGATTCAATTATAACAGATCGTATCTGTCCAAAGCATTGTAGCCAGTACGATCTGCGTCTGGTAGCTCCGGCTGTTAGTTAATTGCAGCTTGTTTAACAATCTTGTACGCGACCCATTTTCGATGATTCTGAAAAAATCGCGGCAACTAATTCGGAACACTTCATCTGTTTTAGTTCCTCCCCTTAATTTAGTTCGTATGTTTCCAAAAGGTATTCCATGAAAAAATTCAATTAAAAAAGTGAACACTCTAACTTCACTAATAAAAAATAGCGAGGAATTTGAAGTTACATCTCGTAATGGAAGACCCTTTACATAAAGGAAGAAAGGACCCTTTATGTAAAGGGTCTTCTATTACAAGATGTAACTTCAAATTCCTCGCTATTTTTTATTAGTGAAGTTAGAGTGTTCACTCTTTTCATTCAATGTCTATGTAGACATCTACTTCTTTTATTAATAACTAGCTGTACCCGGCCACGCGTTGCTGTCGCTCAGTCTGGTTAGCCAAGGTGGTCTCAGATTTGTCCTAAAACCCACCGTTGAAAAGCTACAGCTGTTTAAAAAGTCGGTAAATCAAAAAGTTTAAGAAAAATGCATACTTTTTGTGTTATAACTCCTAAACTATGCAACCTACAGAATCGGATCAGGTGCCATTTGAAAGAACTCGGCAAGCTGAATCCAATCAGTACCACAAATTGGTGCTACCGGTCAAAAGAGGCCGAAAAAGTCACCCGTCTCTGGTCACTAATGACGTCACAAATTTTGAACGAATGGACTTCTTCGAATGCGGATTGTCCTAAAACCTCCCCGAAGAAACGCTGCGTCTAATGACTCAAACTCCAGCCTTCTACGTTCAGCCGTTTCGGAGATCTTAGATTATGAACAAACAAACATTTACATTTTGATTTATATAGATTTTAATGAATCGGCAATAATGCAACAGTATTTTTAAATCCTTTAAATATTCCCACTGTCTTGCGTGTGATGTACCCGTTTAATCATGTCATAAGTGCATAAAATCCGCAGTCTACTTAGAAGTTTACATTATAATAATAATAAGTGTATAATAAAATAGTACGTAGGGAAAGTATACACGCGTGTGACGTCCACGAGTCAGTTTAAAATCAAGGAACCTAATATACTCGTGAAGTCTTTTCTCTGCTGAATGCTTTCAATCCAAATTAGCAGCCTGCAACACAAAAATGAAACAAATCACCCAATATACCAGACTAAACGATCTTAAAAACCACCTAAATGAAATTTTTCGGAAACAGGTATTTGACAAAATTAAAAGGAATTACATACATACAAAAATATCATAACGAAGGAACGGATCTTGAGTGGCAAAAATTTCCAAGTCCAGTAGACTGTCAAATTCAAACTTCAATTTCTAGAATCAGAATTGGGCACTCAGAAATAGCCTATTCATTTTTGTTAAACAAAATAGAAAACACGATCTGCGATATATGTAAAGTACCAGTTAACATGAATCATCTAATAATAGAATGCAAAAAATATGAGAAGGAAAGGAAAAATGCTAAGTTGCCTGGATCTTTACCCATTCTGTTAGGTTCTGAGGAGAATATCGCCGGTCTTGTCCAGTATACAAGGTGTCCCATAATTCCTTCAACAGCCGGAAATGAGAGGTTCCTGAGATCATTTGAAGCAACATTTTCCTTTGCAAAAATGTTCACCGCGGCTTTGTTTATGAGTTATTCACGAAAAACAGGGGCCAATCAGAGCGCGACCTAGACGCGAGTTGGCACAGTCGGCCAATAGACAGTTGGCGCGCTGGGCCGACTGTGCCAACTCGCGTCTAGGTCGCGCTCTGATTGGTTCCTGTTTTTCGTTAATAACTCCTAAACAAACCCGCAGATAACATTTTTGCAAAGGAAAATGTTGCTTCAAATGATCTCAGGAACCTCTCATTTCCGGCTGTTGAAGGAATTTTGGGACACCCTGTATATCAAAGATACAAATATGTATAAAATATTGTAAGAAAATATACCGTGTTGCTAATGACCTTTGATGTTGAAGCAACATTAAATAAATAAAGTAGAAAAAAAATATATCATAAAAGAGGGACAGGGCATTTAACAAAACATTTCAGCTTGTAAGCCAGACAGCGAAATAAATAGTGGTAGCGAACGTGTTAATTGGGAGTTGTCGCCAGCCCATCGACGTGGGTGTTTGCCTGGATCGACGAAGAAGAGTATGCACAAAGTATCTTCCCAGGACGGTTGTTTATCGAGAGAACGACTGACGGAATCCGTAATTGTCGAGTGAAAAGGCGACGCGACGCGACGCGTCTTGTTGAGTCGCGTGGGTAGAGGTAGAGGCACACGTATTCGTTTAGTATGACCGGCATCGGCTTTCCGAAAGTACGGCTGTTTCGGGGTAAACGGCCTGGCCTCTATCACCATCCTACTCGCTGCTGCTCGCTGTTGTTCGCTCCTACTCCTCGGCATTGTCTTCGCGTATCCTCTAAATGCTAATTGGCCGGGAGAGGAGGCCTCGACCGGTGAATCACGGACATGAGCCGCGCGCGGCGATCCTGGGATCGTTCTCGCTAAATCGCTAATTAACACCAGATGCTAATCGACGATATATTAATTGCATCTTTGACCGTAATCGCTGCGTTATTAATTCATACCATAACTTGACCGACCGATGATTAATTCGAGGGAAATGGTAAACGACTCTCTCCGGGCCCTAGGCTGCTAACCCTTTGCGGACGGGAATTGGTTTTAGTATACTTCTCGGTGGATCTCGAATGTATCTAGTTTCCTTGTGAAACGAAATTATGCACTGCGAGAGCTAGGGTTACCCTGGGTTGGTCGACAACTCATTTCATCGACACTGTTTTCATTGACGATTTTACCGTGTTAGTGTCGGCCAAACCGTATCGATGAAGACATTTGTCGACGATTTGACCGTGTAGATGAAAACATAGTGTCGAAGAAAGTTACTGTCGATCCAATCGTCAATGAAAACAGTGGAAAAAACGGGGAAATGAGTTATCGACCAACCGAGGGTAACCCCGAGAGCTAAGCATGATAATTAAATGAAGGGGAAAGTTTGATATCCTTTATACAGGGTGAGTCACCTAAGACAAGTCACCTGATGAATAACTTCTACATTTTTGGAGACAGGAAGAAATGTTTCAGACAAAAGTTGTTCGGTTTCGAGGGTTTAAATGACCTTGAATGACCTTGGATAAATATATCGTTGAAATTGTCTCGCGAAGGACGAAAAACAGTAGGTTGACCTCAACTTGAAGAAAAGCGGGTCCCTCGAAACCAAACAACTTTTCTCTGAAACATTTCTTCCTCTCTCCAAAAATGTAGAAGTTATTCAGGTGGCTTATGTCTTAAGTGACTGACCCTGTATAATAGTTACTTATTTTATTGACTTACATTACATTAATTAATCTCACGGTATGTAACGACAATATCTCTCAGCTGTTCTAGATCGGCGAAGCTATATATTCTAAGACAATTGAGTTGTACAATGTGTTAACAAGTTCTGAGATGAAAAGGAAAATGCGAATAAAATTGTTGAAGAGAGAATGCTTATTTATAAGGCTGAGGAGTCCACCGATAACCTTTCGAAAGAGCCAGGAGCCCGCAATCATCCCGATTGAAAGCGGACGAAAGGTGGATGCGCGCGCGATCGCGTGGCAGGTGTGTCCATCGAGTAATTTGGAAAATCACGGAACCGAGGGGACAGGGGAGGGTGCAGCCGAGGGGGAGGGGGAGGAGAGTGAGTGCAGAAAAAGGGAGAGAGAAAGGTAGCCGGCTTGCGACTCGCAATCAGCTCGGCTCGGAGGAGACGCGCGTTACATGTCGATCGTTCGCCGCCGATGGTGATGCCGGTTTGATGCCGCCGATTAAAGCGACAAGGGAGCCACGGTGCCGGCCATTTTTACCATAACAATGCACGGACGGTTCGTCATAGCCGTGAGCAGCCACGGCTGGTATTGTTCCACGGTTTCCCACACGCGGCTCCTACGTGACGCGAATTCGTCGCGCTAATGGGAGTGCGTCCTCTCCGCTTCTCTCCGCTTCACTCTGCTCGGCTCGGCTCGCCGTGTACGCGTGTACAAGCGACCGTCGCCCGTGATTTATCGGCGACGCGACTGGGATCCATGGATCGCATCGATCGGCGAAAATTGCGACCTATAATCGCATTGCGACCTCTACATCCCGTTATCAGCCTGTCAGAATCGAACCGTCAAATATTAAATCAAATTCTAGAGGCTAAATTGCCTCTGAACAGTATTTGCGCACTAAATGTTTAATCTTCGAAAAATTGGAAATATTTAATTAAGACACGTTCTTTCTTCAGGATGTTACAAACTGGAACCACGACTGAATCTACTGGAGAATCGAAGATTGAAGCTTTCGCTTTACAACCTCGTCAAAAAAGCTTGATATCAATTTTACAGTAATATAATAAGCTACTACATTCAGAAGGCTTTCACTTTTAACGTCTATAGAATACCAAAAAAAGTCGAACGACAGCTAATGCATCAAGATTTACTTGTTCAACGTTACTAAATAAATTGCTTCGATACTATCTGATTTCTGTCAAGATGTTCTTGCCAAGTGAACGTCGACCGGGATGAAGACGCGAAAGATTTCTAAAGGTGAATAATTCGACGATTCGATCGCAGCGAGCGGAGTTGCTGGCTAAATAGAAATGGCAAAAAGAGGGAAAAGGTTTCTCGACAAGACCGAATTGGCTACCGATTGAGTCGTCTCCCGAGTTTCTCGCAGCGTTCTCTGTTCTCCGTTCCTCTGTTCTCGGTCGCTCCCGTCGAGAATGTATTCGAAAAACACCGAATTCTTCGTTGACATTCGAGGGAAGCGCGCTCGTCGCCCGTCAGGTTGTCGACTCGGGTCGCACGGTTGAACAAAAACCGGCGATTTCCATTTACCTACGCGTGGAAGCTGAAACGAACGGGTGCGCGATGGAGAAATGACCATCACGAGTCGGTGGAACACGTGGATTTCGGAATGAACTGGCATTATGCGAGGGAACCAGTCGCTTGGTGGGTCATTGTCGGCGACGTGGTTCTTTCTTTGGTCTCCGAAAACCACAAGTTTCTCTGTGCTTCTCATTTAAGCAGTTTTATAAATTTCTTGGCGTGAATAAAAGCAACATAATCGCATTAGCGACATTATCAGTATCAGTATCTGCGACATTAAAGTCGTAATAGAGTCTTCGGTGGTATCGATACACATCGAAATGAGTTGCAATATAGACGAATTCAATTATAGCAAGCAATAAAAATTAATTCTGGACTGATTAGTGACCGTCGTGACAGTGGTCTGATAGTCCAATAGACGTTGAAACTAGTTTCATAGGGGTGCACAGGGGCCAGCTCTAAATTTGCCAGCCTCGTTGAAAGCAACGTGGCCGAATTAGACCGTGGCGAGGGATGAAAATTGATTCTCGCCTGATCGGTGACCGGCGCATCAGCAGCATTAAAATTCCCGGGGACAAGCGAAATACCTGAGGAGCATATTGCGCGAGAGCATCGATCCATCCGACCTCCGCCGAACGATCCAGCGATCGCAGGCTGGAAAAAAAGATCGAAAAAGAGAGCGCATAGTCGGCGGTGTCACCGGAGAAAGGGGGTGGTCCAGCTGTGGGCAGCATGCAGGAATGCGTTGGTTTTTAGCATGCGGAGGAGTATTCGAGCGACTGGTTTAGCTCGGGGAGCATCTTCGGGGCATATCGGTGTTCAACCCGTTACGCCTCCCTTCTGTGCGGTCACTCCGCAGAGGCCTATTAATTTCCAATGATCTTCGGGGTAACCAGCTGCGCCGGCGAACAAAGATAAAAAGGGGAGGGAGAGGAAAAAAAGGGCTCTCTCCGAGGGAGAGAAAAAATCCTTCGAAGGACGCTCCCTCTCCTTCTCTGTCTCTCGTCTTCTCCGGCTCCGTTCGTTTGTCGTTCACCGATCGAGATGCGTTTCGTTTCTTCGAGGCTTCTCGAAGAGTAGCCTCCCTCTACCTGTCTCTGTCTACCTGGCCGTGCACGGTGCTCTCCACGTTGCCTCATCCCGGGCCCCGAAGAAAAGCTGCGAACAGATGCTGGCTCTTCGGGGCACGAACCTCCTTCCTCCACACGTTTCCCTCTTGCGCGCCAGGTAAACGCCAGTCAGATGCAAATCGACGTTTTTCCTACGTGCTCCACTCGAGTGGCTGGCCTATTGTTGCGCTGCTGCCTCCTCTCTCTTCTTTCTCTTCGACTTTTTTTCCCCACCCCGCTTCTTCGTCGTTTTCTTTTTCTCCCAACCTCGTCCTCCCCCTGCTCTTCGACGGGTCGATTCAATGCAACGAGGGAAACTGGCCGCGGGGGAGACGATCCCCTGGAAATCGCCTTTGTTACTCCCGGGGGACAGGGACCGCGAACGGCCCTTTTGTTTTGGCAGGCTGCGGTCGACGACGCGTTCGTTACGCCGCTGATCGCGAATGCGACGACCTAGAATACGTCTTTATGACCTACGGCTACCGCTACGCTGTTCAACGTCCTTTGAGTCTTGTCCGGCCGATTACGATGGACCGAGGACGTCGTAAATAGATCCTTCGTTTTCGGATTGACTTCTGGAGACTTCTGTAGTTCTGGAATACGTATTCGAGTCCCTATTTTAATGTATAATCGTTGGAACGTCGAATGATTAGAAAGCATCAATGGGTAAGAGTATAAATATTGGAAGACAAGAAATTGGACATGCACAACCCAGATTGCAGACGCTGGGTCAAGAAAATATTTTAACAGGGACGTTTATGGCAAACGAAAGAAATGGTGGTGTCGAACATGTTAAAGATTGCGACGCGTCGCGGGTTGTGAGAAGAAGGCGAAGGTGCACGCGCGCGCGGCGCTCGAGTTATTTGTTTAGGAAGCTGGCCGAGAGCCTGAGAAAGAAATCAGGCCGCGTAAGCGAGCAGGAAGAGGCGCGAGAGGATGGATGGTAGGAAGGAAGGAAGGAAGGAAAGAAGGGAACGAAACGGAAGAAGGAAAGAAAGAAGGTCTGGCGGGCCGCGACGGGAGAAACAGCAGCTGCAACACCCGATACGTATCGTGTTGGGTCCGGGTCCGGGTCTGGGTCTGGGTCCGGGTCCGGGGCGTGGTGGGGAATATGCCCGGCAGGATCACTCGGGAGAGATTATTATCATTTGTATCGGGCCCGGTTCGTGAGCTCTCGTGAACGCTCGGCCGTGTTCGGGCGCGTGGCACGCGTGCCGGCTCCCCCACTACCTGCCGGCCGAGGCCTGGAGCTGGGGCCCACTCCGAGCGTTCATGCTCTCCGCCTAGGCCTTAGGGTGTCTCTCGATATTACGTCGGGAACCGGCCCCAGCGCCTGCCGCCGCCGCTCGTAAACTGGGACATTGTGCTTCAAATGAATGCGGAAGACCGACCGGACCCACGCCCGATTCTATATCCGGTCCCCGCTGTCGCATTATCATCGGGCCTCGAACCACGTCGCGTCGGACCGCTCGATGCGATGCCAAAAAATCATTTCAACGATTCTCTGCAAAGAATCCGCGGAGTCATGGGACTTTTGAGTAAATAAATCAGTTATTGTATTTTAAGTAGGCTAATTACATTTTTCACACCATGTATTTCTTTACGAAATCGGAAATTTTGTCGTTTTTCATCCTGGAAGGAGGTATAGAACATTTTTATCTTCCGACTCGAACTTTCCACTTTGAGAACATCTTAACTGTTTCCAAAGCAAACAAATTGATTTACAGTAATTGGTATGAAAAAATTCGTTTCTCCTATCAAGAGTCTTGTTGATAGCAGAACGAAACGAACCTTGTTAAACCGTATTAACTGCACACGTCCCTCCTCCGATTCGAAACGAGTCGCTTCGTCGTTGATTCTAGCGTTAAATTGTTACGGAGTTAAATAACCTTGATGAAGATCTAGTGGGAAGGTACCGTGGTTGCTTCGTGCCGGCTGTATCTCGTATTAAAACGCGTTTAGGGTCGCCGGCGCGTCTAAACATCTCGAGGATCCCCAATGCACAGAGGAGGGCGAGGAAAGGTGTTGATTCGACTCGTTCCAGTCGAATTGAGGAATAGCAATAATTCAGACCCTGTCCATTAGCTTGAAAGGAGCCATTAGAACGTGGAGGACCCTCGATCCCGAGGAACAGTATTTCTTGGATCGATTCACGATCACTGGAAACCGACAGCTGTAAAGAGACCTTAATTCGTGCGTTGCATCTCGTGACTAAACTGGTCTCTCCTGACTTGCCCGGGTTTCTCTCCCATCCCCTCCCCTCTGAAGATCTACCTTCTATTAATCTCCGGCAATCGCGCGGATTAAGAGGACTCTACGCCGGATTACGAGTCGTTACATGAATCACCCGGTATGCCTAATAAACTGAGTTGCGTATTTCGTGTCACGAACTGACCGAACCTCCGTTTGCATCCCCTCGCGTAATCGCAGCTAAACGAGGGTGCATCTTGAGTGGTTCAGGGGTACGTGCCCATTTCGCGAAAACCCATCTTGGCAAAGATCGTTTTGCATTCTGGTAACGCGATCGAAAAACGCTGCGCTCAATTCAGCACACTGCGACCTTCGCGAATTTATTTCGCGGCTACCATAAGCTTGGCGGGGACAATATTTTGCATACGTATTTTGGTACGTTTGGTGAAATACTCGGAATTTCTGCAAACATTGGTAGGGTTAAGGCGCTATGAAGTGCTAGCACGATCGATTCAGCACACTGCGATCTTCGTGAATTTATTTCGCGGCTGCCGTAAGCTTGGCGAAGGCGATATTTTCCATTCGTATTTTGTTATTCGTATATTGTTTGGTGGAACACTCAGAATTTTTTCAGAGTTATGGCAGCTAGTGCGGACCACACTCGCGCCAGCTTCGTTTTCACCGCTCTGACCCGAAATTCTTTGACTCGAGCAATGTCGGTCGCCCACGTTTGTTAAAGGGGTTAGGTTTCTAATTAGGATGATACGGATGCAAACTGTTCCTCGCGGGCCACGCGGCTACTAGATAAGGTTATTATTTAGGATAACACGTGAACACGAAACCCGCATTTCCGTGAGCAGATAACTCGAAATTAAGCCCGGCTTTCCAGGTGCTGGGCGACAGCCTACTATTCGTTATTGCGATTCCTTAATTCAACTGGGACGCACGAACCTGGTGCGCGTGTGTGTGTGCATCTGTTTCGGGTACAAAAACTATGTTGTAAGTCAACGTACTCCTCTAACACTTGTACACTGTTAACACTGGGACATTTCTATTTCGAGTATCAAACTGGATCACTGTTGACGTTCAATTGTTTCGTATATCCCAGTTTTTATTAAATAATTTTGAAGTCCGTTTAACAGCACGAGTGAACAGCGTTAGGTTAGCGTCGACATATTTATAATAATTATTTTTCATGGAAGTTGCGCTGTTAATCAAGCGAAGACATTTTCAATCGACTTTCACCGTTCTCGACGAAAGTGATTTTGATTTCTGAATTTCTTTGAATTCCAGAGTTGGCGAGTAGTCGAAGAAAGCTGCGGGGATGAGCTGAAATTGACTACCCGGCCGAATGCTCTCAGCTTTCCTCCTAATTCGATCAGTGCGGCGATTATGGCAATTACAGCGATTAGTTAGCGAGAGCGGGGCACCGGGTCCAGTTACACCGGTGCCCCCCGTGCAAGATGACGAAGATTCCAGGTACTGTCGAGGTATGGTATGCACTTTGTGTTCACGGGGGAACGATTACAAGCGGAGTACAAGCCGGCGCGGCGGCCGTCACGCCGTTAATTCGATTAATTGCGCGTTTAGGTGCGTGGCGCGCGCGAGCCGAACCGAGCCTCTGCAGTATGCCCTCGGTTCAAGTTTCATCGGGGTCCACTGGCTGGCGAGGATCACGCGCCGCCGCAGGTGAAACCAAAAATTGCTCGTTCGCTCGTCAAAGCTATGCTCACGGATCGGTGCCGTTGTTTCGGTCGCGTAAACACTCTCCCGTCCACCATTCACCCTAATTCCGAAAAATTTAATTGGTGACCGAAACGATCGTGGATTAAAATGTTGAAGCTTCCTCTTTACAACGACACCTTGAAAATTGATGCACAATTTTCCATCGAGGTCTGAACGAGAGCTTTACAGCGAAAAGAAATCGTACATCAATTTTTAAGGAGCCATAATAAAGAGAAGGCTTTAATCTTCAAATCTGCGGCAATTTCATTTACGAGACAAATCTTTGAATGTTTTTGTCGGCGCTTGAACTTGCTGTATTTTATCGGAAAAATGAACCACGATTTGACCCACCTGCTACATCATGTAAAAATATCTTAGAGCAGGCCTGGCCAACCCAAATACTTTCACGGGCCACTTTGATGACGCGTAACATTAACAGCGATGCGCACTTTAGGTAAGCATGCTTTTAAAAAATGTAATACAAATACAAAATGAATAAAACTTTATTGTTGTACTATGATTCGATAAAATTAGTAACTCTCGAGTCTTGATTAATGAGATATTTGTTTATCCGTTCTTTCACTTAATTTTTGTAAATCTATATTTATGTTCAACGTTGCACATCTTAGCTGGTTTTCTAAATTCAATTTATGACGCACGTGATGAACTTTTTGCAAATTTCATCTTCGAAAAAAATGTTTCACGAACATATGTGGATTCAAAAGCACTGAGAACTCGTTGTGCAAAACATCTTAACACTTTACCTACCGGAAGCCTATTAATAGGATTTTCAATAATTGTGCTGTACCAAAAGAAAGCATAGAAATTTTCTTTTACATTGCAATGTTAAATGAAACTATTAGATGACGTTATTGAGGGTGACTTGTTAGTTCACAATGAAAATTGCTGTTGCTATTGAAGGTTTCATTAAAAAGTGTTTAGCCATGTACCATAGATTTTTCAAAATTATGCAATAATCACCGGTCGGTAATGTGTTAAATTGGAATATCTCTCGGATGTAATATAAGTATTGTATTTACATTTATTTAATATCTTTTCTACACAAAAATTTCAATAGAAATATAAAATCGCCCGGCGGGCCGCGTGTTGGCCAGGCCTGTCTTAGAGGATAATGAACACAGCGTTGCGAAAATAGAGGCTCCAAGCTTTGAAATGAGCCTGGACTCATGGTTGTACATACCACTTGTTTTTACGAAATGATCGTAATTGAAATATCGCCAATTTTTGATGTGGCTCGAGGTCCAGTCCCATGTGGACGGGTTAAGGTATTTTATAGAAACGGGCGGCAAAACAGTGTACGGCGTTGCGCGAAGGTGCGCGAAGGTGCGCGAAGGTGCGTGGCGTTGGGTCGATGGTCTCGCGGGGAGGAACACGTGAATCCGTCACGCGACCTTCCTTCGCTCCTTTCTTCGTTCGCCGGTGTTTCATTCATACGTGCCCGGGGAGAGGCGTACAACGAGTGAGTATACAGAGTATAGGAGAGACGGCCGCGGCCGCGGCCGGGGCCGGTTACGTGTGCAGTGTACACGACCGAGACCGAGCAGCGCTCCTTGTCGGCACATGCGCTCGTTGCGCTGGTTACGGCGTACTTAGGTGAGCCCCGGACTCAATGAACTGCCGACTGGTTCAGGGTAGCGAGCAAGTGCGCACTGAGAGAGTCTAACAAACCGGCTGCCTTCGTTGTCCGCGTTTCTTTCTCTGTGTGCGTGCGTGCGAGCGTGCGAGCAACCACGGCAAGAAGGTACTCTCGCACGCTATGATTGGTAGTTTGCGGTGATCCGCCACGGTTCTCCACGAGACCAGCGATTTACGTGCTTCTAACACTTTATCGGTTCGTTAATCCTCTCGATCGATCATCGGCTCTCCCGATCGATCGCGGCGGGGATGCGCCGCGCGGACCGCGGATAACCGGTGATTTCCTTAATTCACCGCCAGCCTTTCTTTTTTCCTCTCTCTCTCTCTCCCCTCTTTCTTTCTCTTGACTCTTCGACTACTTCTTCTTCTTCTTCCGACGTGGTGTCCATCTGCTTGTTTATTCCGGGTCCCGAGCACTGCTTAATTTCTGTTTGATTGCAGCATCTGCCGCCACGATCGACTCGGGAACAGGGGAACCGAGCGATTCCGGATCGTTAAAGGGTTGCCACCGGCTCATGTTGCTTTCAAATGCTGCTCTAACTCGGCACAATATCAAAAAGTCATGCGCTACCTCGCGCAAGTAGACAATCATTCGCGACGAGACGAAATATTATTTTACGTAAACGGTTTATCTACTGGAAGGCTATTAAGGATTTTCAATAATTGTACTAGA
The DNA here is from genome assembly GCA_933228785.1 of Lasioglossum pauxillum. Lineage (NCBI taxonomy): Eukaryota > Metazoa > Arthropoda > Insecta > Hymenoptera > Halictidae > Lasioglossum > Lasioglossum pauxillum. Next base: position 26,740,633 of record OW121706.1, on the reverse strand, counting down.
CCCAGTGGAAGCTTAAAAATCTTCTTTTACGCTATCGAGAGTGAATTGTGATCGAAATTTCTGTTGCTGTTGAAGGATCTATTTATTAAAAAGCAACCGAGACTTCCAAAAATTATTATTATTATATACGGACCGAGGTCCTTTTATACAAATGTTTACAGTTGTTTACAGTAGAAGTGATAAAAACAAAAAGAAAAAACATAACACAAAAAAAGTCTTAACCTAAAATTTACATGAAAAGGGACAAGCGTGAAACTAAACAAATACAGGTGCGATATTAACAAATAATCTTGCGTAATTTTCTTTTGAATGCCTTTAACGTGCCATTAAAAAAATCAATATTATTATACAGTATGTTTGGGCGATTTAAAGGATTTATTACTCCATATGTGGATTTGGATTTCATTGTTTGAAATCTTGCTCTCGTTCTCAAGACACGTTCAGATACGTAGAACTTGATGTGCCTCAGGAGTGCGGGACAATCTATATTATTATTTATCAAATGAAAAAGAAAGCTCTGGTCAGATACTATTCTTCGATCGGATAATGTTTCCAGGTAGACTATATTTAATATTTTAGAGTCAGCATGATCAAAGATTGACATTGAGTTGTTTGTCTTATATGCACAAAACCTGAAAATTTATGCTGCACTCTCTCGAGCATGATTTCATACTTAACGCTTTTCGGAGACCACATAGTTGAAGCATATTCTAACAGGAGACGGACAAGGGTAATACATAGCAACCTAAGTGTATGGATTGAATGAAAATCAGTGGAAAAACGAAGTATGAACCCGAACATTCTTGAAGCGGAGTTGACAATGTGATAAAAATGGTTGGAAAAGTCTAAGGTAGAGGAGAAGTGAATTCCTAAATCTTTAACTTCTGTTATTGAGGAGAGAATACAATCATTAAGACGGTAAGGATATATAAGAGGTATAGAACGATAATAATCACAGATAATATGCTAATTCATAATTTCCTTCGTGTTTAGCTAGTATCGAAATGGAGTGTCTACTTGTAGGATGCGCGAAAGTGAAGCTGACTCTTCGACGTACACTTTGCGGTCCGGTGGAAAGAATCGAGGACACATCGATCGTTCGAGGGCGCCCAGTGCAAGTGCGATCGAGGATCGAGCCGGTCGAGTGCGTGAAGCGGGTAAAAGGAGGGAAAAGGATGAAAAAGGAGGAACTAGTGGCAGCGCGCGGTGGTAGAAGCGGGGCCGGAAGTGGTTCCATCTGGCTCCCCCGTTGGTCTGACCTGTTGAACCACCTCGTGACCGGAAGTATGCCATACACCTACGGGCACCATGCTCGTCCCCCGTCCCTGCGGTGCACGCCACGAAAACAACAAAGGCTTCTTTCTGCCCCTTGCCCGTGACACCTTATCATGCTCCTTGTCGGCCTGTTTACTTGATTACACGGCCATGATTTTCCCCTTCTTCGGGGACCCTCTTCCTTTGTCCGATCGTGACATCCTTGAAAACCACATCGATCCTCCGCTGCGTGAACGGGGCCATCGATTCGACATCGCAACGAAACTTGAACGAGTCGATTTCATTAATTTTTCTGGAGCATGGTTCCTCCGTACCGAAGCGTTTCAAAACATTATAGGAACAATTCAAAAGCTTGGCAGATGATCCAGACTCTAGACGAATCTACTCTGGATCAATCGAATTCCTTGGAAACCAAAATCGAACATGAATCGATTGGTAAAGACATCGGAAGATTTATAGACCGTGCTAGAACAGGTTCGAGGAATATGATTATCCAAGATGACCGTAGATCCTCGGAGAACTTAGAAGCGGATTTACGAGCGCCGTCGCGTCCGACACTTTGCGGGACAGTCTGCGAAAGCAAAATAAAGGGTAGGGAAGAATGCGATTCGCGCCGGGGAACAATGGGGGATGTCGATGCGTGCCCGAGACAGGTCCGGGGCATTATGTTCGTCGCACAATGGCTCGCGAGGAGCAGTATGCGCTGTTCGGTAATCTGTCGCCCCGTCAGTACTTATGCGTTTTTGTTGCAGAGGGGTCAGCAACGAGGGGTGGCCGAGTGTTTCGCACCCATCGTGTTTTCGCAACGAGTGACGTCAGTGGGTTACGAGCTCGGTGAAAGAGACCGGGAAGGGTGATGAGAGGAACGTCTAGCTGCTGGGGGTCTGGAAGGTTGCGGGCCGATCGTTTTTCATCGATGACGAATACGTGCACGTTCAAAAAGTCCGCGGACAAATCTATGATTCAGGGCTGAGAGTCTTTGATGATCTGCAAGACAATATAAATGGTAAACCTAGAGATCGACCCTCTTCCGACCCTCTAATGGACGAAGAACGTCCATCCTTCCGTATTCTTGCTCCTCGAAAATAATAGTAAAATCTGGAGCTTGCAAGCGAAGTGGCCGGCAATCAGCAGCCACGATAAAGACTATATCTCGATATCGCGAGAAGTGCCACTCGAAAACGCGGGTTCTTGAACGAGGTATCTCCGGTATCGAGAAACCGACGAGCGTTTGCTCGAAAGGAGAGAGCCGCATCCGGCTGCTTCCAGCCTCCGAATCTGCCTCCGTGGAGCAATTTCCTGGATAATCAGGATGCGGCGACCAACCCCGTCGGTGTAATCAAATTATCGAGCGTTGCCGGGGATCTGTTCTCGAACCCGACCGAATTCGGGGCCCGGTCGAATCAGGTTCCGGCGTGTAACCCGTTCGCCGACACCGTGGAGTATCGCGGCGCGCGTAAGAAGAGCGTAATACGCTTAAAAAGAAGGGTATGACGTCACGAGGAGGTGGCACGCCGCGACGCGGCTCGGCGCGTGCCGTCGGATGGGGTACGCGAGTTTATCATGGCCCGTGGAACAGAGACAAGAGACAAGCAGGGGGAGTGTAACCGGTGCAACCTCTGGGGGAGGGAGGGAGGAAGCAGAAAAGCTGAGACGAGGAAGAGAGAGAGAGAGGCTAGAGAGGAGAAAGAGAGCCAAGGAAAGAGAGCGAGAGAGAGAGAAAGGAAGAAGACAGGCGCCCCGAGGAGTCTACGACAGGCGAGCACGCAGGCAAGAAGTCCGCACGAGTGGCTGGGGTGTCGTACAGGGGCTACGGTGGTGGGGGTGGGCGCGTGCAGCCGGCCTGCAGCTGCCTCGTTCCCCGACCCTGTTCCCTCGAGCCCCCCGCCACCGAACGGTCCCCCGTGCCCCTCCAAGAGCTGGTCACGTCGCGAGCCACCGGCGCAGCCGCTACCCACCACCCCTCTTAGTTGGGCAACCCCTCTCAACGGGGACCCGGCGGGACCACAATTATAAGTAGGGGTGCCCCCGGCTTACTACCTCCAGTCGAGGGTTGCACGCCGTTCTGTAGACGCGCGGGACACGTACGCGTATTTTCCAAACGTACCACCGCACGCGTGTGTAACCGCCAATAGTAAAAACAAGTTTTTATTTTTGGTATTTTCGGGTATCCGGACACAGAGAGGTAGAGAAAGCGAAGAGAAGCACAGAGATAAAGGACAGTCGGTTTAATTGGAATAGGAGCGCGCGCAAAAACGCGTATCTCGCAGGATAACCGACTACCACTACGGAACACGGACCAACCGAGATCGGAGGACTCGCCATCTGTCGATCGTGCTCCAGTGTCTCGTGACCGATCGACGTTGCACCAGTGCTTTCCGGAGTAACCGCGGTGTGGCGCTAGTATCAGCTGTTTTAGTGACGCGCGCGCGCGCACACGTGTAAACCCGTGGATCCCCGGATCGCGGCCGAGCAACGGAGAGGGTAGAACCAGGGGAACAGAGGATAGGAAAGTGCATCGAGGGAGGAACTAGCGGAGAAGAGCGCCGGATCGCGCGTACAAACGCACACGTATACGAGTATAGCCGAGCGGCACTTTCACAAGGAAAACGTACGGGCCTCTCCGGATCCAGTAGTAGTTCAGCTGCGGAGTGGTGCCATTCGTGCCGGTTCTCTCTTCGCGTGTTGTTTCTCCGTCTCTTCCCCCCCTCTCCCCGACGAATCCACCCCCACCCAGGCCCTTCGAAAAGATTCCCCTCGCACGAAACGAGGCGCATCGACACCCCACTCTCCACCGGTTCGACTATTGCTCGTTCCATCTCCACCGGTGCCGCTACCCCCACCACGCTGTGATTCCCCTCGTTGCTCCCACTCCTTTCTCCACCGGCAGCGTTACCACCACCACTACCACCATCACCACCACCACTCCTCCGGCCCGACACTCTTGCCGAGGGAATTATTCCTCGCGGTTCGTCGACGGCCAGTCAGTGCGCGGCTCGTCGTTGTTGCGACGGTTGGCGAGGCGAGAGTGGTGTCGTACCGTGCATATTTTTTTCCCCTTGTTTCCCTGAAAGCCGGCAGAGAATTATGCTCGTGGCGGATCGTGCGACGCGAAACAACGCTCCACGCGGGCGTAGTACCACCGAGATACTATATTAGAGAGGACCCGCGGATTACAAAGCGACGAACATCATCATCATCATTATCATCCGAGAGATAGAACGAAAGCGAGAGATAAGAGAGCAACGTATACACACGGTGTGTCCGAGTATAAGCAAAACTATCCGAGGTATCCGGCGCGCGGAGTAGTAACACGCTTACAGCGACGAGAACCAGGGGGGCCGTCGCTCGCCGAAAGTGTGTGTTCGCCTAATTAACCTACGCACGACTGCATTACCATCCGATATACACCCTGGACGAAGCTGTTCGACGACTCTCGGCGTCCCACGGATAAATGGAATAAAGTGTGTCACAGTCAGTGTTCAGTGATTTCGCGCGTGATATACATGTATATATATATACATATATATTTGTATTTGTATACCAGCTCGCGGCGCCGTACGTGAAAAATTTTACGGATATACTACGTACCCGAGTGTATTATTGTATTGCAGTGCGACATATATATATATATGTATATATAGGACAGAGAAGTGACGCGAGTTCGTATCTCGTTGTTTGTATTTATTTATTTCTTGTTCTTTTTGCATCGTTTGCTTCGCCGATTATTCGCGTGTCTGTCTCTGGTTTCCACTGGTTCGGTTTTATTCTCTCGCGTGAAAGATCAATCGCCGGGCCGGTCGACGAGTAGTTTTACCCACGCTTACACGGAGGATTACCTTGTTGTACCTGCCGCTCTCCGCCGTAACACGTTGCACCGTTGCCGAGTCGGAGAGAGATCGAGCTAGAGCTAGAGATAGATAGAGAAGCAAAGAGGTGCACGACGGTGCGTGTGTTACACCTCGTACACGGCGGTTCACGGTGGGCTATGCAGCCTCGCGAAATCCAAGCGAGGAGGTAACGCCGACGAGCACACACACCGGGGCACCACGGTCCACACGAAGCCGCCGTCGACGAAGCACCGGCGGCGTGTAAACATCCGAACCCAATCAACCACCAAACATGTGGACCACGATGCTCGTGTGGACGGTCGCCGTCGTGCTGCTGCCGACACCCCGAACGGTAAGTGTTGTTCTTTTCTTTATCCCGCCTAATATACAAACCCGAAGATACGCCTACATTGTCTGTCAGCTAATTTCTTCTACGTTCCCTGAAAGCTTCGCGAATGTATGTAGTCGGCGGATTTTATTCATTCATGCCAGAAATGGGTTAGAACTTTAAACAGTGGAAACATTGAAAGCATTGAAGAGTGTGGATACATTACTTGTGTCCTGCTAACAGTATCAAAGGAAGACATTTTTATGTGGTTACAGTAGCTTGTAAGCGGTGTAGAACATTTTTATTTTGCATAAAGATCCGCAGTCTATTTGTGAACATAGATTTCCATGAAATGTACCATAGATCCTAAGCGAGTGGCAGAATGTAGCCGTCTCGAATCGTGCTGTAGTTTGGTCTAGTTCATTTCTCGAGAGACGTCTGTATCTTCATACTCGTAGTAGCTGTCCAGCTGTGTAGGTTCGAGCGTTCGAATTCGAGAGGTCGGAAATATTTCGGTGTATTTTCGGCCGCGCGAAACCGCGTTTCTTTCGAGCGCATCATCTTTTCGTTCGCACCTCGGTACCACTCGCTGTGTGCACCCCGTCCCCCGGAAACGAACCTAGGAACAGATTTAACGGATACAAACAGACAGGGCATCGGCAGGTTCGTAATTTTCTTCTCGCGGTACGGCGCCTACAATTTTCCACTTATCGTGCGGTTCTGGGGTGGAGTCCGTAGTTTTTTCCCCCGTTTGATGGCGGCTTCTAGCATAGCCGAGGGTCTTCGGCGAGGAGAGCGACAAATGAGCATGATATCGAGGAACGGGACGAAACGCGTGGTGCTCATCGTCGGGCCGCCGACACACACCGAAAGGATTATTTTGTGAACGGATCGGCGGTATCGCTGGTGATGTTGTCAAACCCGACGGATACGTTTGTCAACTCGACTGGCGCTGTGCGGGCCCGACCTTCGCCGGCTGCCGATGAATGGCGCGATGTTTTGGTTCGGATTCCAAGACGTTCCCCCGTCTGTCAAACCGGTCGCCTCGCCGTAAGCTCTGTTGGTATTTACGGATAAAAACGACGACGCGTCGATTGGTTCGTTCAGAATAGAATCCCTCGGTCTACATATTTACCGACCGTCTCACTCTCTCTTCTTCTTTCTTCGTCTTCTTCTTCTCTCCCGACGTTCTCTCGTCCCTCGTCTAATTGAGCACTTGCGTAAGTGCGATCGCGGCTTATATTTATCCAACCTATATCGGTTGAGCAGCCGCCGCGGATCCTCTAGCCGATTCGAGAACGATCCTCGATTCCACCAAACCGAACCAGAGGATCGCGTGTCCCGCTAGTACAGTTTCGTTCCTTTTTTCCCCTAGCCACCCCGCGGCTGCCCAACTGTATTCTTCCTGGGAGAGATGTTTTTTCCCTCCCGTGGTTCTCCTCTCTCTCGTCGCCTCTCTTCCTCTTTCTTTTTCTCCCGACAGAGAGAGAGGAAGAGAGAACACCAGACGCACACGAACCCGGCCACAGACTCGAGCCATCCGGCGAAACAGGAGAAAAGGCAACAGTATTCGGCGTACAACAACTCTAAATCTGGATCCACTCTTTTAGAAGTGTCTAGCGTGCGCCTCGTCCTTTTCGTTCCACGACTTTTCTCGCTCTCTCTCTCGCTGTCTCTTGCTCTCGCGTTGTCTTCTGCACCGTTCTCCCCGACCTTCGAGAGATGCCCTCCGAAATCGGCGGATCGGTGGCTCTTTGTCTTCTCTCGTTGGGTGTTCGGCAGACGATACCGTCCGCCTTCAATTTGTCTCGAATATTAATCCTTTCCCGTACGATAACGAGTCAGTCTATTTAGTGATCGAAGATCTCCTTTGCACTCGAAAGGAGACTCGGAGGCGCCGGTGAAAATTGCCACAGGATTATCGCAACAATTTTTGTATTACTCAATTCAAACAACAAGTGTTGTATCAGAAAAAAATACTTGCTTCGGCAGTACATATATATCAGAAAAAAAGATTACATAAATATTAGACATAATACATAGTACATAAAGATTAGTACCTAAAAAAGGTCACACAGAATGGAAATGTTCCAAGTTGGAAGAAACGTCTTGAATTTGGTATAAAAATTGTTTCGAGTGCCAAGGGTTACTTGCAGCAGCCTGAAAAATCTCATGAAATAAATTCTTCTCGCATTTCGTGGATCTTAATCATTATTTGTAAATCTGAATGTTGTCTCGCATTTTTGGGGAACATAGTACTGAAAGTGATAAAGGGTTACTTCCAGCAGCCTGAAAAATCCCATGAAATAAATTCTTCTCGTATTTTGTACATCTTAATCATTATTTGTAAATCTGAATGTTGTGTCGGACTTTTGGGAAACATAGTACTGAAAGTGATAAAGACGAAGAGGCTCTAATTACCGTAACAACGGTGAAAATCGCACGGCAAGGGGTTAAGGTCTTGGTACACAGACTCGTAAGAAGAAGTCACCCGCGTTTCCCTTAATAGCTTTCTGTATCTCGCTTTCTCTATCGACTCTCGATGCATCGAGAAAGAGAGATACAAAGGGAGAGGGAAGAGCTAGGAAGACGGCGTCTCAAAGGGTGCCTCTGGAGATTGTTTTGTGACGAAATAACGTCGGTTGTTGTATCCGTAAATAGTCGGCGGCGGCCATTCCCGTTCCGAGAATAGCGTTCTAGCGCGCCAAAAATGAGAATTCCTCATCGAGCGGCGAGCACGCGCGCGCAACAGCCTCTCTCTTTCTCTCTCTCTTACTCTGTCGCGGTGTACGAGAGCCGGATTTCACGAGACGCAATGAGAATATTTTTTCGATTCGACCCGCGGAAGCCTCCTCGCGCGTTCTCCCTTTGTGTATTTTTCGATGCCGCTCGTAAAGCGCCGCCATGTTTGCTTTGCGAAACGATCGGCCGTCCATTGAACGCGCTTGAAAGAAAGACTCGCGATCGGCCAGGTCTAATTTCAAGATCGCATGTAACTAGAGAAAAATTTGTTCCTCGAATTCTTCATGATCTGCAATTGGTGGTATCTAAGATGACGAATCTGTAACTAGATTCTGGAAAATGAATACATAGCCATCTGGTCGCGTGTCGTTCTTCTGCATAAAGTTGGTTTGGTAGGCGTGGCTACGTTGCCCCTGATTTTGAAGGGGCCACGACGGTACCCCAGAGGGTAGTCTTCACGTATGTCCGCGCCAGAGTGACTGTTCAAGATGAATGTTATCAGAGAAGAGAAGATTGTCCACCTTCTTTCTATGTAAAACGGCCCCCGGGTAGGCGGGGCTTCCGATTTTGATAGAGCAGTGCTCCACAGTACATTCCTCTGTAGACTTGCATAGCAGGTTTACAAAATCTCACCTTGGGTGACGTATTTCTCCAGACTGAAAAACAAATTTCTGCGGTGACAGGCACCAGTTTTGGCTTCGATAAATAAATTTCTTCGGAAATTTTGTGGTCGTCCAGTTGGCACTGAACGTGATAATAAATGTAGAAGCAGGACAGCTTGGTTGCCCAGGGTTAAAAAAGCAGTTCCTAGTAAATAGTACATAGTACCAGCGAATTTTCCTGGTATTTTCGTAGGGGAATTGGTTGGTCGCAAGGGTGTTACATAGTCGCGCGTCGAAAATTGCGGGTTCCAGGGGGTGTAATGGACGCGAGGACCGAGTCGGTCGGCGAGATCGTAAAACGATCCGATCGCAGGCTCGATAGTAAGGTTAGTGCGCTCCTCTCGTTCACGTGAGACACGATATATGTATAGTTTTGCTCGGCTATACAATGTCTCGTGGGAAGGCTCGCTTGTCTGCTGCCGGCTGCGTGCCTCTTTCTCTTTCTCTCTCTCTCTCCTCTCGTTTTGTGCGTGCGTGTGCGCCATCGAACGGGTGTGTAGGTGCGTGCGCGTACCCGCAGGCCATTGTCCACGGTGGTCAAGAACTGTTGGCCGTAGCGAGCGGCCCGACGACGAGGGTAGGAGCCGAGAAATATTGACGCAACGGCTCTGTTTACACTGGATACTGTCGCCGAAGAAAAACGGCCTCCCCTCGGATCACCCGTCGCCGGGACGACGATGCCTCGAAAAATCCCCGATGCGAGAACTCGTCGATCTCGATCTGTCCGGTGATCCTCGTATTTTACCTGTCCGAGGGACACCTCTTTCTTCTCGTGGACCGATCGGTCGACTTTTGAAGGGATCGATCCCAGATCTCTACTCTCTGTGTCTTCTCCGACATTCTTCCGGGTTAAATCGATCACCGGACAGACGTGTCTCATTTCGATCCTTGTACATTCGTTTCTTCGTCAGCTTCGATCAACTTCGTTTAGTTCTCCATCTAAAAACTCGATCTGACTCTTTCTGTAACTGTACGATTGATTTGTACATTTTTCGAACATATTTCTGAAGGTTCTTCTCGCAGACCCATTAATTTATTTCCTCTAGTCGTCCTGAATTAAATGTACGAGAAATTTGATAGTTTCGACGCGCGTATTGGCCATTTTATCGGAATTTTAATACCATATTATTAACTGATCGAAATTTCAATATTCAACTTCTTGATTTTTCTGGAACTGCAAACTCGCAAGACCGACCGACCAGAATGGTTTTTAATGATTAATCGTGGAGATATTGTTTTGCATTGTATTCGGCACACGTACCTCCTACAAAAGGCCCGAAACGCGCAAAATTGTTTCCTGCGCTGTCTCGGGCCTGCATCTCGATTACAAAGTATTCGTCCCTCGGTCGAGTTACGTTCTCAGCTCGGATCGGCAACGTCGACGGAATCTTTGAGGTCTCTTGCTCGAGACGCTTTCCGAATCCCTTAGGGTCCGCGTACTTTAATTATCGAAGAGAGACTTTATAGTGGAAGTGTCCACATCGAAGCGGCAATCGATCATCTAAAGTGCCGCTCCGTTCTACTCGTGCCCTAAGATGGAACAATCGAACTTTCGATAAGTGGTTCGAAGGGGTCAGGACCGACCCGGTGACCGGCAGGAGGCGGCTCGGGCAGCGGCGTCGTTAATACGTTTACGACCGGTCTTGTTTTTCACGCCTCGGGAGACGCCCTTCGTGTTCCACATGATCGTTGGCGGCGCGCGTGGTGAGATGTCCATCTGCGCCTTCGCTGCGCCCCCAACCCTTTTTTCGCTCGCGTTTCGTCTGGTCGAGCAAACGGAGCGCGGAGGGAGTGGGAGGTTGGGGGAGGAGATAAAAGACAGCGAGCGAAAAAGAAAAAACGTTTTTTGCCGGGTCACTCGCGCAGATATCTCCGTGCTCCTACTGGGAGACACGCGTGCGCAAAAACTCGGTTACACACGTGCTGTCGGGTTGGCGCGCGGTGCTCCCTGCTCCCTGGGCACGAGGCGACCCCCAAAGTCGGAGGATCCGTCTCCGAGTTTGTCGCGATCCGGCCCGCTTTTCGTTCCTCGTTGGACCGCAGACCGTTTCGGGGAAACAAGTAAACACGGTGTCGAAAGTTGCCATGTGTTGAGACGCGCACCAACTGTCTAGACACTGATACCTTGGGGGGTCGCTCGGAGAGACGACACAGTCAGGTGTGTTGCTAGACGTCTATCCGTTCGGATAGAGGACTGTGCGAACCACATCGCGATAAATGGCTTCGTTGTTTAGCTACACCGGGGAGATCGCGGATACCGACAAGAGCGCATTGTGGACCTTAAACGTCGTGCGACTGCTACCGAAACTGCTCTCGATTCTGGAGTTGGTTGTAGCCGGGTCGAATTGCTTTCTCGCGGGGAGAATTCTAACGTTGCTTCATTTCAGATAATATAAAGTCGCTTCCTCCTCGAGGTAGCTACGCAAGGCAGCGAAAATGTGATGGCTGTTCTTCTCTAGCTAGATGGGAGGAGAGAGGAAGAGACTGAACCGTGTGTATTGATTTCGAAAGACTGATGCGAGCTCGATGTTTTCCAGGTAAACGCCTCGGGGGTGTTCGAGCTGAGGCTGAAGTCGTTCGTGAACGAGTACGGGAAGGACAGTCTGGGCAAGTGCTGCTCGGGCAGCACGTCCAAGACCGGCGAGTGCTCGGGCGTTTGCAAAACCAGGTTCAGGGTATGCCTGAAGCAGTATCAGGTGAAGATCGACACGACGACGCCGTGCACGTACGGTGACGTGGTCACACCGGTCCTCGGCGAGAACATCGTTAACCTGAGCCCCAACGTCGCCATGCCGAGCTTCACCAACCCCATCAGATTTCCGTTCGAGTTCACGTGGCCGGTAAGTGTCATCCTATAATAAACGTTTCGCAAATAGACCGTCGCCGGATGTGTTCCCCGCGCGAATCCCACGCTTCTGCTAAAACGGAAACAAACCGGTTCGATCGCTCTCGCACGACGAGAGGGAATCGAGCCCGATTTCCGCGATTGCGTAACCACTCCGCCATTTTGGTACCGTTTCGACGGTCCGAAGGACACGCGTCTCGTCATCTATTCCTGGGAAAATAGATTCCACATAAATTAAACATTGTCACCGACACGGATTTACGAGGCTGTACGAGACAAAAAAAAAAGAAAAACGCTGTCACCACTGATCGCGATCGAGGATAACAGAGCAGCGCTTGGCTAGCGCTCGCGCGCCTCTCGTTCCTTTTGTTTTTTATCGCTGGTTCTCTCGATCCGCAGACGATTAGCATACACGATCGCGTGCTACGGAAAACGGAACTCGACGCGGTTACGTGTAACAAACCGCGGAAAAACATCGAATCGCGCGCGCGATCCGTTCTCACGTCGATCGGATTGTTCAGCGAAGACACTTTCCCGTCGACTAAACGGAACACGCCTATTACGCCATCTCTAATAACCGGCAATTAGACGGCGCTTCTCTTTTCCGCCGATTTTAAGATAAAAACGTCTCGTCGCGAGATTCGATTACGATAATATCGTAGATACGTTTTCAAGAATCTGTGAAACGACTGCAGAGACAGACAAGAGAATTAGGGACTGCAGGGGGTCGAAGGGGTTTAGCGTTCGCCGTTTCAACCGGAAGGTAAAGGTCGTCGTCCACTAGACCGCACCACACCATCACCGCACCAGCGTTTTCAGTGGCGCTCACCACTGTAACGGTATGGGTTAGGTTGTTCGACGGAATACGGCGCGGCGAACGGCCGCGCTAGCGGTGAGCCCCAGTGAAAACGCTGGTGTGGTGCTGGTGTGGTGCGGTCTAGTGGGCAAGGACCTTAAATCGCAAGTTGAGTCACTCTCCCCGGAGACAGCGGCGAGAACCTAGCGTGCAACCGCCGCCAGGGCGTTTTAATTTGTTCGGAACCTCGTAAAAGATCCCCGGTTTCCGACGCGATGGATAACAAAAGCCAGAAAAGAAAATTGACCGATTAGGTACGCGTCTTTTTAACGGCCAATTTTCGCTCGGTCGTTATCCGCAGCGGAGGAAGTTGTCTCGAAGATACGGGTCGTTGGGAAGCCGTTTTTCAATTATGTACTCGGCAGTTGCTATGAACGTACCCCGAACCCTCGGTGAAACGTTCGCCGCGGAAACATATTTTTTAAATTTATTCATTTATTTAAAGTCGCACCGGCGTTTATTTGAATTTTCCAAAACGACCAGTATAAGGAAAAAGGAGGGTGTCGGTAAGAAAAAAAAGGGAAATCGCGAGAACGAAATGCAGCTCTGTGGTCTTCCTACTTTCTCGCGGTGGCCAAAGGAAGGCTGCACACGAGGCAGGTCGATCGCATTAAAAACGAGCACTTCGTGGCACGCTGCACGTTGCACGCGTGCATGCACTTCCCGGGTGCGACGAGGATCGCCGACCGAATGGCAGATGGTGCCAGAGCCCGACGAACAAGAGAGAGAAAGAAAGAGAGAGACGATAGCACTTGTCTCTCCCTCTTGCTATCGTTCGCTTGCTTTCGATCGTTCTCCAGCAGTGGTGAGATCCGACAATTTTTTCACCGGTACAAATTGTCGATCGCGCGAACATTGGCTCTCGTTTGGTGTCTTAATGGCGACGAAATGCTCGCTTTTTTGCGCGTGTCGAACGCAGCTGTATATTTTCACAATCCTCGAGACGAATTCGTGACGCGTCAGCTGTTTCCGCGACAACGGCGGGAAATTCGTGTTTGAATTCGAACCAGGTACATAGTTTTAAATCAATCATTTTTTGGATCGTTAAGGTAGTGATTCATTTGAAATAGAAAAAGTATCGATGGAGTTTCGCCAGTGAAAGATGTAGTTTCAGTCAGAGGACGGTTCAATTATAGCGAGGCCGAGAGACAGATGCGTCGGAAAACGTTGAACGGCGATCGATCGACGAAAATGACTCGACGTGAAATCGCATCGGAGACGCATTCGTCGTTGATGCCCCATTAGCAGCGGCGCGGCGCGTCTACGCCAATGTTTGCTCACCATCCCTGGTGTACGTCAGTTCTCTCGTCGCCGTTCGCGCACTTCTGCCTATGAGACGCACTGCAGGGCCACTGGCAGATGGCTAGGCCTTTTGTGCTTCTACACTTCCCTCGTAATCTCTCTGTTTCTTTCTCTTTCCCTCTTTCTCTCTCTTTCCCCCTCTCCGTCCTGTTCGTCTTCGGAGCTCTCTCGCGGGCAGAGTTAAATTTACTAACCCATATGGCGCCCCTCGCGCCACCTCTGCGACCGGTTTACCCGTCTCTTCTCGAAAACGCCGACTCTTATATGCTCGCCGGTTTTCGTCGCGTTCCCACACCCCTGGACGAGCATTTTTTCCTTAGCTTCTTCCCCTACAATTCACAATCTCTCTAGATTCACCGGAAGACTCGAGATTTTCACGAATTTTTGCAATCGGTCAAAGAGACGAAATGACATTTGTCCGTGATAGAAATGTATGGTAGCAACGTGAGACCAACGGCGGCCATGTTGGATTCGGTGAACCGTGCTGAAGATCAACTCCGACGTTCTCTTCAAAATAAACGGTCGCAGACACCGACGATAGTCGTGTGTTTATTGGAAGATTCCCTCGAGTTCCACCTTCGGCTTCTTGATGCATGTTTGTTGTGCTCTGCACACCTTTCGGTACTTGCATCAATTTTTTTACCGTTCTGTAGTCTGCGAGGTCGGGCGTGTTAAGGGTTGAAAGTAGAGTGTTAACACTAAAGTTACCACTTCCGATCAAATGAACGTTTTCGGATTTTCTATTTAACAATTATTTAAATTATAAGGATCATTGGAAACGATTATACTTGGTAGATTGGCTCGGTAGATATAGTGTTGAGAATCGAATATCGAGAGGTAATAGTTGATATATTATGCTCACTGTTTACGAAGACGATTGATCATTAATAGACTGCGGATCTTGATGCAAAATAAAAAATGTTTGCATTGATTGCAAGACACAGGAGCCAAATAAAAATTTCATTCTTCTTTTAATTATCTTATTAAGGTGAAGTACAACACTGGTCGCCTTAAATAGTTTTAATACCTCCACTGTTTTAAATTGTACGTACCCATTTTTGTCATAAATGTATAAAATCCGCAGTCTAATAATTAATTATTGATAATTTTGAAGAATCGGACGTCGATAATTCCGGCTTAATGCGACTGTTGAAAATCGGATATTTCGTATGTAACAACCTAATAGTAATCTGGAGTCGACCGGTTTCGGACGAAGAGGCTGGCATGGAAGGGTAGAGGAGGGAAAAAGACGAGAGGAAAAAGAAGTCGTGTTCTCGGAAGAGAGGCTGGTCGGAATCCTGCGCGCACGGAGGAGAGGCGCAACCTTTGAATCCGGCACGGTAGTCCTCCGTCTATGCTGCGACGCCTGTTCTCTCCTCTCCTCTCCGCTCCTCTCTCCAACGCGTCGGCGAAAAGCAATAGGCGGCGGCGGCCGGCGTCGTAACGTGTAATCGCTATTCGGAGTGCCGGATTTATTTTCGTTGCGCCGGTGCGTGAGAATGAGCTTCCGCCGGGCGAAAAACCCGAGCCGCTCGGTGGTCGAAAATCTCCATTAACGCTTCACCGACCGGAAATTAATAGGTTCCCGTCCCCCGAACAATCGTCGGCTCGTGACTGAAATGCTACTTAAAAATTAACCAGAGAAATTCTTCGCCAACCGGAAATTAGTAGGAACCTTGATTTGAAAAAAGTTATTTAGAAAGAATTTCCCTGAGGAATCGAGAGAGGACTCTAAACTGGTGAAATGTTACGGGTTCGTCAGATTTTTCTGATCGATTAGCGTCGAAGAGAAGCAGAGTGGAGGTGTATCCGCCGCGTTTCCTCGGTCTGAACACCGGGCGAAAGATCTCCCACGCGGGTCGTTCAAAGTCGGAACGCACCGTTCGCGGTTCGACGTTGCCGGAAACGCGTTAATTACAGTGATTATCGCGGCGCACACAGGAGCGAAAGCAACAATGTACCATTAATAACAGTTAGGGGAGGGGGGAGCGTTTCAGCCCTGCGAACGCTCGAAGAATCGCGAACTACCGCGTCGTCTTTCTTCTTCCTCCGAAATACCAGAAATCGACAGAGAAATGCAGAAGTTCCCAGATAGAAAACGCTGGAATCTATGGGTCGCCCGCGACCCAGCTCCGCCCTTCGTTCGGCAGGCATTCCGACCGTTAATTACCGGCTGCTTTCTGATCGCGAGATAAACGTAGAGACGGAGAGTCGCCGAATCTCTCTCGACTAGAGGAAAAGGGAGAGAGAGAGAGAAGCTTCGATTGCGCAAAAGCGTGTTCGTTCGGGGGACGCGCGTGTCTGCCGTTAATTAAGAGGCTGGAAAAGACAGAGGAGCCGTGCTTGATACGTAATCGTAACCTTCGTCTGCTCGCATCAAGATCGGGAGCCTCTACTCGCCGAGAGAGTTAATTGCTTCACGTTACCGCTCTGCCAGACTGTGCCGTGCTCGACTTATTAAAACAGCACGACTCGCGACAGTAAGCCCACTGTGTCCATCCCGGCTTCTCCGTTCCGCAAGATTTTCCGCGCAATCCTCGGTTTCGAAACAAACTGTCCCGTCGAAAATATTGGCACGGCTAGCGTTCGATTTCGCAACTTGCAAAATTAACCCCTGTGTCAATAACCGGATACTCGCTCTCTATTTTTATGAACTCATTGATACAATCTTTTTATCAATATTAATTTACGGTAGTAGCGTACAGGTTGTAGGAAACTTGGATTTGATTTTCACCATTACAAATAATTTTGGAATGCACAATTAAAAGCTAGTTTAAGGGTATTTGAATGGGTATCTGTGGAGGAAGAGCCTGTGCCAGGCTTTCTAAATTTTATAGGAGTTCAATTAGGAACTGATTTTGCTTTAACATTTAATATAACAAACGTTTAACTTTAAAATTCCGCTCCTATAAAATTTGAAGAACCTGTCATAGGTCCTTCCTCCAGATACCCATTCGTTTAAAATCTAAGGGTATCGATTAGTTCTCCGATTTTCGAAGTCGGTAAAGAGGGACAGAAATACTTGCTCCCAATCTCTTAGGGACAGTTTTTCTTTTGGAGATCCGCTGTCTAATGTAGTGCACGGGCGAATAGACTCCGAGAGTCGTTGACAGATCAAGAAGACGTGTTATGGGAACTAGATGAGAAAGGGTGGCGCGTGGTTGACGAGCCCGGGAATAGAGGAAGCGAGCGCTGAGCGAGGGAAGGAGGTCGATATCGCGGGTGGTTCTAAAGATACACTCGGCCCGAAATCTGTAACATCTGGCCCCGGCCGAGTCCACCTACGCTACCTAGAATCTCGTCCGTTTGATCTCGTGACAGTTTATCACCGGGTTGGCGATCGAGAGTACAGTTTCGTCGCGATACAGAATTTCTGGGAATCAATTCGGCGTGAAATGAAACGACAACAGATTTTCCGGAGTTGGAGAATTTCATTCGCGCGGGCATTTTCGATGGAAATGGCCCAGCGTGCCGGTCGGCGAGAGTCCCAGTCGGTCCTCTATACGAGACGTAATTTATGCTAAACGTTTCGCGTCGTTTCGCGGCGTACACCCGAGTCAGCCATTCATCCGAACGCCCTTCTCCGCTAGTTCCTTCGTCTGGGACGCGAATCACGCAGTCTTTTCGGCCGTGGGACCACGATCCTCCGTCTCTTTTCGGGCCCCACCTTTTCCCCTCGCGTCTCTCTCTCTCTCTCTCTCTCTCTCTCTCTCTCTCTCTCTCTCTCTCTCTCTCTATTTAGCTCTCCACCTCGCTCCGCCTCGTGTGTGTGCTACCTTTATATCCCCTTCCGTCTCGCTCCGACTCGCCTTTCATTCCGTCTTCCCTCTCTATCATCCGCCTCGCTCTGTCTCTCCACACCGTGTACTTTCTTTCTTTCGTTCGTCGCTGCTCCGACGTGTTCTCTCGTCCGGTACCCACGATACGATCCACGGGTACCTTATCCGCCTCTTTGTGGACCGATACGCGCCGGGGACAGGAAGGATAACGAAGAATGGAATTCTTTAATTATTCCGTTCGATCTGATCTTTTAAACCAATTCGATCAGTCGGCAAACTTCCACCCCTTGTGCTACCATTTATTTTACAATGATTGGATCTCTTTGGCGTTTATAATTCACCGGGGGAAACAAAAGAAAAATTGATATCCTATATTGTTCTCCAGTGGCTACATATTGAACACAATCAAACGGAATATCATTTCAATTCAGAGGGACTTCAATACGTATTCATTACGTCTTCATCATGAGTGTGACTCGATATTATAGTACTACAACAATGGGTTAAGAGTGCTTTCAGTATGGTATTTTTGAGACTGTTGTCACAAAAGGAAATTCCAAATTTCAGGTCGGTAGAGGGGCTAGAGTTTGTTTATACCAAAAAAGCTTCGAGATCCAGGCGAATAAAATAGTTTCGCTAATTGAAATTGCGCGGACCCTCGTATTCGCCGCGTTCATTAGCGTTGGTCACGGAACGCATAAATTGTCGCGTTATCGCGGGTCAGCAGGCGTCGGAAATTGGACGAGCTCGGAACGCAACGGTTCGCATATAAGCGTATTCTACGGTATCGTTATCGTTCTCGTTCTCGGCAGCGCGCGAACCAATCAGCGATCCATTCGCTCGCGATGATGTACGCCGTTTCCGATCCCATCGCGTTCGCCCAAGGAAACACAGGGTGGCGCCTGTCGACTCCTCCTTCCCCGTGTTATTGTTCCGAATCGTGGGAAAGCCGGCTAATTAACCGTCAAAATCTAATTAGCGGGATAACCAATTAGAGCGTTCCGCGGGTGCGAGCGTATAACGATTACAAACCCGCCCGGTAACTTATCTACAAATAGCTACTAAGAGCCATCGGGACGACGGTGTACCGGTTTGCTCGTAAAACAGGAAGAAGACGCAGTGTACAGGGTGTCCCGGTATTCCGTGTGTCCGCTGTATCCTACTGCACGATTCTGTCGGAAAACCCGAGCCGAAAACGCGGAGCAAAGCGGAACGTTTGCTGATCTATTCTATCTTCTCAGAGAAACTAGTTCGGGGGGGGGGGGGGTTAAAAAAAATTCGATCGACGCGTTCTGCGCCGCCATTTTTGTTCGACTTTTCGTTATAGAGATATTTTAACCAAATACTGATACATAAATCCTCTGGCAAAATAATGATTTTCTAGATTCGTTATAAGAACTTTCTACCTTTTTAAAATAATTTTGGTTGGTTAAAAGTACTTCTGAAAGTACTTTCTGTACTTACTCTGTATACACAAGCTTGTATTACAATTCTCGATTTGTTTCCAACGCTGATTTCACTATGGTTAAAAGATGGCTGCGTAATAGCACTACGAATGCGTGGCATTTCGAAACGCAGCGCGAACAAAGCGTGATTTGCCGGTGTTTCGGCCTAGTTTTCGGATCAGCTGTGGATCGTAACGCGAATATCGGAGGCACCGTGTATGGCACTTGGGCTCCTGTTACGCCAGGGGCCCCAGGGGCAGAGGAGACCGAGCGAAGAGAGCGAAACAAGAGGCTGCGTAATAATGGCGCGGAGAATGGCTCTGTGGCACAGGTACCCGCCGGGCATCTTTTTGCGTTCGTGCGCGCGAATAATGCCACCCGGAGAAAAAGAGATCGCGAGAGAGAGAGAGAGAGAGAGAGAGAGAGAGAGAGAGAGAGAGAGAGAGAGAGAGAGAGAGAGAGAGAGAGAGAGAAAGAGAGGACCGAGAGACCTGTCTCTTGCATCGTTCGCCGCGAGATACGCGTAAAACGGTCCCCTGGTCACTGCCCCACCGGGAACCGACACGTGGTCATCGGGCATCAGCTGATTTACCTGCTGACGAAGCTCGTTAACGCTGCAATCACCGATTCCGGGTTTTTATCTGCTGCACTCGGCGATCACCGAAGCTCGAACCGCTACAGCAACGGCAAATTAACCCTTTGCACACGATGACGACATTGCCAATCAAAACTACCGTGCTATGATAATACAAAACAATCATTATTCAATATATATTCCTGCAATTTGAAATAGGAAAAACATTACGGGAGTCAATATCGATGAATATATTTCAACTTTTTGCAAATCACTATTTCTCGCAATTCATACGGAAAATATTAATTTTCGTCGAGAAAAAATTCAGTGCGATTATGCTTCGGTATATTTATTCTTGCGCGCAACATCATCGACATACCGAAGCGAACGAATGAACTGAATAGACTTGTAAAGCAGAAATGAGCGCGCGGGGCGAAAGGTTTTCCGAGAGTCGGGTTGGTAAAAGTCGAGTTTTCCGACGCGCTCGTTCTGCGGGCTTTTTCATCGGGCCTGGAGAGTTATTACGGCGGATCCGCGATCGGTATCTCGGTTTCTGTTCCAGCACGTTTCACTTTTTGCGCCAGGGACTTCTTTTCCTCCTGGAGATCGCGTCCCGCGATAGACCGGCGACCGTGGTGCGCCGAGTGTCCGCCGAGCGGTCGCAATTCGATACGATACGATTCGAGTCGATTCGACGGGGGAATCCTGCATAATCAAGCAAGATATCTCGAAATAGAAACTCGGGAGGGAACGTGGGGGGCACGGTAGCGAATATCGGTTCGTGTCCATTAATGAAATAAGCGCGATCGCGAGCAGCGGAGTCGAAGAGGGGTTGTGAAAGCGTGACTTTTGTTCGCATTACTGGAAACGAGGAAAGGAACGAATCAAATTATTCGGTTGGTGTAATAATTCGGTGTAACGAGTCGCGATTAAACGCGCCCGCTGCCTATTCGACGAGCCTATGCTCGTTTCCATTCGAAAACGGATCAAATTTCCTGTCCCCGAGACAAATTTTCCCGGTGTTCTTGTTTCCCGTTCCTGTCAATCGACCGATCGTTCGTTTCTAGGTAGAAATTGTTCTCCGGGAGGAGCTCGATTGTTCGACAATTTCGCCGGCACGGCGTTGTGTCAATGCACCTTCCACGAGGACGGTGTCGTCGCTCGTTATCCTCGGTTTCCTCTTCCTCCTTTCGACGCGGAATGGAGGCCACGAAAATTTCTCCATGCGGAAATGCCACGCTCCTCGAGCAAGAGCGAGACCGCGCTCGTCTGCGAGCGGGAGACATTAAAGCGTGAATGGATAAAAATAGCATCGCTAGGAGATGCGACCGAGTTTGCTCGGGTGGTGTTCGCTCAACGTCGTACACTCCTCCCTTTTTTCATAATCGTTATTCAACCGATAACCCCGTAATTGCTCGCTCGGAGCCACGTCGTTTCGACGCGGGCGCGAGGAAACGCCGCCATCTTGGATACGTGTGGCCGCGAGCCTTACTATTTTTCTACCGCCCTCGCAATTATTTCTAGTAGTCAGTGCAAAAGTTCGTATCCGATTTGGGAATTACAGCCACGTACTCGTTTTCATTATAAATGCATGAAAGCTCTGACGAAGCGTGCAAAGTGGGGGGTCAGAGGAGCACTGCGTGTAAAGGTTTAAAATACTCGTGTCTCTAGGATCCTTTATATGTATCGCGATCGGTTCTAGTCGGAAATGGGCAGCCGTCATATTGGAAAACCGGGGGCGCCGAGGTCCAGGACTGGTTCTCCCACCCAATAGAGGTTTACAGAGAGATAGCAACAATTTCGATTCGACAATAAATACAATCTGCTCGTCGCGGCGACAGGGACTCGAGGGTAACCGGTCCGAGTCCTCGAACGCGCCACAGTTTTCCCAGGACTCTGTTCTCCGACTTCCGGCTCCTTTTCCCCGATGAATCACCGGCTCTAAATCACGGCGAATCATCGGTCTGAGTCGGCGGTGGCGGTGGCGGCGTTGGCTACCTGTTCCATCGTCTCCTCTCGTTATCCGCGACCGTTTTCCTTGATGATTAATACCTGGGTGCGCTCTCTCGCGAGCGCGCGGACGCGGGCGCGTTTCAAGAAAGGGGATTAGGCCGGGAGTGAGAAATAGAGAAGGAATCGGCGGCTGGAGGATAGTCTGCGTCTGTGTTCTCGAGGAAGAAGTGCTCGCGAAACCGGTGGAAAAGAGAGAAACGCCGTGAACCACTGCACACGCTGCACACGGTGGAACGGAGACGGTCTAGAGAGGAGCACGAGCGGGACAAAGACGCTCGGCGAGAGAGGAGAGAGAGAGGAGAGCGGAGAGAGAAGGTGGAGGTATGCTGCGCAGCCGTGGGAACCGACTCCCGAGTGAACGAGCCTCTCTCCGTCTCTCTCCCTCTCCCTCGGCATGGTCTCTCTCTCTCTCCCTCGATCGCTCCGTCCGTTCCATCTTCGTCTCTCTTTACCACGGGTCCGATGTAGTTCTCTCTGTCTTTTCATTCGCCAGATTCCTCCTCCACTCTCTCTCTTTCTTTCTCTCTTTCTGGCTCGCCAGGGCCTTCCTCCTCTTTCTCCCGCTCACTCTCGTTACCTTATCGCTGGCTTTTTTCTCCGTTCATCATCCACCTTCTTCCTTTTCCCGGTGTGTTCGAAGCGCAACACACCGGTCCTCTTTCTTTCTTCATTCAGACAACGCTGTTCCGCCCCCTCCCTCGCCGTTGCCCGCTCTTCCTACTCCTTCTTTATGCGTCGCCTCCCCCCTCTCCCTCTAGAGAGAAAGAGAGAGAGAGAGAGAGAGAGAGAGAGAGAGAATTGTTCTCTAACCGGCCACCGAACACACCCAACACATTGTTCTCCGGATGCCTACGCGGAGCTTTTTCAGCTTTTTGTCGGCTTAATTCCGATCCCCGTAATAAATTAGCGGACGATCACGGTGGCATTTGTCTCCTCGACGATTTATTTCCGTCTCCACCGTCCCTCTTTCCTGTTCGTCCTTTGGTCTCGTCGATCCCTTCCCTCTCCCTCTCTCTCTCTCGTTCCTTGCGTCAGCTCTCGGTTTCGTCCTTGCCGCGAGAGAAAAGGGCGGTCAACGATTCTCTCTTTCTCCGTTTCCTCGAGCCTTTCAGCCTTTTACACCTTCCTGGCCGACCGTTTTTCTGTCTTGTTTTTCGACCCTCCTCCTCCTGCTCCTCCTTTTTTGGCCCCCTGCCTCGCGCATCCCGGTGAATCTCGGGGAATCTCAGGACCCGGTGAACACACCGCGGAATCCTCGCTGGAACATTCGAACGTGTACACACATGTGACATACCTGGCGACGACGACGACGACCCTACCTGCTCCTCTTCTCTTCGCTCCGCTGTCCTCTTTTCTCTTTCTCGTTCTCGGCGAGACAAATTGCCCTGCTGGTTCCGCCGCCGCGCAGAAAAATTCACCTTCCTTTTTTCACCCCACCGACCCCCATGAGAACCACTGGGGGACCGTGCTCCGGCCCCCACGATCTACGTGGATTCGCTCAAGAAATATTTGATCGCTCCCGACGATCCGGAGAACAGGTAGATGATCGGTGCCGCACCGTTTCTCGTTCCACTTAGACTCGCTGAATTTCAGTGCGAATACCCATCCTGTGTTCCATTGCACGCGTTCGTTTTCGAAACATTTTACCAAACGTACCTCCGTTATGCGATATCGAAACAATTTATCGAAAGAAACTCCTGAATATCGTGAATTACGACAACAGACAGTAGAGTGACAACCGTTTGGTTATCTTTAGGCAAACACAGTGACGGTGAACCTAGAACCTAGCCGAAATACATTACTTCTCACAGAGATTCCAACTTTCTCGAGCAAAGTTTAGGCAAGTTTGAGCATAGAATTCGTTCCTAAACGAAAGTTGTGATCCGCGTATTGTTCGCAAATCCAGTGACCCGGCGCTTAATTATCCGCGTGGCCCGGCGTCTATCACGCGAGCCGATGACATAATCCATTAGCAATTATTTCCGCGGTCGGAATGATCGCCGTTAATCCCCTGGAAAGTGGGTTAAAAGCGGCGCTGAAGAGGCAAGATTGACCACACGTAGGCCAGGCGAAAAACGGATTTCTCACGCGAGCAGCACGCGGCCTAACGGCCTAGCGTTGTTCGTGTCTTTTTTAACGATGGAATTGTTCCCAGTGGCGGTCGTTTACGCGAACAGGAACGGCGACGATGACAGGGAGGCCGGATATAAACATTTATTATTCACGGTGCGGCAACGACTAACGAGGTCGTGTGTAATACCAGCCGCACCTCTCTCTCTCTCTTTCTTTCTCTATCTGTTTAGTTGTTCGCAAGAGTCAGGTACACGCTTGGCTCGGCAGGCGCGTGTGTCTGGGTGCGTGTGACGTTAATAATTAAACGTCGCATTATCACTGCATGCACACGTACCGGGCACCGCGTGTACGGCACGTACTTATTACACAATAATACGCCGCGCGGCATGTCCGACGCGTGTGTTGTCGTCGCCGGAACGGAGATCGGAGCGGAATCGGCGTGGGCATACGCCGCGCAGAGCCGAGCTGAGCTCTGAGCTGAGCGGAGTCGGGCCAAGCCGGCGTTTGCCCATAGGGAGGTATCGGCACGGGATTTATGGTCACGCGAGCGATTCGACGCCCACTGGGCAACCAGCCTCGATTTCCACGCAGATCCGCGAAACGAGCCGAGCCGAGCCGAGAGAGCCGACAGTTTCCTTTTCCTCGGAGAACCCGCGTGTAGGTGGCGGCGAATCGATTCCCGAGGACGATGCGTCGCCCATTGTTGGCCAATCCGTCTGCGGAATGACTCCCAAGCGAAAAACGCGCCGCTTTCCGACCACCTTCGACCGCTGAGCCAAGCCTCGCGAGCCTCCTGTTGCTTTTAACACCGGGAAATGTCTGCGTCCGTTTAATCCGCCGGGTTACTACACCGTTTTCCGTACAATCTTCTGGCTAGCCGCCGAAACAAAGTGTCCAGTCCTGCTGATTTGATGAAACTCTCCGGAAATCCTCCGCAAACAACATGAAACGTGAATAATACATATAATGCAACTCTTCTGGAGGAGAATTCATCGTTCTAGACGGAACTGAATTAGATACAAGCAGACAATTTGACAGACAACTATAAAATGCACACGTGTTCGGCGATTTAATTGTACCGGGCACGTAGGCGTGCGTCGATGGCGGATCGTTCAAACGCGCGGCTTGCGTATAACAGGTTTCCCGTTCCGGGGAGCACGACGGCATTCCATTTAAACCATCGCGTTGGGTAGCGTCGATCGATTATTTATTTTCGCGTGCGATTAAACCATCCATCCGTTGTGTCGCACGGTGTTGTCGGAGCAGCACGTGCTGCGCGCGCTCGTTACACTATGTAGAAAACCGATCCGCGAGGCTCAGTGTGTCAAACGGTCGCTGGACAAAAGCCAAAATTTGCAAGAACGGAAGTTCTAAATTCTTCGTAGGCAGGTATAGGAGCACTGTAAACTCGGTTTAGATATAAAACATCCGCTATATGAACTATTATTATTTAAAGCAATTTGTTTGTATTCAAGAAATATCTATATCTTCTAAACGAGCTGACTCTGAAAAGATGCCTTATTTCGGGGTTGAAAGAGCTTCGAGTGCAAAGGGTTAATACACCTCATTTATACAACGTTAAAGAAGCTAGCAACATAAATATCAAGGAGTTGGATATTTGACAGCACCGGAAAATAAAAAATTGAAGAAGGCAAAACTAACCCTCGTACGTTCCTCGGGGTGAAAATTTACCCATTAACTATTTTTACATACTGTAAATCGATCTATGTTTGCGCTGTACTTCCTCAAAATACGATGTTACAAAATGAAACCCTATTTGTCGATTTAAAGCATAGAATAAAAATGATTTTGTGCAACTATTTTGAGGGACGAAGGGAGATTGCAAGGGTGAAAGCGATGCAGTTAGCGCGTGCGTTTCCGTCGCTTTTCCCTCCCCGGTTTGTGGTCTTTGGTCGCAAGCGATTGCAACGGGGGCTGACGATCGGGAGAGGGTTGCAACGACTCGGTTCCCGCATTATCTGTTCCGCAACACGTGACCTGGTCGCGTTCTACCGGCTTTTTAGGCACGCTTCGCCGGGACAGGCACCCTTCTAATGCGCGCGGCAGGCAGGTGCGCGCGCGTGTGACGCGCCACACCGCCTCGGGACGCTTAATTTATTGTTAATTGCGATACGCGACGGCACACGCGCGCAGCTGCCGCGTTTTTCGCGCCGAAACCGGGACAAGTTCGCCTGCTACCGCCCCACCACCCGTTCCGGAACATTCGATCACCTTAATATGTACATATCTCGAAAACGAGATCCTTCGGAAATTCGGTTCTCGATCATCTCGGTTCTGTTCACCTCGACTGTCGATACACGATTCAGATCGTTTCCTCGTTAAATCACAGACTATAATTAGTAGACTGTGGATTCTTGGCCAAAATAAGATCGTAACTCATTCTTCTCTTATCGCTAGACAGCGGATTTTATTTTATTTTCCGTAATGATCCGCTGTCTACTCATCCAAATACACTGTGGTCATTGATAACCGGAGAAGCGGCACACGAGCTTAATAATCCAATAAAATTGAAGATCGGTCAATCATAAAAGTTATTCCTCTCCGTTAACCGTAAAAAGTAAATGATTGGAGGGGTACTAGAGGCAAAGCCGCGCGAAGATAGGGTGGTTAACCCTCGGTCCCGGGGATGAAAAGTTCTCCCGCGATAAATATAGTCGAATCAGGAGGGTCGGAGTGAAGTTGGGGAGCAGAAGTGTGTCCCCAGGGTACTGACTGGTTCTGTTTCTGCTTCCAGGGCACCTTCTCGCTAATAGTGGAGGCTTATCACGACGCAGACAACACGACACACCACTCATCCGGTAAGTAACCTTGCTTCGTAGCTATTAAGCGTTATCTGAGCACGCGGCAGCTATCGGCAGGCGCAACGGGACCATTCGCGCTCGCACGCGCCCACCGGGGTAAAAACCGTGCCCCGTGTGGGGAAAAAAGTCTCTGATGGAGGCTCACCGCGGATGATTTTGAAATTAGTCTGGCGCTGTGGCGTATCTTCTGTGTACGGCTGGGAATACGGGGAAGATTTCGACTGGCGCGGGCATGTGCGGTCCAGCTGGGTCCGAAGCAGTCGAGAAGCCACTTCCGGCGCGCGACGATCACCAGAGACACGTAACCTCTGTCGTCTACTCCTTTCCTGTCGGACAAGTTCGATCCTGTCCAAACCTCGGTCTGAGTTCACTTCCGTCCGGGATCTCTCTCTCTCTCCCTGTCTCTTCACGTGCTGATTTTTCTACGGACAAATATTATCCCTTTTTTCGGAGCCCTTCTGGTTAGCCTCCGTTGGGCTCCCGAATTTTTGCCCTGGGCCCGCGGACAGATTGAACACGCAAAACAGCCCGACGCACACAAGCGCGCGTACAGTTTACTTTTACTGTTACTCTCCTGTTCAGCTTTCTCAGCGAGCAATGCGACGAGCTGTGCCCGCATTCTGCCGATCGGTTCCAGCTGCCTCTCCGGTCGCTGGCTCCTCTTCCCTGCCGACCAGTTTTCACTCGTGCCTTCTCGCTTCGACCTCCTCCACCGCCGACACCACCGCCACCACCTCCTCCTCATCCTTCTCGCTCATTACCGCGATACGTGCTCCACGTGCACAAAGTGCGGCTCCGTTGTGTCACCGCAACCAACGGAGGACAACGGTCCGAGACAGACGAGCACAGGAGGACGGAGAGGACAGAGAGAACCGACCGGAGCCACTAGTGTTTCCTTCCTGTGTAACCGTAGCACCTAGCTTCCACCGGTAACCCGAAACCCACTGTACACGGGGATACGGATGGATCCTGTACACACGAATCCGCCTAACCACTTCGATCGTCCTTCCGTAGAGGCTAGACCATTCTAGACCCTCTTCGCTCAAGAATTCTGTTGTGTCGGGATTCGAATTTAACGACGCAGGTCGATACAACTCGACAAGGTCTTCATACTGTATACGCACGATTTCGAAATTCATTTACCCTTTCTTCGCGGCACGCGTTCGTGCTCTACGAACGAGCAGCCCGCAGCGGCTACACGCTTTGCGTGGATAGAGCAAAACGCGTCGTGTCGTATTATATCAGCTCATTACGTGGGCAGACACGGTCGTCTGCACCTAGTGGGCGTGGCCTCGTGACTCTCCACTGTCCGCGCCGCCAAAATAGCTCCGCATAAAATGTCCCATAAAAATCCTGGGATTACGACTGTGCTACTTCTTTTTCGCGGATTGATCAGTACGCGAATGCACCTCGTATCGGGTCAAGCCATGTCGATATTACGAATCATAATATGATAATACTCTCGAGCGGTCGCGATGGAGCCAGTGCTCCACGGTCTGGGACCTCGTGTAAAATCCCGCCTCGAGAGATTATACGATGCTATATTCCGAATTTAGCTGTTGCCCCCAATTTCAATGGAGTCGGGCCAGTGCCCCACAGGGCAATTCTTCTGTTCCGCAGGTCCAGACCTCGTATCTCCTAAAAATTCAGCCTGGAGAGACCGTGCGCGCGCCGCTTCAGTCTGAATTTCGTTCTTTTTTGCTCTCGATTTCGATGGAGCCGTGCCAGTGCCCCACGGGGCAATCCTTAGCACAGATCCGTGCACAGCTGCTTGGCTCGTTCTCGAGACTTTACCGGGGCTCGGGGCGTCGTTCGTAAGAAGAGCGAGACCGCTTAATTTCTTTCCCCGAGGTCCTGCGCGCGTCTGCCTGGCAATTAGAGTGAACCGGAGACCGGAAGCTACACTCGGCCGTGCGGCGCTCTCATGCGTGTCGTTTGCTGACGCGCACGCATACACATGTACACGCGTGCATCGTAATATGTGCGGCTGCTCATGAACGAACGTTGCGTCCAATGCCTCGACGCGACTCGACTCAACTCGGTTCGAGTCGACTCGGTTCTCTCGGTACCGAATGATAATTGAATTTCGTTATTTCGGCGAGGCGCTCGCCGATCGACGGTTTTAATTTTGTATTATCCGGCCGCGATCTGCCCCCGACAAGCTTTCCCCGGATGCGGAAGCAATAAACATCCACGCCGGAGGAGTTATTTGCATGCACGGTTTCCCGGAGCCCCGTTAATGAGAGAATCGCGCTAACCGTGCGCGGAGCACTCTGCTCCGATGATTCTTGCCCGATTTACGGCGCGGACGGCTCGCGTTTATCGGCCGCCGTCGAGCGAGTCGTCACTGCCGGTTCTATCGTTCACGAATTCTCTAACACCTTGACACGGAAGCCTCCAAGTTTAGTTTATCTTCAGCCTCGATGGCCCTGAAAAGAACTCGGTTTTTAATTCCATTGCACTCTACCAGATGCGTTTATACAACTAAATGATCGCTCTGCTTCTACAATTAAATTAACTCCAGAACACGGAACTTCCATACAGTTTCAATTTCTTTCAAACTTCAATTATAGTAGAAATGAGCATTAACTTGAAACGGTACGAAGATCCTCCGACAGACGCGGGGTGTAACGATTGGAGCGTGTTCGAACCAACGTGCCGCATGAAGATGGATCAAGATGGATCTCGAGGACGACAGACGAACAATCTGGGTTAGACTCGAACGATGGAGCGTGGCTGAAAGCCATCCAATGTTTTCTAATTAACTTTCCTGGCCGTTGTAAGGCGCCACGTTGTGCAGACGCGTTCCAGGCTCATCGAAGCCACTAATTACACGGGAATCGAGACGGAGAGAGGGGAAAGAGAAAGAGAAAGAGACGGGGAAGAGGAGGAGGAGGAGGAGGAGGAGGTGGCGGCGGCGGCGGCTGCTTCCTCTTTTGTCTGGAGGCACCTCGAGAACGGAATTCCTCCCGTTATCCCACAGAAAGACGAGGCGCATGTACCTGCGCGCATGGCCACGGCGAAAACAGCTCCCATTAATATCCGCGGCTGGTCGGACGTTGTTTGGACACGTTCCTGGCCTTTATCGCCGAAACACACCGACTCGCATTGTGCTCTCGCCGCGTTTGCCGCGCGCTCGCTCTATCGCGCTCTACTCGCCCACAATATAATGCCCCCAACGGCCCGCTGAAACGAGCCCTTTATTGCCGTTCGCTGCTTGCTCGGATGCTGCTTCCTTTCTCAGGCCCCTACCCCTTCCCTCTCTCTCTCTCTTTCTCTCTGTCTCTCTCTTTCGCGACCCCCGCCCTCCCCTTTTCTCTCTTCCTGGCTCGACGTTTACCGCCCACCTCGCGATACCGCTTCTCAACCCGAGAATACACCTGCAAGACGTTCACACCGCGATCCCACATCGATCCCCGATCTCCCTGCATCGATACGTCGCCTGAACATCCCAATACTTCCGCTGGAGTCCCTAAACTTCCGTCTAAACAGCCGATGAAGGCCATACGTGCACAGTTCGTTCGCAGAAAAATTTCGTTCCGAACCTGCGATGTACACTCGAAATTTTTTACCTCAATTGCAACACTGACTAACCCTAACGGCTTTCTAGTCCCTCAGTCACCACTAGAAACGATCACACCGCAATTCCAAACAATCTTCACACTATCGCTTATATTTCAAACAATGCTAAAGACGTAATAAATGGGCTACGTCTCACTTTCTCTCAGTTACAGAACGTTTTTTGGGAATCAAACGTGTACAATGAAACATCTTGCAGTAGCTCGAGTGCAGAGGGTTAAATCGCAGCGGCCCGTTCTCCTTATGAATGGATAAAATCCGCTGTCTACCAATGTTCACTGTTCGCGAGCGTGTTCGCTTCCGATCGAGCGATCGGTTCCGGTTTCCAGGGGGTGGTTTCTACGTTGTTTGGTTTCGGTAACGCGATCTCTCTCTCCGCTTTTCCTTTCGTTCTTATCCCGAGGTCTGGTTTGCGGTGACGTTCGTTTAAACGATTTACGACGAGCGGGTTTGCGGTGCGAGTTAGCGCTCGCCGGCAACGGGAATCCGGGCTGCGAGCCAGTGACAAGGCTTACGTCATCGCCGATTGTCAACCTCTCTCTGTCGGTTTTCCCTCGGGCCCGCTCGAGCTACTGACTCGACGACGAGCACCTGCCTCTTCCTCGTGCCGCGCGATGCGATGGTAATGGTAATGACCACGGGTGGCAATTGGTCCGGTTACCGTCGTCGCTCGCGTCGCATCGCCCAGATAAGCCTCCGGGTCCCGGACGATTCGGGGAACAAGGCCCTCGAAAGCGACCGATGCTCCCACCGGGCCACGGTACACCTTCTCTTCGATTTGTATTCCGAATATGTTCGAGCTCCTTCGAATCCAACCACATAATTTCGGATTCTTGCCAGCCTACAAAAGGGTACAAGAATTATTCAACATTATGACATCACGTTTGACACTTCGGATTTCGCATTTTGCCACCAAAAATGGAAATTGTTCGACCAGATCTACGAATTTATTCCATTGAGCATTGCGAGAATGTCGAGAGAATACCTTCAGTATCACACATCTCTGTTTTTCAATTTTGATTTCTTTTTTGACTATTTTCGAATCGCCAAACAGGAAAGTGAACAGAAAGATTGTTGCACGAATTTTCCTCGAAATCGAGCCACACGGAAATGATTTCAATGTCACGCTGTTCATTCCGAGCGAAGTGTCGATTCACCGAATTTCCCCAGAAAGTTTCGATTCCCTCGATTCCGAGGACTCGTTAACGAGAACCGCCAACGCCCATGAATATTCACCGGCGTATGAAACGTAATTGCATTAAGACGGAATTATTCATAATTCGACGCGTGTGAATTGTTTAAAGACCGCGTCTGGATAGCAACCGGGACGCTCTCGAATTAGGCGAAAATGAGTGGAGATTCGGATCGGTAACTGTACCGCACGCGAACCAGTAGAACCAGTAGAACGAACAAAGTTCAACGCTCAACCTCGAACTCGTTAACTCGTCGCGATCTTTCATATTTGCAAACTTTCCTTCTTTCGAAGGATCGCTCGATCTTCGCACGATCCACGCGGACTTTCTTTTTCCCAAAGGGCAACGATTTCAATAATTCGGAGATGTTCGAGACTTTCGTGGCATCACGCAGTTCTCACTGTTAAACTATACCTGAAGGCGCTTGAAAATCGTGTTTCACGAAACCTTCAGCGAATCTGATAGGTTACGTTGCTGGGGTTGAGTTGTAGGTTCACGACAGAAATGATTTTTTAACAAATCCTTAACCGTGGATCAACGTTCCGCAATTTGTTTTATTTATTAGAAATGAAAGTAATTCCTGTAGGATGCAGTAACGACGGGGCTGCTCCGTTTCCCCTTGGAAACCGGGGGGAAATTCCTGTCGGCTGCAAAGCCGTTTCCGGTTTTCCCGAACCACGAAATCCGAGGGTCTCCGAGAATTGATCGTTTCCTTCCGAGCCCCCGTTGCTTTCGAAGATGACCGGTCAGAAATTCTGTGCTGCCATCGGCGTCGGTGTTTTTAGTGGTGGTTTCTGGCTGACCACTGGTCTTCTTGGTTGTCTGTGCCTCGTGTACCTCGCCGCGCGCACCTGTAAACGCCCGGTGAACTCGAGGCCAGGCCGATTCAAGGTATTCATTAACGGACGCTCTGCTCCGCTCCGCGAAGTAGCCAGACATTTTCTATTGTTCATTCAGAAACGAGCGGGCTGCGAAAGATAGCCCCGAGCTGGCAGGTAGCCAGATGCATTACTTACACACCGTTTGCCCTATCGCCGCGCCGCGCCGTCAAAAAAACGTCTAGCTTCACCTAGTAACACCGATCGACCTGTCTCGGATCGTTAAATCCTCCGCCCACTCGTGCGAATCGAGCCGAACTTTGCGAACCTCTGCTCGAAAAAGTTCGTTCGCACGTAATATCGGTATACTCTTTAACAGGGAACAGCTTTTTCAAATGTGGACCGACCTACTTGCTATTTTTGAGAAGTCAAAACTTTTAAACGAAGTACATATTTGGTTTCAGCCACTGTGTAATAATTAGATTGCGAATTTTACGCATTTATGGAAGAAATAAATAGATCGAATGTAAAACTGTAGAGACAAGTTCGTTAAGAGTATGTATCAATATATTATTATCGACTTGTTCAAATTATTAATAGATGAAAGGAATTTTTATTTGGTTCCAGAACCTTGCAATTGATGCAAAGAATTCTTACTTTGCATAAAATATCAATTAACTATTTGTAACATTATTGTATACTGTATAGAAAACGATGGAAATTATTTTCAAGACTTGGGCGTGGTTCATACATGGAGACGAGGTCACAAATTAATTTGTACACCTAGCATATCGATCCAAGAGCAGAATCGTTTTGAAGACCGAAAGTTAACTGTTCATTTCGATCCCTCCCCCGCGAATTCTTACCGTTCCACGTTTCACGCACAGCTAACAACTGGATCGCGAATTCGTGTATACGAATAGCGGGCAGAGATCCTCGAAAAGTTGCACAAACATCAAGTTCAATGAAATTTAATGCGGCTCTAGCTTCATTCTCGAAAACTTAACGAATTCAATTTGCACGGAGGACCTAGCTCGATCGGAATACTATGGCGGCCGATCCCCTGTAGCTTCCGGCCTCGATGCACCTGAATGACCCATTTACTGTTATGTGTAGTATAGCATCGCTTCGGATTTAAGGTTGGAAGTGTGGAATACCTCGCAGCTGCGTCGTCCATCTTTCCAAGCCTTTTGTCAAATTCTCTACCTGTTCTGGCAGCCTGTGACTCTTCATTTTTCATCGCTTTACCGGATGATTGAACTAAATATTTGTTTATGGTACTTCGCGGTTCGTTACTTCGAATTATTTCTCTCTGAAAGGACTCTTGCAAAGGATTATTGGAGGATGAATTGTAAAATCGTAGAATTAGTTTCTGGATTGAGCGAACTCCGCGGGGGTCATTGATGACCGACGCTATCGACGATTGCCATAAAATCAATGTCAATCAATTTATTAATGCTGAATTCAACTAGATTTTACTGCGAGGAGAGAACTGTGAAGTGACTAACAAATGTTATTAACAGATTGCGGATCATTATGCAAAATAGAAATATTCTGCATCGATTGTGGGAAGAAGTGGGTGAATAAAAATTAATTTCACCCTCTAATAGTCATTTTACGGTGGGAACAACAAAATAGAAATATTCTGCATCGATTGTGGGAAGCAGTGGATAAATAAAAATTAATTTCACCCTCTAATAGTCTTTTTACGTTGGGAACAACAAAATAGAAATATTCTGCATCGATTGTGGGAAGCAGTGGTTAAATAAAAATTAATTTCACCCTCTAATAGTCATTTTACGTTTGGAACAACAAAATTATATTTCACCCACTTGATTTCTTCATAAATGCATAAAATCCTGAATCCATGGATAGCGCTGGTTGCTCCTGCGAACGAAGCAGAAGAAACTTCAGCCAATTCCCGAGGTGCAATTCCGATTCGCCACGAGATGTGGTGCGGGGGAGTCGGGGAAAGCGCAAAGATGCGATTCGAGCCGCGAAATCGGCATTTGCGAATCCCAGGGGATCAATGCGCCGCGGCGGCTGGGTCTGCTGATCTCGATCCCGGGTCGCTCGCGTGTATCGCTCGGCAGAAAATGGGCCTTTCGTTACGCCGTGAGTCGAGAGATCGGCGGGCCCCTGAACAAGAATAACAGAACGAGAGGCGAAAAATAAAGGAGAGTCGCCCGGGAAAAAAGGAAAAGGGAAACACGCGGGAAAAAACAAAAGGTCGCGCGCGAACAACGCAACAGGATTCGCCGATGGCGTGCCCGGGGATACTTAAACAGGATAACCGGGCCCGATTCTCTTCCCAGAAGGGAAGTAACGTCTCGCTGTCGGCGAAACGGGAGTCGAGGGAGAGGCAGAGAGCCCTCACTCTCTCTCGCTCTCTCTCTTCGCCTCTTCGTTGCTCCCGAGGTTGGCCGGGGCTATCTTCCCAGGTGATGCTGTTACGAGTTCTGAAAACGCCGATGTTCGCACGCCACTGCAGATGGATCGTGTACGCGCCATCGATTCTGCTCATCCGAGGATCTCGCTCGAGATCGACCAGCCTCGAGATCCTACGATTTTTTTCTCCGCTTTGCACGACCTTCACCCTCTTGCTCCGCTCGTCCCGTCGCTCGGATCGAACCTGCCCAATGGATTTCCTATCTTCCTCGTCCACTGCGTTCAGAAGTGATCTACAATCGAGGACCTCGGTCCGAAAACCTGCGGCAAATTCATTCTTCTTTCTTAGAAAAATTGTACCCGTTAAAGTTCTGCAAACTTTAATGTATTGCTGATGGTCCAAGGTCAGAATCGAGCAGAAGGTCTTCGCTCGTCCTCGTCTGGATCGTTCCCTCGTCTCTAACCATGCGAAGATGTCTCGCGCGCATTTATGCTTCGTTCTTGGCATGGAATCGAACGCTTTAGTAACTAAATCGAGATCATTTCGCAGACTGCGTTGACAGTTTTGTCCTTGGAACGAATCGGTCGGTATTGTGGTCGACGTAAATATGGAACTACTAATCCACGGACCGTTAACATTCGATGAGATCATAGAAGACTGATCCGTTCACCCGGTATACATCTGGTCGGCTCGGATTCGCCGCGAGTCAGTAGGAAGAGCGTGTCTGGATCCTCGAAACTGTAGCAGAAATAGAGCCAGGGCCGGGTGTCGAACCGTCGATTACGATCGTTCGTGAAACGCAGGTCTTCGGGAGGAGCCGGGTTCGGGGGCACAACAGAGGCCGGTCCACTTACGCTACCAGCGATCGCATAACCATAGACCACGTCTACGAGGCCTTGCCTCGGGGTTTCTCGGTTTGCGCCTCGGGGCCTCGCACGCAGCCACGCACGCACGGGCCCCCGAAACTGGTTCGGCGTGGACCGGGATCCTGGGCCCCAGGGGCCTCCCGGCTGCATCGTGAGACGCGGTGTTTTTCTGTGGGGCACCTGATCTCGCGAGAGCTCTCTCTCTCCTAATTCCGGCCGGGCCCCATTACGATAATACGTTTAGTAGGAAGCCGGACTGCTCTTCTTCCTCTCCGCGAAAACAGGTAGTGCGGGCCCGATGCTGAAGCAGGAGGAGGAGGAGGAGGAGGAGGAGGAGGTAGAGGGTCTGCAGGGGGAGGGAAGAAGAAAAGAAGAACGCCTCTTTCCCAGAGCCACAACGCTCGCTGCTCTCTGTGTATACGTTTACTCTCTTTGTGCCGGATGCGTGCCGCCGGCGGAGTAGCAATAGCGGACGAACGTCCGGTCTCTCTCTCTCTCTCTTTCTCTATCTATCTGGATAGCTGTTGCTGCTCGGCTGTCCCGCTCTCTCGCCCGGGGCCGATGCACTTCGATCGCATGATTGGGCGCAACAGCACCAGCAGCAGCAGCGCACCGCGTCGACCAGAGCCCATGCCGATCGACACGCTTAATTACTCTCGCGTTTCGGTTTCGTGCCTCTTTCGACCGGCTCGATTATCGCCGCAGCGCTTCGGGATCCACCGAATCGACTGCTGATGCTCGTGGAAACTGGACTCTCCGCTTGAGCTCCCCGGCTGTGCTGTTGCCAGTCGAAGTTGAACGCACGTGGATCGATCGGTGTCGATCAGGTTGTAACGTCGATACTGGGACAAACACCCTGTATACATATTTAATTGATCGCGTTCGACATCTTCGCCGCTGATGTCGAGTCAGATGTTGCAAATAGGCTGTGGATCTTGATGTAGAATAAAAATTGTTGCCCTTATTTCGATAACCCGATGCTTGGGCGTGCTTTCAATTTCATTTGAAGACTTCTCTGAAGTCTGTTATCGACCAATAACAAGGTACAATGTGCTTGGGCGATCGCAGATCGATTTACATACACTTGAGGCCTGAGAATGTGCATAGAAATTTTGGTTCTTGACTAAGGGTTAAGTTGATATTGATGCGTCGGTGTCCTTAAATGCACGAAGTCCGCAGTCTAGTTGCAAGGCATGGAGTATCCGCGTTAAAGCGACTTGATGGAGGACGATGGGGACGATGGTCTGACGGAGGTGTTGGTTTCCGTGTTGCAGAGAAGGTGCTGATAACGAGGCTGACGACACAGAAGTGGTTGGACGTCGGGCCGAACTGGACCGAGGACGAGTATAGAAGCGCCCACTCGAAGATGGTGTACGAGTACCGGGTGACATGCGTGGCCCATTACTACGGCAAGGGCTGCGAGAACCTGTGCAGGCCGAGGGACGACAATTTCGGGCACTACAGCTGCAGCCCGATCGGCGAGAGGGTCTGTCTCTCTGGATGGAAGGGCGACTACTGCAATACTCGTGAGTGTCTACTATAAACCTATTATCGTGAGTCGAGCGCGAGCGCGGGCGCGCTTCTATACATAACGTACGTACATACATATATTGTACATGCGTGGCGCGCCCGCGCCTCTGCACTCCCACGCTTCCCATCGCGACTGCAACCCGCGTGACATCCCTTCTTTTGTCGGAATTCCGTGTATGAAATTACAGAGACGATCGCTCGCTCCCTTTTCGCTCTCTGTCTCTCTTGTCCCCACCGGCCACGATGCGTATACCAGTTCCCCGGTAATTCATGGCGCTCACTGCCGTTCTGGAAACCGGTAACTGGAGACCGCCGATGAATTTCGGGATTTTTTGGGGGTTGCTCACGGGGGTGGGTACTCCCGCGCTGCCGCCGCCTTGAATTACCCCGGGACACTCGGTGGGAAGCTGACCGATCCCCCCGCGCCCTGGGTAATTCTCGTTCTCGTCGAAGACGTTATTATACTTCGTGGTATACTGTCCTACTGTCAGATATGCCTGTCACGATACTAATCGGATCCATAGAACACACGAGTTTTCGCGAAAATAGATTAACATCTTCAATTTTATTTGTCGATATGTTTTCGAAACAAATGATTTCGCAAGAACTGATTGGATTTGTAATTTAACAACACGCGATTAATAGAAATAAATGTTGCATACTAGTTCTCGAGATATTAAAAGAAAATGCACTTTCGAGTCTACGAATACAATGCGTGTTAAATATGTTTCATTAAAATGTCACCAAAATTGGTTTGCCCGAGTTCGGTATCCTTGTTAGTTCTCTAGGATTGGGAAGAAATCATGAGAAGACAGATAAAGCCTATCTATCAAATTTTGGAGCGACTGATTCGACTAAAAAATTATTCTGTCCGGTTTTCGCAAGGTTTGTTGCGCCGCGTTGAATCGTTTCCGGTCAGCGAATCGCCTCGAGAGATTATCGAGGGCTAGCTGGAGGCACGGGATCGCGGTGCGCGCGCTCGAAAACCGTGAAAGCTCGTAGAAAACGCAGCGGGATGGTGTTATATAACTTTGGGTCGGGCGTTCGCCGTTCTCGTACCACGAAACTCGACGAACTCTGGTCCGCGAAGGAGAGGCCCGGTGCAGTGTCGGTGCAGCAGTCGGGTCCGAGCGTGCAGCAGCTTCCCACGCTTGGCGAGCGCGTGTGCGAGCGTGAGCGCGATCGCGGCTCTCTCCCTCCTCCGTCCGTCTCTCTCGTTCTCTCGGTTGGTCGCCGGTCCCGTCCCGGGTCTCTGTTTTATCTCTCCTTGTCCCTCCCGATTCACCGTTCGTCTGCATCCAACGTCCTCCTCGTCGGTCGTTCGCGTACCTGAGCCGAGCCGTCGAGCGAAGGATTAATCCGTGTGTACGTGCACGGGGCCTGGCTTTGCTAGTGAGCGAGCGAGCAAGCGAGCGAGCTAGCTCTTGCTCGTCCGCTTTCCGCGTGCACGTTTTCAGCCTGCCGAGTCTTCCTTCGTGTGTGGCTCCTTCAGTCTCGTCGGACAGTGGCCCGGAATCGCAACAACCAAATTCGTATCTCTGCACGTTAAGGACCTTGCCGATTCTCCGGTAGACAATACGGGATAAGAATCGCCTATGGAAACCAAAAAGAGATCATAGTTGAGATCTTCTTAGTTTTTCAAATTGAAGGTGCTCCCTTCTTCGCGAATTCTTCTTCTTCGTCAAATTCAACCGACCGAGCTTGCGTGCATCTTTATGCAGGAGTGACATTGTCCAAGTCGATTGTAAGGAACACAGATTAGGGCACCACCTTCTAGCTATTCATTTCCTGGCGATGAATTTGAATAGGAAGACCTCTAGACGAAGTAGCATTGAAAATAGGTCAGAAGTAATCTAATCAATTCTCCGAATGTTTTTATAGTTTCACATTAAAATCCCGAGACTAGTAGTCGCGACGTTCAGTATTCGGTTCGAGGGCGCGCAGCAGGAAAAGCGGGCTTTAAAAGTATGACAAACGGTGTGCACGTGGTGGACAGGTCGTACGCGTCACCTGGCGCATCCCCGCGGGCACAAAGGCACTTTTTCCCTGGGGTCGGAACGGGGGTGGAGGGTCGAGAGTGGACGTCGGGGTGACGTGCCGGTGAAAAAACGCGCGCGCGGTCGCCTTTCAGGAATTTCGTTTCGCCTTTGTTGCGCGGAATTCTTCGAGATACGGTATACAGAAATGGTTTCGCAAGGCAGCAGCGGTAGCAGTACCAGCGGAGCAACGGTTAGGCTTGCCGACGATGGCATCCGAGATTTAGAGTCTCTTTTGCTTCCCTCGCCGGCGTGCCAAGTCCCGACATTCCGCGTTTCCAGCCAGCAGTCGAGGGAGAATGGCATTCATGAGCGTTGACGGTGTCTCCCGGCGAGAGAGGACGTCGCCTCGTCGTTCGATGGGCTCTTTTCGATCGAAAATTCCGTGGGACTCGCGTAATTATATCTCGCCCCCGGATAAGCGACATGGGAACTCCGGCCGCCCCTTGATTCGACTCTCTCTTGCGCGCGAGATCGAGAACCGCGTTCACCGTTTCGCGATCTTTCTCCAGCCAGCCTATTAACACCTTCGCTGCCAGCAACTATTTTCATAATATACTGAAACAGTTCGACGGAAGATGGTACAGAACGGAAGAAGGGGGTCGATGATAGATCGCAGAGTTATGTCCAAGGCCCCTGAGGCGGTTTTCGCGAGTTTCGTTCGGCTTCGAGGTCCATCCTCGCAATTCCTCGAGTCGACCTTCTGCGGTCGTCCTTCCTGCGAGCCCACGGGCGAGAGCGTGTCGTGTCCTCACCGATTTCTTTCTCACTCTCTCTTGCTCTCGGGCCGTCTCTCCTCGTGGAGGCGATCGGTCGTTGCACTCCTCCTCGAGTCGGCGCTCGACAAAGTTTCTCCGCGCATTGATTACTAATAGACTGCTTACTCCTCATTTCGTGACATTCCCGGACTTTCGTGGAATCGGCGTGCGGTTCGTGCGACGATTTCGCGACGGAATCGCCGCAACCAGAGCCGCCCGCTCTGTCCGTGTCCTCGGCTCTCGTTTCGCGATCGATCGATCTTCCCTCGCGTGTCCTGGCTCCGAGCACCGAGCGCGGTCGTTAACCGATTCCAAGGATCGGACGATTCCACAAGTTCAAGGATCTCGGGAACCTAAAGCAACTCCAGTACCCAGACGATTCCGAAAAGCAAAGAATTTCGAAACCTTTCCAACGAACTTCAAAGCAAACGACTCCGACATCCGGACGGTTCCACTAATTCGACGATCTTCAACTCCAAACAACTCCAATATCTAACGTGGCGCACTTCCAAACAGTTCCAACGATCGACTCCGTTGCTAAAAGATCCCAGATACATCCCCAAAGAGGTTCCAGCAGTTTTTGCATGAGCTCCACGCGACAAGAAAGCAAAACCAGGATTGTTCTAATCTGTGGGTCGCGGGTATTGTCTGCTGCTGGTTAATAGTCGGTGGAAGTAGAGAGAGAGAGAGAGAGAGAGAAAGTGTCGGGCTCGGACGGGTTATTTTGAAATTGAACTTGCCCCGGGGACGGGTTCCGTGAGAACGAGGAGGCGATTTCGTTGGTAAAAATGGAAGTCGGAAACGGCGAGAGAGCGGGCGCAATCTCGGCCCCCGGGACTCTACCCGTGTGTACATTAAACGTTTGCTCAGGTGACTCTCGCGAGGTATGTGTGTGCATGCGTGTGGCCCTCTTTTACGGGGAAAAAAAGAAATGGGAAAAGGCATCGGGAAGAGAGACGGCTGCTCTCGGCACCACATTCTTGCTCGAGACTTTCCTCCGGAACTAGGCTTGTTGATTTTTCGCGAATTCGGTGAACCATTTCCAATGAACTTCGAGCACTGCTACGAACACATCTGATTTCTTCGACAAACGCTGGACGTAGTTTCTCCATGGGAACAATAAAAGTTTCAATTACATCGTAGACGGAAAGGGAATCATGGTTTGAGGATTTGAGGATTTTCGGTGACGGAAGATCTCCTTCCAAGTGTAAACCGAGAGCAATTTGTTGAAACATCAGGATCAGGATCACGGGGTTAATGGGGGTTGCGAGTCGAGACACGTAGGGACCGTTTGCGAGCTGTTAATCACCCGTGTGCGCCGCCGGGGGGTGAGCAGAAGCTACGGGGAGCTAAGAAGGGAAGAGCGAGCGACGCGACACTTTGTGCACGGGCGTTCTAGGATCCGTAAAAAGGGGTTAACGAGGCCTAGAGGCTCGCGGGCGCAACGACAGGGGTAGCTAGAGCAGAGCAGAGGAGAGTAGAGCGTAGAGCAGACGTATTTTCGGGGGTGCCTTGTGTAGCGCAGGGGTTGCGAGAGAGGCAGCTGCAACGCGGGCCGAAACAGAGGCCGAGTGGGCCCCCGACAGCTGCACGTTGCTCTCGGTGCTTTAACCAACAGCTGCACCGGCCTCTCGCGTTCACAGTCCGCTTCCATTTCGACCCCCTTCTCTCCACCCCGCTCCTCCCCCGGTGGGTCAGCGTGCATTTTTCCAGCTCGTTCCAGGTCTTTATTGGCCTCTCTTCTTTTCGGGCTGCTGTACCTGTCGGGAACGCTCTTGTCCCCGTCTGTTTCTCATTTCTCAAGAATCGAAGGAGAAGACAACACAGGTAGACGCGCGTTCCCTTTCACGGGGGATGGGGGACACGCCGAACCAAGAAATCGAGGGGGTTGGCCCCGGCGCGGCGTTCATTGTTGTCGCCGTTCCGCGAAAGGTCAGGCACACACACGGGGTTACTTGGGAGCGCCTGCCGAGGAAAAATCGATATGTACGTTGGTCACGAGCCGTGAAATTCGTCGGCCCTGACGGGGGGAACCACCACCCTCTGTGTCTGGACGTTTAACCTCTTTGAGGGTTGGTCGGCTGCCTGGCTGGCGCGCGTCGCGACCGCGGAACCCGACAGACAACAAGGTTATTTACACCGGGCGACGCGATGCTTCTTTCTCGAATCGCCTACTCCGCCTGGCTGCTCCCCGTCACTATTAAATTCCTTCAATGTTCACACCGTGTCGAATTGCAG
Organism: Lasioglossum pauxillum; assembly: GCA_933228785.1. NCBI lineage: Eukaryota > Metazoa > Arthropoda > Insecta > Hymenoptera > Halictidae > Lasioglossum > Lasioglossum pauxillum. The sequence goes on along the minus strand of OW121706.1, from coordinate 26,698,680 downwards.
CTTCTCAGTTTTCTCGTAAACGCATAAAATCCATCGTCTTCGGCATCGAACACGTGCAAACGATATTTACGACGCGACGTTCTATTGCGCGTTCAGGTAGACTCGGCTTTGGCTAGAATCCATTCAACTGCTGCAGGTTCCATTCATCGAGCAGGGTTGACAATAGAACTCCTGCGTCTCCTGGGTAACTTTATAAAACCCTGACGGGGGACGACCGCCAGGGCATTCTAAATTTCTTGGGTATAGTTTGTATTCAAAATACGGATCACTAGACTGCGAAATGAAAAGCCTACATCGATTGCAAGGTACAAGGTTGTTTGCAGTTGTTTCTTTCCTGAGTACATAATTTCAACCAGTTAAAAGTCATACAACAGTGTCTTCAGATTCTTTAAATGTCCTCACAGATGCAAGAGCTGCATAGACCGTTTGCATTTGTTTCTTTCCTGAGTACATAATTTCAACCAGTTAAAAGTCATACAACAGTATCTTCAGATTCTTTAAATGTCCTCACAGATGCATACAATCTGCAGTCTACGGATCACTTAACGTGTCTTCATTCTGATACGGACAGATAGAGAATGAGAACGAATGACACAGGTGGCACTGCCTCAATTAGCGATTGGTGTTCTAATGCTCCCATAGATGTCGCGATCATTATTCGTATTCCGACAAGAGCAACCTGTCGATAGGGTTCACCAGCGACGCAACCGCTCCGTCGATCGAGCTTAGGGTAGCACCGTCCGGAGCGAGCGGTATTACCTCGCAGTCACATGATCGTTCCAAGTATAATCCCCGATCGGACGTAATCCCGAGTTTAATTCAGGAACAGAGTTCCCGCGTCGTTCCGGCGTGGCGTCTTTTTACCCGTGTCGAGGAATCCTGGGGATTCGAGAACTAGAAAGAGAGGGAGAGAATTTCGAATCGAATCGAATCGACTCAAGTCGAGGTGAATCCTCTCGGGTTCTCTCGGGTTCTCTCTTGTTTCGCGGCTCTATAAATACCAGGCTCCTCAACGCTCGTCGGTCTTCTCTCTCTCTAGAGAGAGTTGCATCGAGAGAGCCCGAGAGAGGAGAGAAGAGAGCCGGCTCCGCGGGCCGTTGCGCTTGGTGCCAAGGTCACGACGGCCCACCAGCCCATCTCCTGTCCTCACGGTCGCCCCCACCATGCCGAACGCACCAGGGTTCACCTTCTAGCCGGCCGAACCACCTTCAACCCCTTCATTCAGGAAGACACGCGGGTTAGACCGCGTTCCTCGGACCTTTATATCCTCTCTCGCTTCGAGGCCGGTCTCTATTTTTTCTCCCTCCCTCTCTCTCTCTCTCTCTTCCTCTCTTCATCCATCGAGCACCGGCGCTTGTATCCTTCGGAATGAATGGCCGGTTTTGTTCTGTGAAACCTCGATTGTCCCGGGGAATTCGTTCTCGCGGTTCCAAGGAATCTGCCTGCGAATTTCCTGTCTTCGGACACTCCGCGTCGCATTCCCCGATACCCTGGATCTCGAAATTCGAAGGACGATTCGAACACGCCAGAGCTCTGACGTCCCTCAGTTTCGAAACAGCTCTCGGCCGACACGCGCCGTGCGATGGTAACGCGTCGGCATTCGCGGTCTCTACAGGGTGAAACGATCGCGACAGCCACTTTGCCTTTCGCCAACCTCGAGGATAACGTTCCAATAGGCCACTCAGGTTCTAATTCATTTAATGTTAGACCATTTCTCTCGAGACCTCTACTTAGTTTTACTTAATCTTCGTCGTAGCCCATGCAGCTGGAGTTACTGCACATCAGCCATGTTCTTCGGGCACTGATTAGAAAATCTTCGTACCAAACGCAGAGCGGGCTCTGCGTACTCATTACGTATAGCTATGCAAATTCCATGAAACGAAACTCTGTTGAATATTTGACAGTACGGAGAAATGGTTGACAGCTTTGTGGAAGGCTTGAGAAGGCCGTGAGTCGCGATTCAAAACAAAAGTAGCAACCAAGGTGTGATGATATCGGCGCACAGGTTCGATCAAAGATAAACTACAAGCAATTTTGCAAATAATTAAACACTCAACATTTCAATCCTGATATAGACCTTTTTCAAGAGTAGAATTTTGCGTTTGCTATATCAGAAAATTAAATTAGAAAATTATTACACGTGAACTGACTCCGTGCCGGTAGTCGCTGAACTTCATATACTGAAAGTAGCAACTACCGTGTTGATTTCCGGCCCATCAGCATGAACAAACCTGTACACCGATGGCAGCCGGCCAAACGCAGCCTCGCGTATTTGCGGACTGGACAAGCCTCGCTCGACACAATTACACGGCGTCGTTCGCGAGAACGTCCTCCCGCTTCTCGCACGAGATTCGAGTTTTCGAGGGTCAGAAGCAGAAGAAGAAGACGAAGAAGAAGTATATTCATCGTGCGCAGGGGGGACAGGCAATTGGCCAATTAGTAGGGCGTTAGAGGCGCGTATGCCCGCGTCGATAAGATACGGATCTTCGCACGTGACACAATTTTATCAGGCTTTGCGGGACAAGCGAGCGATGACGATGAGCACCCGTCGTTGTCGTCGTCTCGTACCCGTCCCGTACCCGCGGCGGGTACGTGCAGCTATGCGAGGCATCGCGCGCGGGTCAGACTCCGTTCCCATCCAGGATTCCCGGAAAACGGGAACGACGCTCGTGGCCTCCGTACGACAGTAATTTTAATCAGCCCTCGGCTCCCCATCGGCTATTCGAGGTGTGAACGCTGACAGTCTGCTTCCCATGGCCTCGGGAGAATCGCTTCCTCCCTTCGCGAAAGAATGTGCACGCGAACATCTCACTGTGTCATCCTCGGTCGAAACGGGAAATCGCCGTTTCAACAAAATCATGGGCTTCTTCGAATTTTTCAAACAGTTACTTCTGGTTCGAAATCTCATCGTGCTGGAAGTCCATCGATATAATTATCCATCGATTGCCTGGAAATCGTTTCCGGCAACCTCCGCGAGCACCTGTTGCGATTCCACGCCGAATTTCAGTCGTTGTGACAAACCGCCGCGAGTCTCGATGTTGATAGCTTGGCAAAATTTGATTGGCTGATACGCATAGTGTTAGAGAAGCGTCCCGCAACGCGAATAAATCATCTCTGGTACCGTCCCTGGAGAAATTGACCGAGTACAGTTTAATATTTCGTGGTGCCTTGATGAACACCTTGATACAGAAGCCATTTGAATCCACTTTTAATTCTCACAGACAATTATTCTCAACATTTGGGGGCTGGTCCCCGCACTCAAAAATCGTCGGAAATTGTTACATAAATTCTACATGTTTGCTAAAACATGGTACTTGAAAATGGGGGCCAGCAGAATTGAAGCTACGGGTAGCTGTGAGGTTGGAAACCGATTTTTCCGGAGCGGGAATCGGCTTTACGGCTCGATTAGCAGCGATCGTCTCTCGTTTTCTCTCTCTCTCTCTCTCTTTCTTGGCCGGGTGAATTATCGTAGTTCCAGTACCCGACTACTATAGGAGGAATGCGCATCGGGATGCATCGGGATGCATCGTATGGTACCGGTCGCTCGTGCAGTCGTGAGGGACGCGATCGACCTCTCGCGGAGAGTTGCCTTAACCTTTACGATTTTTTCTTGCTCGTTTCAGCCCGCTGCCTGCCCGGATGCGACGAGCAGCACGGACACTGCAGTCGACCCGACGAATGCATGTGAGTATACGCATACATACACTTATACGTGCATAAACGTACAAGTACCACGTATACGTACACGTATCATGTTCGGACGTGTACGTACACAGGTACTTCTACGTACAGAAGATAGACGCCGAAGAAATGTACACCTACAACCTCTCTCGTTCCCCCTCCACCGGCTCTCTGGCTCGCTGATCCTCTTCTGCCGGCGCGCGATGCTACATTCCCCGCTGGCCGGATCGTGCTCGGACCGTGCTAATAACTAGACTGCGGATTTTATCTATTTATCACAAAAATCGAAAGACATTCGCATATTAGAAGACTCGAGTGACGTCGTTGCCTTATTTCGGTCACATTAAAACGATTAAAAGAGTCAACGCAGTTTCATTGAACTCGAGTTTCTTACACGTGGACAATTTGTTGCAGAAGAATCCGCTGTCCGCTGAGAACGAGTCGATCCTTTCTTTTCCAAAACTTCGATCCTTCTACGAACGATCTTTCCATTATCTTCAGTTATTCTTAGATTCGAGTCCTGCCCGCTTCCTCTCCGTTTCGACCAGCCCTTCTCGATCGCCTCGCCAGTCGCGGTGTCGTTGAACCCCTTCTAATTCGATTCGGGAAAGAAAGATCGCAGACGCAACGGGGGCAGAGATCGATCCGGGAATCCTGTGTTCCCGTGAATCCTGCGCGGCTATAAATACCCGGTTCAAAGATCCTATTCTCTTCAGCGCCGATTTCTTTTGCGCCCCGACGACGACGAGACACGACGCGGCGACGGGGTTGCATTCTTTCTTACGTGGGGACGACCGGTGTCACGGATACGCGAGTTCCCCCGAATCCGGTTCTCAACCCGTAAGACTCGCCGACTTCGAATCGTTCGTTTATCAATGAAGAAATTAAAACACGTTCTCTGTCACTGTTATGCTGGCAGGGAACGTGTTGATCATTTTCGTGGTGTGGAAATTGTTTACCCTTGCGTAGCCAACCGGGTACGCTGCATTTCTTCCTACAACTTGAAATATTGCAAAATTAATTTACAGTCCCAAACTGAGAATTTGTACAACCACGTTAAATACAAAAGGTTTTAAATAGTCTACACATTTCGGTTGGCTGCATACGGGTTAAATAATATCAATATAGCTCGTCGATTTAAGCGAACAGAGCCGCGAACAAATTTATTTACCTATGACTCTTGAAATTAAGGCAACAAAAATTCGGCGAGGATGTGAATTCGCGGTTGATCGTTTCGTTGATCACGCTTATTATCTCGTCGGTATCATTCGCTCGAGTTCGGGTGGCGTTCGCGGGCGGGTGCAGCCCGGTTTGCGTACACTGTACACGATAATTCCATTTCCAGCGGGAACATAATCGAATCGAGGCGAGGAATTGAGTCGCCCGAGCCCCGTTAATTTCGCGTGATTCTCGTCTTCGCTCGAATCTCGGGGTCCGACGTTAACCCGAGGTTTAGAGTTAACTCGATCATCTAATTACTCCACGGCCGGGGTTAATTGTCCCGTTAAACGCCGCCGCCGCCGCAGTCTGGCTCGCTGCGCGGTCCGCTCCGAACAATTTGCCGACTTTTCAACCGTAAAGAACGAAATCCGACGCGAGACAATTCCGAAACAATGGCGTTTCCGTCTCGTGAACGCAACTCGCGTTGTTTACCAAATATTTTGATGTACATCAACGCATTCACTAACACTTTTATTACGTTTCCGTGAAATCGAAGACAAGCAAAAATTCTAATCCTTTACCGGAGTATGACAACTTGAAGCGATTAATTGAACGAATTTCGATTTATCGTGCGATAATATTCACATTGGTAGGAAGAAAAGGAGGGGAAACCGAAAAATAGCGAAGTGTGCAATAGATGGGAAGATGTTCGCGATAGTTATGGGAACAGGATCGAAATAGAGAGCCAGATTACACGGGCCGCGGCAGTATTCGGAACAGGGAGAGAGAAAGCCAGCCGGCCCGGTCGGCCGGGACCGTAAAATGATGCACATCGTGCATCATCTTCATCGGTATTCAGATACCACGCGCACGACCGAACGCGGACTCCGAAATTTCAATGGGACACCATGGGAGCCCGGCGATTCTTTCACGTATCACGAACGGGGCCAACATCCATCCGAGCAGAGGCCGTGTTCCAATGGGAACCGCGCGTTTACCGATTTATATCGGCTATTTCCACGCATAGAGAGGCACGCGGCCCGAAAGCCTAATCGAACGATTAATTCCGCCGGCATTCCACTTGATTTTTCGAATAGAAAACCCACCCGTCGCGGGAACCTCGAATTCGTATTACGTAATATCCGTGTTCCTCGTCTTTTCGGATCGATCTACGCGGTGTCCTCGAAGCGTCCACTCGATTACCACGAAGGGATCAAAGAAACGCACGGGACCGTGCACAATTTCTACATACCAGAGACAGTCGACTTTCTGTAATTTCATTTTGGCTCACAGTTTCGCTGTACAGTCATTTTATGCGAAAGAAAAATTAATCAATTGCCTCATACCAGAGCTGGGTAAAATAGTACTTTAATAAATAATCCCATTTATTTTAAAGTATGTGTACAACTTTGAAAATAAAATATTTCATTTGATGCAGTAATTGTTGAAAATAAAATTATTTGAGACAGTGATTTATTTGAAAATAGTATTTTATTTAAAGAATATTGAAAATATTTATATTTTGTCTGTATTTTCAATTTTAATACCAAATATTATTGCTGAAAATCATGATTCGAATTCAGTACATTTATGAGTGTAAATCGTTTTTTAACGATAAGATTGACTGTACGTTTATGCGGTTTCTCAGAGTATTATAACAATGCAAAAAGTTAAATATTTTATTCGTGTTTCAGATTGTTCAAATAGAAATATTTTATCTTGTGAATCAAATTGTTGAAATAGAAATATTTTATTTTGAGGCTCAGATCGTTATGATAGAAATATTTCATTTTCGAAATTGTATATCTCATTTAAAATACTATTTTCCTTCAGCAAAATCAAACCTAAAATAATAAATAGTATTTCAAATATTCGTTTCGCCAAATAATGCCCACCTCTGCCTCATACTGGGGCCACGCGTAGACATTCATTTAATTTCGTAATGGTTTTCATGGTTCCAATGGCATGAATATTTTTTCATTTGACCTACAAAAAAATGTTTGCATTGATTGCAAGACACAGGAGCCAAATAACAATTTCATTCTTCTTTTAATTATCTTATCAAAGTGAAACTAATACTCTGGTGGCCTTAAATCGTTTTAATACCTCCACTGTTTTGAATTGCACGTACCCATTTTTGTCATAAATGCATAAAATACGCAGTCTAGTCACAATCGCATCAAATCCGCAGTCTACTAATCACGTTCTGCAGAAAGTTCGATCGCCCAGAGGGTTTAGGCGCGTTTACAGAGTCATACGGTTCGGGAATCGTTCTGAAAGTTCGACGGCAGAGATTGCGCGATCAATTAATAGAGGGACACAGCGTCCCGAGTTGCGAAGACCGCGTGAATAATTGACTTTCACGACACCCTGTGCACCGAGCGTAATCAGATCATAGTCACGAGGTAGCCAGCCGAACAACCGTGTATACCTGTCGCGAGATGCACGCGCGTCCATTCTCCTACGACCCTATTCCTGCAGAAGCGAGACGCGGTCCGCTATTAAAGTCCGCGCGCGTCGCGTCGCGTCGAGAGAAACAACAATTTTATTTAAACGCTTCGCAACCGGCCCGCCGAAACAGTAATTCACTCGCTCTCGTAAATTCCAGGTCGTCGGGGACGTTTAAAGCGGAAGGAGACCCGCCCCCGACTCCGCCTCTCTGACCGTCTATTTTCGAAAATATGATTTTTCCGGAGCACTCGCGTCCGATCGACTTCGAAATAATTCTTTCTGTCGTTCGAGATCGAAGTCTGCAAAAACTTGGAAAGTTGATATTTCACTGAAATTTTATTTGTTGAAGTTTCAAGTATTTCAATATATTATGTATACTTAAAACTAGCTTAGGACTCTCATCGGTAAATGTCGAGAGCTGAGTTTTACAATTTGGTAGATGATGCCGGCCAGGTCGCACAAGATGGAACCGTGTAAAGTCGTCGCGAGACGCTAGGTAGGAAGAGGAGGCCAGCTAGCTGTGCGGAGGACGGTTCGAGGAATCGGTGGTTCTCGCGTCTCGTTGGCTAGGCGCGTATGTACAAACGACTACGAAGATATCCGCGGCACAGTTCGGCCGGTCGTTTCATACCTATCTGTGGCCCTGTCTGTTTCTCTCTTCCTCCGGGTTTCTTATAGTCGAACTACTCGCGCGCGCGCTCGCTCGCTGGCGCTCACGATCTTGGTCCTCTCGCGAGAGGAAGACGACGGGGCTCTCTCGATTACGAGCTGGGGCTCTCCGCGCGAGTACACGGGATTTAATGGTATAGTCATGCGACGTCGACGGCTCTGTCGGCTCTCTCTTTCTCTCTGTCCGCGCGATCCACGCATACAGAGAGAGAGAGAGAGAGAGAGAGAGAGAGAGAGAGAGAGAGAGCCACGGGAACACACACATACAGAGGAAAGGAAGGTGGCTCGCGAAGAAGGTACCGGTGTGTTGGTGGGCAGAGCAAGGCGCGCGCACACACAGAGAGCAGCGTAACCTTTCCTTGACCCGCATACTGAACGGCTGTGCCGAGGCTCGAACCGTGGGAACACTACTCGACGACTCGTCTCCCCACTCTCCTTCGAATTCTATCTCCTCTCCTGTCTCTCTCGAGCGGCGAGCGCTCAGGCTCTTCCTCTCTCCTCGTTTCTCGCTGGTCCTCTCCCTTCGCACACAGTCCTCCCTCCTCTTTCTTACTCTCCCTCCCTCTCTCTCTCTCTCACTCGTTCTTTCTCCTCGTTCTATTCCTACCTGTCTTTCTTCTTTCTCCGAGCGCGCACACACGCTCGCGACCCCGTAATACGCGTATAGGTACACGCGCACACCTTTCCGTCCCGTCGACCGCCTCCCCGCACCTCTTTGTCTTTCCTGCGCCAGCGTAACCCCCTTGCACGTAATGGCCGACCACCATATCCTCCCTGCCCCCCGAACTCTATCTCTCTTCCTCTCTTTCTTACTCTCTCTCAATCCTTTCCACCTTCTTCTTCGTCCTCGTCTTCTTCATCTCCGAGTTCTCTGCCTTTATCCACCTTTGCGTATCCTCTGTCGCCGACTCGCCTCTCTTTTTTTCTTTCGCCCCCCCTGTCCCCCCGACGACCGGAACCCCCTTTCCTCGCTTAAACATTCTTGCGAGGGACTCGCGGCCCAGGATTTTCGGCGATCCTTCATTCCCCGCGATTAGCAGACCTCCATCTGTCATTGTTCCCTCTACAAGCTCCCCGATGTCCAAAATCGACCGTCTTTCGCAAGCTTCCGGTAGTCCGCTTTCAGCCTTTTTCGAAATCGGCGGCACACGTTCGCCGAATACACGATTCGGGACCCGGTTGCGAAAATTGTGCTTGTCGAAGCTTCGGAAGAAGATCCGATGTAGTCTCGACACGTTGACTGCCTATGCGTGACACACATTCCGCGTGTATCTGTACAAATAAATGTAGTTTCATGATAATCGTAACGATCGGATCGCAAAATGAAGAATATCGATGGATTGGAAATTGTATTCTTATATCGATAGAAATGGTTCGAGTGCAGAGTTATCGCTAAGCAGTCATCGCGTTGAAAATCCGTCGTTCGAGGCTTTCGTGTGCTCGGCTCGCGGATCGAGCAAACTTTCTCCGAGCGAGAAGGGTCTCTCGTGGCTTTCCGACTAACGGATCCGGGTTTTCCTTGTTGTTTCCAGATGTCACAACGGGTGGAAGGGCGCGTACTGCGACCAATGCGTGCGGTACCCGGGCTGTCTCCACGGTAGCTGCCAAAAGCCCTGGGAGTGCCTGTGCGACGAGGGCTGGGGCGGTCTGTTCTGCAACCAGGACCTGAACTACTGCACGAATCACAAGCCGTGCATGAACGGCGGCACCTGCTTCAACACCGGCCAGGGTTTGTACACCTGCTCGTGCGCGCCGGGCTTCACCGGCACTGACTGCGAGAAACCGCTTTTGGACTGTCACTCGAAGCCGTGCCTGAACGGCGGCTCGTGCAGCATGGACTCCTCGTACAGCAACTCGAGCATGTCGGCGACCGGATCGTCGAAGACGCTGAACGGTCAGGAGCAATCTTCCGGCTCGAAGCAACAACAGCAGCAGCAACAACAGCAGCATCGCACGGCGTACAAGTGCACCTGTCCTCCCGGCTGGCGCGGTCGTCACTGCGAGATCAGCACGAGATCCTGTCGCGATTCGCCGTGCCATCACGGAGCCACCTGCGAGGACGACTCTCTGCGCGGCTACGTCTGCCGTTGCCCTCCCGGCTTCACCGGGAACGACTGCGAGTCCCAGCTGAACGAGTGCTCGCCGAATCCGTGCGAGAACGGCGGCAGCTGCACCGACATCGTCAACGGCTTCAAGTGTACCTGCCCGGCCGGCTACACCGGCGAACGTTGCGAGACCAACATCGACGACTGCCAGGGCGATCCGTGTCAGAACGGCGCGACCTGCGTCGACCTGGTCAATCAGTTCCGCTGTCAATGCGTGCCCGGTTACGTCGGTCGCATCTGTCAGGACAAGGTCGACTACTGCCTGGCTAAACCTTGCGCGAACGGTGGCCGATGCATCTCCGGGACGAACGACTACCGGTGCGACTGCAAGCCCGGCTTCACCGGAAAGGATTGCAGCGTGGACGTCGACGAGTGTCGGAGCGCGCCCTGCAAGAACGGAGGCACCTGTCGCAACCGGGTCAACGGGTTCATCTGCGAGTGCCCGATCGGCTGGCACGGGGACACCTGTGCCGAGGAAGTTGGCAGCGGGACGGCCATCCTACCCGCGGTTTCTGCAGCAGCAGCAGCGGCGGTATCCCCGTCGACGAACACCGCTGTCCCAGCAGTACCACCTTCGGGTGCCAGCTATTGGTCAGGGAATCTTTCGAGGCACG